>OY776673.1:111715826-112962165 GCA_963675555.1 Leptura quadrifasciata | reverse complement strand
AGGATACGTGTTTGCATTTTAACAACAATAACAACTCCACTCTATCCCAATAATAATTATTTATGTAACAATGCAGTAATAAATATTAATAAAGACGTCTCATATAACAGATATGGAGTGGTTATGCGGAACTCCGGTCCTAAAATTAACATAAAAGATCAATATTTCATGTTAAAAACTACCACAAATATAAATCTAAAACGTGAAGTAATTAATTAATCATATATAGTTTTATATACTAGTAAATCGTTGTAGAATTTTGTTGAATACATCACCAGAAAGCAATTTCTTTCGTATAATATTTGATAGTCCACAATTATGCAGATAAATTATTGAGCCGAGAATTTCTAAGATATGAAACTTATAATTAGTAGAAGAGTGAGATATAGTAGCGTCAGGAATTTCAGATAATTAATGCGATAAATTCTAGCGAGCTCACTCCCCTACCTTCAACACAATCATGCAATATTCATCTCCAGCAAGAACGTGTTCGAACACTTAAATGTAGTAGTTACTGTACTTGCAATGATTCAATAATCTGAGGTAGAAGCTGCTGTTTCAGAAATTATTTCCCTCTTAAGGAACCATTCGGTGTAATTGAATCAAAGTGTTCAAGTTAACGTATGAACTTTCACACTTCTCATTTTTTCTCTTTGTAAAATGCTTTTAAATTTATGTAAGCGTTCATGAAGAAAGATGAGAATTTTCAATAACGTAATATTATTGATTAGCTTTCCTATTTAGTAAACTTTGTAATAGGTAATTTTTGTTTTCATGTTAAATTTTAGATACGCTAAAGTCAAATTAGATGTGAATTGCGCGATCAGGGAAGTTTTTGTTTTAACCTGTTCAGGAGGTCAAGTTGACTACGATTCAGATTTGCACTTTCGCCGAGGTCGGCTCATTGTTTATTATACAATTAAATTTATTAGAGCGTATCTTCCGTCGTTTTATAAAAAATATCTCGAGATCTATAAATTCTACGTAACAAATGGGAAAAATGTAAGAAGTCCGTTAACATAAGTGCAGCTCCCTATTTTTTTTACACTAACGGACTGATTTTTACACTATTGTTTAATTAATATTGTCTGGCCGATAGCCGCGTTTGTTAAGGCGCGAGGTGGCAATCGCGATTAATCACACGGGTATCGCGCCACCCGGTTCGAATCCCGGCTCCGGCACTGTCGGAGGAAATGGTTTGTATGTCCGCGTTTTTTCTATGTGTAACCCCCTTCCGCACAAGCCTCTGGCTTCTGGAATTGGGGGTTGTCTAATTTCTGTGGTATTTATTTATATATTTCTGAAATCGAATGGTCAAATTGTCCTATAAATTCTCGGGCAGGTTTTCCATGAAGGTGTCAGTTCCACGATCAACATGTTTAGCGGCTGCGTAGAATTGTATCTACCTCTACCAAGAATTTTCGCAGGGAAGAAAGTTAAAAGATTTCGTCAAAACGAGGCCACTGACGAAAAATTAAAAAATTTCATCTGAGATCGAAAAGTTAGCCGCGGAGGCTGAGTTAAAGCTAATTCCTGCAAAATCCAGAGATTCTTATTATTAAAGAGTATGAAAAGTTATTTCTGTCAATGGCGAAGAAAGAGACCCGGAGTATTAATGAATTAGTAATGTTAGCGAATATGAAGGAATATAATAATGAAGGACCTAGTGTTTCCTGATCAGCGAATGTTATAGATGTTCATATAGCGAATGAAAATGAAAACCTTAACACCGCAGGTGGTATTCAAATATCAAATAATCAGAATTGTACATTTTACATTTATTTAAAAGAGTTCCGTTCGTTATTCATTTAATATTTTTGATATAATAAATAGAAATTAGAACTTATTGAAGTTGTAACAACTTCAACAGCAACTTAGCAATCTTTAAAACACTGCGTGTTTTAATCGCGGGTTTTCGCACACTTTTCATTTACTTAGAAGCAGATTATGATGCAGGTATAACAAACATAATTTTTTTGTATTTGGTCACTAAAACAGCTATTTTACGGACTCATTTGAGTCCGTAAAACGAGTCCTTTTCCCGGACTCAATCATAAAAGTGCCATGGCAACTTTTGAGGATTGTTTAGGTAAATAAAGCAAAATAGTTCAATACAACAAATTAAACAATCTGGTTACTATGGTGGCATGGTAATTCAAATTCGAAGGTCACTGTTTCCGAGAAATATTGATAAAAAATGATGAAAAATTTGAATATGTTTTATGGACCTTTAACAAAAAAATGTTGTTTGTAACACGTACCTAAATCAGTTTTTGGTACTTGCTACAAAAATAACTATTTAACATGCAAAGAGATATAAAACATTTTTAAAGCTTTAAAAATGTATGAAAAAAAATGAAGAATTTGGGAAAATAAAGTATTTTCTGCGGAACCACAAAAAAAACCCTAACAACTGTTTTAAGCCACTTTTTATAAAAAAAGCAGTTGGTCCTATGTTGAGTAATAACACCACAGAAATACCACAGAAAGTAGACAAACTCCAGTTCAAGAAGTCAGAGGCTTGTGCGGAAGGGGGTTACACATTGAAAACGCGGATATGCAACCATATCGTCCGACAGTGCCAGTGGCGGTGCTGGGTCGGTAGCACAATACTCGTTCGATTAGTCGTGATTGCCACCTCGCGCCTTAACCAACGCGGCTATCGGCTAGACAATAAAGAGACCTTTTCTGTGTAGTATTTAACAACAATCATATGTTGGTACCAAAATGTTAAAATGCAAAAGTTCAAATATCTCCTATACTAGCACTGAAGAATGGTAGAAACCCTAGATTGCCCTACAATTATAGGCCTATCAGTTTTATTATATCAAAATATTGAAATGAATGGCGAATAACAGGCTGGTATGGTATCCTGAAACCTCTTAACTCCACATCAGACAGGATTTCAGAGACATGAGACATTGTTCTGTGATAGATGGATCACCTAGTCCTCTTTGAAGACGCCATTCAGGGTTACTTCCGAAACGGATAACACCGTGTTGCTTACTTCAAGTACTTTTAATTTTCAGTAGTGGTTTGGGTTTTCGTGATAACCTTCCTCTCCTTGCAAGCTTTTTTCTTATGGAATACCGATTTCATATCCGTATTGGGGACTGTGTTTTATCATTGGGGTTGCTTACCAATGGGGGCGCAGATGTGGAAGTTATATTAAGAATGTATAAGTCCCTGGTCTTATCAAAAATCAACTCAGGGTCTGTAGCCTGCATATCAATTCGAAAGTCAGTTTTCCTTAGATTCTATCCATCATATAGGCATTGGATATGATAGTACGATAGTAGCGGTTTCCGAATTAGTCTGATAAGGAAGATATACATACAAAGAATACCGAAAACTCTGCTATCATCTAGAGGGTGAAAGTGATCGAACTATATATATATATAAACCGTGTTATTTATTATTTTCTTTTCTTGAAAAGATTCCACGAATATATATATATATATATATATATATATATATATATAAAAACCGTGTTATTTATTATTTTCTTTTCTTGAAAAATTCCACGAATATATATATATATGTTATTTTTTAGGTTTTTCGCGGGTGTTAAATGAAGTGCTGCCTAGCTGCTCCTAGTTCAGTTCGAGCAACGAGGAGCAGCAGTAGGCAGCTTTCAGCGAGAACCTGAAGATGGCAGATGAGATTCTGCCGAAACGTCGTTTAGACAACCGTGACTCCTGGAGGAGTCGACCATCGACGCGGGAGAGCACCCGGAAGTACAACAACACTTCATATATATATATATATATATATATATATATATATATATTGCTATGCGTTTGCATATTGGACGATTACGAAGATTGCATGTTTGTGTTATTTGCTGAATCAGGGTTTGAATTTGTTTATTTCCTTTAGATGGTTTTCATATTTTATTTAAATTAGCTAAAGATCCGAAAGGTATGTGTTTTAGAATGTTAATATTTGTTTAGAGTTGTTTTAATAGTTTTAAAGTTTTTATTTGATGTCAACAGTAAGTTTGATACTGACATCTATGTTAGTAGTTATTAAGTTGTTGTTGAAATAATTTCTGACATTTAAGTCATTATGACATTTCTTTTAAGTAGGAAATTTTATTTTTATAGTTAGTAAATGTTTTCCTGGAGAAAGACAAGGAGGTTTGAGTTAGGTTATGTTTGGAATGAAATTAATCAAAATTCATATGGTGTTTTGTTTTGTTTATTTTGGATACTTTGATATTTAGTTATATAGAACAACAAACAGCAGATAAAAGAGAGGTTGTAAAATTGGAAAAACAAATTTAAGAAAAAAAAAAGAACAAGTGAAAATTAGGGAGTGAAGAAGAAAAATAATAAACAAGGAATAAGAATTTTGAAATTGAATTGAAAGTCAGAAATTGTGGAGATCAGCGAAGAAGAGAAAAATAGACTGTAAATAAGGAGGTAGAGGTGTTATTGTGGATTGGAGTTGCAGAGGAGATAAGGACGAGATAAGGTGAAGAATTAATGAAAGGAGAATTGTTGGATTTGGAAAGAGAAGAGTGTAGCTACGAAAAAAGAAGGTTTTTGTGTATTTAATTTTTGGACAAGGTTGTATATTAAAATTTAAATAGTGTATTAGACTTTCGAACCTGTTATAAAGCTAAATTATCTAAATATCAAAGAAAATAAATTATTTATATCAGATTAAAAATTTTACTTTAATAAAAATTTCATTTTAAATAGGAACTGAATTTGAACCTGCTCCTGAAGGGAAAGATAAGCTAGCCGGCCCATTAAATATTTTGACATACTTTCGGATCAAAAGGTAAGAGATTTTAATTTGATCTTTTGGTTTTAAAGTTTTTTTTATCTATTGGAAATAAACAAGTTAAAGTTTGATTAGTACTGTAAATTATTAAGTTCAATAAAAGTAGAACAGCACAATATATATATATATATATATATATGAAAAATACTAGGTTCTCGGGTTGAACCGCGTCTGAGATTGTTAATGTCTCGACGTTTCGGCTCCCGTTTTGGAGCCATTTTCAAGAGAAAAAGTGAGTCAAGTAAAAATTGTCAAAGAAAATAATGCTAGGAGTTCGTGGAACTGGTTCGATTCCGGGGTCTCAATCTGCCTACTCCCCAGATCTCACCGCGATCCGTCTCTAAGGCCTCAACCTGCCTACTCCTTAGAGCGAACTCGCAGGTTGAGGCCTTAGAGACGGATCGCGGTGAGATCTGGGGAGTAGGCAGATTGAGACCCCGGAATCGAACCAGTTCCACGAACTCCTAGCATTATTTTCTTTGACAATTTTTACTTGACTCACTTTTTCTCTTGAAAATGGCTCCAAAACGGGAGCCGAAACGTCGAGACATTAACAATCTCAGACGCGGTTCAACCCGAGAACCTAGTATTTTTCATACCAACGACCGCGGAAGCTTCTCGGAACATATATATATATATATATATATATATATATATATATATATAAAGTTAAGTGTAAGAGTGATGGTCATAATTGTTGTTAAACAGTTGTGATACATTAATCCTCTTTTATATGCCACAAAATAAGTTTGTAATATATATTTCTTTTTGTAATGGCCATGGGATATAATAAGGACGTTTATTATTACTATTATATGCTTTTTTTTTTTAATTAAAAGTGGGTGGCTCAGAATTTGCCGTTTTTAACCGTAAACGAATGGAGAAAATGAAATTTAAAAAAAATAAAAATTAAGGCGGTAAAACCAAAAAAGGGAATTAAATTTGACTATTCCTTCAGTAATCTTCCGTTCCCGCTTCTATAATTAATCATGACATTTTCGAATTTGTCTTGCGAATTTTGCAATTTTTTATCAAGAATTTTAATTTTTTTCCCCGAAACTCGGCAGAACAGCCATGAAGCCCGTTTGAAAATGGCTTTTTGGGACTCAGTTTTCATTCAAGAATTTACCGTTCCCTTGTCTATAATTAATCGTGTCCTTATCGAATTTGTCTTGATGTCTTTACAATTTCTTTTGACATTTTCATGATTTTTTTCTCTGGAAGTCAGCAGAACAGCCATTAATCTCGTTTGATAATGGCTTTTGGGGCTCAGTATTTCTTCAGGAATTTACCGATCCCGTTCTTTAATTAATCGTGATAATTTTGCAATTTTTTTTGGACATTATTTGATTTTTCTTTCCCCGAAATTCAATACAGATTAAGTTCGTTTGAAAATAGCTTTTGGGAGTCGGTTTTCCTTCACCCCAGTTATAATTGACGTTTTAAAATTTGCCGTAATGATCTACCAATTTTTTATTAATTAAGCAATTCAATTTTTTTCCTAAGTATGTATTAAAATTATTTAAGGCTATTTCTCGTTTTTCAGGTATCGCTTCAAAAATTTCTTTACTCTGCATGTTATTCAGTTTTGTCTCATTCAATTCAATATTTGTTTCTGAATTCACGATGTTGCGCCTGCCTGCCTCATTATTGTTCTTTCTTTAAAAATCTTTAATTTAATCCTCGAGTATGTTGCGGAGACTTTGATTATCATTTTTCTCTCGTGATTATATGTTTTCTTTCGTAACTTTCAATTCTGAATTAGTTTGCTGATTTTTAAAAAGTATTTTTTTGATAAGGTGAGAATATCTAAGAGAGAGAGAGAGGGGTCCGATAAGGAAATATGTATTATTTTTGGCCATAACTTTTTTTCTAATAGATATATTGGTAAAAAAAAGTATAAGACTACCTAAGTAGAACTGTGACAGGTATAGTGATATGAATTTTCACTCAATAATTTCAGTTGTTTGCAAAATAGTTAGATTTAATTTTAAAAATTACGTCAATTTTCGTATTTCCTAAATTTAAATCTAACTATTTCGCATATGTTTAAAATTATTGAGTGAAAATTTATAACACTACTCTTGTTATAGTTCTATTTAGGTAGTCTTATAGTTTGTTTGCAATATGTGTTTTAAAATAAGAAGTTATGGTTAAAAACAGTAAATGTTTCCCTATCGAACCTCTCTCTCTCTCTTGGATATTCTCACCTTAATTTTTATCTTTTTAATTAAAAAAAAAATTCGCTAGATGTTCTGATAACTTCCATGTACAGTTAGCAGAATATCCGAAAATTTTTAAAAAATAAACAACAGTAAAATTGTTACTTTCACGATTAATTAGCGGCTAATTAGCAGCAAATAATAGGCCTATAGTTTTTTAATTCTGCAAAGTTTTTGCCGATTCTAAAAAATAATTTCTTTGGTTTTACGGCCTTATTTTTCTTTTTAATTTCATTTGCACCATTTGTTTACTCTTAATTAAAAAAAAATTTGGCAGATGTTCTACTAACTTCCATGTGAAGTTAGCAGAACATCCGATAATTTGTAAAAAAATTAACGACGATAAAATTGTTACTTTCACGATTAATTAGCGACTAATTAGCGGCAAATAATAGACCTATAGTTTTTTTAATTCTGGAATATTGTTCTGCTAAGTTCACACAAATCTTTTATTGCCCAACAGTAACCCATTTATAGGGCAAAAATACAAATAGAAAAACACAAAGTAGAAAATAGAAAAATATAAATACAGAAAAATTTGAATGAACGTTGACAGATACATTTGTTAATAAAGGTTTCAAATTATACCTTATATAAACAATTCATCATCCAAGTAATGCACTACTATATGTAAAAGTTCCTTTAAACTACAAAAATGTATATCACATAAGTGACACAGCTTATTGAAATTGCTACACATAACATAAATAGGACATTTAAGCAACATGTTTGTTCGAGGTGCAATAAATGTTACATTGTGCCTATTAAATAATCTTGGTACGGAAAAATTTAATTGACCTAATAGTTCAGGTGAACCAATTAGATTGTGTAAGAGCTTATAGAGAAAAGTAAGGAAGGCGCATTTTCTTCTTATGTCTAAACTAACCAAATTTAATCAATTTTCCTTGCACCCTCTCGACAATTATTTTATAACTGCTATAATAAGGATGCCAGAAAATACTAGGATTCGGAATCATGAATAGAGGTTGTTTATGGATTGTCGATGTTAATTCTTTATTCGAGATTATGGTCTTCAATTGGCGCAGCACTCAGGAAAGATTTCCCATGGCAGTTGCCACAAACTGCTGAACATTGCAGTCCCAACTTTCGATAGCCACACAAAGCGCCACAGACTTTCGAACAGTTACAAAAAATCATGTTCAGAAGACAATCCGGGGCAGGAGGTTACGAGGTTTTTATTGGCTCCAATAAGCCGTTTTTGAATACACATCCCCAATCTTGAGGGTTCAGCTCGTTTCCTAACCAGTTCTGCACTTGGTAGTAGACACGATATAGGTGCTCTTTAGCCTCATTGACTTTGGGGGGTAACATACTCAACTGGACCGACTTGTTTCTGCCTACAGTTTTCATAAAGCACTGGTAACGGTATTCTCCATCTCATCTTGGTAGGAAGATGCGTATTACAACTGAAGAAACTTACTCAAGAAGCATCACTGTGGTTGAAAATTTGAGCTACAGCACGTAAGTCTTGACGTTTCGTGAAAAGTTTCAAAGCTACAGTTTTCCCTTTATGAAAAAGAGCAGATGTGAAAGCGTGTAGGAAGATAAGATTATCCCTGATGTATTTATTGGAACTCCGAGAAGAGTAGAGCTTTCGCTGGACTTTTCCTTTGCCTGGCTTAAGAAAGAAGATCTCCTTATTAATCGGAGCGCGACCAACCAAAATTAACAAAAGGTCTTCCCCAACAACAACTGTTCTATTTGTGAGTGAACATTCCAGAGCTGTTTCAATGATTAAAACGTCGCCATCATCTTGCACCTGTTTAACGACAAAATTGTTGGCTTCGAACTTGACAGACAACATTGAAATTAATCTGCTCTTGTTATTACTGTTGGAAAGGAATTTTTCATGGCTTACTGTGATATTCATTGTCTCGTCGAAGTAAGTATCAACAGATGAATATTTTGCTGCACAACGACGTTGTTCCATGGCTTTCATGCTGTTGGTCCTATCCGAACGATCCATCTTTTCGCGTCTGAAGGACTTCTACTACATTTTGCAAAAATGAATATTACCGTTCACAAAGAAGGGTTCAAAATGACTGTTTCAGACGGAGAATAATACAAAATTTATACTTACTGTTCGTTTATGCTTAACTGCTTCACTAATAGTACCAATTGGACGTCGCGTCGTAACACTATAAAGCTAACACAGTAAGTATTAACACTTTCTTAAAATTAAACCTGAAAGTGAATTTTGAAAGCACAAGAAAAAGACAATATAAAGTTAAAAAATATATATTAAATCTCTTTAGAAAAATAATGTTTTACAACAACTTCAAGAAAAATGTTTTTGATAAACTATAGTCTGGCCCGTGTACAATATTTTGTGAGGACTTATAATGTACCAACTACCATCCAATGTGCGGTTTTTTGAGCCAACAATTACATAAAAAGATTCAAGAAAAGCTCAATTTTTATAAATTTTTGGTGGGCTTTTGCTTGCCTGTCTATTGACGTAGTTTCAGTTCAATATCAATTTTGATCGCTCCTCGGGGCTTAAAGATGCTTGAATCGCAACGACTTTGAATTATATTTTGTAATTACAATTTCATACGTTCAGGCAAGGCGGTCCCATGCACATATGAGTACATGGTAACTATACTTTTCTGACACTGAATCACTGAGGGACCGGTTTAGGGCAAATCCCGTTAAAATCCATCATTTTCCCGTCAAAATGATAGGGGACCTTTGTCGCTAAAGGCTATTTTCGCTAAAACTCTCGATATACTTTGACTAGAGACTGGGTTAACTTGTCCTCATATTTAACACAACGCATGAGTTGCAGTGCTTAACAACGTGGATTCGTAAAAGGGTTTTCAATTTTGAAATTCCCGAAATTAAAGTCAAATTTTGTTAGTGTTTCTAAATGTTGGTGGTCGGGGCGACATTCTAAAATTACACTCCTTGATGAGTTATTGAAATTTTTGCATAAAAAACGCTCCGTAGAGCGAAAATATGATTTAAAATATAAAAACCTCTTCCAACGGTATTTTTACGTGAAGCACGCTTTTAATGCGAAATGTTTCGGAAAGGTCGGATTTTGTTACAGTTTTGAAAAGTTTATCGAGAGTTTTGGCGTGTTCTTTATCATACACAACGAACATACGCAAAGGGGAAGGCTCAGCTGCTATTTGCACCGCCATACAGAACGCACCACGCAGCGGCGCCCAACCACAAAACTTAATCTGATGTTTCACGCCTTCTTCTGTGGAAATGACTAGTTCTATCGATGGAATTTATATCACATTTTTTGTAGAGAATTTTTCGTTATTTCTTTTTTATAAGTGCATTTCATAGCCATAGGATGGATGGGAACGAAAATATTGACAAGAAACCGAAAAAAGATACTTTCTTGGGCCAATTTTCTGCTGTCAAAAGTCATGCATAGACCGGAATCTTTGGGACTTTTCACGAACTGTTTGGGGAGCACCAATTTATAGCTCACTATAAATTTTTCCGAAGATGGGCCCATTTTTTACCTAAAGTTACTGTATTATATGTGTTAATACAGAACTATCAATAAAACACTACAAAAAATTGCATATTTCTGAAATACATATTTATTTAAAATATATCCAAACCATTGCAGCTATACCAGTAAGACTGTACCCAAATGATGTATTTTACAGAGAAGAATCATGCTATAAAGTTTCACCCCATGTGACAGCTGACGGGGTTGTAATGGCCATTTTGCTTGAAATTTTGTAGAAGTATTTCATAGATATAATAAAGAAATCAAGAGCTCTTTGGCAACATACTACAAGTAAAAAAAGATACTGGCGAAAACAACACTTTAATAAATTGTTACAAAATCGTTCTTCGAAAAAAGGTTCCATCAGAGATTTTTTCTATTTTTGGTACAATTGCAAAAAATTCTTAAATATCAGAGTATCGAAAAATGTTAATTGATATTATGTGCAAGCATTCAAGAAATTTAATTAAAAAAAATAATTTATCGAAAAATGTAGGTGTTTACCATGAGAAATTTTGGAATTTAACTAAAATAGAAGCGAAAAATTATGCAGAAATATCTTTATTAATAAGGAACTGTCAATTTTTCATAACAATACGGGAGAGTCGGTATTGCAGATTGATTGCTATTTCCTGTATATTATTTTGGGTTAATTTTAGACGTGATATAAAATACGAATCAATGTGGACTTTCTTTGGATACGGGACATTTTCCTCAAGTATAGGTTGTCCCTTAAAATCCGGGACGGTGGCAACCCTAGCCAGTGAGACCCCTAACTGACGGGCCCTGTACCATTGATAAAACCGATACAGCTGTAGTTACGCGCCTGTGTAATCGATCGACGAGAATATAATGTTATCTAATACAATAATATCAAGTCAACATGATTGTCTTCTGTGTATAACTGGATAATACCACCTCGTATTTGAGGGAAAACGAAATCTTTATGTAAACTGCATATAGATCGCTTCCAAAGTAATTTGTTGGAAAGGAATTACTTCATTCATTTCATTGATCTTATTAAACCACTTTTTAAGTTCAAAAGCAGCTACAATAAGGTTTTATTACAAAGGAAAACTCTTATTTGATTTTGGACTGCTGTAAATTCAAAGTTGGTTAAACAAGCATTGATATTTTTCAGAGGATTTTCCTTTCACATCACGTATTATAACCTTCTTATAGGAAAGAAGGAGAAAGGATGAAGCAATTAAAAATAAATGATGATGATTATATAAGAAAGGGTAGACCCGCTAAGTTCACATTATAAAGAAGTTCAGTAATTAATCTTGTAAAAAATTGCGAGGTTATTATTCTGTATTAATTTATGACCATAATGGCATTTTTTTATCTTATGAAACAAAGAAGAATGTTATTAATTTTTAAGTTCATGAATTACAAATTTCTCAATCCTAATTTATTTATGGCATGATTTTAGTTAACAGATGCCCCGAGAAAGCATTATTTTCAAATATGATTTTATAATATAATCTAACTGCAATATTTTCTACATAAGAAGAATTATAGGTCCCAGTAATGAATACGTTAAATAGTTGCTATATTATAATAATAATAATAATAATAATAATTTATTCACCGTATGTAATAATACAATAGTATATATTATGGTAAGTCAAGATCAGAATACAATAAAATAGCAAAAAGTAATGAATAAATAGATAAAAGAAGTAAATATAACAAACAGCTTAACAAGTCAAAGACAAACAACATTTACTATACAGATATATAAACAAATAGATATAAATAAAGGAAAGGTAAATAAGTAACTGGCAAAAGTGACAATCCAGATATAGCTGAAGAACTTATCCTTAAAAAAATGGAAGACTTAACTGATCTTCTGGAAACGTCTATTTATTTTTTTATCAAACTGTCTATTTTTCAAATTGTACAAGTTTTATAAATATTTTGCGAAAAAAAATTGCTACTGCTCAATTCATGTAAAAAATAAGAAATTCGCGACAGGTTTCATCATTTCTCCTTCAGTGTTGTATTCTAGAAAAAAATTAAGTGAAAAGTTTATTTAATGTTCTTTTTTAAATCAGTTACGCTTGAATTTAGCATTGTAAATTTTCATTTATATGTATAATGTTACTTATTTAAACAAAGGTAAAATAGAATGATCATCGAATGAAATAGTGAAGGAAACAATTTTTTCAAGATGGCGGATTGTACTATGAATGGTCATCTGTTGGGCTCGAGATCAAGGGGTTCTGGGTTCGAATTCTGGCTAGGGTATGGATGTTTAGTGGCATTCTTAATGTGCTACAGAATTAGTAGCAGACTAAACGTTCTTGTGTGAGAGGCAGTACGGTTAGTCGCTGTACCACTTCTGAGTTCGAGTCTTAGCTGTGACAATGTCGTAGGGAAAAAATATGTGTGTGTATATGTCCTGGTTGAGTGGTGGAATAGCTAATGCTAAACTCCGCCAGGACGGCAATCTAAGTAAGTTGATAAAAAAATATCGGACAGGTATCGAACATAGATTTCTTAAGAATTTCATTGCAAAGAAGTCAATATTTTTGTTATTCCCATTCGACTATTAGAGCGAGATATAATTAAGTGGAAACTTAGAAAAGTCACGGAAAGGCATGTGGAAAGTGCATATAACGTTTGATGCTCAAGCCACTTTTTGGAAAAAATATAGTTTTCTTTGTCAAAGGGTCCAAAGTGCATAAAACTCTGAGATAAAATTGACCCTGGAAATTTGTTTCCGAAATTGATCAATTCGATTTTGTTATTGGTTTATAATAATAATAATGCATCTTTGTTAGTTAAAAAACTATAATTGAATCATAATAATATATCGAGCAGAAGTCCATTAACTATTCTCTAGCTAGTCTTAAATCTATACATATAGCAATAACTGTAAAATAATTACGAATATTTTTTTATTCTAATATAATTTATCGTAAAATCACCTAACCTAGTCACAAAATAATCAATATTCTTTTCTAATATAACTAACACATAATTTCATGAAAGTGTTATATTTTTCACAATATTTTATTTCATTTGGTAAATTGTTAAATAACTTACAATACCCTTACTGAACAAAGGTTTTGCTCCAATAATTGTCATGCCTGTCTATAATACCACTAATGTCATTTACACTGCGAGTGTTATATCCATGAGTATCTCGTACGAAACCGAATAAATACCTTAGAGCCATACCATATTCTATTTTAAATATAAACTGTAGTGATTTTAATACTATGCGTTGTCTAACATTTAAAAAATTTAAAAAAGAACATTGTGTCTACGAGGTATATTTGTTACATTTTAATATCATCCTCGTAGCCTTGTTTTTCATTTTTTATAACTTTTGTATATCATTGTGATTTAATATAGCTGTAGAGTTGCACAATTTTCAAAATATGGAGCAATTACAGATTTTTATACTAATATTCTTGAAAACAGATAAATAATTCTATAATAATTCTACGTTAAAAATAAACCCTTTTTGCGACCTCTTTTATACTTTAGTCAGTATTATATTTGAAGATCAAGGATTAATTTATTATAAACCCAAGTTATTTTTTTCTAAGTTTTTATTATCTAATACAATACTTTGCCCAACTTGTCGACGATTTAGTATATATTTTTTGCCGAGAACCATATATTTGAATTTACTTTTAAGCGATATCATACAACCAAATAAATACATCTTTTAAATCTTGATTAATAACATTAATAACATCATTTACATTTTCTCCATAAAAATAAATTAACGTGTCATCTGCAAATAAATAATAATAATAATAATAATAATAACACCACAGGTAATTACGACCTCCCTTTATCCCCGAAGGCACTAGAAAAGCCTTGTGTGGGAGGGGGCTACACATTTAGAGACAAGGGACAAACACCCAATATCCGTGTATAGTGGAAAAATCCCTCTCACAGTATTTTCCACTGCCACGACCGGGGTTCGAACCCGGCACTTTTGGGTGAGAGGCAAGTGCGCTCAACTCTCGACCGTCATACTTTATTATTTATAACTATAGTCACTTCGTAATTTAGCATTACTCACCTAACCTTCGAGTTTTAGATATTTGTCACCTAAAGACTTGGGAGAACTAGGATATATCCCCGTATTATGGGTAAATCTCTTGTTCTTTGTTTTCTTGCAGTTAGGTAAGATTCAATCCATTTAAGTGCAGTCTTCTCAATGCCCATTTTTTTCCAACTTTGATACCAGTAATTGCCGATTTACTGTCTCAAATGCACGTTTAAAGTCTAAGAGAACTGTAACTATAACTTTATTTTTACTTACTGACTGAACCCAATCCGATATAATGAATTAAAGGGCCGTTTCACAAGAATGACTTTCTCTAAATCCAGATTGATTCTCTATTAAGATATTATCCTACTGTGTGTAGACAATTGTTATTTTACTACCAATCCTAAAGTTTTTTCATATACTGGTAATGTGTTAAAAGGTCTAAATTCTTCAGATGTTATTGTATTCGGGATTTTTGGAATGGGTGCTTCAAGTTATTAGGACAACTTCCTTTCTGTAGAGAGCTATTAATAATATCTAAAAATCTATTACCAATTACCTCAAAAGCAGTTTTTATAATTCTTGTGGATATAGCATCAATACCTAATTTATTAGGTAAGTCAGAGATAATTTTTCTCAGATTGCGCATTTCAGTAGGTTTAAATTCTGTTAATTTATTTTTTACTAGTTAAGTATGTAACTCATACCCATTTCGTTAAGGAATACTTTCAATAATTTCATTAATACTTCCTACAAAATATTCATTAAACTTTTCCGCTATTATAAAGTCATTTTCAATTACTTTATTAATAAACTGGATTTCTTTGGGTGCCGAGTGGTTTTTGAAGAAAGAGTCCTTTTGGATTGAATTTTATTGCGATGTACTCTTATTGAACTGCTGATATATAATACATAAGTTGCTATCACACTTTAAAAAAATATTACGTCGCAAAAAAATCGCTTTTTCAATTGTTATAATTAATAAACTCGTCTTTAAAGCGTTTCAAAATGCAATGTGATCTGGACTGGGATCACTTGAAAAAGTTCAAAAGTCTAAGTGACATGTGCTTGATGTAAAACCAACATTTCGCAACATGCATTGTTTAGTTTTTACTTCCACGTCCAGTGGAAGTATAGTAACGCAATATATATATTTTTGTTGAAATAGGCTTAAAAATGTCATGAAATGCCGAGATTTTGAATTTGAGCGAAAAATTTTTCTGCCTGTCGGTCTGTCTGTCTAACTTTTTTGTGCGCATGTTTACTCTGGAACCGTTTATGATATTGACTTGAAATTTGGTACACTTCTGTATTATAACAGATCTGGAATTAGATTATATTTTGATCTAATTCCATTGAAGGGTTCGGGGGTAAATGGGATAAATAAGGTAAATAGGCAAAGGAAGCAGGTAAGAATCCATAAATTGCAATTTAGGTCATATACGAAAGTCAAGGTCTCAACATGTTTTTTTGCATCAGCCGCCACCCCCATTATCACCCCCAATACCATCCCCACATTATTATGAAAGAGAGTAACAAAATAAAATGTGATTTAGTGTGTATACAAGAACGAAACGTAGCGTTAGCTACCCCTTGTACCGCCCCCCATTGCCACCCCCACACTATTACTAAAGGGAGTAAAAATTAAATTGAGATTTAGTGTGTATACGAGAACTAAGGGACTCTAAAAAATTTTTGGCAATAGCCACCCCCTCTACCACCTCTATTGCCACCCCCGCCCTATTATTAAAGGGAGTAAAAATTAAAATTGGGATTTAGTGTGTATAAGACTTGGATATAAAATCTGCATGTGGAAGTAGGGATTCCTTGGGCAGCGGTTTTTTAAGTTAGTCCTACCATACGATTAAAATGTGGTGAGGCTCAATGTATGTATTCCTCACTTCAGAAGCGATAAAAAATGAAAAAATAGCCGATATTTTAATAACTTATGTTGAATAGTTTTGAACACCTGCTAGTTTTTTTGGTCCAAAACTTTCATTATAACTTACAAAGATTCAAAGTAAGTTATTAAACTTGCATGTATGTAGTTTTCAATAAACATACAGAGAATGCACATTTTTTCATTTTCTTAATCGTCTCCGTTTTTATGGTGCAAGTTGAAACATAGACGTAGCAAAATTAAGCAGTTATCTTCAGAAGGATAAACAACATAATTAGTTTATTAAAAGTATGCCATAAGCCAAAGCCAATTGAAATCAAGTTATATACTATAGTCTCGTAGCCTCGCTCGTAGCCACCAGTCTATTAATGTGCAGATAAACTTAGATCCTTTTTTTATAGAACATTTATTTCTGTGTAATTTTGACAATCACTTATTTTACAGTAAATCTGAAGAGAAATGAGATATTTGCGAATTACCCGATTTAGACGTACTTATTATTAATCTCGGCGAGGCAGACCGTACATAAAGGAAAACTTATTATTATTATTTTTTTTTTCCATTAAATTACGTCTGCCTATTTCCACTACTGAGGCCTAAAACCGACTCCTGTAGACGAGCTACCACCCCCAACCAGGAATTTTGCCAACCTCTTCTCTTTCGATTTCGGTAACATTTAATAGACAAGGGATCGACAGCTGCTTTATATCCCCTCCGAAGGATGGCATATTCCCTCTACAATCCTCGCTTAAGATTGTATAGCTTCCGCGCATACACTGATGTACAAGCCGCTGGAAGATATCAGGCGAGGACGCGGTATTCCTTGCGAACAAGAACAGTACCTCTGGTTTCGAAAAAATAAAATTTGGGCTGGAGAGCTTTATGTGAGACTCTAGAGGCCTTTCGTGCACTTATTTTGTTTGATTCGAAGTTGAGGTGGTTAGTTCTTGAAAAGCTGGAACGGGCCAAATGCTTCGCCCTGTATACTTTCAGAGCTGATTTACACTCGAAATTAATTTTAATTTATTTTGCACTTTGGTGATTTTTATTCCGGCTGGTAGGGTCAAAGACTACGCCCTGTATAGTATTTTAGCACTGTTTTAAATCAAACACTTCGATTTAAAACGAAAATTAACTAGATATTTATTTACGTTTAAAAACACAGAGTTGAGTACCTATCTAATTATTCGAAATTAAAAATTTATTTACACAAAAAATAGTCTAACGTATCGACACTAGAAATTTGCCCAAGTCGGGGTTGGTTTTGTTTTGTTAATTGATTTTTTAAAACTGAGAAAATTCACTTCTGAATTAATGCGCGATGGCGATTTTATTTCATTTATGCACTGGGCGATTTAATGAAATGTACTTTTTTACTAGGATCTGTCTAGGAAGATGCACGTGCACTGGATTTAAATTCGCGAGATACACCGGAAGACACACTTGGATTTATGCGCTGCTGGGGCAACCGAAGAGGTAACGCGGACACTGGATTTACTTGTCACTAAATACGCCGAAAACACAATTTGCCGGGGACGTGCTCATTTATACTAACGATAGGGACTGATTTCGGGAAGATCTGGAAAGAGTTGGATTCTCCCCCCAAGCGCTCTATGGGACTCAAATGGTGAAATATTGCGCAATAAATGTTGAAATTTTGGAATTTCGGGTTGAAAATTATGTCAATAAAACGGCGATGAAAAATGAAACAATTTGATATAAGAATGTCAGTGGAATCTAATTTTGTTTTAGAAATATGAATGATAACTTTCTGAATAACTTGTTAAATTGAATTGGTCCTGTGAAGTAACGTTGAGAGCTATACTTTAATCCATATTTAATGTTATATTAAGTCATGTTAATCCATATTTAATGTTATATTATGCCCCATATTGAAGGTAATGTATCGCAATGGTAAGCGTAGCGAGAGTCAATTTTAGGGTAAACCAAATTAAGATAGCGGCGAGTTGCCAGCACTCGATGTGGGAACATGTAAATTGGACTTATGATTTTTTAACGGAGTGGAAGCCAATGGAGAACAATCCAGGCCAGTTCCTAATATATCCAATAGATGACGCCATGCGTACTGGGTTTAATGTCATTCTCAATTTGTATCATATAATATATGATACAAATTGAGAATGACATAATATATGATACAAATGAGAATGACATTAAACAACAATTTAAAAGTTATATTATAACTTTTAAATTGTTTAAATTTCCCAATTTTTGAGAGTTTCCCAATGTCTTATTCGTAGAAATGAGCCAAATTGATAAAACGAATGAGGAATAATCCAAGCCAGTTCCTAATATATCCAATAGATGACGCCATGCGTACTCGGTTTAATGGGTTTAATGTCTTTCTTAACTTGTATCATATATAAGCTTTAAACATTTAAATTTCCCGATTTCCGAGAGGTTTCCAATCTCTTATTCGTAGAAATGAGCCAAATTGATAAAAGGATTACGGTAGTTGGTCATTAAATTGTTTAAAACTTTAAAAGCGGAGCTGAGAAAAAGAGGTGCTATAGAATTAATGGAAAAAAAGCTGATTTGGTTGAAGGGTATATAATTACATTTATGAACTTATGAATTTTTTGTTTATAAATCCTCTTTTATTCTAGATTAATCAATTATGACAATATTTTAGTTAGTACACTTGAAGATGAAGATATATAGATTACAATTTTAAAACACCAGATTTATCATATAGTTGTCGGAAACGGTCATTTTTAGGAAATAAATGCCCTACTATATTACAGCACTTTGGTACACAGCAATAAGTTTTCATTTTACATCCTAATTAACTTTGTTTATTCAAAGACATATTTCTTCGTATTGACATTGACGGACAAACAACTGAGTACAGCTGATGCACTCTGGCGGATAAAATGAAAGAGAATGTTCCCCACTGTAGGGTAATCGAAATTAAGATAACGGCGAGTTGCTAGCACTTGGTGGGGAACGTGTAAACTGGACTTATTTTGGGACGAATGTTTTATGGGTTAGTTGGAAAGGTGAATGAAAGATGTTTTGATATATTACTATAAAGTTGAGTTTGGGGTTAAATTGAAGAGAAATGAGCTTGTAGAAAAATTTGGAAAGTGAATTAAAATATTTTTACTTGATGTTCAGAGAGTAATGTAGAAGTGATTCGAGATGATGAGGGGGCTGTATTTTTTAGGGGGTTTTTTTGTAAGCATTTGAGTGTATTTTGGTGAATTTTGATATTAGGATGATTTTGTTGACAGATTCGGATTATTTGTGAATTATCGATGCTGCGTAAATTTTATCAGAATTGTTTGTTGAATATTGTGGTTTTTGAGTTTTGTGAGTGTCTTAGTGACTTTTTTATGTGTTTTGACAAGTTTCCCTTGACAATTGAATTATTTGGAAAAGTTTAGTAATTTTTCATCAGCCATCTAAGTACTAACCGCACCTAACGTGGCTTTACATCGCAAATCGAAATATGTATAGTAAAGACGCACCTACGCTCACCATCTTATTATTAATTAAAAACCTGTATAAAAAACTGCATTTGAGCCTTGCCTATTATTGTGTTAGTTAGAGGCCAGTAATGTCTTATTTCAATTTTCATTTAACTTGTTTTCTCTAATTAGATAACATATAGAATTATATTTTTGACGATTAAGCTGTAGTGTGATCGTTAAATTTTTTAAATTAGGAAAAAGACGATATGATAATTAATTTAATTTCCCTAAGGATTATGCCTATGGACGTTATTAGTTTGATATATAAGCAAATGACGATCAATACTTCTAATTACTATCAAGGAGTTAACAGTTCTCTAACGTTAACTACCTCCAAATATAACATAGTCTATTAACGAGGTATGTATATTGTATATTACTGGCATGCAAACTGAATTAATGATACATACCAGAACCCTTTTAATTCACTAGTGTCTCTATTTACTTTAGGCTTATTGCAAAAGTAAACTATTTAACTCAAACGTCTCTGCTCTATTATTGCCTTCCTCGTGAAATATATGTACGAAATACGTATTTATATACGTATTCCAATATTTATACTGAAATGCTTAAAATGGTTACGTATTTATCACAAATCGCTGCCGAAATAAGATTACTTACATGTGTAATTATAAATAAGAAATTTATTATTATAATATGAATATACAATTTTTATTTTATTTTTGAAAAAAAACTTAACTTAATTCAAGCGTAGGGTGCAAATAAAACAAAATGTTTGGAAACCCCCCCGTGTACACAAATAAGTCCTTAAGTTAGCAAAAGCCTATGTAAAAATATGAATGATAGATAATGTTTTGTTAACTTATAACTGTAGTTTCATGATGCTGTTATGAGAACTATTTATAACAAACCTACAAACCCTACTATTAAGAGGGAATAAAACTTGGCAGTCTCGAATCTATGATCGTGAAAACTAATAAATTATTATCATCCACTAGACGTTTTCACAGAAACCGTTGTGATGTCAAACAACGCGACAGATTTTGAATGATTCAAGTTGACTATAGAAAACTCGCCTACCTCGCTGTTGAATCGGAAGAGGGTCTTGAGCAAGTTATGACATCTGCAAATAATAAATAAAAATAATAGAAAATAACTTCAACGGAAACAAGATGTTAATACGAATATGCAAAATGTTTGTAAGTTTTGGGACGCCATCTAAAATTAATTGGCAGAGCGGGTAAAGACCAAAACAAATAAAATTGAACAGAAACCCAACGTAGAACAAAGTACAATTTAATGAAAAAAGCAATTGTAAATTTGTGATTCAAACATATGTCCAAGATAAAGTATCTAAAGCAATCTATTAATGAACATATATGTCAGGCAGTAACAAATAAAACGTTAACAAAAAGGTAAATATTCTAAAAATTTAAACCATTAAAGCCGTTTTTGAGTAAAAGTTAACTCTTCATATCACGCGCTTTGAACATCCCTTCCTGAAGTTTCTAGAAGTCATGCCATGTCGTCTTGTGCTGATATTAGGGAATTATCCATGTGCCAAATTTGATCCCCCACATTTGAGTTAGATGCTAGGTGCGATTTTGTGATTTCATCTTAAGGTGTGGCCGTCTTGAATAAGCAAATAAAATTTGATCAAAATCGATCCAGTAGTTAGGGTTCTAGGTGCACCACAGACAGCAGTCAATATCGATTTTTTGCACGATCACAATACTTTCCTATGTATTATGTACATTCGACCCCTAACTGGATGCTATTCTACTCAGAAAACAATAAGGAATTCACTTTTATTACAAAAGAGATGGTTGCAATTAAATAAATTAATGAAGACGCCACAGCTCAAAAACAAAATTTAAAAAAATTACGTCTACCTGTGACTTTTTAAAAATAAAATTAGCATGTTTCAGCGTTTGTCAAAAAGAAATTTAATAACATTATTATGGATGTTTTATGGGATTGAACCAGCACACTGTATATGAACAAAGTTGTAGAAAATTTCATAAAGATCGTTCTATGTGAAAGTAAGTCGAGTTCTGTGCAACTAATTTTGTTCTTCTATTATCTGGCAACCTATAATTAATTTCGAATAATTTTTGCAAAAATGGCCGCACTTTGGCAATTGAGCTATTTTCGCGAAACATTTTTTAAATTAATCTGTAGATCTAAATCTAAAAAAAATTGTTCCAAAGACCGACTAGGAAGGAGGTGCATATACCACGCAACATGGCTACCTGACCAACACTTTTTAATTTTCATGCGTCAAGGTTAGTGTTGTGGAATTTTGCGAGATGTAGATAGATGTATATCATCTCCATAATAAAATCACATAAATTTACTTCAGACAAAATTCAATATAATTTTAATGATATAATTTAATATTAATAAAATTGTAACCTATTGTAAAGAAATGCTCGCCATATTATTCATAATAACGCCAAACTGGAATACTTATGAGTATAAAAGATAAGTATCCAATTTTCTGTCGTGAATAGCTATAACGTTTTATACAATAATATAAGAGGTACAAAGTTTCCAAGATTATATTTACTGCATATGTATTTTAATTTCACCGAGAACAATAAATTAATATAGCACCTACAGTGAGAGTAATAACGTAAAAAGATAATGTTAAAATATCTAGAAATAAACTAGACAAAACATGACGTAACAGGCTTAATATATACGTGGAAGGCGAATGAGAGGTTTTGCCGAAATCCATTCTAATCCCGACATTTCTCAGTTCTTCCGTGAACTTACAGAGATAAAACTAAGACTTTTACCGTTGGGATTATTGAAAGAGTTTCAGAAAGAACATTTTCAACAAAAAGGTTCGACCTATAAGATTATAAAGGGTTACAAAGACCAAATGTCTAGAAACAATTTGAAATAATTGCTAAATGATTAAGATCATTTGAAAAAAAAATTTAGAATGGGTTAATTTAATATCGAAGGTCGTATTAAGTTTTCATAAGTATTTTAACTTGACCTTCGTGTTTGTAGCTCTTCACTTATAATTGGATTATACATATATTTAGTACAGTCCTAGATTACAAAATATATTTTCTTACAGAATTAAGAAAGTGGAGCAATACAACTGACAATAATCGTTTAAGAGAAATGGGTAATAAGTCCAATTTTTCAATATTCAGCCTATGATAAACTCATTACAAAAATAATATGGGCATTAATGTAATATTTACTTATTATATACAGAACGCAAATCAAATGAATAAAATTCTATCTAATTTATAATTTACAAAAAACGTATCAGAATCTGGTCAAGGTTAATTTTAAATCTTCAGTGTCAATCTGATAAATTTAATGATTTTTTACGCGTCTTAGCACCATACGATGCAAGCAACAGTAATACAAATATTTGTAGTGTTTTTTTAAAAATAAGGTTGAAAACATAGCGGAGCCTCGCTCTAAACTTGACTGAAGGTCTTGATTTATAAGAGACAATCAATAGTGGCGGCACAATCTGTAAAAAATATGTCTAACCTAGACATTTTAGGTACCAAGCTGAATTTTTCAGAATATGTGGTTTTTGATACATATAGTAACATACTAAAAGTCCCGAAGAATCCGAGTTGAGCGTTAGTCACCATATTGAAAAAATTACTTGCGTGCGCCGCTGAAGAAAACATTTTTTCTTGCCTTACCTATCAATCGATTTTAATATTTTAAAATACAAATTAAAACCAAAGAATGTGTCTTTGATACGAATTTAAGAAACTATAATAAATTGTTTATTAGTAGTGTAACAATTAATTAATAGTAAAAATTACTTTTTGAGGATTTGTATTTTTTCACTAAAAAAAATACTCGCTCATCCTACGAAAATATTTTTCAAATGAATGCTGTAGGCCGTTAAAGGACAAACAATCCTTTTTTAAAAAATTTTCTTTTGCTTAAATATAGAGATATGAAATTTTTAATATAAATATGGTTACAGACTGCCACACGCTTTTATGCTTAGATCTATTTTTACACGTGCATTTGCGCTGCATTGTTATTAATATAAATAAGTTGCTAAGTTGGATTATCTCAAATCGAGTTTAGAATATACAAAATGTTTAAAGATATTTAGTATTTTTGTTTTTTAAACATTTATTTAACGTCGGCCTATTTCCGCTACTGAGGCCTATCACCGACGTCTGTAGACGAGCTACCCCCAACCAGGAATTTTGCCGAACCTCTTCCCTTAAGAAGAGTAGGGATCTTTTTACTTGCCTAACATTTAATAGACAAGGAACCGACGGCTTTACACCCCCTCCGAAGGATGGTATATCTCCTATACAACCCTCGCCTAAGGTTGTATAGCTTCCGCGCATACACTGATATACAAGCCGCTGGAAGATGTGTGAGGCGAGGACGCGGTCTTCGTTGGAACGGTCACCCATCCAACTACTAACTGCGCCTGGCGTTGCTTTACATCGCATATCAAAGTATGTACATAGTAAAGACGCACCTACGCTCACCCCTATATTTAGTATTCTCATAGGTTTTTTCAGGATATTGTTTTCTTTTATTTTTATATCGAATTTATGTTTTCTTTTTCATTTCGTTACTCTTTTACGAATTGTTTGATTTTTTCTATTAGTATTTTGTTGCGTACAAAATTTTTTTAATTTTTATTATTGTTTAAGTTTAGGTTTATTATTGTTTAAGGTTAATCAACCCATTTTATTTCCACATTCTACCCGTCATTGTGGAAGGTATTTGTATTTTTTGTCAAATTCCATTATCCGCGGAAGAGAATTAGACACGATATTTTCAAAAAAGTATACAACTTAATGACGATATTCATACAAAAATATTTCTGAAGAACTAACAGTTCACAAAAAATTTAGAAAAAATTACACTCTTAATAAAATCAAAAAGCCGCCTTTACTAGTAAAAATGATTTCATAGCAAAAAGATAATGGCACACAGTGAATCATTTGACTTTAACAAAAATTGTGTTGCTTGTGGAGAAATAGCCGATGTAAATAATGAAAACAAAAAACCAAAAAAACTTTCGACGCCGTATTCAGTTAGTTCAACCTCTGAAATTTAAAAAATGTCTGATTTTTCGCTGCCGAGAGCGTAATGTTATTATCTCTGAAAATATTTTAGGGAGAATTATAAATGTAATTGATTTGGATGCAGCTGAAGCAAGGTATCACAAAAATTGTCTAACCAAGTTTGACTAGAAGAACTTGGAAAAAACTAAACAGACTGATACGCAAAAGTGCGATGCATTTCAGCAACTCATCGAATTTGTAAATTCAAACAGTGAGTGCCAGTATACACAGCAGAATTAGAAGACAAATTAGAAAGTTTTGGTGACCTAAAATTTAGTAGAAAACATTTAATAGAAAGCTTTAAGATCATTACGAAACTAAGATTCTCTTTGCGTCAAGATCAGGCCATAGTGATATTGTTAAACTAAAGACTTTTCCTGACAAATATTAACCGAAACATGGAAATTCTTATATTTTACCACTTCAAATCTCTTTAGAAATTTACGTACATAGACATTCTGGTTCTAGAATTTGGTACAAATGCTTCCCAATCTGGGTTTTGTAGTAGTTATAGAGAAGTTCAAAGGTATGAAGAATCTGTACTAAATTATCCTTAACCTGATATAATGAATGGTACCTTTAGACAATTTTTGTTTGACAACACTTATTACAATTTTAGATCGTTAGATGGACATGGCTCATTTCATGCAATGGGGGAATCATTTGTATAACTCCTAAACGTAACGTAATGCTTGAAAAAAAAAATTCCACGAATTAAAAACCCTGCTGATATGGCTCACTATGGCAACGTTCCTATAAAATATTACAAAAAAACTTGCTGTAAATAACTACAGGACTTCGTTATGGAAGCCATTTTATTAATTAAGGGAATTAAGTTTTCCTTTGTATAAAAGGATGCAAATCAAATGATATAGATATCAAGAGATATTTCCTATTTAAAAAAAAATCATAAGTAGACAAAATTTTGATAAAAATTTTGATTTAGCAGTTTTACCACCTACTTCCACAGCTATTGAACAGCATGTTTATAGAGTATATTTTCAGGTGCAAACATGACTTAATAAGGAAATTAATTCATCTGACTGGGTTGGGAATTGAAAAACGATATAACCAAACCCGTACCAACATCTTTCTCAATTGTGCCCGACAATATATTAAAACTTGTATATTGTAACTGTAAAAATGACTGCAATAAAAATTGTCCTTGCACTTACACAAAGTGTTCTGATATGTGCAATAATTGCCGTGGCATAAGTTGTGTCAATTCAAACACTCCAATTATAACCGATAGCGATATTAAAGATGAAAATTAATTATTTTTTTTTTCCTTTTACCTCATTATTATTATTATTATTTATTATCATTATTATTACTATAAACCGTCTTTTTCTGAAAACTGAGCTTGGTGATCATTTTTGTTTGGGGTTAATTGGGCCATGACTAAATTGCACATTTTAACTTTTACTTTTTAATTTTGATTTTAATGCTACTAACATATACGATTTTATAATAATTATAATGTTTTTTTTTTCATAAACCCTACAATTTTCTTTTTAATCATATAAATAGAATTTTTCAAAATTTTTATTTTCAGTTTAAGTCAGTTTATTACCACACAGACAAAGTTTAGTAAAATGTGAAAAATATATGTTAAAGTTCCATTCCTTTGTTATAATTATCTGTTTAGAATGTTAAAATCGGCTAATCAATAAGGCAAGGAAAAAATGTTTTCTCCATCTACGCGCGTGTGCCATTATTTCAACATGGCGGCTACCGCTCAATCCGGATTCTTCAAGACTTCTTCATTAATATGTTATTGCACGTATCATAGGCTACATATTCTGAAAAATTCAGTTCGGCACCTAAAATGTCTAGGTCGAAACAGATTGTGCCGCGACTATCAAACACTGTCGATAAGACAATTTGTATTCTGCTTGTTCATAAATTGAGATCGAAGCTTGAGAGGAGGCACCATTATATCCTTCCTAAGAAACCACATTTCGACAAATGCTGTCATGTCGTTATTAAACTGAATAAGGGTGCTTTCTTTTCATTATCTTCTGTTAAAATGTTTAAGGAAATTTTTGCTTATGTATTATACTTCGGCTATTTGTAGTGGCATCATAAGCGTAGTTCGTTATGAACAAAATAAGAGGAACAAGATGACAATTATAGATGTAACCTCGACGATGACAACAAATTAGCTTCATCTGCCGCAGTATTACGTCCTAAAGTCAGGTCAAGCAAACGAGGACCCAGATCTTACGAATCCTTATAGTGAGAGCGAACAATAAAAAGAACAAGTAAAAACAAATACGATCTATTATAAAGCTTAAAGGTTAAAAAAATCTTACAATAAAATATATAACAGTCTAGGGTTGTTAAGCTAACGGGAATAGAATTATTAATTTAAGCAATTTTACACTGAAAAAATAATATATCTGAATTACTTAGCTTTTACAAAATTTGGAGAGTTCCCAGGCGTTCCAGACTTGAAGGTTGTTGGTCAAGATCCTTGCTGGTTGTAGAAAAAACTTCATAAAAGTTCAATAGGGTTTTTCAGAAATCTTCACAAATAATTAGATATAGTTTCTCTAACGTAGAAGGCAAAATCATATACCAAGAATCGTGTACCAAATAATAGCAAATGACCAAAAAGTCCAAAACCCAAATAATCCAGAAATAGAATTAACAGTTGGCAAGTTCTAACTGAAAATCTAGCTATACCAAATCTAAATCTAGTCATACCAAAATCGAAATCTGGCATTGCCAAAATCATATATATCAATCAATCAATAATACTTCTAGGCGATAAACTCGCTAATGAATCCGAATAAATCGAAATTTTAATTAAACAAACCAAAATATTAATTGAAAATAAGTTAAATTTAGTTTTTGATCCAGTATCAAACCGACTAGCAACCACGTGCCTTTTTAACTAAATTATTCACTTAGCAAAGTTTTCGGCTCAATTTCTTTATTTAAAAAGAATTTTGACGGTACTTGGGTAATATTTATAACCATTTTAATTCACATAACAAGAGGAAATGACTTAAGTACGGTTTATCAACGCGGGGTTAACTCATAACTAAAGGATAAATGTCAAACAAAACAATAGATACCTATGTTTCATTTAACATTTAGCCTCTAATTAAGAGTTAACCCTATATTGATAAACCGGTCCTTAAACTCACAGTTCGACAATTCAGCTGTCAGAGTACAACTTGAGTAATTTCAAAACTAAATCGATTGTTATGGACTTTTTCGATCATTAACTATTTTTACATTGCCATTTTGTAGACAATTTTTATACGCTAATTATAGTAATAGTTTATATTTTAGATTTCCATGGCATATGTTATAACTTGCTAAAACTTTACCTAGTGAGCCATCTGTAAGCGAACAGCTTAAAGTTGGTAATTTGGATAGGAAATTAGAGCGTAGTGACATCTATCGCTGAATGGGTAATTTATTACTATGATCACTCTCACAGAAAAGTACTACACCTTCTATTGGAAAGGTCTTCCCACCAATTCAAGAAGACAACATGGAGTAGGATTTGCCGTTCGGAATCAACTTGTATCCAACTTAACACAAGTACCACAAGGCCTATCCGAGCGTCTAATGCTGCTACGCTATGAGCTATCAGATGGCAACGCGGTAAATCTAATAAGCGCCTACGCTCCCACTCTGGATGCAAGTCACGAAACCAAGGAAAGCTTCTATCAACAGCTGGAAGAAACCCTCTGTAGAATACCTAAAACGGAACGACTCGTTATTCTTGGCGATTTTAACGCTAGAGTAGGGAGAGATGCAGACACCTGGCCAGGCATCATAGGCAAGAACGGTTTGGGCAACATGAACGCTAACGGTCAACTACTCCTAACTAAATGCGCCGAACATGATCCAGTTATAACAAACACCATTTTCCGACAAAAGGATAAATTTAAAGGCACCTGGCGTCACCCCAGAGCAGGTCACTGGCATCTACTGGACTATGTTATCGTACATAGGAAGCATCTCAAGGACGTCTAAATTACAAAGGCGCGCATTGATAGCGAATGTTGGACCGATCATCGTCCTGTTGTCTCTAAAATGAAAATTGTTATGAGACCCAAACACCGAAGAACTCAAGTAAAACGTAGACTCCGTCTCTGTATTAGTAAATTGCGTGACCAACAAACCGTCGAACAGCTAAAGCAAAAAGTTCAAGAGAATTTGAGTGCACTAGAAGAAACCAATTCTGTAGATGTCGCTGCTACCTGGACACAAATTAAAGACAGTTTAAAAAGTGCGAGTGAGGAAATTCTTGGCACTGCAGCAAGCAAAAAACAGGAGGACTGGTTCAATGATAATGAAGCTTTTATACAAGAATTTCTTGACCGCAAACATACTGCCTTCCAAAACGCTATCAACCACCCCAACGACTCATCAAAAGCAGAAGCTTTTACCCAATCTAAGTATGAAACGCAACGCGAAATCAGAAGAATAAAGAACGAGTGGTGGGAAAGCAAGGCCAGAGAAATTCAAAGGTACGCCGATTCACACGACTACAGGAATTTCTTTCAAGGAGTAAAATCAGTGTACGGCCCCAGTCGGAAAAATATGTGCCCTATTAAAGATTTAAATGGAAATCTCCTCAAAGAAGACCAGGAAATAAGAGCCCGATGGAAAGAACACTACTCTAACATTCTTAACCAGCAGAGTCAAGCCGATCACGATATTATAAATCTTATCCCTCAATATGACACCTTCGAAGACTTAGATAAACCACTAACAACGGAAGAGATCTTAACCGCCATTGGGCAGCTAAAAAATAACAAATCTCCCGGCGCCGACTCACTCCCAGCTGAGATCTTTAAAGCTGTGCCGTCAGAGCTCATACCCTACCTCAAAAAACTGTTTGATGTCGTGTGGGAAAGTGGTCAAGCTCCGCAGGAGTTTCGTGATACACTTTTAATCAACCTCTTCAAAAACAAAGGGAGCGCTGCGGACTGTGGAAATTACAGGGGTATAGCTCTCCTGGCTGTTGGAGGGAAGATACTCACTAAAGCGATGGCAAATAGACTAACACCTGTTATGGAAAAGTTACTTCCTGAAACACAGAGTGGCTTTAGACCAAACCGAGGCACATCGGATTTAATCTTCACACTTAAACAGCTTCAAGAAAAAGCACTCGAACATCAAGGAGAAATTCACATGGCCTTCATTGATTTAACCAAGGCGTTTGACTCGGTGGACAGGGAAGTGCTCTGGAAAATTATGTTCCGCTTAGGTATCCCTAGAAAATTTGTGGAAGTATGTCGCAGTCTACATACAAACAACAACGCCCAGGTTATGTATGATAATGAGGCAACCGAACCTTTACAAACCCTCACTGGAGTTAGGCAGGGATGTGTCCTGGCACCCCTACTCTTTAATTTGTTTACCACTGCTCTAACAATTATTGTTGACAACAAACTGACAGTCAGAGGAATAGGTCTCAGACATCGTTTTGATGGCGGTCTCTTTAACATAGGGCGCTTTAGAGCTTTCACGAAGACACGCACACGATTCATTTGTGATCTCCAGTATGCGGATGACTGTGCACTTTTAGCCTCTACGCCGGAAGAGCTTCAAGAACTTTTAGATGTGTATGCCCAGAACTATGATTCCTTGGGGCTTAAAATCAACATTGGAAAGACTAAGATTATGTCAACTCCTCATCAAGTGAACCAAATAGACATTACACTTAACGGAAATTCTCTTGAAGTGGTGGATCAGTTCAATTACTTAGGCAACGTTGTTAATGACAAAGCAAACATGGACAGCGAGATTCGCAATAGAATTAACGCTGCATCTAGAGCACTCTGGGGACTTAGAGAGAGAGTATTTGACAACCACGACCTTGCTTTGTCAACGAAAATGGCTGTCTACAGAGCAGTTGTCATTCCAACACTGCTATATGGATGTGAAAGCTGGGTCACTTACCGTCGTCATGTGAAAGAATTAGAACGTTTTCAGCAAAGACACCTCAGAAGTATGATGAAAATCCGTTGGTTCCATCACATATCAAACGTGGAAGTACTCAGGAGAGCAAACAGCCTTCCAATCGAGGTGCTTATTTCAAGAGCACGCCTAAGATGGGCATGTCACGTTCATCGTATGCATGATAACCGCCTTCCTAAATGTACACTTTATGGTGAATTGCTAAGCGGTAGAAGAAGGCGTGGCGGTCAACGAAAGAGGTTCAAAGACGCTCTCCATGAAAATCTAAAATCCTGCGGTATTGCAGGCGAGCAATGGGAACAACTTGCAGCGGACAGAACCGAATGGCGAGGGGTTGTGGCCAGCTATCAAGGAAATGTTGCTGCAAGAAGGCCGAATCCAAGACCTAACCAGGTCTATGTTTGTCCTGACTGCGGTCGACATGTGCTCTCCCGAATTGGCCTCTATAGCCATAGCCGTGTGCACCGTAGATGAATGGGAATTACAATAGACTACACCTTTTACTTGTTTTTTATTGTACACAATTTATCGACTGTAACATTTTATACTCGGACTCGAGTAACGGCTAATAATAATACTATGATTGACTAGTTCATCGACTAAGAACTGTTATTAATTCTTTGTGGAAACCAGCGAAAGATGTCACAAAAGTTAAGGGTATCTTTAGCTAATTCGGTTTATTATAGTGTTATTCTTTCTGCCTGGGGTAGATAGATATATTTATGATCAGTGAACAACATAGTTTTAAAAAGATATCGTTTTAGCATTGCAAAGGTGCAATTATCGCAAAGTACGTTATACTCAGTTTTTATATGATATATTAAAAAAGACAATTAATTATTCGAATAACCTAATATTTTATGGTTTTTACATATATTTTATATTGATTTCAGATCAAACCTAGAATATTATGGTGATAATGCCATCAATTATATACAGTTAAGAAGAGATAAATCTGATTACACAGATAAAATCAAAGATTTGTCCTAAACATTAAATACAAAGCAGTGCCTATTCCATTAGTAATAAATGACCCCGAACGCCCGAACGAAAGTTAATGATAATTTTAGCCAGGGTTACTCCTGTAGGTAAGTTAGTTTTTAAATATACACTGTGGTAACAATTAGTAATTTAATAAGGCTTAAATGATTGTTAATTTAAAATATACAGGCAGATGCAAATACACGCGGAAGTTTTTTATGTGGGTACATCGAAGAAGTCAAGACTCTTCTCTGGCAAAAATAATCTGCTAAAGTAAACATTATTTAAAAAGACCTCGACCGCAATAAAACGTGCAATAAAGAAAGCTACAGCTTTGAATCATCTTTTTCCGTTGTAAACAAATCATGGGCAAGAAATTTGCAAGTACCCAGCCTTTACTGAATGTCCTTGTCGTACACGAAATTGAAGGCAGAAAACCAACCCAAGATATTCTTTAAAATCACGGGTAATTTTTAATTTCTTACAATAACTTACGAAATTTTACGTGTACAGTTTAACTGAAACAATACAGTTGAAAAGAAATTCTCCATAATTTGCTCAAAGTGACCTGGCATATAAATACAAAAAAAATTGAGCACGGTCTCATTAAATGAAACGTGCGTTTCATTATTTAGATTTTTTTAAATTCTGGAACTATACAAGTTCGGACCTGAACAAAATTCCACCAGCGACATCAAGAAATTTGTAAAGCAATACAAAAAACACCCTCATATTACATTATGTCTCTCTCTTCCCCAGGTACACGGTAAAAGTTAAAACACTAGGGCTTATTTATTATTTTTCTCTCTGTGAAGGGCGTCCACTGAATGTTCTCTTTAATAAGATTGTTGTTTTTGATTTGCATGAAGATGAAGAATACCCTGTAGCTTTCTTTGTTGCACGTTTTATCTCCTAGATTGCCTTCTTCATCGGGAAAATAGGCGGAGACCACTATGACCTGCCTTTTTCCCCTTTCTGTATGCACTTCCACAGCTGCTGCCACCAAGTCCCGCGTTATGAATTCTGAAAGAAGAAAAAAGTTAGTATCCTTGTCGAACAACAGAGCTGTTCTAGGATGGTCATGCAAGGTAGAATTAATTAACTTGCATGATTGTATAGGAAGTCCTTTTATACGTCCTCCAAGTGCCCAGGGCTCTTGGATTGGCTCTATATTTAGTTTCCTCCTAATAAGTTCCCTGCTGAGCACACTCGAGTCTTCTTTTGCATGGTGGAGATTTATTTGGAGGCACTTCAGATTATTTAGGGCCATTATGACGGCGTGGGGCCATTTTTGTGGCCCCTTTTAGCTGTCTTTTTGCCCATGCTATTAATAATTAAATTGGGCTTCATGACAGTCCCACGAGTAGCGGAGGTTTACCTGAGGCAGTGCCCCGCATACCACAGGTAGACATTTATTTACACCAGGGCGAGTCAGGTGCATAATAACGACTAAGCTTCCCCTCATGCTGTTCCACCTTTGACTTGGGGGGAGTTTTATTGTGGCTCCCATCCACTTGATCGGCTGGTTAAGGCAGACCCTCACGTGGAACAAGCAATCCTCAACAACCACCCACTTACTCCATGACAATGCTCCAGCACCTCGCGCGCCCGAACCATCCGACCTTAATCAAACTATTCCGGACCCGAGCGACGAATCCTAGTTTCCACCCGGTTGGTCCTAGTATAGCTCCAGGACGTTGAATATCGCTACCTCCCATTCTGCATCACTGCAGCCCTGTGACGGAGCTTGTTGCGACCTGTGATACCCATCCATAGATGTGGATAGATGTCATACCCAACCACAAACGTACACAGACATCCCAGGGTGTCAGTACCGGTGCGTGAAACCCAAACTCATGCCGGATTCCCTGGTGACTTGTGGTGAAGAGGAAGATAATTCCGGATTAGTACCCCACATAGGGCGAATATCTCTTTCGATTTAAGTTTGAACTGATCGCGAAACATATATATTTTCATCCATCTAGCTCGAGGCATTGCGTTCGGAGGCAAACATCGTATGCTTCGATATGGTATGCCTTCCGGAAAGATTATCACTAACTCCAATAATTTCCTGTAGTTATTTCTCGGTTGTTCTTCATTGAAAGTAGCCCGCTGCAAACTTGAGTATTTCCTCACAAACTTCAAGGGAAATGTTTGAAATCTCTTCATTTATGATGGTCAACTATTTATGTTGACCACGCTTATTGGAATCGCTTAAAAATTCCAGACAAAACATCCCAATTCCCAAAACTGACTGAGAAACCTGCTTCTAGCACTAACTCCAAAACATGGCGCCTGCATGCAAGATATTACAACTTTTTATGCAATTTTTTCTCCAGAAGAACACTAGCTCCTTTATTAATGCCAGTATTCGCCGAGATACTGGCGAAGCACATTGCGCAGGCTATATCTTCAAGATTTCATGAGTTGACTGCCTTTTCCACAGCACTAGCCATAACTTCCCAGTACCATTGATCAGGGTGGGAACTTCTAACAGTTGTTCATATTCTCCACCGGACACAAGAATAGATATTCAATCGACAGTCTCTTTCCCAGTTATAAAGCTTTAAGGTGTTTCCTATCCCGATGCACAGTAAGACAATATTCGGGATTAAGCGTCTAAGCGGTCTAAAAACACAACCATTCACTCCAAAAAGCATAAAAATACTGATGTTAGTGAGAATGGAAACAATAGACCGATTTCTATAGTTAGTATAGTATATATTCTTATATAATATATATGAAGTGTCATTGTGCTTCTGGGTGCTCTCCCGCGTCGATGGTCGACTCCTCCAGGAATCACGGTTGTCTGAACGACGTTTCGGCAGAATCTCATCTGCCATCTTCAGGTTCTCACTGAAAGCTGCCTACTGCTGCTCCTCGTTGCTCGAACTGAACTGAACAGTTCATAACATATATAATTAACAAATTTTTATTAACTGGAACGTTTCCCAACAGCTGGAAAGAGGCTTATATTATTCCAGTGCCTAAAACTAGCAATCCTTTAAGTACTTCCGATTTCTGCTTAATTAGTATACTGCCCACTATATCTAAAATATTAGAAAAAAATTTCTATGAACAGCTGTCTCTCTACCTAGATAGTAACAATCTTTTACCAGTCACCCAATCAGGATTCCGCAAAGGTCATAGTACAACCACTGCGTTACTAAATGTTATCGATGAGCTGTACACTGCCATTGATAATCAGGGAAATTCTTGTCTATTGTTATTACATTACAGTAAAGCCTTCGATACCTTAAATCACTCAGCTTTGTGTACTAAGCTGAGATACTCTTGGCCTGAGTGACGTTATTGTACAATCCTTTTTTAACTATCTAGATAACAGAAAGCAAAAGATGGTTATAAATGGCGTGCGGTCTGATAGTGTTGATGTCAAGAGGGGCGTTCCTTAGGGTAGTATTTTAGGTCCATTGCTATTTTCCATTTATTCTGCCGATTTTTCTAAATTTTTGAAGCACTGTGATTCACATCAATACGACGATTTTCAGTTATATTATAACTTTTCGTTAAATGAAGTTGCCTGGGCTGTAAATAAAATTAACGAGAACTTAGCCTCCATTTGCCTTATTTCAAAGGCCCATGACTTAATTCTCAATGGATCTAAAACCCTACTAGCAGTATTTGGTAGGCATAAAGACACACTTCCAAATAACTAACATTTTAATATTAATTTAAATGGAGTAAGATTAACTCAATCCAATAATTGTAAGAACCTGGGTTTATATTTTGATAGTAGTCATAGGTATCAAAGTTATGTTAGCCATATTATCAAGAAATCCTATTGCAAACTTAAAGTATTATATATGCACAGAAATAAACTGACGTTAAATTAAAACTTTGTGATTCAATCATTCTTATAGCTACCTTGGTTATTGCGATGTGGTGTATTGGCCGGCGCTCTTAAGTAAGGATAAATTATGCTTCAAAGGCTACAAAATAGTTGCATTAGAAATAGCTACAAGATTATAGTGACACTTAAGTGAGTTGTTTCTGATTTCAAATTTATTATGCATTATAAGAAAAAGCTTTAAAAAAGATTTATTCAAATTCGACCTGTTTCTGAAAATTCTGAAATGAAAACCTTCATTGATTCGGCTATTGATGAGCAGCATCTTTTTACTAGAAAGAGATTAAGTTCAATAATTTTGCAATTTTTTATGTACATTCCATATTCTACAACAAGTTGTGGAATGGCCCCTATCCCACATGAGCGAAAAGTTTGTAGTCCGAACCGCAGGCGAGAACTACGTTTCGCGAGTGTGGAATATGCTATTCCAAACGTGTTTTAGACTATACGTTCTCTAATAAGATTTTAGAAATTATACAAATAGTGTTAGAGAAATATTTTTCACGTTCCACAACTAAAATATTATGTTGGAATAAAACTATTGTATAAATAAGCAACTTTTTTTGTATAATTTTTAAAATATTGTTAGAGAAAGTATTTTAGTATTTTAGCTTTTCCCGAAAAGCCTATGTCGTAAACACAGTGCAATAGGACTTTGCGGGAAAAGCCTAGGCAGTTCTTGAAATGCCGGCAGGTAGTGTAAAACACCTCATGTTATATCATTTGGCTACGCTTTTCATGAAGTTCCTTAAAATGTTAGTATTTTCATGTAATGAGAAGTTTAACATGATCTGCGGTGATTTAAGTCCATCTGCATTTCATGAAATGACGTGATGCCCTCATTTCATGAACTGCCTAAGCTTTCCCGAAAAGCCTATGTTGTAGACAAAGTGCAATACGGCTTTGTGGGAAAAGCCTAGGCAGTTCTTGAAATGTCGGCAGATAGTGTAAAACATCTCATGTTATATCATTTGGCTAGGCTTTTCATGAAGGTCCTTAAAATGTTAGTATTTTCGTGTAATGAGAAGTTTAACATGATCTGCGGTGATTTAAGGCATCGGTATTTCATGAAATGCCGGCAGATAGTGTGAAATCTGTATGCTACACGATTCGCCTAGGCTGTTCATGAAGAGCCTGATTAGTCAGTTAATGTTATGATTCGTGCTTTACATGATCTGCCGGCTTCATCGCTAGGTTCATTCACGATATGACTAAAGGGCCGATGGCCTAAATCAAGGCAGATCATGTAAAGCACGAATCAAAACATTAACTGACTACATAAACCAGGCTCTTCATAAACAGCCTAGGCGAATCGTGTAGCATACAGATTTCACACTATCTGCCGGCATTTCATGAACTGCCTAGGCTTTTCCCGAAAAGCCGTATTTCACCATGTGACTACGACATATTATTATCAACTTATATGCGTGCACCAGATCGTTATGCCTACGTGTGATGTCATATGTTAACTCCAATTGTTGAACTTTGTATGTGAAAAACTTCTGAGCAGTCATTTATATAATCCCTCAAATAATTATTGTTCTCGTGTAGTTCAACAACCAGGGTGCATCTATTAGCGTTAGTCAGTAGTCTTATCAGTATGTTTTGTAATATTTGAAGTCGGTTGCACTGCGCGTCGAAGATAATGTTCCACGACATTATAGATCGGAAAATCACTTTGTATTAAAGCGATCTTGTTATCTTGTTTGGCCCGTCTGTTAATTAGTCTGTACAATCTGCTCATCGTCACGTATGTCTTAGCTATTTTGTTTGTAATGTGAGGTCTAAAACAGAGTCTCGTATCTAAGGTTACCCCCAGATACTTGACCCTGCTTTGTCAATGGCCCGCGGCGTTATAATTATGTCATAAAGTTTTTGTTGCGTTTATTATTTACTGGGATCTATTTACTTCAACTAGCGCCATGGCCCGCGGAGATAATAATTATGTCGTAATGTTTTTGTTACGTTTTTTCTGTCTCGGGAACTTATTACTCGAACTATATTTATTTAGCATTTGCAGAATTACATTTCTGTCAGTTTTGCCATAGTGTTTAATAAAGCCATCGGTCTGTAGCTACTAGGCTTGTGAGGCGGCTTGTTTGGTTTCAAGAAGGTATTATTATGACGGTTTTCCATGCTTCTGGGAAATATTGAAGTAAAATAATTGCATTAATAGGTGAGTTGCGCTTGGGGAGATTTTTGAGTAGAAAATTCGGTATATTATCATTTCCGGGAGCTTTCAGGTTTGGTGGCGTTTATATAATTTTCTTTAAATCTGTAGGGTTAGGTATTAGTTTATGGATTTTGTTGGGAGGAATGGGATAGTGGGATTTAATTTTATGCGCTGTTTGTGTGACAGTGTTGTGAAATTATGTGGTGTTCGGTTTCGTAATATTGGTTTGTTGTAGGTACGCTGCAAACACCTCCGTTTTATCGATATCTGAAAAATAGAGAACACCATTTCGTATTAAAGTCGGCATCTGCAGGTACGGTGTTTTGAGCAGTTGTCCTAGAGCGTCAAGGCGGTGATTTTGGCAATCCAATACTCTAAAGAGAGAAAGCTAGATGCGCTAACCCACCGCCCCATTTTCTTAAATTTTAATACATTTTATGTAGGGCATCTGATGTTGTCACGTATTATCAACATGGAAATAGAGTTTAAAAGCTTATTTGACAGTTCATTTAATTAATAATTTTTATGCTTTACTTGAAATACTTCCGTTTGTTATTAATTTAATATTTGATGTAATTTGATACATGAATAAAAATTTGAACTTATTGAAATAAAAAATTAAAACTTTTTAAATTGTTTTAAAATATTAAAACACGGCGTATTTTAATCTTATTTTTTCGAGCTCTTTTTAGACTAAACAAAGATTGTAATGAGGATATAATAAAAAAATTATTTAAATCAGTATTTGTTATGCCTATTTATTCGGTATTTAAAATAAATTACACCATTTTATTCGTTTACCCAGATTAACCTACATTTACAACAATTGTAAATATCCGCTAATAAGAAAGGGTATAATTATTTACAATAACATATTCTTGCTATATTAGAAACATATTAACACAGGCTGAATATTTATCATATTCAAATTAACAAATTGATATATTACAAGTATATCTAAAAAAGAGGAAAGTCATTTAAATCAAATGACTTCTTTATTTTTCTATATACAAATAATTTATTGTAAATTAATGTTAAATAATTGTTTTTACTGTACCTGTTTAAAAATACTCAAACTGTTTGTCTTAGAAATTCCTTACCTGAAAAAGAAGAGAACAAATTAATATTATGCTACATTTTTTGTGACTTAGTAGATTAGATTGTTGTACGAGAATGGTCTAAAATATCTCTAATTTTTAGAATCGAAGTAGCCAGTATATTGAAGTTAACTCTCTATTTGCATTTTACTTTGCCAATATGTTAATTACTGTGTATTCATACTTCAAATTGAAACGTGCCAAGGCGTGATATACTGGATGTCGCATTGCTATTAACCGATCGGTAATAAATTCACATGAGTTCGTTTGTTTATATGAATCTGAAATGCGAATACGCTACAAATAGTGCATTGATGGGGTCGGACGAACTAACAAATGTTTGCACCTGGGACTAGACAATGTCCCTCCCCGTTTTCGAGGGTGCTGAATCGATTGCCTAATGTTTCCACCTCGGCAACCCCCTCAAATTGGCCAAGACCACCCCCAAAGTCCCCTTTTCCGTGAACTTACTTACTTCCCCCGCGCGCCAATATCCATTGGCTTGATGACGGTCTCGATAACTAGGGCCGAGTAGGACTACTACTCTTTGCTCCTAGATTATCTCTGTAGACCTGGACCGGCCTTCGTGATAGGTGGGCCCGCTTACTTCTACCAGACCCAGCCCGCAAATGCGAGATGTGTCGTGGTATTTTCTGTGGACCTCCCCTGGTCCTGGCTCTTCAACCTCGCTGGCAGAGGTCTCTTCTGGCGCTCTTCTTGTCTTGATATTTTCTTTCTTCGCCAGCTTGTCACCCCCGTGGGTAGTCATCGGTCTAGTTGGGTTTTAGGAAGTTTTGGCTGGGATTGACTGCCGGTACGTAGGACACAGTAAAGGTGTGTCCTACCCCGGATCATCGGAAAGGTAAGGATATGAGCTGTGTAGCTCGGGAGTGTGGAGACCCTAAGTGCTTTTTTTTTAGCACTTTCGGACTCCACGGAGCAGGTAGGACAACGGGCGTTGGACGGTATGTTGTCCGACGCCCGCAAGGAGGTTGGGTTTGGGTAGAAAAACGTCATGTCTCTGGTAGTGGTGGTCCGTCCTGGGGTATCTGAAACAGATCGGTTAGCGGGAAATATAAGTTATACTCACCCGTTGTCCAGAAGCTGTACCCTCGGCCGTTTGTGCCTCGGGGCGTCGGCAGGGTCGTAATCAGTGGCCTGTCTGATTAGCGGGTTCCCGTGCTCCTCTGCTTGGGCGTACAGCTTCTTCGCTCGTTCCCGGATGACTTCAGTGACCGTGGTGTACTCCAGGTCTCTGACGATGTCTGCGTTTCTCACGTACCATGGTGCGTCGACCGCCGTCCTGAGGGCGATGTTTTCCACTGCTTGGATTTTCTTCATGTAGGACTTTGCCTGGTAACCCCACGCTACCGAGGCGTACGTCAGCTGCGGCCTGATGAGGGTTTTGATAAGCGTGAGCTTATTCCTCAGGTTGAGACGGCTACCGTTTCCCATCATCGGGTAGATGAGGGCTCTTGTGCGCCGCGCCTTGGCTGTAATAGCGTCCGTGTTCTGTCTCCACGTTAGGCTTTTGTCCATGACCACGCCAAGGTATTTGACGGTGTCGTGCCATTGGATGTCCTCGCCGTTCATGGAGACGTGTCCTGTGGGAATTTCTTTCCGCACTCGTCTGAAGAGTATCGCTTGGCTTTTGTCGGCGTTGACGGCGACTTTCCACTTCGTGCACCATTCTTCCAGGAGTGTGGCCATTTCCTGGAGTTTTCTGGTTGCGTTCCTGGCTTTCCAGGATCTGGCAATTATTGCTGTGTCGTCTGCATACAGGGCCAGGGCTGTGTGGTCGGTCCTGGGGAGGTCTGAGGTGTAGATAGCGAACAGGTGCGGTGACAGCACCGAACCTTGCGGGACTCCCGCCTCCACGGTCCTGTAAGTGGAGAGTTGGTCCGAGATTTTGACCCTTAGCTGTCTGCGGTGCAGGTAGGACCTCACTAGTTTGACGAGTTCGATGGGGTAACCCATACTCATCATTTTAGCTAGGAGGCCGTCGTGCCAGACCCTGTCGAACGCTTTGGCAACACATCTAGGAACAGCGCCGCGGTGACTTGCCGCTGGTTGAACCCCTTAGTAATCTCCTCGGTGAGGCGAAGTACTTGGAGTTCGGTGGAATGTCCTGTTCGGTACGCGAACTGTTCATCCGGGATGATATTCAGCTCTTCTGTCTTTTCTGTGAGCCTCTTCAAAATGACCCGTTCTGCAACCTTGCTCATGGCTGGGAGGAGGCTGATGGGCCTGTAAGAAGACGGGAAAATTAGTTCTTTCCCTGGTTTAGGGATCATAATGACGTCGGCCTTTTTCCACCTGGCTGGAAAATGCCGTAACCTTAACATCGCGTTTACGATGTTGACTAGCGCCGCTACTCCTTTCCTGGGTAGCTTTTTGAGAGCGATGTTTCCTATCTTGTCACATCCCGGAGCCTTTCTCGGCTTTAGGCTCCTAAGGATTTCCTTGACTTCCTCGGGGGTAGTCGGGCGGATGTGGTCGTCATCAGGCAGGCGGTGGATCCTACGTACTCTGCGCTCGACATCGTCCACCCAGTCCTCGTCCTCGTCATCGAGCTCGTTCTCTCTACACTGCAGTTCTAAGCTGTCGGCAAACGCCTCGGCTTTTTCCTGGTTAGTGTAGACGATCCTCCCTCGCTCTCCGTGAATCGGGGGTATAGGTTTCCTCCGGTTTCGCAGGGCACGTTGGGTATTCCACATACTTCTGTCCTGTGGATCGAGTGACTCAAGGTGGCGTTGCCACCCCTCCTGACGGTGTTCTTGGAGGGCGGCTTTCACTCTTCGGCTGAGGACGTTATACTCCCTTCTGTCGGCGGGGAGCCTCGTCCTCTGAGCCCGTCTCTTGGCGCTTCTTCTATCCCTTATCAGCTGCCTGGTGACCTCTGGTAGGTTCGCCATCGGTGCTGGGTGTCTTCTTACTTCTGTTTCTGTTGTGCTGGCCCTTCTTGCTCCCAGGATCTGCTCCTCTAGGGTAATGACGGTCCTCTCAACATCCCCCACGGTATCTAGCCTGGGAATTTGTGCAATGTACTGCTGCAGGTGCAGCCGGTACGATTCCCAGTCCGTTCGTCGCTTCGTGAAGGTAGCGTTGTCGTCACCCGCCTGTCCTCCTAGAGTTAGGAAGATCGGGTTGTGCTCGGTAGATCCCTCCGTTCTGGTGGAGATCTCCGCTTCGAGGGTCATCTCCTTTAGGATGGCTATGTCCAGTACGTCTGGCCTGTTTCTACCGTTGTCAAAGGTGGGCTGGACTGGTCCTACCACCAGCAGTTCGCCGGCGTGCCGTCCCAGGAACCGCAGCAGTTCTCGTCCTCGAGTGTTGGTTACGCCGCTGTTCCATTGCTGGGATTTGGCGTTAAAATCGCCAATTGCGACGACCTGTGTCCTAGCGGGTAGAATTGCGTCCAGAGCCCCCTCGGTTAGCGTGCTGTGGGGTGGCTGGTAACATGAAACCACTTGGACGTCACCGTTTCGTGCTGTGGACACTACTACGGCGGTGGCATTCATATTTTCTAGCTCAGGTAGTACCGTCGGATGGTGGGCTATGGTCTTTTTAACGAGTAGAGCCACTCCTCTTGCGGGTCGCCGAGGTATGTTTACCCAGTCCATCCTGTACGTGTGGTATCCTGGGAAGTTGATCTCCTTGGCCGGGGTCATCTTGGTTTCCTGCAGTGCCATGACGTCTATATCGTACCTGGTCAGGAGCTCTTCGACTTCAAGTCTCCTTTGTTGCAGGCCGTTTACATTCCAGGCCGCCATCTGCAGGAATTCCGGTTTAATCTGTAAAGGCATTACAGATTAGTAAAGTTTGGCATTTGAGCAAAAAATGCACATTTGTTGCATCTGTGCTAGCACCGCTGTGAGGTTTTTGGCCTCTGGCGATGCTTGTTGTTTTGAGGCAGGGACGGTGTTCTGTCCTGCCTTGCTCTGGGCTACTTTTGCGTAGCTAGTGCCTGGCGCTACGCCGCCCTTCTTTGTTGAGGTCGTCGTCGGCCTCTGTACCGGCCTTAGAGTGGCGCTGGCTGATTGCTTGGGGTATTTTGGACACCCCTTGTAGCTGGCCGGGTGGGCCCCTTGGCAGTTCGCACACTTGGCCGGTTCGTCTGCCTTCTTCTTGCAGTCAGTCGTCCGGTGTGCCTCGCCGCACTTCACGCATTTCGGCTGCGCGGTACACCTGGATTGTCCGTGGCCGAAACGCTGGCAGCGGTGGCATTGGGATGTCGCTACCTTGGCTCTCTGTCTCTCTGTCCTTACGACTAGAGAGCAGCACCTCGTGACTTGGAGTATCTTGTCCTGGTCCTGTGGGACTAGGACAAGTACGAGTGGCACCTCCTGTTTCGTCCGTCTGGACGTCATCCGTTGCACTGCGGTAGGTGCGAAACCTTGGTCTTGGAGGTCTTCTGCCACCTCTGTACAAGTAACGCCGCTCGGGATCCCCCTGATTACTACACGTAGCAGCCGTTCCTCTGGCAGGGTGTACGTGTGATACTCCCTTTTCTCGTTTGCGAACATCCTAGTCATCTTGCGATAATCTTCGGATGTCGCGGGCTCGATGGAGATTCCCTCCGCGGTAACTTTAGCCTTGCTAAAGTTAATGCCGGTTTCGGTTAGACGACGGCTCACCGTTGTCCATGTCTCCTTGTTTCTCAGCACTACCGGCGGTATGCGCTGGCTTCTTGTTTTTGTTTGAGGGGCCTCAGTCTCCTCTGTCCTGGCGTTTTGTCTGGGGACATTAGCCTCCTGCTGGGGAGCTCTAGATCCCGATCTACTTCGTCTGGATGGCTCTGGGGGGCACTTGAGGGGCTCTTCAGCCACCTTCTTTGCCGCCTTAGGGGCCTCTTCGTCGGAGTCCGTATTAGTGGCGGGTGGGTTTTTCCGCTTCCGCGTTTGCGATTCTCCTCGAATCGCACGCAGAAGTTCTTCGTGCTGGGACTTTTGCTCCCTCTGCATTAGCTCTAACCTCTCGGTGAGCTCCTCTATTTTCTTTCTGAGGGTTTTGTTTTCCTCTGTGAGACGTTTTATCGTCTCTTTATCGTCCCTTCTGTCATCCCTTGGGGTATCCCCTCGAGAGCTACCGCTCTGGGACGTTTCGTCTTCACTGTAATCCATGCTACCGTCCTCCACGGTAACGTCGCTGTGGGTGTTCTGCAAGGGAATACCTATAATATTATTGGGAAAATTTATGGTTAGTAACAGTAAAAATGGTGTCTCCAAGGGAGGGAGACTTTATTTATCTTTTTAGTACACCGTCTTGAAAAAGACGTGTGTACTTCCTCTTCTTAGAACTGTCGACGACGACACTAACTGTGGGGCTGCCACTTCACTGTGCACTTTCCTGGCTCGGTACGTCTGCACTCGGTCACCTCTCGATGCACACTGTCGTTACTTCCCCAGTTTTTCGACTAATTGTTGTTCCCTCGAGTAGAACGGAAGGTCCGTCGAGGGATTTGACCTCAGCCACCTCTACCGCCGACTTTCACCCTTGTAGGGGGTCGGAAAATTGATATTTTCTTGTGAGAAAAAAATTGATATTTTACAAGAGGTGTTTTTTTTAATAAGGTGGTAGGTGATCAAGGTTGTATAACTACCCCCGGGGGTTATTTTCACCCTTCAAAGCAGTGAAGTTTTTTATTTTTTGGGGGGGAATTAATATTTTGTAGCAGGTGTGTCTTTGAGGACGGTGGTAGGTGACCAGGATTGTATAACCAACCACGGGGGTTGAAATTTGAATGTCAACATGCTACCCCCAACTGAAGAGGCGAGTCGAGAACACGCTTTAAGAGTGTATTTTCAATGCCAGGCATGTCTAGGAAATGAACTTATCCTACTGAATGGGAATGGATATTACGAAACGGGCGTTTGGAACAGAAATTTTTAGAAAAGGCTGAGGAAAAGGCATTAACACCGGACTTTTTTTTTCAAGGATTACAACTGTGCTTGTAAAAGCGAATGTACTAGCGGTGCAGTTACGTAAAGTTAGGTGTAGGTAAAGGTATCGAGTGTCAAAATTGTATGACAGAGGATGAACCTGACGTACCATGTTTCAGACATTAGTTACATAAATATCTTACAGATTATTCCCGATATCAGTATTAACGTTCATTCCCCGAGAACGGACGACGCATGCGATATGCAAGCGGATGACAGCACTGAATATCACGAAAATTGGGAAGAAAATAAAGAATGGAATCCTTCTTGTAAACGCCTACGATTTTGTTGATCCACTGTCGCAAATAAAAAAAGATATAAGTATTTGTACACATGTGCATTTACACATGTATTCATACACCAATGCCTCTATGTACAAAATTTATAAAAACAATTTAATAAACATATTTTTTATACTATTTCTCCATTGAAAACAACCTCCGGTGTTGATTCACACAATCCTGGTCACCTACCACCTTCCTCAAAGAGATGCCTCCTAGAAAATATTAATTTCTTCCCCAGAAAAAAAAAAATTCTACCCCCTTGAAGAGTGAAAACAACCCCCGATGGTGGTTACACGACCCAGATCACCTACCACTTTATTCAAAGAAACACCTCCTGTAAAATATCAATTTCTTTTCTCACAAAAAAACATCAGTTTTGTAACCCCCTACAGGGGTGGAAACATGGGGCAGGGGTGGCTAAGGTCAAATCCCTCGAGGGACCTTCCGTTCTACAACAACAAATAGTCGAAAAAGTGGGGAAAATAAACGGGTTCACGGACAAGAGGCTTTGGGAGTGGCTTTTGGCCAATTTGAGGGGGTTGCCGGGGTGGAAAAATTGATTTGACCCCGGGAATCGATTCAGCACCCTTGAAAACGGGCGAGAGACTTGTCTAGTCTCAGACGCAAACATTTGGTAATTTCGTCATAAATCCCGGACTCTTTAAATGGACTAGAATGCCAATTCTAGTTTCACCGAAAATACTCACAACTCACTTATTTAACCTTTACAAATGGGTTATTAGAACTGCTTTTTGTAAATATGGTAGTACCGTTTGTATGCTTTTTTAAATAAGTACAGAAGAAATATTAAAATAAATATGAATATTTATTTAAAACTAAATCTTTTGTATTCAATAAAAGTGAATCCGTTTTGACATTTTTTGACATTAAGTTTCCCTTTATAGCAAAGAAGATATTCCGTAAACAGTGAATTCAAGTGTATTAAAGTTCTTATGAAGCGGAGTTACGGTAATTGAGAACGATCATTTCAAGAAGTAATATTGTTCATTTTCATACTAAAAGAAGTATTAGTCTAACAATGGCATGTTAATGTATGCAGAGATATGTGAGATCTGAATCTAATAAAAATCTATCAAACGCGGTGACGTCTAAAACAATTATATAGAAATAAAGAAAATTTGATGTTCTACCATTAATTAAAATAGTCACCTGGTGCCTACTAATCAGCTTTTATACTAAAAATAATGGATATGTTAGGTAAGTCTGGTTCTATCTATTTTAGCACAGCAACTAAAGGAATTAACCTCATCAAAAATCTGATAATCGTATAAAGAAACACTTTTATATTTGAAAAGGCCTGCTATTTCACAGATGCCACTCCTGCTCATATCAAAAATGCTCAGGATTAAAAATAAGAACCGAGGTAAGAACTATTAATGATGCTTTCAAGTGGTATGATGGTATTTCTAGCTCTAAAATACAAAGAAGTTATCTAAGACCGACAGAACGTGCGGTTATAATAAATATGTTACTGTAATTAGTGAATAGTGAAAAAAAGTTTAAGGTAATATTTTTCGCTATTCCAGTACAGTCTCGTCTATAAAGTCCTTATTTTTTGTATAAGGAAGATAACCAGACTATAAACCAACAGCTATTCCCCACGCGCGTATTTACACACTATGCTATTGTACAGAACCTAACCGTTCTGTATAGCGGTATGATTATGCCAAACGATTTATACCCCAAAGCATACCGCGATACAGAGCGATTTCACGGCCTGAGGCCAGCCAGTATTAGTAATTAGTTCGGTACTTTGTTGTCAGTCTAACATGACCCTAAAACATTGAACTAGCAATAATGGATGAGTGCTTAAATAATATCAAAAGCCTATTGAATTCAACTGATATCGTGCTGAGCTATAATTACCAAGATATAAACAACTTCTCTTTGAATGTATGTTTGAAAAAAAATTAGGAAATATCTTCTAATATGTGGGTTGATAGATGGATGTAGCGATTTAGTACTGGAACCAAGACCGACTGGATTGTGAGATGTACATATCCCAATCCTCAGAGACATGATTGTAAAAAACTATGTATGTCAACACGTTAGTTTTAATAAGATGAAAAGCAATAAAAAAGTGACAATAGGGTTATAAATCGAGATTGTAATGCAAAAATTTCCTTTTTGTTTAAAAAGGTAAACAAAAACATCATAATAAACGACAAGCTTCTCAAAGACGGATTAAATATTGTCATAAACGTAAGTGCGAGTTTCTTTTAGTATAAGTAGGTAGGGTGTTTTGCAAAATTAATGTCGCTACAGTACCAAATAATTCGACGTTATTTAATCTATACAGTAAGGAAAGGTCTTTGTTGAACTTGTTGATAGTTTATTCCCGTCAAGAGTAGCGAAAGAAAAAAATCTGAATTAAAATCATGCCATATCGAGTGCCATATGCAACATAAATTGGTTATTGTTTGTCAATAATGCGTCATTACTTTTGCATAAGACTGTACCTACCTACCTACCTAGTAGTAAGAGTGTACGTTTCTGTTTAATAAAAAAATATATTTTCAGATTGAATTTAAACACAGGTAAATGTTGCTCAAGCTTTTAGTTATTTACGTGTGCCCAATGAAATAAAGCAATTGTTTCGGACATATTTTAACGAAGGCCTCGCCCCTTTTTTTTATACATTTATTTAACGTCGGCCTATTTCCGCTACTGAGGCCTAACACCGACGCCTGTAGACGAGCTACCCCCAACCAGGAATTTTGCCGAACCTCTTCCCTTAAGAAGAGTAGGGATCTTTTACTTGCCTAACATTTAATAGACAAGGGACCGACGGCTTTTCATCCCCTCCGAAGGATGGTATATCTCCTATACAACCCTCGCCTAAGGTTGTATAGCTTCCGCGCATACACTGATATACAAGCCGCTGGAAGATGTGTGAGGCGAGAACGCGGTTTCCGTTGGGATGGTCACCATCCAAGTACTAACTGCGTCTGTCGTTGCTTACACACAATTACTGCGAATCTTCTATAAGAATTTTTAAAGATCTGGTGTTGCAACGGTGCACGGTGTAAAGCCTTCAATGTTTACGCACTTATTGATTTTGTCTGTAATTTTTTCGAAAATTATCATAAACGACGCATCATGTCTTTTGCAAATCACAGGAAAAACAAAAATGATTTAATTTATTCAAAATTACAATGTAAAACAAAGAATCTTTTGGTGGATAAATTATCAGAAACTCGGTATTTAGTTAGTCAGAAAGTGACAATAAATTACAGTATACGGTGGATGTAAACCTAGGAATGTGTGATTGTATTGCTGGGCAAGGGGGAAATTTTGCAAACATATGTGCGCCGTCGAAGGAACTTTTCGTCTCATTAGTAGTAGTGTATTCCGCTATTGTCATCTGATGACAGAAGAGATTTGGCTCAACTAGCCGTTGGGGATAATATTGATGGCATGTTTTTTGAGGACATGATGCATACTTGCAGCATAGAAGTTATTCCATGTGAGGGCCGTAAAAATACCTCACTCTATCATGAGATAACCGATGATGTACAAGTACATAATGATTATTCAAATTCAGCGTCTTCCTCAAAATCATCAGGAAGCAAGAAGCGGCCGTAAAAGCATTGAGTCAAAATTTTTCAAATCTGGTCGAAATGGTCAAAAAAGATACTACTCCAGAGTCAACAAATATGATAATACGATTGAATAAAACACTTGAAAAAATAAAAACACCTTCAAAACTAATGAATTTATTTGCAAACATGAAAAACATCCACCGTGGTAGAATTGTAAAAGTGCAACCGACCTCAATTAGTCGGCGCAAGGGAAGACCTGGAATGCCATCTTGTAAAAGATTTGCTAAAGATGAGAAAATAATTCGTAAATGTAAAGCTCTAAGGTTATTAAAAGATGCCGTCTCTTTATTCAAAATTAATGCAAAATCTCACTGAGGATTTAATCATACGTTTCATTTTTAATTAATTTTATTTTCTATTCATAATAAAATAACATGCTCATATTAAAATAACAATAATATTGACTTACTGTTTTAGTACTTTTCTTGGTAACGAAATATACATATTTCACACATTGCTATCACAATGTGTGACCTTACCGAGGCATTTGACTGTGTCGCACATGACTCGTTAATAAACAAATTATATATCTATGGTATTAGAACTCTTGAACTTATTCAATCCTATCTTAACAACAGATCACAGTGTGTAGAAATCGACAATAAGCAGTCAAAACTAAATAAGATAAATCATGGTGTTCCCCAGGGTTCTGTTTTGAGGCCATTATTATTATTCATTATTTATATTAATGACTTATGTTATTTCATGTTGCCTAAAAATTGTGCGCTGTATGCAGATGACACAACATTAATAAATTCTCACAAAGATATAAATCATCTAATACTCATTAAATGACACTGTCTCTCGAGCTGAAGAATGGTTCATCGCTAACAAGCTAAAACTAAAATCAGCAAAAAGCTCAAAAACTTATATTTTCTTCACATACGGATATTACGCAAGGTTTGAGTGCGAAATTACTGGGTATTGTCCTGGATGACAAACTAAACTGGTCCAGTCATGTAAAACAGTTAACCCACAAGTTCGCCAGTGTGATCTTCCTCAATCGTCAGTTGAAGAATTTATTGAATTTTGATATTCTTAAATCTATATACTTTCCTTATTCCACAGCCATCTAACTTATGATACTGTACTTTGGGGAAATTCATATAGTGCACAAACAATTTTTCGTTTGCAAAAAAAGTGGTGAGAATATTCTATTCTATTGTATTCTATTGTATTGTATTCTATTCTATCCTATCATATGCTATGCTATTCTATTATATTCTATCCTATCCTATCCTATTCTATTATATTCTATTCTATTCTATTCTATTCGTTGTTGGCACTTTTACTCTAAAGTTTGGATCAATTGCAATAATAAATTTATATATGCCGTGTTTTGATTTGCAGTCGTGTATTCTTGTTTATAGAACGAGAGCTATGTAGTCTATCTTCTACAAATCTGTCCCAAAACCTGCTAAATGATTTTTACTCTCTTTGTTACAATTTTCTAGCATGATTTTGAATATGAGCCTATATAATATACTTGTTTTTTTTAAATACAGAACATAAAACTAGATATATTCAAGATACATTCCAAAGTATATTCCAAATTCTGTTTTTCATCCCCTTCGTAGATTTTTCTGTGCTAACTTGTTGTCCCAGAAATATTTAACGTTTTCAGTCAAATACTCCCTTTAATAAATCATTATCTTGATATATCTGCCTACGCTTTTGCACTTTCATCTTCAAATTGGTCAATATCTATTTTCAAAATGTGACGACACAGTAATATTTTTTAGCAGCACAACTACTAAATCATGTCAATTAGATACTATACATCATTCACTAAAAAGAAAAAGCTAAGCCACTCCCCATTAATTTTTACCAATGTATGCAATGACCAATTTTACACGCGTCAATTTAATAAGAGTATCCAAATTCAAGGATGATGTAATTTGATGTACCTAATATTTTTTGAAGATTGAGGTTATAAAATGTACATTTTAAATAACTATAAAAAAATCTAAAATTATTTATTATTTGTAACAAAAACAAATTAATATATTATATGGTTATACTCAATTTTTTAATTTCTATATAGAAAATGACATGATATATATTTGTATGATATCGGGTGAAAGAATTTATATTTATTTTATCTAAAATATATACTAATACAATTATATCATGTCATAAAGTTGTTCAGGTGAATTCATGTACGACGATAAGCGGTTAGTTGCTAGATAGCTAAAAATTAAAATACCACAACGAAACGAAAATGTTCACGCTGCAAGTTACGCTAACGGCTAACAACCAGAGTTGCCCCACTTTTATCTTTTTGGCCTGTAACAGAGGTTGTCTGTGCTTGTAATAGCTCCTTAGCGGTTGCGCATGTGATCTGGTGTACTACTTTTGACAGCGAACGGTTATTATTTTATTTTTGTGCATTGCTCTCTGCTTTTGAGGTTATAAATAAGGTTTTCCCCATCATTTTTTATGAATCTAATACATTTTACAAAGACAATATGGCCCGGAAGAATGCTTTCGCAAGTATTACGTCTATATTAAATCTCCAGTTTAATACTACAAATGCTCGTAAGTTAAGAAGTTATTTTAAATACTACTTAATGTGTAATTGTCTTTGTATACTTTTTTAGAAGAGTAATATAAAAACACTGGCTTTAAAGAAGTGAGAAGAAAAATAGTCCAAACGCCATCAGGATCTGGAGTATCAAATTATCAGTATATTCGTCTGATAAAATTTTAGGAAAGTAACGTGACAATACTTCAAATCTTGAACAAACATGTTCTACACCGAAATACGATAACAGTGAGAGAACCTTGTAAGATAACTGCAATAAATAATTAATTACTTTAATTAATAGCATATTTTTTGCAGGGAGGAGGTTACTAATGAATACCAGGTTGAAGAAATCCTCGAAGACATCATTGTTGAGGAAAATCTAGGTTACACAGAGGTATAATCACCATCGGCAGTACCTCATACACAAACCATTACTCGGCAATCTACTAGCAGAAGTAGTGATTCGACACCCGTCTCAAAAAAAAAAGGAATTTAAATAGTGGTCCACTTTTACCTGCAGTCGAAAGTGGCATGACGTGTTTAGACAATTGTCTGATGATAATAATTGTAGATGTAGATAGTCTGAGGTCCCACGCTTCTTTTTTAAAGTGATTACCAACAGGCTGAATTTTCGTGAGTGGCTTGGTTTTGACAAGTCTTCCAACTTTTTCATCTGCGAAAATTCTAGGTAGAAGTAGATAAAGTTCTACGCAGCCGCTAAACATGTTGATCGTGTAACTGACACTTTCATGGCGTAGGACTGGAAAACCGTCCAGAAAATTTGTAGGACAATTTGACCATTCGATTTCAAAAATATTAATTAAACAGTATTGTAGAAATCTGCCGGTTAGTGTGAAAAACAGGGAGCTGCGCTTGTCTTACAAAAGCGATGTAAATATGTAAGAAATATGTAAATATATGAAAATAACGAGGTCCGAAATTTTATTACTAACGGGCTGAATTTTACACTATTGTTTAATTAATATTTTTGAAATCGAACGGTCAAATTGTCCTACAAATTTTCTAGCAGGTTTTCCAGTCCTAGGCCATAAAAGTGTCAGTTGCACGATCAACATGTTTAGCGGCTGCTTATTTATTTATTTATTTATTTGGTAATGCACTCAACAGGCAAGCCCTATTACAGAGTGATATGGTACATTTGATATTTACATTAACCTAGAACTAACTTAATACTAGCTTAATATTAACATAATATTAAAAAGCAATGGTTTAAAACAATGCATTTAACATGATTTTTAATTTTTTATACTGATGTCAAATATATCACAGTTGGCTTGGATCGTATTATAGTTACTACATATTCCACAGAAAGGGGAATTGATTTGATAATTTGTACCTGCCAGCTCTAAGTGGAAAGTTCTATAAGTTCTAGTAGGATAGTGGGGGACACTTAAACTTTTCATGGACAGGAAACTACTATGGTCTACATTGCCATGTAACAATTTATGTAAGTATACAATATGCCCGTATTTTCGTCGATTCTCCAGTGTTTTGAGATCATATCTTTCCCTTAATATATCTTTATATATATTGAAATCATATAAACCAGACTCTTTATAATTTAAAAACCTTAAAACTTTATTTTGTATTGTTTCTAAGCTATTTTTATGTATTTGATAAAATGGATTCCAGACAATTGAGCTATATTCCAACTGAGATCTTACATACGAAATATATAATCGCCTAATAGCTCCTGTATTATTAAATATCTTCGTATTGCGTACTATGAATCCATACATTTTATTGGCCTTATTTATCATGGCGTAAATATGGTTACTAAATGTGAGCTGGGTGTCAAATGTTAAGCCTAGGTCCCTCATGGTTTCAACCCTAGCCAAATCTGTATCATTTATTTTGTAATTAAATATAATTGGAGTTTTTCTTCTAGTATAGGTCATAATGAAGCATTTATTAATGTTAAGATACGATTTATTTTGAAGTGTCCATTGATATAAATTATTAATGTCATTTTGGAGCAGGAAGCAGTCCATATTACTTTCAACTTTAATGTAAATTTTTAAATCATCTGCGAATAATAGATATTTGGAGGCTCTAATTATTTTAGTAAGACTATTTATGAACATGAGAAATAGTAGTGGTCCAAGATGGGAACCCTGAGGGACTCCGGACAAGGCAAGAAACTGTTTCGATGTATAACCACTTACAGACACATACTGTTTTCTACTATGTAAATATGATGTGAGAAGTTCTATAAGATTCTCATGGAATCCAAATTCATTTATAAGTTTACAGAGTAGGAAATTATGCAACATCGAGTCAAACGCCTTTTGAAAGTCGGTATAAACAACATCCACCTAATTTCCTTCGTGTATTTCTTGGGATATGAACTGAGTGATATTAATCAGGTTACTAGCAGTTGACCTCTGTCTCATAAAGCCATGCTGGTGAATGGATATGCTATTGGAGACTGATCTATAGATATCATTATAGATAATCGATTCATAAAGTTTTGTTGGGACTCATAGTATAGCAATAGGCCAATAATTCTTAATGTCGGTTTTATCATCTTTCTTGTGTACTGGGCAAAGACGGACTTCTTTCCAGATTTCAGGAAATACTTTGGTTTTTAAACTTAGGTTAAACAGGTAGTGAAGCGGGTATACAGGAAAGTCTATACAACCTTTAACGATGTAAGAGGGTAACCTGTCGGGTCCAACTGCTTTGTTTGACTTTAGTCTTTTTCACGTATCTCATTTTGTGTAATGGAGTTTACAACTACTTCATCCATGTGCGGATTTAGTTTTATATGTGAGTCATCTCCATGGAAATCTACATTGTATACACTTTTAAAGTGACTTGCGAATGCAACTGCAATTGCCTCCCCGCTTTTACATTCTAGGTTATCTAGGTGCATAGTATTTGGGAAAGAGACTGCCCCTTTTTTGTCCTTCATAAATTACCAGAATGCCCTTGAATCATCGCTAATATCCTCCTGTATTTTATTTATGTACTGTTTGTATGCTTGATCAATATCCTTTTTTAGCTTTGCACTTAGATTACTATATTCATTTTTTAAATCGTTTGATTGAGAGAAGTTATATTTTTTACTAATTCTGTCCTTTTTTCTTAGATCTTTTAAGATTTGGTTGTTAAACCAAACTGGATATTTCTTGGAAGTTTTTGTTTTTGGGGTACATTTATCAAATATATTGTATATAATGGAATAGAAATATTCTACAGCTTCATTTACATCAGAAACTTTATCTACAGCTACCGAGAATTTTCGCAGAGTTGGATGACTCGACAAAACGAAGCCACTCACAAAAATTCAACCTGTTAGTAATCACTTTAAAAAGGGGGCATGGGACCCCGGACCAAGATAGTGCAGTAGCACAAAGCATTGCATTAAAATTAAAAGAAACCCTAGATTGAAAATCAAGTACATAGAAATATTATGAATATGATATGCGATGCTTTTGATATTGAGCAAAAGAACTTTTTATGTATACTTTAATTTAGTGTCTAATATAAATTTTCAATTTGACGTAGTTTTTTCTTTTATATTTCTGATTCTTAATCATCATCATTACGAATTATATGAAGCTATCACACCAGATACTATAGAGTTGGAAAAGCATTTGTGCACTGAACTAATTTCTCGTTTAAACATCATTATTTATTGTTAACATGTAATGTGTGGAATGGTTCTACACTTGTTTTGGCATTTACTATATCTTACGGGCCCCTGTACTATCGTACGTGCTATAAGAAATAAAATAAGAAAAATATATTAAAATATTTTCATTTATTATAAACTTGATAACATTTTATTCATATGTTTGTTGTATTTGAAATTCTTGCTCACTTATTTGTATGTAATTATGTATTACAACATATGCTTTTATGATCTCTTCGCATGTCATAATGTCTGCAACTATTGGTTTTCGAAGTATAGACTACATTTGAGCTAATATACCAAATGAATTCTCAATACAACTTCTTGCTCTACTTAGCCTATAGTTAAAGACTGTTTTCTCCACATGAAGTCCATGCCTGTCACTAGGATAAGGGCTCATTATTCTTTTATGTAGAGGAAAAGCTTGGTCCGCAACTACGCAACAGGGCAAATTAATATTAGTGTGGGATAATTTTCTTTCTCCAGGAATGTTTAGAGTATTAGTTTCCATTATGGCTTTGCCAAATGCAGAATTACATATTATACTATCATGTTACGATCCAGCTGCTCGAATATCCAACAAAATAATCTTCTCCGTTGTTCTATTGTGATAGGAAGCGTTGTCCATCACAGCCGCAGAATGTTCGGCCAAGCGTCCCAGAATTTGAGCAAATTAATTTTCGAAAACTTCACCATTCATTTCTTCATGGTAGTCTCTTGTTTTCTTCGACTGGAAGCAGAGCAAACCATCCTCAGATCCTATATGAAGCACTATAAAGCGACCTCCTTGGCCTTATGGACCTTTTAATCCTGTCGTTAATCCCTGGATGAAAGCCTGTCTCGGATTCTGGATTGTTGTGTCTTTCCATACTTTAGTTATAATATGGCCAGCGTTCACACAAGTCTCATCTATTAAATACAATTCCTTGCCTTCTGCACAATAATTTCGGATCTCTTGCAGAAAACATCTCCTCTAGGCGATGATCTCGTTCTTTTCTCTGAGGACGCTATTGTGTGGCCTTTTTGAGAAACTATAATACCAAAACACAATTGCATTAAAAGAAGTAGAAATAAAATTTATTTTTACTCACCGAAAGCCAATTTCTTTGATCAATTTATACAAGTACAAAGTACCGCGTTTAAATTGAGGTAGATCGCCATTTTCACCCACCGCCGCAACCATTTTATCTAGAGTTGGTAGGTGGTTCATTTCTTTCGAAAAAAGAATGAATTAAACATCGAACATCACTTGTAGTTTTATCATCGACATTGTTCAAAATTGCTTGTTGACGGTGATACACTTTCGGTGCCTGAAATATGTGTGTTTCCTGATATTCACGAAGAATTTTGAAGACACTCTGGCTACTCACACCTGAATTAAGATGTATAATTAATATATAGGATGATAATAAACTCAAACATAAACTATAATAAATATACATAGTTAAACAAAGAATGCCTCAGTGAGAAAGTCCTTTGACGTACTAATTAGTATCTACCTGCAGCATTTGCACTACACTCGACATTTTCTGTCGCAAAGTTATCTGGATTCGCCTCAACACAAGCCCTATATATGTTTAAAATGCGTTACTTATCTTCAACAGAAAATGACTGGCTCGCCGTTTTTTCAGTGGAGAAAAAGCCGCTGCTTGGTCCATAATATGAATCGAAAGAATTTCTAACCTCAAAAAGAAAAAGTGGTTCTGACATTTAATCAATATTATTTATTTTCATTACGTGCCTTAATATACGTAAATGTCCACTAAAGTATTGAAGAATACTGTTTTATCAGATGAATGGAAATAACAGCAATTAAAGATAACGAATAACTGAACAGCAATTTTTAACAAACATCAAAAATTAAATATCAAAACCATGAAATGGTTGGTTGTGGTATTTGGTGGTTGTGTTATGGAATTTAAAAAATCAACCAACAGAAAAATTCTATTTAGATATGGCGCACTTTTTTGGGGAGTGGCTTAACTATTGCTATTCAGTGAATAGACAATAATTGAACTCAAAGTTACAACTTGCATCAAAATTGTTTGCGCCACCCTGTGTAATTACTGGTATTCAAATTAAAAAACAAAAAAAACGCACTGTTGATAAAAACACATTTTTTTATAGAATTTATCATAGTGTGAAGCAGACAGTTTTTGAGACAAGACAAACACTTTCTCCTCGCGAATGCAATATTCATTTATTTACGATATTTAGAGTAATTATTATAGTTGTTAATTATTTGTGTTGTGAGGAATAAAATACGCCTACGAGTGTCGCCGATTTTCCCGTCGTTCCCTCATATTCTCTCCCCCTTCCCTACAATCGCCCGACAGTGGTGTGGTCACGATTCTTCCTTCAACACATGGTAAGTTTTGGATTTTATAGCATTTATCACCATCATTTTGCATAGTTGTTGGTATTCGATACAGTCCGCTATTGGTTTGCCCGCACACCAAACATTTATTGGTCCAAATTCGAGCCTAGATTCTTCCTATTTAGTATTTTCCATTAAAAATAATTAGAAATTAGATTTTCATTTTCATATTTTGGAATAGTTACAAATTAAAATTAGATATATTAGTGAGTTTCTTATTGTTTGAAAATTAATAGTTAGTTTTTCAGTAGTAGTGTTTTGCTTGTCTCAAGGATTAAGTTTTTGCTTATTCAAAATAAATTAGGTAAAACATTTCATTTCTAGTTTATTACGAATTATAGTAAAGTTCCCTATTAGAATAAAATAGTTTGTTTTATATACAGTGCATTTCAAATTCAAAGCTAAAAACGTATATTTTTGTGTGGTTTATTTTCCTTTATATTTAAATATTATTTCAAGCATTTAATGAGATAAGTGTTGTGTTGTTTAGTAATCATTTACGTTATTTCACATATATACAGGGTGTATTTTCAAAAGTTATTTAGTAAATATACAGGATGGCCGCAAGAAAGCAACAACAATTAGCTATTTTAATTGCAAAGAAGGAACAGTATTTCGCTCGCATTCAAAGATTGTTTGATAATAGTAAGGACGTCTCGACGCCTGATAAAATCGATCAATTTAAACTTAGATATGAAACTTTGGAAACAACTAAAACCAACTTTTTAGACCTTTTAGATGAAATAAATACATTAGAGTATGAGCTAAATGCAGCATATGTTCCGAATTATCAAGTATTAGAAACATTTGACGAGTTACTATGTCATATACAACATGTAGCAAAAAGGTTAAATGCTAGTGATAGTGGTAGTAGTGCTAGTTCAAATGTATCACAAACACAGCATCGAGTTAAACGTAGATTACCAGACATACCCCTTCCGAAATTTAGTGGGGATGTTAAAGATTGGCCTCGGTTTATACAATGTTATAATAGTATGATACATAACAACCCAGAGTTAACTGACATGGATAGAGTTAATTATTTGATGGGTTGTGTGAGCGGTAGTGCCCTGTCTGCATGTTCAGGCGTTCCTCCCACACCTGATAATTATCAAGTTATCTTTAAAGCGCTTAACGATAAATTTGAAGATAAACGCACTATAGCTAACACTTTTTTAGATCAACTGTTCAACTTTAAACAAGCTCCCATTGAAAATGCGAATACTTTAAACTTGTTTTTAGAAAAATTTCATCCTGCGGTAACGGCATTATGTCAATTAGATATTCCCAAGTTAGACGATTATATATTGGCATACTTAGCATTTTCCAAACTTAACCCTGAAACACAGCGATTATTTGAAAACACTAAAAGAACATCTAAGATGCCTTCTTATAAAGAAATAGTAGATTTTGTAAGAGAGCAAGCTAAAATTTGTTGTAGAACTAGTAGTAGTAGTGGTTATAAATCCAGTGGTAGTAACAATAAACAGAGTTCAATTCTCCATAGTAGTAATACTCCAAGTAGTCGCAGCACCTCCAGAGTAACACATTCTTTCATCGTTCAAGACGATACTAGTTTTAAATGTGTGATCTGTAAAGTCAATTTGCACTCAATTGTCAAATGTCCTAAATTTCTAGAACTGTCTCCTGAGGAACGTTACCAACTTGTTCGAAACAACAATCTTTGTTTAAATTGTCTATTGTCACATAAGGTTATCAACTGTAAAAGCAGGTATGCTTGTAGAATATGCCATCTTAAACACCATAGCTTGTTACATTTTACACCAGCTCAACAAAACATAGTTAATCCTTCCAATAGTAGAGGCGAATCAAGTCGGTCAATGGCCGGTAATTCAGAGGGGTCTGGAGCAACTATTGCTGCAGCACAAACCTCATCCCCTACCTTAAGCAGGGATAGTAGTTCGTCCATTGATCATCCAACGCCTCCATTAGTAAATTGTTGTTCATTTGCACATAATCATAATTCTTCTTGTAACAATACCGTATTATTGTCTACAGCGAAGGTGCATGTTTTAGATGGTTTCGGTAATTTTCACGAAGCTCGCTTTCTAATTGATAGTGGTAGTCAAGCGAATTTTCTTTCTCTAGAATTTAGTCGCCGTTTGAAACTTTCCATATCAAAATGTCACACACATGTATATGGATTTGGTTCCGCTCGTAATTTTGTACATGGATGTTCAACTATAGTAGCCATTTCTCAATTTGATACAACCAAAAGGTACACTGTAGAGATATTGGTAGTTGATAAAATTACTGAGAAGTTACCTTCTGTCCAGGTTAATTTGGATGGTTTGTCTCATTTGACCTCACTGCCACTGGCTGATAATAATTTTTCTCTCCCACATAAAATTGATGGAATTCTTGGAGCAGATTTATTTGCTCATTTGATAGGTGAAAAACGCATATTTGGTCCCCCAAATACCCCAGTAGCAATTGAAACCACTCTAGGATTCGTAGTAACGGGTTCAGCTCCCGCTTTATCCCCCTTTATTAATACTCATAATTTTTGTATTAGTTTCGAACCCTCTATCGAAAAGTTAGTTCAAAGGTTCTGGGAGGTTGAGGATCTACCGTCTGCAACGGTAATCGATCCCGACGATTTGGAATGTGAAAAATTCTTTGAAACTACCTATAGCCGGGACACTTCCGGAAGGTATACAGTAGCTCTACCTTTTAAAATAGATAGTTCGTTCTTAGGAGACTCGTATACCACAGCTGTTCAAAGATTTTTGTCATTAGAAAAAAGGTTGTATAAGAATCCTACTCTTAGAAACCAATATACAGAAATAATTAGAGACTATCTAATCCAAGGTCATATGTCCAAAGTTGTAGAAAATGATAGATCTGAGGCGCACTACTTCATTCCTCACCACGCAGTGTTTAAAAGGGACTCTCGTACAACTCCAGTCCGTATCGTCTTCGATGCTTCTTGCAAGACTGATTCTCTTTATTCCTTGAACGATTTACTGTACACTGGTCCGAAATTGCAGTCAGATGTTTGCACGATGTTTTTAAACTTTAGATTGTTTGAGGTCGCTTTCACCGCAGACATTCGGCAGATGTACAGACAAATTAATTTGAGGGAAGATCATCGAAGATTTCAAAAAATTCTTTGGAGGTTCTCTCCAGATGAACCCATGGGTGTTTATCAATTGAACACTATCTCATTCGGAGTTAAAACCTCTCCATTTCTAGCCCTTCGTACTGTACACCAATTAGCTGACGATGAAAAAATCTCATTCCCTCTAGCTTCAGAAGTAGTTAAACGAGATATGTACGTAGATTATCTTGTGTCAAGTGTATTCTCGGATAGCGTGGCTATTACTCTACATCATCAATTAGTTGAATTATTTCATAAAGGAGGTTTCCAATTAGTTAAATGGGCGACCAATTCAAAACGATTAATAGAAGAAATTCCGACAGAGATTCAAACGACCGATATGGTGAATTTTGAAACTGACATACTTAAGGTATTAGGTTTACAATGGCATCCGAGTTCTGATTTATTGTCATTTTCTTTCGATTTATCTGATAAACCCTGTACTAAACGCAACATCTTGTCAACTGTTGCTCGTTGCTATGACCCCTTAGGATTCCTAGCCCCGGTCACATTATTAGCCAAACTTTTGATTAAGGATTGCTGGTTTTTGCATCTAGATTGGGATGACCCCTGCCCTCCTGATATAGTACACCGTTGGAATCAATTTTCTGTAGAATTACCTCATCTTTTAGATTTTAAACTCCCACGTCATATAGGTGTTACATTGCAACAGCCCGTAGTTTTAGTAGGTTTCGCGGACGCATGTTTAACTTCTTATGGGGCTGTTGTCTATATTCGTAGCAGCAATGCCAGTGGAGAAGTGCAAGTCAATCTCCTGTGTGCCAAATCAAAGGTTTCTCCAATGAAAGTTATTTCAATTCCTAGATTAGAACTTTGCGCCGCTCATTTGCTCTCAAAACTACTTGGTTTTATTGTAAATTGTTATGAGTCTCGCTTAAATATTACCCGTATTTATGCGTTGTCAGACTCTATGGTCACTCTCAATTGGATCGCATCTCATCCATCCAAGTTACAAACTTTTGTATCAAATCGGGTGGCCCAGATACAATCGTTAACAGATTCTAGTTCGTGGTTCCATGTAAATGGAAAAAATAACATTAGTGATTGCCTGTCTAGAGGTTTAACTCCTTCTCAATTTATAGCTAACACTTCTTGGAAAAGTGGTCCTCCATGGTTAAAGTTAGATTTACCTGAATGGCCAATTGTTACAGCCCATTTGAAAGAAAATCTACCAGAGTGTAAAGTAATTTCTTTGGTGGTTTCTGAAAATATAGACAATCCATTTTATACACTAATTATGCGTAGCTCAAAATGGATCCGACTATTAAGATCTACTGTTTATGTCCTCAGATTTCTAAAATTATTGCCGATAGCTCCCTCAATTACTGTTTCTGACTCGGAAGTGGCGGAATATACGCTAATCAAAATAGTTCAACGCCGACATTTTCACTCAGAGATATCTTCACTCCTGAAAAATATTGTTCCGAAATCTTTAAGATACTTACGTCCTTTTTTGAAAGACGATATAATTCGAATTGGAGGTAGGCTGGCTCATGCTAATTTAACTTTTGATAAGCAGCATCCTATACTACTCCCAAAAAACGATCATTTAGTAGAACTTCTCATAGATCACTATCATAGAATGAATCTTCATACTGGCCCACACCTAGTTCTTTCTTTGCTTAGATTGCGCTATTGGATTCTATCAGCTCGTAGTGTTGTTAGATATAGGATTCAGAAATGCAATAGTTGTTTTCGATTAAAGCCAAGACCTCAAATTCCCGTGATGGGAAATCTCCCTAGTTTTCGAGTAGAACAGGCCAAACCATTTTTACGCACTGGATGCGATTATGCCGGTCCTGTACAGATAATTCCTTATCGCAAACGAGGAGTTCGTCCTGTCAAAGCATACATTTGTTTGTTTGTATGCATGGCAACCAAAGCCATGCATCTCGAGCTTGTCACAGATTTGTCCACGCCCAATTTTCTTCAAGCCTTCAAGCGCTTTATTGCTAGACGTGGAGCCATTTCAGAAATTCATTCTGACAATGGTACTAACTTTATCGGTGCCAAGGCAGTTTTGGATGAACTTTACCAATTATTGACATCTTCAGAACACAATGATTCAGTTTTTAGTGAACTAGCTACTAGGGGAATTCAATGGAAATTGATACCTCCAGGTGCCCCCCATATGGGTGGGCTTTGGGAATCTAATGTCAGATCTGTCAAAACTCATCTGTACAAAGTAATACACAATCAGCTATTGACTTATGAAGAATTCAATACTTTGCTTGTTCAAATTGAAGGTCTTCTAAATTCACGTCCTTTATGTGTACTTAGTTCCGATCCTGCTGACCCTGTAGCTTTGACTCCGTCGCACTTTTTGACATTAACTCCCCTTACCAGTCTTCCTGCTTCTGATCTCACTGATCTCAATATTAATAGATTAGATAGGTTCCAAATGATCGATCGAATGATCCAAGATGTTTGGAAAAGGTGGCATTTAGAGTATCTTACTACGTTGCAAACTCGGCAGCGTTGGAATACGGATAACAACCCTGTTAAAGTAGGCACTATTGTTGTGCTGAAGCAACCAAATACGCCACCTCTTCAGTGGCCTTTAGGCATTATAGATCAGGTATATCCAGGACGCGATCATATCGTCAGAGTAGTTGATGTTCGCACTAAACACGGGACTTATAGGAGACCTGTCACTAAGGTCTGCCCTTTGCCATTGCAATAATTTAATTTTTTTTTTCTTTCATATCATTATAGTAGTTTAGTGTAGTTTTAGTATAGAATTTTTATTTTTTGTTATTTTTTGTATTTATTCTGAAACTTAGTTCAGCCCGGGGGGAATGTTTGCGCCACCCTGTGTAATTACTGGTATTCAAATTAAAAAACAAAAAAAACGCACTGTTGATAAAAACACATTTTTTTATAGAATTTATCATAGTGTGAAGCAGACAGTTTTTGAGACAAGACAAACACTTTCTCCTCGCGAATGCAATATTCATTTATTTACGATATTTAGAGTAATTATTATAGTTGTTAATTATTTGTGTTGTGAGGAATAAAATACGCCTACGAGTGTCGCCGATTTTCCCGTCGTTCCCTCATATTCTCTCCCCCTTCCCTACAATCGCCCGACAGTGGTGTGGTCACGATTCTTCCTTCAACACATGGTAAGTTTTGGATTTTATAGCATTTATCACCATCATTTTGCATAGTTGTTGGTATTCGATACAGTCCGCTATTGGTTTGCCCGCACACCAAACAAAAATTAAATTTCAATTGTGTCGTCATAACAAAAATATTGTCATGCGGTAATCTGCACCATACGAAAATAGCAGGAAAGCATCTCTCCCATACAAAACTGGTGATGGGATCGCTTCTCTGATTCGAGAATAGCAAATTTCGAGATAAATTTGTTGGAACTCCGCTCACTTTCTTATGAGAATATTGATTGCACAACTCGACAGTATCTACCCAGTGAAATGTAATAACCAATGTTTGCAACTTTTACAAGAATTAAAAAATAAATAAGTAACCAGGGTTCTCCTAATAAATAATCTCCTTATAGTGTTTCAACTTATAGAGTAGTTTTGCTTGTGTAATTTCATTATTCTCGTAAATACCGTCATTATAAAAATTAGCTTAAAATAAGGCACTAATAATCTATATAGTCCAGTCAACGAATTTTTCAATATGGGAGTATAGACTACACGGAGGGCGGACTTCAGGGATGGGGGTAGTTAGGAGGTAAACATCCTAAAAGTCCCCGACCCTAGGAGGTGAGTCTTGTGGGGGAGGTCTTAAATTTTGATTTTTTTTTGTTTCTCGCTAGTAACTCGAAAAATGTTAGTTCTAGAGGAAAAATTATTCTTACCTTTTTGAGAGCTTTAAAAATTTCCTACATTTTTTAATTGGCGAAAATTTCTATCTTTAACCGTTATCGAGTTACCCACTTCTGAAAATCGCCGATATCTAGATAATGCTCTTTCGGATCACATTTTCCATCATATTCTGCTCCTAACATCTCAAATCTTCTTTGTAACATAAAATACAACCAAATCAAGTAGAGGAGTAAATTGACTTAAAAATTATATATTCTGCATATAATTAATGGCTGAGATGATGGATTTCAAGTTTCAAGATTATTTCCTGTAATCTGATAGGGTTATTGCTTGAAATGATACCTACATTTTATCGCATTCATTTGGCTTTTTTTAAATCTATTTATTATTGTTAAGTTGTTGCATTTGGTATATTTAGTCAGTTTTCTCTTCAGTAGCTGTGATAGGTGAAAATGTGGACTTGGCAGTCCTGTTGTTGGCGAAAACCTCTCCCCAACGTGACATATTCCTCGTGAAACCTGGCAAAGGAGAAGTATGCACAGCAACATACACTTCACAAGAGCTGCAGCAGCTAGGGCTGGAGAACCTTCTGTTTGTACATGCTTTCACAGAGTGTGATACCACCTCCGCAGCCCTCAGGAAGGGTGAAGTCAGGTTAACAAAATTATACAAAAGAGACAAATCGGTCAAAGAAGCAGCTGAGGTGTTTACCAACTCTTCATCGACACCATCTGAGGTCGAAAGAGGAGGACATAATTGCATCCTTAGATGGTACTCTGCTCCATCTAAGATGTTATTCTTAGATGACTTACAGATATCGGTCATTTTTAAAATCAGTCGCTTCGATCAAGCCAGACATTTCCACTCTCCCACCAACTGAGGAAGCCACGAAGTACCATTCCTACAGGATGTACTACCAAATCCAGCAGTGGATGGGAACCATACTGCCCTCACATGTGTGGCGTCTAGGAATTCCTGGCTGGTAGGAGAGAAATGGAGAGCTGGCGCCCAAATTAACAGACAAAAATGCTGCACTCGACGAAATTTTGCAAGCTATATGTTGTCGTTGCAAAAAAGATTGTGACTCTGGAAGATGTGGATGCAGAAAGGCATCATTAAATTGTTCGCCAGCATGCCTCAACTGCCAAGGCAACTGCCACAATGGAGTCCCCATAACAGAGGATGAGGAGGATGAACAATTTGATGACATAATAGTCTCTTTGGAGGATTCATTTTCCTCCTCTGCTCCCGTTAGAAAATTGATCGGTTTTTTCTTTCTTTAACAAAAGCATTACCTTATTAGCAATTAGCCAATTATATATAAATAAAAGTAGCTGTGTATGTAAATAAATGCAGTTCAAACCATAATACTGTGTTGTTTTCTTGTAGAGGTACCTACTTACCTTTTCCCACTGTTGGATTGTAGCTACTCATTACTATATCAAATGCAACTTACAACAATAAATAGATTTTAAAAAGCCAAATGAATGCAATAAAATGTAGGTATGATTTCAAGCAATAACCCTATCACATTACGGCAAATAATCTTGTAATCTATCATCTCAGCCATTAATTATATGTAGAATATATAATTCCTAAGTCAATTTAATCCTCTCCACTTGATTTGGTTGCATTTTGTTTTACAAAGAATATTTGAGGGAGCAAAGTATGACGAAAAATGTGATCCGAAACAGCGTTTTCCGGATATCGGCGATTTTCAGAAGCGGATAACACGATAACGGTTGAAGGTATAAACTTTTCGCGCAAATTAAAATGAAGAAAATTTTATCAGCCTTCAAAAAGGTAAGAATAATTTTTCCGCTAGGACCAATAGTTTTCGAGTTATTAGCGAGAAACCAAAAAAAGACGAAAATTAAGGGCCTTCCGGAAGCCCTCCTCCGCAAGGCTCAGCTCCTAGGGTCGGGGACTTTTAGGATGTTTACCTCCTAACTACCCCAAACACATCCCTGAAGTCCAAAATTTTGCCGCCTTCCACGTAGTCTACAATAATTTGTCGGCAGGACTAATATCCTAAACTGGTTCTGAACCCTTCGTCACAATAATCGTTATAGATACTTAGATATTATTTCCAGTAATAATAAATCGTTAGTTTTACGTAATGAAAAATTATAACTATAATAGAACGTTCCTAGGATTGTTAGTTTTACATAATCGCTCTGTATATCAATGAATGTATGCGGATATTCAATATCCCGAATTCATATCTCTCACAATCTGACTATTAAATCTTGGGAATTTATAATAAAACAAACATTCATGTTGATTGTCATTACCGAAAACTCTTGATTCAAATATTAAATTCAGGGAATTTAAGTTGCTTTACCAACTAAACAGAGAAAACAAACAACAAGAACAAATCTCTAGTTCCTTTGTGTTTGCATTGCTGCCGGAGAAACTATTCAAATGTAAATTTAGGGATTAATACTCCCTCAAATAATGTTAAACTCATTGCAAGAAATTAAATAAAAATTTTATTTTAGTAAGTATTGTACAATATAAATTCTGATATCAGTCTTTCGTGAAATTGATAAGATTAAAAAACAATTAATAATGCATTTAATAATAATAACACAAGTAGAAGTGTGCATTATAAAAACAATTTTCTCTCATTATTACTAACTGAAGACATGTTCTTCAAAGATCCTTTCCCCGCTTTAATTTAATTCCCTCTCTACCAGAGAAATTACCCTGGAAGTATGTAATTTCTATTATGTGTTAAAGTAAAATAAATAAAGTATTGTGAGTGAGTATTCTTCCTCCTGGGAATAACTTCAGCACTCCCATAGAGACCAGTTTTTTAATGGTTGAAAATATGGTTTCGGGCTTCCACTTATTTTCAGAATTACATGATTTTAGCTCAGTAACTTTAGTGCAACCTTTAGAGTAAGCGTAATCTCGAATAATCAAATTCCTGTTTAATGTCTAATCCTAGGTGTTAAAGCGCTCAGAAATTCTGAGAAATAAAAGAAAGTGACATACACAATGTAACTGAAGATCGTTTGCATCAAATCTGTGTAATAGTGGAAAACCTCTCTGAATAATTTCTAGAACTCTCGAACAAAGGGGTTTAATAAGACGCCTCTGAAGTTTTTCAACGGTAGATTTATAATTCTCTTAACCAGGACCTCATAATGTTAAAGCATATATTCAAGTCTTAATCTTGTAAATAATATAAATAGAAATTTTAGAGTCTATTTGTTAATTATGTACAATTACGGACAACGTAGCTTAAGTTTTGAAGGAATTAGCGGTAATTTGATTTATAAAGATGCAAGCAAAAACCCAAGCACAGAACCTTAGGAACAACTGATGTTGTTGAGATATCCATTTGCGAAAATTCATAATATTGCACATTGCGTCATCTACTATACTAAGTAGGATTAGTTTAGTAGTTTAAGAAGTACTTAGTGCAAATCCGAATAACTTTAACTGCGGTTAACTGTATCGTAGGCTTATGAAAAGTCCATATACATCAAATGACATCGACCTGACCTCTAGCAACTAGGTGTTTAGTTAAGACTTAATACATAAATAATAAATAAACCACAGGTAATGACGAACTCCTTTATCCCGGAAGGCTCTAGAAGAGCCTTGTGTGGGAGGGGGCTACACATTTAGAATCAAGGGACACACACCCAATACCCATGTATAGTGGAAAAATCCCTCTCACAGTATTTTCCACTGCCACGACCGGGGATCGAACACGGAACTTTTGGGTGAGAGGCAAGTGCCAATTGAAATGTCTTTATTGATTATTATATATAATTCATTCCTTAAGCCAAATAGTTTATTTATGTCATTGTACAATATCTGTAATGTTTCCTGCGCTCACCTCTCGACCATCAGTAATATATACCAAATTGCTGGTGATAGATCAATTCGGCGTTGTAATTTATCATTTCATAATATTACTATTGGTCTATAATTTTTAATAGCATATCTATATATAAATAAAAAATAACAAATAAACACCACAGAAATTAGACAACCCCCAATTCCAAAAGCCAGAGGCTTGTGAAAAGACGCGGATGTACAACCAGTGTCAGTGCCGCGCCGCAGCCGGGATTCGAACCCGGTGGCGCGATACCCATGTGATTAATCACGATTGCCACCTCGCACCTTAACCAACTAGGCTATCGGCCAGACTGTAAAATATGTATAAATACGAATTATACGAGAACGCAAATTAATCAATCATTTCATAAAAATCGACGAAAGTGTCTGGAACATATTGAAGGGACAACAACGAAATAATATTAAAGAGAGCATCAGAAGAGTTCTGAAAGATAAAAGAAATAGAGTAACACTAACAATGTCTTAGCTGCTTTGCAAAGATAAAACTGGTAAGTAAACAGGAAGAGGGGAACACTAAAATCATATCAGAATTTTACCAACAGTTATATAAGTCCAACAGTTAAGGAGCACAGGACATGAAAAATTAAAAATGGTGATGAATCTAAATTCACAGGTTCCACCAGAAATTAATGACAACGGCTTCATTACAAACGCGTTTAAAAGGGGAGATGAGGTTAAAAACCTGGTCCAAAGAAAATTTATTAATACATGGCTGTCCTTTTGGCGTATATTATATAATTTTATTAAGGTTAGATTAGATTAGATTTATTTCCCAAAAATTAATGTTACATAAAAAGAAATCGGCAGCTACTGGAAGCGGCTGGAACCTCCCCACTCGGTGGATCTTTGAAGCCGAAAAGAGTATTAAATTGTGACAAAACGGCACTAAACGTAATCCGATCTCATCCAAAACCTTTCCAGATCTTCTAGGGCACTAAAAAAACCCTCAACTTAATGAATTTACAATCATCTATGCGAGTTACTACCTACATTATCGCTCGTTGAATAATATACTATTAGGATATTAACAACTTTAACATCACTTGAAAGACTAAGAAAGTCTAGTTATCCTAAATACTACAGATTTGTAAAGTAACAAACTGAAAATTGGTAAAGTGATAATCTATAATAAATTCACCAACGAAGGTACAGAAAGCATATGATATTGATATTGTTACATCTACCTTTAAAGTTTGTGACAATCCACTAAAAGTTACAAATATGCTGAAATCTTATTAACATGACATGACACCAACGTTATCGGATGAAAAACGATGACAATGACAATCATCAAAATTTGCTCATTGCAATCCGATCGCTTGCGGCTGTCTTTGTTAAGTGAAACATTAGCATTTCAGTAATTTCACTAGATTTTAGAGGAATATTTGTAGTATAATTCTTCGATTTGTCTGTATATATATATATATATATATTTAAAAACGGCACTAAACGTAATCCGCTCTACTTCTAGAGCAGTGAAGAAACCCCCACACGTGAATTGAGACGTAATGTGACGAGTTTCACGACGTAGCGGCTACGCGCATTGATCATGTCATGCGAAATGCGATCTATGCCATATTTGCTTTGTTTTTAATTTTTTTCATGGAAACCAAATCGAAAGGGAAGAAGTGTGATATATCGTTGAAATCAGAATTTTAACTGCATTTCAATGGTTCCATTGTAAATTGAAAGCAATTATAAAATAAACAACTTGTTGCGTCAAAATGGCACTAAACGTAATCCGATCTCAACCAAAACCTTTTCAGATCTTCTGGGGCACTAAAGAAATGCACACGCAAAGTTTCATTCAAATCCGTTCAGTAGTTTCGGCGCTATCGTGCTAACACACATACACACACACAGACATTTTTCAAAAACCACTTTTTTGGGTTCCTAGGACCTCAAAACATAAAGATTTGATGTTATCTCAATTTTCGTTTTTGAACCAATTTTAGTAACCTCTCACAATTTTATTGTGGAGAGGTTAAAATACAATATGCTCATATAAATACATATGTAACATAGTGCGCCTTAATCAAGACATAAGGTAAAGAGCATTTATTTACTTAAATACTTACTTTTCTTTATTGGCTTTGTGTAAATAGATCTTATTCGTGTGATTCTCAATTGTGAGGTCCTTGTAGGTCCTATTTTTGTTCTTCTCCATATTCAATTTCTCTTAAGCGTATCTAATTAGCAAAACCATAAAATCACTCTATAGCTATCTACGGCAGTCATTCTAAGAATATGTATGTATTAAAATATCTGATGATGTTTTTATCCGCCTTCCGGGTTATATCAGGGACCCTTTCAAGTTTAGGAGATCTAGATTTCTCTGAGTAAAGGAGACGGGAAGTCCTACAGTTTATATTGGAATCCGAACTACTTCTTGTAAATAATATTTAATTAAAAATTATTTCGCAGTAGACGGGAATCAAATTCACATCACTAGTCAATTGCGCCCAGAGAGAAATCTGAGCTACCTGTATCGCATCACCAAATAATTTTAAAAAATACCACAAGTCAAACAATTAATCAAGCCCCCAAATGCATTTTATATAAATCATATTATTCTTATTTTAAAATTAGAACTTTAAAAAGTATGTTGACTGAATAATATAAGTTTCGAGCACTTTCCATGATTTATAACTGCTATAACAGATTTAATTTTGTTTTGTACCGAAGTACTGAATTTATTACGATTAAAAAAATCTGCAGTTACAGGCCTTTTAAAAGTAAGGGACGAATAATTTTCAATAATTCTACTTGTGACCAAACTTTGGAACGAAAAAAATCGGTCCTCTCTTAAGCTCTTAAAATCAAAAAACAAGTATGTATCTTCGTGACCTTGACATAATCATAAAGCTCCTGAGATCAAGAAAGTGTAATCTATTCTATTTCCTAAGCTTTTAAAAATAAATAATTCTCTTAATCATCCAAGCGAACTTAAAACGTTCGTGAGATACATACCATTCCTTCGTTAAATTGAAAATTTGATTGATTGTGCTATGGTTGGAAAGTTAAATATTCATTAGTTTTAAAGCTTCGAAGAAAATTGTTGTTTGTCATTTTAAAATTCATTGCGTAGGCACTGTGTCGTTTAAATTATTTTTGTATCATCAAAGAGGCGTTCTTGACACAGTAAAAGGAACCGAAGTCCTATTCGTAATTTACGCTGTCTGCTTTTCCATGTTTCGAAATTCAACAATTATTATTCATTAATATGTTAAATATACCTTGCTAGGTATGATATACTTACTCTTTTAATTGAATCGATTATTAATAAAGATAATTAAATTAAAGAAAATTCGTTTAAAATTACATGTATGTTAAGTAGAAAATGAACAAAATTCACTTACTGATATTATGGATCAAGAAACCCGGTCAGGTTTCGCAGCTAATTTTCGATCGAAACAGGACCTTATTCATATACAATAAAAAATAGATTTCTGCGCCCTCTGGATATTTCTTTTCTTTTATAAAAAGAACATAATCATTTAACATTGGTATTGTGCGGGAAACATATAATTGAGAAGGGGGTGCGAGGTGAGACGCTAAGAAGGCGGACCACATGGTTGACCTCTCTCATTTTAATGCATACGACATAAAAGACATAAAGCTTTCATCGAGAAGGGAGGTGCCAGATCAGACGCTAAGAAGACAAACCCCCAAACCTTCTCTCTCATTTTAATGCACGCAACATAAAAGATGTAAGACGTGATGATGCATTGGTACTGTCCACCACTATTCCCACTATGTCTGTGATTGTTTTCATTTATCGTTTTCCTCTACAATAATTACATGTGAAATGAATTGTTTATCGTTTCATCTTTCAAATAAATACCTGTCTTTAACTTCTTATCTTATTACGGCATTGCTATTGATGTTTGAATTTTGAGATCTGTCATTCCGGTTATATTTGTGTACTAGATGGAAGTACGTCTTTATAAATGGAAGTATGACGTCGACGGATACAGAAGTCGCTTAATTTAATCCTGTGACAGTGACATTTATAAATAACGTAAATATAGACACAAACAAACTAGTATAGACATAACCTAATTTTTTTTAAAGACATAGTAAAGTTAGGCGCGAGCGAGTTCTTTAGAGAACAGCATAGCATAAAAATCGAACATTTAAGTAAGATTTTTTGCAAGCACCCCCACCGCCCTGACCGGGGTTACATAACCTCGAAGAGGTTTAGAACACTTTTTATAGAAAGACGGTCGGTGTCTTTCAAGTACAGGACGGGACATTATCTACGGAGATCCGAAGGCGTACAAGGTCGGATGGGGTAGCATTTTCGACTATACCGACCACGGGGAATCGATTAAGATGGCTATCGATTCGATCCGATCACTCTGAGGGCGTTATTCACCGGTTTATCAACGACTTGGGGAGTTGAAAAATCGAAACAAGTTTCAGGGGAGTTCACACGTGAGAAAGCTAGGATTTTAAGCAAGAATCCGAACTTCGCACGAAAACTTCCGAAGTTTCCCGAAGACATACGGTTCCAGGAAAAAGTGTGCTGTGGCCAAACTAAAGGTCAGATATAAGTAAAACGTTACTGGAGGACAACTAGGACCTCGATACACCTTTTGCACCACTTTTGACCGACCACGACCGCCTAAATTTTGACCGAGATACTTAGTGGCTCTGGAAAAAGGAGTTAAAGGCAACGCGATCCCTCGTGTTCGAGTAACTTGAGGTCATAGAATCGATTGCCACCAGTTTCAGTTCGATCCGACCAACCGTTCCGGGAAAAAGTGTGCTGTGACCAAACTAAAGATCAGAAATAAGTAAAACGTTACTGGAGGATAACTAGGACCTCAATACACCTTCTTCACCACTTTTGATCGACCGCACAAATTCTGACCGGGATACTTAGTGACTTTGGGAAAAGGAGTTAAAGGCAACGCTACCTGGGAGGTCAAGAAGTGCTAAGACCGAAATCAGTAAGTTCTTAGACGCCACCGAGACCAATAGTAAGACATTTACCGATTTTCTGTACTCCTATCCTAAAAAAATCAAGTGGATTCAACTAAGGAGGATACCATGAAAAAATAAGTGAAATCACCCCCTCCCACAACACTTCCAATATATAATACTACAAGCTAATTTTCTATGTGGCTTCCCCGCACTCACTGACAATCTACTAATTTTTTCTATTACATATGGAATGTGTTTTGTGCTGCTGCTTTTATTGCATAATTCAATGGGTATCCCAGCCAGCGAAAAAGATACCCCTACTACGGTAGTACTACTGGAAGTAAAGACAAAATAGAAATTCAAGTAAAGTAATCAATTATTTACCTTCGTTTGAAAAATACAAATAGCTAGTAAAATATTAGTTTTAGCAGTGCTTAATTTTAAATAAACAAACTGAAAAAGGTTTGATCATAAAAATCCTCATGTTAGCTCAGACGAGCTACACACAACCAAAAATTATGCCTGACTTTTTATTTGCCTAACATTTAATTTAATAACCTCCACGCATACACTGATATACAAGCCGCTAGAAGATGTGTAGCTAGGACACCGTATTTCCTGGAAACGGTCACCCGGTCATGTAGTAACCGCGTGACATTGCATATCGAAATATGAATTGAATTGAATAAGAATTTATTACAATTAAAAGAATCTGCTCCGGAACCGGTCCTGCAACCGCAATGCTAAGCTTTGCGGCTACTGCTAAGCCGGGCGATGCGGATCTGATTCGACGAAATAAAAATTTCAACTTGCGTAGCGAATTAGAATGGCAATAAAATTGAAACATCAATAAAAAGATTGAAAATAACCGAAATTGAAAATCAACACTGAAAAGTCGAGTACAGTTTTGCTGAACAGTCAAAAAATACAACAAAAACATTACGAGCTAATTATTAACGCCGGCGAATCATTAGGCATGGTCTCATCAAACAAGCCGACGTACGTAAAAACCTATAAAGATAAGTGATTCAATTTGCAGGCCAGATAGTACATAGAGTAACGGTATTTTAATGAGATCACAAAGTTTTTGTTGCGTTTTTTGACTGCCCAGCAAAACTGTACCCGACCATACGCGCACTGCATTTTTTAAAAATTTGTAGATTTGGCGCGGTAAGCTCGAGTGCACCCGTCAATGTGATGCAGAATATCGGGCTGCTCATAGACCTGCCTAATTTGTGGTATATCGAAATTTTTATTTATTAAAGTTTTGATTTCCGATGATATGATGAAGAAGAATTTCATTTTAAAAGGACAAAAAACAAGAAGAAACGGAACACTGAGATAAAAAAATACAAACAGAAAAAAAGGGGGACGGGAAAGAGGTTTATAGATTTATAGGTATGAAATTTATTGGTATGAAGTGGAAGTTATAGTAGTTGAAAGTTGGCTACAGAGATTGCCTAAAAGTCGGTAACGTCTGGTAAATTGGGGAATCTTTAATTAGATGTGGTGCATTATGGTGTCTAACTTCTGTTGTTTTAATTTAGCGGGCTATTGTTCAGTTTAAAGGAGCAGAATTTTTGGGATATATCCCGGAGGTAGTGCTATTGGGGTAATATCGTATCAACGTGTGTATAGGTTTCCGAGGTAGGTATACCAGTCATAGTTCGAAATGCGGCGCATAAATTTATGTTCCAAAACTTTCCTTCACTGTCGTGACAGACATGCTGCACCACGCCGGCGCCGCGTATATATGGTAGATCTGAATACCATGATGTACAACAGTTTTTTATTCTATCTGTTAAGTCTGCTATCTCTGGCCATGAACGGGCACAGACTCCTGAATAGAGAGTAGACTATTCGTACTGTTTCGTAATGTGAGTGTTAAGCATTAGTTGGTGGTTCAGCCCAACCCCTAAGTACCTCACGCACCTTTTGGTTGGAATTTGGCTTCCCCAGACCACAATTGGTGTCAAAACCCTGTTTTCGGTAAATCGGCGAGTGAAGACTATCGCCTCCGATTTTTCAACATTTACCCTAATCTTACCGATCGTAATACCTCGGTGCACCTGCCATGTGAACCTTTAAAAGTATATTTGCTTCCTCTGCATTTTGACAGTGCACATACATGGCCCTGTCGTCGGCGTACTTAGCCAGTCTAGTATTCATTGTACAGTTTTGGGACAGACACGACCCTTGCGGGAATTCCGCACGAATTTTCCGGTGTGTTCATAGTTTATTGTTTACTCTGACCTGCAGAGATCTGCCTGACAGAAATGAGTGCACAAGCTTGATGATGTTAAGTCGGGAAGTTGAAGTTGTAGTCGTGCATTTTATAGAGTAACTCTGGGGCCCAAACTTTGTCGAAGGCCTTCTCAATACCGAGGAACACCATTGCAGTGCTCTTCCTAAAGTTGTATTGCACTTTGACCTCGTTAGCTATCCTGACGACATTCTGTATTGTGTTTCTACCCTTCCGGAACCCAAATTGGAACTCATCATTAATGTCGAGCTCCTCTTGTGCGGTATCAAGCCTATTCAGAATGAGCTTCTCTACCAACTTGGAGATCGCCGACGGCAGTGAGATGGTTCAGTAACTGCCAGTGAGTTTCGCGTTCTTATTTGGTTTCAGGGCGCACAGTTGCATTGGCTAGGCCAATGATGCAGTCGCAGGATCGCATTAACGTATACGTTAATTGCACAACACCGTTCCTCGGGAGATGTAAGAGAAGTTTATACTAGACTCCATCTTTATTCTGAGCTTTGTTGTTTGGTAATGTCTTGACAGTATCTGCAATTTCCGTAGACTCGAAATATGTGTATAATAAAGGCGCACTTACTCACCCCTTATTGTAAATTTAAATATTCTTATGTGTACTAAAACTGTCACCAAACTTGAATTGTATTAAAACGCACTTCGACGTATTTTTAATTTTCCAAAGTCTGCAATGTACATGGTGAACTATCTAAGAGGTACTTTGATTTCATAGCTTACTTTTGAGATAATTTAAACGTCCAAAAACCGCCTTTTTTAAATTTCGTTGAAATGTAGCTCAATCGAATTTTAACCTGCCATCTAAATTTTACTTCATTTGTAATTTTTTCCATTAAGTGGAAAAATGCAAGGTGAGTATATGTTGAAAATATGTAGAAACCATTGCAGTAAGATAACATCTAATCAAACCTTCAGACATCAAAAAAAATATAGTGGCTCAAACAACTAGAGAAATACTTCAAAAGATCACCAAATTACCCGACAACATATAGGTAAACCGTATGTATACCACAGCAGGGCCCTGAAAGGAAAATAGAGAGAGAAGGAGGAAAACTTCAACTAGTCAAGATAGATCTAGAAAGAATTTGATATTAACAGATACAAGGGCACAGTTAAGACCCTACGCAGTAAAAGAGCTCTTTAATTCATTGGTTCGGACAGACTTTGCATTACATGGACGTAATCCGTCAATCGTTCTTTATTGGTCTCGGGAACATCTGCATGATTTTTTGCATTACGAACTCTTGCCCCAAAAATTAAAAGTATGGGATGGTATGCTGAGGGATCGTATGATCAGTCCATTTTTCATTGATGGTACACTGACGGCCTTATACTTAAATCTATTACAGCACTACAGTATTTTAGAAATTAGACGGCTAGTAGGGCAAAAGATTTTACGTGATTTGGTTTCAAGCAGATGGTTGTCGTCCTCCTGATCGTGCCGCAGTTCATCAAAATTTTCTGAACATTACATTACCGGGTCGTTTATTGAGTGGACAGGGAACAATCTTGTGGCCCTGAGCTGGCTCCAAATGATTTTCTTTTATGGGGACACATAAAATCTCTAATTCATGGGTTCCAGGAAAACAGGGCTAATAATTTCGAGGAGTTGCGGTTGAAAATCGCAAACGCTTTCGAACAAATTAGAGCCCTAATATGTTGTTAAATGTCAGAAGTTTTTATGATCGATTAGGTTATTGTTCAGCTCAAGCAGGGGCCTATGTGAACATTTATTGTAATTCCTTATTTTTTGTTTCAAAATTATTATTCTAAGAATGTACATTATTTTGAAAACATTCTTCTATAGCGCCTCTTAAGGCCGAGTCATTCGGACCTTTATAAACTTTATGAGAATTATAACTTTTAGATACTGTGCCACACGTATACATCGTGAATTGGAAATTGAACATGCGTCCACCCCAAACGAACAACAATGAACAATGTAATACTGAGTATGTGTGCTGCCTGACTAATAAATATCCATAAACGCTGGGATCACACCTGCATGCGCTGCAAGTGGGTTGCCCATTTATTACGCATGTAAATTCGGTCCGACTTATGTGCTTGCTTGCCGCTTACTATATTTGAATTTGGCGTGTGTATGAGTTGATATTGCGCGTACGCGTGCCCGGATTCTCTCATAAATTTAAATTCAAACTAGTTGTTAAAAAAATAACTTACCAGGTAATATACAAAATCACAGAAGATACCAACCGATTCTTTTTCTTTTCTCCCGTCTATTAAGTACAACATTTTTTCTACTATCACGTTTCGTTGAGACAACTTTGTCGGACAAATTTTTCGGCCCTCGCTACTGATTAGCGAAAAATACAAAACAGTCGAAAATGAAATATCTAACATATCTAACAATTGAACTGAAAGGAAGAGAAACTGTAATGAGAATGTATGGTTGAAGTACTGGGAACATGTTCAAAGAACCGGAATCAGAAATTGAAGAAGTAAAAAACTCACGAAGAAGAACAACTCTACAAGCAAAAAATATAAAAAGAACTCCATCATATCACGACACAATTCGACAATACATTTCACAAACAGACATCTATATTCCTGTACCGCGAGCTACGTATCTCTTGCTGCTGGCAAGATACATAACGTCAATCCAACCCAATGTAGAGATGTATGTAATTGATCCGGTGCCGGCGGTGTGTTTTCCGTGAATGGCAGCGATGCCCACCGTACTCTAATAAATCAAAACAACAATTCACTAAATTTACATTAAATTAACAATAACAATAATTTTCTTTTGTGGCAATTATTTTTGCGTATAAATATATTTTCTGTATCGGGTAGGTCCTTTTTCAAAAGAGTAAAAGCCATAATTTTTTTTTTCAATGTTTAAGGAAGGCAGACTGTAGTTTAACCATTTTTATACAGAGGATATACGTTGTTCAGCCTTAAAAAATGTTTTTATCCATGTGTCTTCTTTAAAGACCAGGGCAGTATCACCTGGATATGATACTATACGCCCATCAAAATTTAAAACATTTACAATTGAGTTTACGTATACAAGAAACAAGACCGGGCCTAAAACTGTCCCCTGTGGCACGCCCATATTAATTTTCAAAGTTTCGCTAAGAACATTTTTTACACGTACCTGTTGTACTCTATTTGACAGGTGGTTTTCCAAGATATTAAAAGCAGATCCTCTTATGCCACACTGCTTTAAGCATTGCAGCAGGTCATTATGTGAGACGGTATCAAACGCTCTAGCTAAGACAAGGAATACCGCAATACATTTTTTGTTATCATTTATGTTACAGGTATACAATTTCTTTAATTAAGTCAATAACAGCATATTCCGTACTAGTTTCATTTTTAAAGCCAAATTGTCTCTTCGCAATCACATTGAAACTACCGAAGAAGTCCATTAAACGATTTTTAATAGAATGTTCAAATATTTTCCCAAAATTATAAGGGATATGGGCTTATAATTATTTGGATTTTTTTGATCTTCTGATTTAAATACTGGGATAACTATCGATTTTTTTATTGTGTTGGCAATTTCCCAGTTTTAATAACGAGATTTATATAGTACTTACATTTTAAAGGTTGAAGTAGGTTAGTATGGACAGCTTTAATTAGACTACTTGTCGGGACTTATCGGGACCTGCCGCAGATCTATTTTTTAATTTGTTTATGATTAATATTATTTAGTTTTCAGTTACAAGCCTGAGGAAAACAGTAGAAGAAATATCTTTATTGGCAACAATAGTGTTAGGTAAGTGATTATTGCTTTTATTATTTTTTCAAATTTTTTCCAAAATATTAATGAAAAATGTATTAAAAATATTAGCTTTTTGTTTGCGTCTTTTACTAACTCCATTTTTTCATTTAAGATGTCCATATTGTCGGTTTGATTTTTCTTTGGAGTACTATTTGATACTTCATTTATAATTTCCCAAACTTTTTTTATAATTTCCGTTCGCATTTGCAAGTTCGTTTTTATAATCCTAATTTTTTGTATTTTTTATTATTTTATTAGCTTATTTAATAAGTTTCTATATTCGGTGTACTCTGATTTTACTTGATTTGAGAAATTTTTTTATTGATTTTTTACAGACTGTCACGATGTTTAATGGACTTCACTAGACCAACTGGGATCCGTGGTGTAATTTTGCGAATAAGTCGTATATTCATTATATTTGTAGCTTTATTTATATAAAAGCTTAATTTGTTTATAAAATTATTGTAGCTTTCTTGTGTATCATTACAGCTGAATACCTGTTCCTAGCTTTCCTCTTCTAAAAGTGTATTTAATTTATCATAGTTAATTTTTTTAAGTCCTCTTTTAGTATCCGCTTTATTTATATTTTTTGTCATGAATTCTAGTAACAAACAAGTGGAAAATAATAAAATAAACATTCAACTTTTTAACTTTTCTTGATAAAAGAACCTCAACTGACATACTCAAATGTTAACAGATTTTTCCTCCATTGTATAATAAATGACATATTCCTTAAAGGAAAGTCAATTTTTCTACTTCCAACGCATCTGATGTTAATATAATAAAGTTACAATTTAATAACTGAAATCTCGTTTCCTACCCACTTGCATCAAAAATAACCATTATACATTCTTATTAAAGGATGTACATTGACATTTTAAATTATTTAAGCTTCATCGCGTATTATTATTTTTTTATGATTGTATCATTTTATTCACTCCAAATGTTTAGGGACCAAAATGTTTAAGTCGACAGCATTATTTCCAAGGAGAATGTCTAGAAATGCTGTTAATTATGTGCTGGGTTGGAAAATTCCTAAATTACAGGTACAAAATGAAATTCGCCGGCGCCGTTCGAGATAACCCTTGATTTCAGTATGAAAACATAGTGTTTCAAGCGGTATTTCAAAAACACCGTTTAAACCCTGGATTAGTTTTTTAAATTTATTTTAATAGGTAGGTATTTATCATATATTTTAATAGTCACTAAAATATTTATTAATAATATAGATATTAACTAACTTTAGTTAGACGATCGTATAATATGATAATTAAACATGGAAACTCAAGTTAACGCTGAGGTACAGAATTTGACCGATTAGGTCCAGTTGCGCATTTAGTACGAAAATAATTTTATATAATACAGGGAAGGAGGTATAGTCTGCGAATTGTTGCAAATTAAGAAATTATAACGATTGATATGTATTCGGGTTTAATCGTCGACAGGCCGTTTCAAACGCGAAATGCGGGCGCTAGCCTGTGGCACGCATCTAATTAATTGTATGAATTTATTTTTCTTTTTTTTATTATCTTACTTATCTTAACGTTCTGAAGAAATTTTGCTACAACTATTCCACCACTTAACCCGGGAATGCACGCAAGGCCAAGTACACAACAACCATTCCCTGTTATATTGCCATCTACCACTACTACTATATTTATAATTGGCTGGTTGTAGATTTATTAAAATGCAGAATTACAAATTAAAAATTATATGACAAATTACTTTATTTTCCTGTCACACATATAATATATAACAACGGATCAATATTCATTTTTCTTTTAGCACACAAAATAAGTAAATAAAGTAAATATATAGACAACGTCACTACAATATAGGTAATAAATGCAGCACTAAATATCCACACCCTAACCGCGATTTAAACCCGCGAAATCCTCTTGGTCTGAATGAATGAATAGGAACTGTGTATTATTTGATGTTAATATAATAAATTCCTCCGTGGGCCTATCATCGTACATACTACGTATCATTAAAAAATTAACTCAAAAAACTATCAAAATATATCAATTAAATTCATCTTTCAAAGTACCATGTCAAAATAGAAAAAAAGTATTTATATGATTTAAATAATCAAAAAACTACAATTTTTCAAAATATTATCTGAAAAAGTTCAGTATATTCCGATAATACCCAAAGATGCCTAAAATAATGTCAAAACAATTAAAACATTCAATATGTCCAGGTCAAATAATAACTTTAAAATTACAGCACCCATGTAATATCAAACAACTTTTAAAACATTTTGCATACCCCCGGTATAACATTCTAATTCATTTTAATAAATTTTTTACAAGCCATTTTTCGTTCAATCTATGTATCTATTGGGTTTTGCGTCTTAAATAATAAATTACCATTTATTTTTATACACAACATTCTACAGTTCCCTGATTAATATCAATACTTACTTTCGTTCCTTCAACATATACGTATATGCACAAATTCCTTTCATATGAACTCTACAGCCCGCAGCATAATTCAAACATGTCATCAAAACTTACTTCCATTCGTTTAATTCGCGTCATACACAGCACTTAGTATGACCGCAGCCAGAGGATAAGTGCTCGCCTCGGGAATCTTTTCACGAGGGCGGGTCCAAAAGTAGTAAATAAATTCGGCCAAATTTATCAATCTAAACTAAAACTGACTCGAATTCCATTTAAACGGCAAAATATTTCAAATTTTAAGACCCAAACAACAACATAACTTTCAATTCAAATTTTAATCGATTTCAATTATTGTGCAGTTAGTTCCCGCACTGATTGGGTGGTAGCTTTAACAACGATCGTGAAAGACTCGCGGTGCATGATTAACACAACAATAGCGAGAGTATATAAGGATGAGCGCGGCGAAGTTAAGGCAAGTCAATAGGCTCAGTTAGCACTTTTTTTAAATTTCATTATCAGAAAGATCTTAAAATTCTGAGAACCTGTGCAAAAAACTAAAATATTGTGAGACCCGTAAATCGTCTAAAAGAAATCATAAACATGGACCGCATCCGCCTTGTCGAGTCTTTGCCGTGACGTCACTCAATAGTAACCCGCCAGCCGAAGCGGCTAGTTACAGAGCGTTATTACTGTTTCACAATATTACAAATCGTTAACTCAAGCAGTGTGTATTGAAACTTATGCGTGTTTATGACCGTAAAAGGAATTATAAATATTGTATTGTTCCTGAGTGTCAAAGCACTACGATGAAAATACCTACTAAAACATTAGTTACCGTTCCTAGATATTTAAAAATGCAAAGGAAATGGCAACAATCTATGAAAAGAGAGTAAAGGTTTACTACTAAATCAACATACTTTGTGAAGACCATCTCATTTTAAGTATATGTTAAATATTTATTAAATACAGTGTTTTTAAAATTTAAACGTAAAATATATTTTAAATACTAGCAATTTTCATGTCTTTTTCATTTTGGTTTAAAAGTATGTGAGAAATACGCTACTTCATATTTCAACACCGAGCTGCCATTAACAGGGTAAACGCAAATAATGTATTTTAAATAATTATTAAATTTTGATTGTAGAGGAAAATTGCAAATTTCATGTGGTAGTTTTATGCACTGTTAATAAAACATATTATTCTTGAAGATTGGAAGAGTCTGCTTTATTAAAGTTGGCTTCGCACATTTTTTAATCACCACAAACAACAATAAAAGATATATTATCCAATTTAATGCACAGAACACTGAGAAAGTCGACGTTCTCAAGTGGAATGCATGCATGACCGTTGATGTGTTTCGTCCGTTTCGTTAACTATTGTGTGACGCCATGATGTTAGTTGCACCGCACTTCAAATACGCCCTTTAAAAGTCGTGTATTTCGAGAACTACTTATCGGATTCATATGACATTTTCAATATCGCATAATTTTAAGTAATACTTCAACCACAAGAAGTAACAACTACTAAATAAAACTCATTAAATGAGCCATTCCGGTACTCGTACTTAAACCGATCTGCGAATTCTTCCTTCGCCGCTCCAAGTAAAAAACATCAATTCAATTTTGCCCTCGTGCATTCACAAGGTGAATTTTTATCAAACTCTCAAAATCGGCGCATTCACCAAAAAAGTGATTTTCTTAAATTTTCAAATCAAATTTAAATACGCAAATTTTTTACTTTTCTAAGACAAAACTTTCGTAGTTGAAAAGTTAATATTCCACAATATACATTTAAGTGCAACAAACTCTGTTACGTATTTTAAATAAATATTATAATTTCATTCAAAAAATTAGTGTATTTCAAGAAGCAATATACAGGGTGATGAAAAAATACCCTGCTACAGACAATTAAGTGTTTTTTCGGACTTTTGCTAAAACCAGATGCTCCAACAATATATACAGGCTGAAGCTTTTGACCCTTGTGCAAAAATTTTTAAATTTTTTTCATAAATTAAACTGATATTTCCTAATCAAAAATAAATGCACGAAGGTCTTCAGGAGTCTCATATAAGTTCTGAGCTAGTGTTATATTATCATCGACGAAGGCACGTTCGTATTCAGGCCCAACCCGGAGCCAAACAGACCAACTATGGCGCGAACCGCCATATTAAATAAACTATGGACTAGTTATATATAATTTGATAATTCAAAATTAACTTAATACTGTTTTGGTATATCAGTATTAATTTATTAAAAACTTTGTTACCCACAACCTGTTTATTTAGTTTATAAGATTTGTTTTCAATATAAATATATTTTGTATATTGCATATCCTTGATTTGATTTACCAGCATACGGTAGGTATTGCTGCCATTCCCAGAAACCACACGGGTTGGCTGTTTTAGATGTACAAATATTCTTAAATTAATTAATTAACTTATGTATATTGTATATTTTAAAATCGTGCTCAAATAGATTTTCCTAATGTATAGTCCAATTGCCTAAAGATATGAATCAATGTTGTTCATGAAACAGGTAGCTAGCTTTTTTTTGTTTTCTTTCAATTGAATCCCACTCACATGGGATTAACATGTGCTCGTTAATTTGGCTAAACTAAATAATTGGTGCGATAACTATCACCTATATCCTTAAATTTCGCTAAAAGCAATTTTACGTCCTATTTGCGGGACAATAATAGTTATTTGTTTAACTAGGCAGCAAAATGGTAGATTGACTGCCGCGGTTGATAACTCAGCCAAGACAGTCAATCTATTTTGCTGCTGAGTTGAACATATAATTTTTTCGTCGATTGTTTAAATATATTCTAAAATAATGAAATTATTACAATTCTTAATCTCTCTATTTTTGTTGTAATAAATTCAATAAACTTGACAATGTCGCTCTTAATGGAGTTACTTAATTTAAAGATCTTGGTGTTGCTTTTGATTATAAGTTTATAATTCGATGACCATATTCGTTTAACCACAGAATCGAAGTATAAGAGTTTGGGTTTTGTATTGCCGTAACCCTAAGAAATTTAACAATATAAAATTTTGATTCGTCGCAAACTTGAAATTACTTTTGTGGTTAAAAGTCCTTTATATGTGACGTATAAGACACAATCAGATAAACTGCACAGATAAAACACAGATGCCAAAAAACTTAATATTTCATCGTTACGAATGAAATTTATCCTCCCCAAAGAGCACCCAGGGTGCACTATTAGCGAGATTTTAAGCAGTTTATATCAGATGTACCATGCATTCGATTATTCTCCTTCACAAAATTATAAACAGTGCAATAATCTCAGAACCAATTGTATTGGGGATCTTATATCATGTGCCTAGAGCGAAATCCAACATGGGATTTCACAAACACAAATAAACAAACCGGTTGTCTGGTGGAGATGTGTTGACAAGATCTTTGCAATTTGGCCTCATGAGGGCGATTTACTAGATAGTTTTTAGAAAATATAAATAGTAAGGAACCGTCTATTAAATTCACATTAGAAGTAGAAAGTAGGAATGAACTACCGTTTTTAGATGTTTTAATTAAAAGGGTAAATAATACGATTGAAACAAGCGTTTATAAAAAACCAACACATACTAATAGATATCTAAATTTTAACTCAAATCAGTCAATAAATGTTAAAAGGGGTGTTGTAAAATGTTTATACTCATAGGGCCAAAATAATTTCATCTAATAATGAAATATTAAATAACGAGAAAAAATTTATCAAAGAGGTTCTAGTACAAAATCAATACCTTGAAGCCTTTGTTGATAGAGTTTGCATAAATATTGAAAACAGGGACAATCAGGTACGACACAACCTGAACGTCATTATACAGCAATAATTCCCTATGTATACGGACTATCGGAGAAGCTACGCCGTTATAGGTGACAAATTTGATGTTAGGGCGATATTTCAAACGGGGAACACTTTAAGATCTATTTTAACAAAAACAAAATCGACAAACAGGGAGCAGAATTTAAAAAACTGTAACATCCCGTGCGAATGTAATAAATGTTGTGTGGATGAGTCATCCAGGCCTTTCAGTGTGAGTTTGGATGAGCACAAGAATTACATTAGAAAGAATGAAATTCAGAAATTAAAGATTTGTGAACATGCTTAGGAAAACGGACATAGCATAAACTGAGATTCGGCAAAAATTATAACAAAAGAAGCAGATAAAAAAATAAAAATTAAAGAATCAGCAATAATCTTATTAAATGAAGATACGTGCGTATCGATGTGTGTTTGGACATACACAGCAAAATAAGAGTTCTTCCCAAAAAAAAAACGTTGAAAACGGAAAGAGACTACTTTCCGAAACATCAGATTTATATTATTTGTAAAACATAACCTCTGAATTTTCCTTTGACGTAAACGTCACGAGCGCAAATACTTTTTTCCAATAATTCTATTATTTTGTATATTCGGTGATTTGAAGAGGATAATAATACATGTGGTAGAAAACCAAAATAATAGGAAGAATATTCTGTTATACGTAGTTTTTCGTTTTTTCGAATGTTCATTTTGTACTTGTCTTTTCATTTATGAGATATTTGTTTGCTTGTATTAAATTGTAATAAATAATTACTGAATAATAATTATTATAAAGTGAATTTTTACTATTATGGCATATAGCCCTATAAAATGGGAAAATTTTGATGAAATAATTCAGGGCTGATATTTTGGGAAAGGGTTTATTTTACTCGGAAATTGCAAAATTTGTCAGGACTTTAGCTAATCATAAAGCACCGGGGAAGGACGGTATTGAGTATAAACTGCTCAAATATCTTGCAAGGAAGGGTATTGTGTAGTTGACGACAACGCTGGCCTAGCAAATGCACCGAGGCCATACCCATTTTGAAACCAAATAAAAATGCAAAGTTGGCTGGCAGTTACCGACCCAGTTCGCTACTGTTGGTGACCACCAAGTTGGTAGAGAAACTCATCCTGATCAGACTTGATGATGCTCAGGACGAGCTCAACATGGATATTTTTCTATATCAAATTATAAAAAATTGGTGAAACGCACCTATATCTAAGAGGTGGAAAACGTATATTGATCAGAAAATTAGTATAATTAATTGTTAAAAATTATTCAACAAAAGTATTACAAATTACCACGTGTCATCCCAAAATATTAATTTGTAGAAGTTAATTAAGGTGGTCAACAAATAAACAAAATAAACAAAAGTATCTTTCTCAAAATAAGTGGCAATGGGTCGATTTTCGTACGCTACAATAAATACATTTACAGTACTATTTAATTATTTGTACTTTCTCTCCTGTTAAATAATAAATGTCCATTTTAATAGGTTAATATTATTTTGAGTGCAATAATACTTAAATTTCGTAAGGTTACCTGTAACTTAAGCCCCACGGACTCTAGTAAGTAATTCATAAATCTAAGACACCGACAATCACAGCAGCGCCAGCGCACAGCGCATTGGATCGCCCCACCCCAATCGCTCTCCATTAGATGGCATTCTCACCCGTATTGCATATGTACATAAGTTTATAGGATTTCTCTATACGCCTAAATAGCGATCCCGTACTATATATGTGTATATAACGATATATAATTATCTAGGAGGGAAAGAACCTCTTAAATGGATTAGAACAAGTTTCTCAATAATCTTATTTTCAGAGCTGTGTAAAATTTATAAATGATGATGTAAAGGAATCTGTCAGAAACTGTTAACGTTTCACAACTTTGGTGTAATTTAATTATTTGCTGTTTGGCAAAGGACAGAGACAAAGAGAGTTCATTTTTACAATCGACTGATTAGAATACCGTAAGTTTTTTGGAGTAAAATGCTATGCTGAAATCTGAACAATCAGTATGCGCCGATCAATAAATGCACTTGCTGTATTTATATCACGCTATACGAATGCCAATAACACTAAACTTATCGAAATATATTTTCTACCTCTACAAAGATGAAATACAGATTGTAGTAAAATGATAGTTGAAATACATTTTTTCTTTTATCGATGTCAAAGAACTTAATAGACACAAGAAGCTTACTGAAATTGAAAAATTTACATTGTAAATGAATTTTAATGTTACTAGACAGCTTCATTCAGTAGAAAATATTAATTAAAAGGTAAAGTTATTTATTACTAGATTTACAAGGAATTTTACGGTCTCAATGCAGGCTATAATTTATTTCTTATATTTAATTTATAAAACTATGACAATTGTTTCGTCAACCTAGTAGAACATTACACTGGTATGTGGGTCCATAAGGGCTATAAATCTAATTTTGAACAAACAAAAACACTCCTATTAACAGTCGGTGATACTGTCAAAGAACCTACCAAAACATATCTAAGCTGATCACACTTAAAAAATTTTGCTTAACTATAACGAAATCAGACTCCGATGAACAGCGAGAGACAATATATATATATATATATATATATATATATATATATTGTTATTATACATGATTTGCAGGAAACAACTACTCAGCGGGCAAATACCCCGACCTGCATTGAATTACACCTTACAAATCATGAAAAATTATATATATATATATATATTCAGTCGCAAGCTCCTCTATAAAATCCTTATTTTACTATAAGGAATGTAACCAGACTGCAACCAACAGCTATGTGCCCCGCCGAGCGCTGAATTACAAGTTACAAGCCTGGCGCGTTAGGTGTAATAATCGCATATTACCAACAAAACGCTAAGGCTTCGATTGCAACAAACACCAGCCGAAAGACTGATCCTACTTAAAGGAGCTCTCGTGCCAATCGTCCCATACCACTTGCAGACTGCAGTTTCGAGCTGTTGGCTCTCGAGAATCCCTTGACTATTTGGTACATCGCGGTGTTTTTATGATAGCGAGCGATAGCGATATCACCGAGACAGGCTTAACCTTCTCAAACATATCATATTACAAATTGCGTAACAGCTCTTCTCTAATAACTGCTCACGCTAGCTGAGCTTAATGTAATCTGTTTATCATGCTGAATTGCCAATCCAATGTTCTTTGTTCTCTAATCTTATAAATATTACCAACATTCATTGTAAACTTCAGTCTTAAACTCATGTTCGAATAAATCACTTCAAAATTATTATTGTTATTATTATAGAGTCAACGTTGACTCCAGTGTTAAACAATATAAACGTTTTAAAAAAGTTAAACCTACAATCCAATATCTAACATTGGCGCAGTCGGTAGGATCTGAAGAGCACGCATAGTTCGGGAGCTTAACCAGTGGAAAACATATCGGAAGAAATAAGGAGTTCATCTGGCAAAGGTGCCTAATCTGAAAGGAAGAGCCCCTGGAAAAAAGAGAAATTCCTTAGCTGGCGTGGTGGATCCCAATCTTTCACTCAGAAAAAGAATCTACACTCACAAACGCAAAGAAGCGAAAAAATAGAAATTCATCCCAGTCAAGAAGTTGGTGTCTTCGGCATTGTAGCGTCTGTGGAAGGAACACCTGGTGACGCCCCTGGCAGAGAAGACCACAGTGTAGCTAAGCCCACGAAGTAGCATTCAATTTCAACCAGACGCAGGGAATGAAGAAATTAATGTTTCTCCTTCTGATCGGATCAGCACCTGCCCAATTTAAAATAACACCCATTAACAACACGTTCGGAGTGTATTGTCATCAAGACACAGACATTGATATTTCTCACAAGAAATGGACTTTACTGGTATATAAAAACATATCCACTTTTAAGACAGCTTTCGATAAAAACGACAAGATCTTACAGACACTCTACAATACACTCGACCCAATGTATCATTACATAAACATGTTTCTAGGAGAAGTAAAAACTCACCTCAGCTTACTGACGCAAATTTCCCAATCAATACAATCAAAATTTGACGAAATTTACCTTGACACGAAATGATACAAATGAGGAATATTAAATGGCATCGGAACGATTTTCAAATCAATAACCGAAAATTTAGACGCAGAAAATGATCAGTATTATTCTGATTACATCAACAAATTGAATAATGACGAGCACCAACTCGAAAACTTAATCAAAAACCAAGCATCTGTCACAACTTCAGTAATAAAAAACATCAACGTAACTATTCAAAAATTGCAAGTTGACAAAGAAACTTTCAATAAAGATATTAAAGAAATCGAAACTTCAATTTAGACATGACTAAAGACATAGAAAACATCCATGCAAAATTAAAATTTGCGATCAGCTCATGGCAAGCTACCTATTTATCGAAGATAACTTAAACGATATCCTGAATTCTATCACTTTCGCGAGGCTTAAAATAATTCACACATCAATCATAAATCCAAAGGACTTAGTAAATTCTCTACAGGAAATTTCACAGAACCTACAAAGAAACGATTTGCCACTTCCAATCAAATTGTCAAAGGTTGCACAGTACTTTGTTAATACAGAACTAAAGGCTTTTCAAACAAATTGAGATCAAATATTTGTATTAGACATACCCCTGGTAGACGTATTTAGTATTTCAACTATACCCTATCCCTATTTTGGATAATAGAACTGGTTTATACCATGTATTATCAATTTCTCAAAAATATATCGCGAGAGATGATGATTCTTTAATGTACATACCTATCTCAAACCTCGGAGAATGCAAACCACTTTATTTCAACACCAAATTATGCCTAAATTTATTTGCATACCCCATTCAAGAACCTCAAAACTCAGCCAGAAAACTTCCAGACGTCATTCATCATCAGCCAAGGCTACAACGTCCAAAAAATACACGAAAACATATAGTTAGTTATCAACACAAAACCCCTACAAGCAACCATCAACTGTCCAGAGAGAAGTTCAAAAACTGAAGTTATTTACAAAAATTCGATAATAAAATTACAACCCAATTGTTACGCCTTTATAGGCATCACAAAAATTCAAGCCAGTACCAACGAAGTAAACGACGTAAAAGACGACGCTCATCCCATCCAAATTCCATTCGAATGCTGCAACAAAATTCCAAATAAAATCAAAGTACCAACCTCAAACCATTAAAATTAAACAACCTCAACACAGAAGATATCGAAACTGCCAAACATAAGTTGGACCAATATTCCCGAGATCTGGACGATTTGATCAACGAACCTTTCGTAACAAAACATATCCTGGTTCACTTACTTCATCATTGTGCTAATACTTGCACTAGACGAAGACTAGCCATCGACGTTTCTGTATTACCCCCATCGCCACCGAGGCCTAGCAAACCTTCCAGGAAATTTGCTAGCATATTCCCTCCACGAACACGACCTACATTAAGAAGAGAAGACAATGAAGCCGAAGACATAGAACTTACCTAAAGACTGTTTTGTGCGTTTTACTGACTTTTAGTGCTGGACTCTTCAGTGAACTTTATTTTATTAATTTAATCATTATATTTCATTATTTTTCTATCCCTTGTTAATCTCCATTTTATTAACATTTTTACGCCATTTTCATTTAAACTTATCATGCTTATTACATTTTAGGCTTTCACAGTAAATCTATATTTTAACCTTGGGAATATTTTTATATTATCCCATTTTATAACTCAAACTTATTATGTTTGTATTTTACGCTTTCATGTTACAGCTATATTTTAACTTTTAACATTTTTATGTTATTTTATAATTCAAGCTTATCGTGCTTGCATTTTATATTTTAGACGCTAAGGTCATATTCTGTATTTTAAACGCTACATATTAACATTTTATACTTTTCCAAATTGCACTATTACCTTTTTACACATTTTTTCATTTATTCCAAAAGTTGGTGCATAAAACACCAACTTTTTTTTTTAGGGTGAAGCTGTTATATTAGAAGATACATATATAACATCATCGAGACAGGCTTAACTTTCTCAAACATATCATATTACAAATTGCGTAACAGCTCTTCTCTAATAATCGCTCACGCTAGCTGAGCTTAATGTTTATTTCTCAGTAATCTGTTTATCATACTGAATTGCCAATCCAATGTTCTTTGTTCTCTAATCTTATAAATATTACCAACATTAATTGTAAACTTTAGTCTTAAACTCATGTTCGAATAAATCTCTACAAAATTATTATTGTTATTTATTTATTTATTGATACAAGTCTACAGCTTTCATAAACCGATTACAGATTGTATATATACTTAACCTAACTTAAAGTAGACTAAACTTAATCTAAATTAAAGTATTCAGAGACAAGAGTGAGAGAGGGGGAGGGCGAGGAGATAAGGTTACTTATATTACAAAAAAAATAGTTTATCAAAATGTTAAATGCTAGACAATTGCTTACAAAATTTCTATTTCGTTCTGCATATTAAGCAATTTATTTTTTATTTCTTTTGTGAACATGACATATGTATCTCCGAATATATCTAAATACCGTTGTAATGAATTATAATTTTTTGCTATTCTAACAGGAGATGACTTTAGTTAATAGTTTCTTGTCGTTGTAATATAAGAAAAAGTTCTATGAAAACGCATTCTTTCGTCTGGAACATTGACTATTATTTTACTTAAGGTAGTTACATCATATGAAAGATTGTGTAAAAGTTTAGACAAATAAACAATGTCAAAGTAAGTTCTTCTGTTATTTAGTGTCATTAAGTTATACGTAGAAAGATGATCTAAGTAAGAGGAGTTACTAGTATACCTCATCTGTAATATGAAATTAATATGTTTTATAAACTTTTTTTGTACATTTTCCAACATTTGTATATATTTGGTATAGAAAGGACCCCAAACCATGGAGCAGTAATCTAGTTTGGATCTTACAAAAGATAAGTATAACATTAAAATAGTTTTCTCACATTTAAATGATCTAAAGTTACGTAGAATGAACCCAAGATTTTTATAGGATTTATTGAAATACTGATTACATGATCATTAAATGTTAATTTGGAGTCGGATATCACACCCAAATCTGTTTTTGTGTAAACCCTCTCTAAATGTTTGTTTCCTATTTCATATTTATAATCAGTCATATCTTTACGCAACGTGAAAGCCATTACCTTGCATTTATCGATATTAAAGAGCAATTGATTTGCAACAGACCAATTAAATATTTCTTTGATCTCATCTTGTAATTGCAAGCAGTCTTGGTAATTTTCTATTTGCTTAAATATTTTCGTATCATCGGCAAATAGGCTAATTGATGAATATTTACGGTATCTACAATATCATTTATAAAAATTAAAAACAAAAGTGGGCCTAGGTTTGAACCCTTTGGAACTCTTGAATCTGATGTGTAGTAATCCGACACGAAATTATTTGTCATTACATATTGTTGCCGATTTATCAGGTAGGTAAATATAAATATTATTAAATCAGTTGAGATGGAAAAATTTCTAAGCATATTTAACAATATGTAATGATCAACTTTATCAAATGCTTTGGCAAAATCAGTATAGATCACATCATTTAATTATTACTTGCCAAAGCATCCGTCACAAAGTTCACAAAATTCACTAGATTTCCATTTACTGACCTTTTTTTCTGGAACCCATACTGAATGTTTGATATTTTATTCTTAGTGTGCTCATAAAGATAGTGATACATAATTGTCTCAAATACTTTAGATAAATTTGACAATATAGCAATGGGACGATAATTTATAACTTCCTGCCGATCTCCACTTTTATAAACGGGCGTAATTCTTGCTATTTTCAATTTATCCGGATTTTTTTTATTTTTAAGAATATTTTAAATTAAATATTAATGCTAATGGCTTAAGTAATGCTTCTTTACAACATTTGATTATATAACTTGGTATATTATCATGTCCCATTGTTCTCTTTGGTTTTAATTTACCTATTGCCATGATGACATCAGCATCAGAGATCTGCCTAACATTCAAAAGTTCTGGTTCTTCATTATCAATTATACTATTTCCGGATGTATGGTTTATTCCTTTGGGTAATTGAAAAACAGACATTTCCTATGATAGTCCTGTTTTATTATTATTTCTTGTCTTAACAAAATTCCAAAATTGCTTCACATCGCGTTTGATGGTATTTTCAACATTTGTGATATAGTTCTTATATGTCACTTTGATATCTTTTTTTTATTTTAGATCTTAAATTATTATAATCAATTTTACATTGTTTTATTTTCGTGTTTTTATACAACTTCCTCTCTCGTTTAATTTCAAGCGTGTACCAGGTGTTTTTAGTCTTTACTTTCGGAACACACTTATCAAATATATTGGATAATATTTCATAAAATTTATATAATGCTTCATCTACATCAGATATTAAATTTAATACATCCCAGTCAGCTTGCCCCAATTGATAATAAAGATCTAGAAAATCTGCTCGTTTAAAATTATAATATTGTGTATCTAAGTTAGATGTACATCTAGGGAGTAATTTCAATATCTACTTTTAAACTTGGATGACTGTCATCTTCACTAATAAATGGTTCGTGATCTCTTTCTACTAAGAATTGCTCATTAGATACAACAACATCTAGTTTCCTACTATTTACGTTAGTGATGCTATTATATTGCGTGCTACCTACTATATTACAGACATTTTCAAATCTCATTACGATATCAGGTTTCGTTCCATTTATATTTAAGTCACTTATCATAATAAAATTATTATTAGTGACATAATCTAATGATTACGTCCAGCAGATCTCTCACAACGTCTACTCTTTCAAGCTAGGCGATAGTCCGCTAACAAGACACAAAACACAAATTAGACAGCATAATACTCCATTTCGGATTAAACACCCCTTACCGTACCAGACATTACCGATTTTCCGGCAACCCCTGTAGCCAAACTTCACCAACTATAACCTCAGCTTACCCTATCCAGCTTTACTACTATTTCATATATTCTTACCTTTCATATCTTTAAATCTTTCCTGTCCCCCTCTTCCTTTCTGTTTGTAATCTTTTTGTAGTGTTTGTTTTCCTTGCTTTCTTTTTGTACATTTTTGTCTCTGAATTCATTTCTCATCGCACATTTTTACAAAATCAGAACCTTGTGAAATCAAAATTTTTAAAATCAAAGTTTAGGCCCGCCTTTGCACAGCTCGGTATTTATACTCCTCGCGGAAGGCTCCTCGTTTGGATTGAGGTGATAAGTGCACAAGTTTTTAAAAAATGTGTAGTTTTAAGTGTTGTTAAATATTTTATGTTAGATGTAAGTAATTTTAATACCTTCTTAGTCAGCTTGTCTCAGAAGGAGTTTAGGTTCAAATTTGTAATGAGGAAGTTGCATGATTTTTTTTATATCACAGATAGATCGACGACAGAAAAATATGCTTCCTCGTATTCTTTCTTTTTCTTTTTTCTTAAAATTGAGGGTGAAAAAAAATATTTATTTCGGCTGTGAATTTAAAACCATTAAAACGCTCTATCCCTAACGAATAGCATCATTCGTAACCTGTAGCATCACGTTGTTATTGTTAAAACGTTGAAACATCAAAAAAGGAAACTGTGGTTATAGATAAACACGTTAGGGATGTTATAAAATGATTATCCGTCATATTAACCAATAATTAATAACAAGATTAAGAATAACAACGTAAATTAGCAAATTCAGATCCAATTAGTGACGTCAAAATGACGTCAAAGCAATATTATAGCGTTTTCAGTCACGTGGTTTTGTTTACACAAAAGTTCAAATTTTAATGTGGCATATTTACGAAGCGAAATTTTTCTATGAGTTTCTTTTATTATATTACCAACTTATATAGTACATATTAAGGAAAAATAATAAAATTAAGCATTTTAAAAATCCATGCATCTTCCTCGCGCGCCAATATCCATTGGCTTGATGACGGTCTCGATAACTAGGGCCGAGTAGGACTACTACTCTTTGCTCCTAGATTATCTCTGTAGACCTGGACCGGCCTTCGTGATAGGTGGGCCCGCTTACTTCTACCAGACCCAGCCCGCAAATGCGAGATGTGTCGTGGTATTTTCTGCGGACCTCCCCTGGTCCTGGCTCTTCAACCTCGCTGGCAGAGGTCTCTTCTGGCGCTCTTCTTGTCTTGATATTTTCTTTCTTCGCCAGCTTGTCACCCCCGTGGGTAGTCATCGGTCTAGTTGGGTTTTAGGAAGTTTTGGCTGGGATTGACTGCCGGTACGTAGGACACAGTAAAGGTGTGTCCTACCCCGAATCATCGAAAAGGTAAGGATATGAGATGTGTAGCTCGGGAGTGTGGAGACCCTAAGTGCTTTTTAGCACTTTCGGACTCCACGGAGCAGGTAGGACAACGTGCGTTGGACGGTATGTTGTCCGACGCCCGCAAGGAGGTTGGGTTTGGGTAGAAAAACGTCATGTCTCTGGTAGTGGTGGTCCGTCCTGGGGTATCTGAAACAGATCGGTTAGCGGGAAATATAAGTTATACTCACCCGTTGTCCAGAAGCTGTACCCTCGGCCGTTTGTGCCTCGGGGCGTCGGCAAGGTCGTAATCAGTGGCCTGTTTGATTAGCGGGTTCCCGTGCTCCTCTGCTTGGGCGTACAGCTTCTTCGCTCGTTCCCGGATGACTTCAGTGACCGTGGTGTACTCCAGATCTCTGACGATGTCTGCGTTTCTCACGTACCATGGTGCGTCGACCGCCGTCCTGAGGGCGATGTTTTCCACTGCCTGGATTTTCTTCATGTAGGACTTTGCCTGGTAACCCCACGCTACCGAGGCGTACGTCAGCTGCGGCCTGATGAGGGTTTTGATAAGCGTGAGCTTATTCCTCAGGTTGAGACGGCTACCGTTTCCCATCATCGGGTAGATGAGGGCTCTTGTGCGCCGCGCCTTGGCTGTAATAGCGTCCGTGTTCTGTCTCCACGTTAGGCTTTTGTCCATGACCACGCCAAGGTATTTGACGGTGTCGTGCCATTGGATGTCCTCGCCGTTCATGGAGACGTGTCCTGTGGGAATTTCTTTCCGCACTCGTCTGAAGAGTATGGCTTGGCTTTTATCGGCGTTGACGGCGACTTTCCACTTCGTGCACCATTCTTCCAGGAGTGTGGCCATTTCCTGGAGTTTTCTGGTTGCGTTCCTGGCTTTCCAGGATCTGGCAATTATTGCTGTGTCGTCTGCATACAGGGCCAGGGCTGTGTGGTCGGTCCTGGGGAGGTCTGAGGTGTAGATAGCGAACAGGTGCGGTGACAGCACCGAACCTTGCGGGACTCCCACCTCCACGGTCCTGTAAGTGGAGAGTTGGTCCGAGATTTTGACCCTTAGCTGTCTGCGGTGCAGGTAGGGCCTCACTAGTTTGACGAGTTCGATGGGGTAACCCATACTCATCATTTTAGCTAGGAGGCCGTCGTGCCAGACCCTGTCGAACGCTTTGGCAACATCTAGGAACAGCGCCGCGGTGACTTGCCGCTGGTTGAACCCCTTAGTAATCTCCTCGGTGAGGCGAAGTACTTGGAGTTCGGTGGAATGTCCTGTTCGGTACGCGAACTGTTCATCCGGGATGATATTCAGCTCTTCTGTCTTTTCTGTGAGCCTCTTCAAGATGACCCGTTCTGCAACCTTGCTCATGGCTGGGAGGAGGCTGATGGGCCTGTAAGAAGACGGGAAAATTAGTTCTTTCCCTGGTTTAGGGATCATAATGACGTCGGCCTTTTTTCACCTGGCTGGAAAATGCCGTAACCTTAACATCGCGTTTACGATGTTGACTAGCGCCGCTACTCCTTTCCTGGGTAGCTTTTTGAGAGCGATGTTTCCTATCTTGTCACATCCCGGAGCCTTTCTCGGCTTTAGGCTCCTAAGGATTTAGTTGACTTCCTCGGGGGTAGTCGGGCGGATGTGGTCGTCATCAGGCAGGCGGTGGATCCTACGTACTCTGCGCTCGACATCGTCCACCCAGTCCTCGTCCTCGTCATCGAGCTCGTTCTCTCTACACTGCAGTTCTAAGCTGTCGGCAAACGCCTCGGCTTTTTCCTGGTTAGTGTAGACGATCCCTCGCTCTCCGTGAATCGGGGGTATAGGTTTCCTCCGGTTTCGCAGGGCACGTTGGGTATTCCACATACTTCTGTCCTGTGGATCGAGTGACTCAAGGTGGCGTTGCCACCCCTCCTGACGGTGTTCTTGGAGGGCGGCTTTCACTCTTCGGCAGAGGACGTTATACTCCCTTCTGTCGGCGGGGAGCCTCGTCCTCTGAGCCCGTCTCTTGGCGCTTCTTCTATCCCTTATCAGCTGCCTGGTGACCTCTGGTAGGTTTGCCATCGGTGCTGGGTGTCTTCTTACTTCTGTTTCTGTCGTGCTGGCCCATTGTTTATTAACCGAACCAGACTCGTTCCGTCCGACCCTGCAATCCGTCATCGCGTAACGCGGTGGTTGCACGGTCTGTCCCGGGATGGATTCTGGGGAGGTACGTATTATATTATAATGTTAATAAAGTTATGTTGAATTAAATTGATCGACGTTCACTGGCAACTGATTTCGTGCTGTATAGATGCCATCTCAGCCAGCGCTTGGACGCGTCGAACACACGCTGCTGTTTGATGCTGTAGCCGGACGCATTAAAAGAAAAGGTGGCTGAAGAGCCCCACGAGTGCACCCTTGAGTCCGAGACACCCAAAAGCAGACCGGAGGCCAGAGCCCCCCAGCAGGTGGCTCGAATCCCTCAACAAGAAGCCCAGAGAGAGGAGGCCGAGGCCCCTCAGAAAAGCCAGAGGATACCCCCTGTAGTCCTCAGAAACAAGGAATCCTGGACGACAGTCAGCCGGCGGCTTACGGAAAGCCGCATAAACTTCAAGAAGGCCAAAGTAACAGGCAAGGGCATCGCGATAGAGCCAGCCACCCCGGAGGACTATCGCAAGATGACCAGGCTGTTTACGCAGGACAAAAGGGAGTACCACACGTACGCCCTGCCAGAAGAAAGACAACTACGCGTGGTAATTCGTGGAATTCCAAGCGGAATGACCCCCGAAGAGGTTAAAGAAGACCTTGTAGGACAGGGATTCAACCCATCCTCCGTGCAGAGGATGACATCGAGGCGAACTAAACTAGAAATCCCTCTGATGCTTATCCTAGTCCCCCAGGACCAGGAAAGAATCCTACAAGTGACAAAGTGCTGTTCACTTGTAGTCAAGACAGAGACAGCGAGCGAAGCTTGCGGTGTCTCAATGCCACCGCTGCCAGCGTTTCGGCCACGGGCAAACACGATGTACGGCCCAGCCGAAATGCGTCAAGTGCGGTGAGGCTCACCGGACGACGGAGTGTCGCAAGAAGAGCGACACATCAGCCAAGTGTGCAAACTGCCAGGGAGCACACCCGGCCAGCTACAGGGGGTGCCCAAAGTACCCTAAAAACACAGCTGGCACAACACAAAGCCAGCACAGAGGTCGTCGACGGCCTCAACTCAAAAGGGCGGCGCAGCACCAGGAACAAGCTACGCGAGAGTAGCCCAGGGCAAGGCAGGGCAGAACACCGCCCCTGCCGCAAAACAGCAGGCATCGCCAGAGGCCAAAAACCTCACCGCGATGCTTGCTCAAATGCAACAAATGTGCTCAGCAATGAGTGCATTTTTTGCACAAATGCCAATCCTAGCTAACCTGTAATGCCTTTACAGGTTAAACCGGAAGTCCTGCAGATGGCGGCCTGGAATGTCAACGGCCTGCGAGAAAGGAGACTTGAAGTCGAAGAGCTCCTGACCAGGTACGACATAGACGTCATGGCACTGCAGGAAACCAAGATGACCCCGGCCAAGGAGATCAACTTCCCAGGATACCACACCTACAGGATGGACTGGGTAAACAACCCTCAGCGACCCGCGAGAGAAGTGGCCCTATTGGTGAAGAAAACCATAGCCCACCATCCGATAGTACTGCCTGAGCTAGAAAATATGAATGCCACCGTAGTAGTAGTGTCCACAGCGCGAAATGGCGACGTACAAGTGGTCTCATGCTACCAGCCACCCCGCAGCACGCTTACCGAGGGGGATCTGGACGCAATCCTGCCCGCCAGGACACAGGTCGTCGCAATTGGCGATTTTAACGCCAAATCCCAGCAATGGAACAGCGGCATAACCAACACTCGAGGACGAGAACTGCTGCGGTTCCTGGGACAGCACGCCGGCGAACTGATGGTGATAGGACCAGACCAGCCCACCTTCGACAACGGCAGACACAGGCCAGACGTACTGGACATCGCGATCCTAAAGGAGATGACCCTTGAGGCAGAGATCACCACCAGAACGGAGGGATCTACCGAGCACAACCCGATCTTCCTAACGCTAGGAGGACAGGCGGGTGAGGACAACGCCACCTTCACGAAGAGACGAACGGACTGGGAATCGTACCGGCAGCACCTGCAGCAGTACATCGCACAAATTCCCAGGCTAGAAACCGTAGAGGACGTTGAGAGGGCCATCATTACCCTAGAGGAGCAGATCCTGGAAGCGATAAGGGCCAGCACGACAGAAATAGAAGTAAGAAGACACCCAGCACCGATGGCGAACCTCTCAGAGGTCACCAGGCAGCTGATAAGGGACAGAAGAAGCGCCAAGAGACGGGCTCAGAGGACGAGGCTCCCCGCCGACAGAAGGGAGTATAACGCCCTCAGCCGAAGAGTGAAAGCCGCCCTCCAAGAACACCGTCAGGAGGGGTGGCAACGAAACCCCGAGTCACTCGATCCACATGACAGAAGTATGTGGAATACCCAACGTGCCCTGCGAAACCGGAGGAAACCTATGCGCCCGATTCACGGAGAGCGAGGGATCGTCTACACTAACCAGGAAAAAGCCGAGGTGTTTGCCGACAGCTTAGAACTGCAGTGTAGAAAGAACGAGCTCGATGACGAGGACGAGAACTGGGTGGACGACGTCGAGCGCAGAGTACGTAGGATCCACCGCCTGCCTGATGACGACCACATCCGCCCGACTACTCCCGAGGAAGTCAAGGAAATCCCGAGGAGCCTAAAGCCGAGAAAAGCTCCGGGATGTGACAAGATAGGAAACATCTCTCTCAAAAAGCTACCCAGGAATGGAGTAGCGGCGCTAGTCAACATCGTAAACGCGATGTTAAGGTTACGGCATTTTCCAGCCAGGTGGAAAAAGGCCGACGTCATTATGATCCCTAAACCAGGGAAAGAACTAATTTTCCCGTCATCTTACAGGCCCATCAGCCTCCTCCCAGCCATGAGCAAGGTTGCAGAACGGGTCATCTTGAAGAGGCTTACAGAAAAGACAGAAGAGCTGAACATCATCCCGGATGAATAGTTCGCGTACCGAACAGGACATTCCACCGAACTCCAAGTACTTCGCCTCACCGAGGAGATTGCTAAGGGGTTCAACAAGCGTCAAGTCACCGCGGCGCTGTTCCTAGACATCGCCAAAGCGTTCGACAGGGTCTGGCACGACGGCCTCCTAGCTAAAATGATGAGTAGGGGTTACCCCATCGAACTCATCAAACTAGTGAGATCCTACCTGCGCCGCAGACAGCTAAGGGTGAAAATCTCGGACCAACTCTCCACTTACAGGACCGTGGAAGCGGGAGTCCCGCAAGGTTCGGTGCTGTCACCGCACCTGTTCGCTATCTACATCTCAGACCTCCCCAGGACCGACCACACAGCCCTGGCGCTATATGCAGACGACACCGCACTAATTGCCAGATCCTGGAAAGCCAGGAACGCAACCAGAAAACTCCAGGAAGCGGCCACACTCCTGGAAGAATGGTGCACGAAGTGGAAAGTCGCCGTCAACGCCAACAAGAGCCAAGCCATTCTCTTCAGACGAGTGCGGAAAGAAATTCCCACAGGACACGTCTCCATGAACGGCGAGGACATCCAATGGCACGACACCGTCAAATACCTTGGCGTGGTCATGGACAAAAGCCTAACGTGGAGACAGAACACGGACGCTATTACAGCCAAGGCGCGGCGCACAAGAGCCCTCATCTACCCGACGATGGGAAACGGTAGCCGTCTCAACCTGAGGAATAAGCTCACGCTTATCAAAACCCTTATCAGGCCGCAGCTGACGTACGCCTCGGTAGCGTGGGGTTACCAGGCAAAGTCCTACATGAAGAAAATCCAGGCAGTGGAAAACATCGCCCTCAGGACGGCGGTCGACGCACCATGGTACGTGAGAAACGCAGACATCGTCAGAGACCTGGAGTACACCACGGTCACTGAAGTCATCCGGGAACGAGCGAAGAAGCTGTACGCCCAAGCAGAGGAGCACGGGAACCCGCTAATCAGACAGGCCACTGATTACGACCCTGCCGACGCCCCGAGGCACAAACGGCCGAGGGTACAGCTTCTGGACAACGGGTGAGTATAACTTATATTTCCCGCTAACCGATCTGTTTCAGATACCCCAGGACGGACCACCACTACCAGAGACATGACGTTTTTCTACCCAAACCCAACCTCCTTGCGGGCGTCGGACAACATACCGTCCAACGCCCGTTGTCCTACCTGCTCCGTGGAGTCCGAAAGTGCTAAAAAAGCACTTAGGATCTCCACACTCCCGAGCTACACATCTCATATCCTTACCTTTCCGATGATTCGGGGTAGGACACACCTTTACTGTGTCCTACGTACCGGCAGTCAATCCCAGCCAAAACTTCCTAAAACCCAACTAGACCGATGACTACCCACGGGGGTGACAAGCTGGCGAAGAAAGAAAATATCAAGACAAGAAGAGACCCCTGCCAGCGAGGTTGAAGAGCCAGGACCAGGGGAGGTCCGCAGAAAATACCACGACACATCTCGCATTTGCGGGCTGGGTCTGGTAGAAGTAAGCGGGCCCACCTATCACGAAGGCCGGTCCAGGTCTACAGAGATAATCTAGGAGCAAAGAGTAGTAGTCCTACTCGGCCCTAGTTATCGAGACCGTCATCAAGCCAATGGATATTGGCGCGCATTAAAAGATGCTGTATACATGCCTTTAAAGAGTAAGTATAAATTTTTGTATTTTTTTTACGTCTGAATCAGTCGCATCGAACCCTTCAGGTAAACATCTTATATCCATTTTAGGAAGAGTAACGAAACATCTTAAAAGCACATAGCGATGCCTCGTTCAGAGAAAATAAATCCAAAACTTATATTATTTTTATCGTAAGACTATTTAGTTATTTTGTGAGAATCTGATTGTACTGCTCATATTTATTTATCTATGATGGTATGCCGACAATAGTATTTGAATTCAAATTGAGTATATAAATGTATTTAAGACATTAAGTAGTCTTCAATTTTATATATAGAGTGTTTCTAAATAGAATACAATAAATTCGAGGCTGTTACCACTTGAAAGTTGCCCGACCCAAAGGTTACATACCACATGAGACTACATGCTGACTACACGAGACTCCTTAGTGACTATATGAGACTAAAAAGAATATGCGGCGATTCTAATTTTTAGTTAATTGCTCCTTCATTTATCAATTTAAATTCATAAACCGAAGGAAAATCAACTTTTTTTTAGCTTAATTTTAGCAAGAAGTCTTGTGAGGAGTAATTTCTATACAAGGACTCTTCAAATACCATAAGTTTCTTCTAATAAAATTAGTCCAATATAGTAGATCAGAAGCAGAAGCTATTTATTTGAGAAATATTGTCAAACCTGCAATGAAATAAAAGTCTTATCAGCATTAATGAAATTATTAATACAAGTTTATTTATACATGAACACTTTGTCAGCATCTACTTAGCTAGATAAAAAATAACAATGTGTAATGGCTTTGAAACCTGTTAGAATCAAAATTCGATTCCTGCGATAGAAAATTAAACATCTTGTATGCAAATGAGGTCCTCGCGAACGGAAACTTTCAACTGCCAACTTTATCTCCAAAGGCGTCACAAGACTCGTTCAAGTAATTTGATTAAAGCATTTTATGTTAATCCTAGTTTTAGCCTCAACTAAAAGCATTAATGCTACTTGCAAATAAAGATGCACAAAATAAATATTTTAGTTATATGGTAGGGTAACTTTAAGTCTACTATTAAGTGCCAAGAGATTAATGCTTGCGAACTGTACTAAAATTTTAATTAAAACTGCTCTAAATTGTAAATTTACGTAGCAGAATGTTCCCAAAACGATTAAAATGAAGTATGCACGCACTTATATGCATGTCTATAAATTACTTATTCATTATATGATGTATTTAAAAGCTTATTGTTAAATATTTGCCTACGGACTGTAAAATAATACATAACCGTCCACCTCAACACTTATAACTCTATCTCTTCTCTATCTCTATACATTTAAATACTCATTCTTCGCCACATTTGCCTGGAGAAAACAATTTTTATTTTTTCGATATCACCTGCAATATTTTTGTGATCGGCTTTTGAACTACTAGGATCAGATTGGAGTAGTTTGTACATACTCAGTGCGTCGGCAAAAATAGCAAAAAATCAAATTTTTACCAGGTTTTCATAAAACTTAGTATATGGAACAATTTGAGGTCACTGATAACGAATCAGTTCAAAATACAAATTGGCGGAAGTAATATCGGGACAAAATTGGTAAGTTACGAAATCTGCATTAAACTTGGTCTCGAAATTGGTATTCAGAAGCGGGATTGTGATCGCCCTATTACAGAAATACACTCATGAACCGATTTTGCTGTTGACCGATTTGCCCCAGCGCATGAACGAATTGATAGTCGGTCGATCACATCGGATTTTGTGTTTTCTGTCCAGTTGCAAAATGGGTTTAATAAAGCTTGCTTGCCCTTCTTCTTTCCTTCTCAGATTCCGCCAAAATGGAGAAAAGGGCGACATTGGGTACATCCACTCATAGACGCTTGTCTAGTGAAGGAACAATTTTATAAAATGTATGTAGATTTCAGATCGCATCCTAAAAAATTTTCTAATTATACGAGAATGAGCAGTTTTATTTTTCAATTTTTGGAAAAATAAAACATAACACGTGCACCTCGTTTGTCGCTAATCAGCCGACTAAGTAGAAAGAGGCGCAATCGCACGTGCAGATTAATAAAAATTGGGCTAATGCAGTCGGCAGATCACGATCGGATTGGAAATCTGTGTTCAGAGGCAGATTTTTAAATCAGGCGATTTCGCGATCGGGCATGTGCGTTCTCCAATATAACATTACAGCTTTAACTATACGATTGCTGAATCGGTAGATCGCAAAATCGTCCATCCGCGATCAGCCTTAGGCCAGGCGCCCATGGGCGATTTTGGAATCGAGCGATCACAATCGCCAGATCATAGGTTTACGCGCACATAGGCAATTTTGCAGTCGGCCGATTAGTTCCAGCGCGGACGAATGATTGGCAGTCGGCCAGTCAAAATGGATTTCATATTTTCTGCTTAGTTGTAAAATGGATTTGATAAAGCCTTTTAATTGTTTATTATACAGTTCAGGTCGCATTTCTACCAAGCTAATTAATGTCTCTGGGTCAATTTCCATATTCTACGTAGAAAAACAAAAGACATGCACCTCATATATCGTGAATAGGTTGACTGAATACATATGCATTCACGTGCGCAGATTAAATACATTGGGATAATGAAATCAAGCGATCACGATCGAGTCAAAAATCTGTATCCAGAATCTATGTATTCATGTGCGCTCTCCATATATAATATACAGTTCTGCCTAACCGGTTGATTAATCGGTCGATCGTAAAATCATCCATCCGCGTCTGGCCTCAGAAGTCACTGATAATGTTAAAGAACACGTCAAAACCCTCGATGAACTTTTCGAAACTGTAACAAAATCCGACATGAAAAGGGTGCTCCACGTAAAAATGCCGTTGGAAGAGGTTATTATACATTCAATCACATTTTCGCTCTACGGAGCGTTTTTTATGCCAAAATCTTGGAAACTCATCAAGGAGTGTAATTTTAGACAGTGTAGTAAATGTCGCTGCACGGGGACGTAATGTCGTCCCAACCACAAAATTTAGAAAGTATAACGAAAACCGACTTTTTTGACCGACGAAATTTTGAAAATAAAAACCCTTTTACGAATCCACATTGTTCAGCACTGCAACTCATGCGTTGTGTTAAATATGAGAACAAGTTATCCAGTCTCTAGTGAAAGTATTCGAGAGTTTTAGCGAAAATAGCCCTTAGCGTCGAGGGTGCCCTATCATTTTCTAGCAGTCGATTTTGACGGGAAAATGATGGGTTTTAAACGTATTTCCCCTAAACCCGCTCCTCAGTGATTCGGTGTCAAAAAAGTATAGTTACTATGTACTCAGAACGTGCATGGGGACCGCCTTGTCTGAACGTATGAATTTATAATTGCAGAATATAATTCAAAGTCGTTGCGTTTCAAGCATTTTAAGCTCCGAGGAGCGAACTAAATTAATATTGAACTGATAATACGTAAATTGACAGGCAAGCAAAAGTCCACCAAAATTATAAACATTGAACTTTTTACTGAATCTTTTTGTATAATCATTAGCTATAAACCGCACATTGGATGGTAGTTGGTTACATTATGAGTAGTTCCGTTCCTCACTATGTGTTGTACACGGGCCAGACTATAGTTTGTCAATTCATTTTTCTTGAACGTTTTGTAAAAACGTAATTTTTTAAAAAAGATTTAATATATATATTTTTGAACTTTTTATTGTCTTTTTCTTATGTTTCAAAATTCGTTTTCAGGTTTAAATTTAAGAAAGTGTTAGTATCTACTGTGTTAGATTTATAATGTTACGACGTTCAATTGGTACCATCAGTGAAGCAATTAAGCAAAAACGAAACAGTAAGTATAGATTTTGTATTACACTCGGTCCGAAACAGTCGCTTTGAACCCTTCTTTGTGAACGTTTAATATCTATTTTGGAAAGTATAATAAAAGTCCTTCAGACGTGTAAAGATAGATCGTTCACAATAACAGAATGTTATCTGTCTTGGTGTGGCTGATAGTTTGTGCTTCCTCATTATCGCCTATAAGCCCCAAATTATCAGGGTGTGCTTCTAATTCATCTTCAGTCTCAGATTCAAGAGAAGAAAATAATAAACGTAAAATATAATAATGAAATATAATATTTAAATAGTTAAATTATGATGTATTTTATCGTTGTTATATATAAGCAATTAGTCGTACTTTTTCTTCAAACGTCAGAAAATCGTGATATTTCTTACTCATTTCATGATATTAAAGTTTGACATTTCAGACGGCTGTATGTTGCCATTAGCAAAGGAAGTACAAGTACTTTTTCTTCAGCTCGAGAGGACTTTTACTTCCGTTGCTAATAGCAACGCACATGTAAATTTCTTATCTTTATATTTTTTATAGCCAATCGACATTTGAAGAAAAAATAACATGTCTTATTCGGAGTAAAAGCCACGTGACTTGTCTATCATTAACCTACAGACTCGTCACAAAATTATCACTTTTACTCCTAATAAAACACTATACTATTATCTCCATTGCTAATGGCAACGCACAGCCGTATAAAATGTCAAACTTTAATATCATGACTTGAGTTAAGAAATGTCTTGTTTTTCTGACGTTTGAAGAAAAAATGTATTTTTGACAGTGCCATATTTACGACTTGGCACTACAAATAACAATTCAACAAATAAAGCGGTAGAGGCTAGCACACCAAATAATACACCTAAGAGTAAAAAGTACATGTGGAATATATTTATGAGCTCTTTTCCAGCATGGTGGTAAAGTGCAATTTCTTCAAACTATGTATGTATGTTATTGAGGAAATCACAGAAAAAGCGTTTAAAAGATAGCTTCTTTTCAAAGGGTTAAAAAATTGTCATATTTCAAATTTTCATATCTCGGTTATACCTTAAACAAAGTTAATGTCAGATATTAAAATATCGAGCTTCAAAAGTACTAAAAATTGGTATATTCAATAATTTGTACAGAAATTAACCGGTTTCGAGAAAAATGCGGGAAATCTGTCCTTTGGATTCTGGGGGTGAACTTGGGTATGAACCCCCAAAGATATTTGCTCGAACTTTTTTTCTATTTATAAATACCTAAAATGCTACAATTTAAAGAAAAAAATCGCCACCCAAGGAATCACTACTTCCGCATCCAGATTTTGTATCCAAGTCTTATACACGCTAAATCACAATGTAATATTTTACTCCCTTTAATAATAGGGTGGCGGTGGCAATGGAGGTTATAGAGGGGGTGGCTAATGTGAAAAGAATTTTAGGGGTGGGGGTAACAATGGGGATGGTAGAGGGGTGGCTAATGCCAAAAAAATATTAGAGTCCCTTGGTTCTCGTATACACACTAAATCCCAATTTAATTTTTTATTCCGTTTAATAATGGGAATGGGGTGGTAGAGGGGGTGGCTAATGCCAAAACAATTGTTCGAGAAGTTTCGCTCTTGTATACACACTACATCACATTTAAAAAAAATTTACTCCCTTTCATAATAGTGTGGGGGTGGTATTTGGGGTGATAGTGGGGGGTGGCTGGTGCTAAAAAAATTTTTGAGACCTTGACTTTTCGTAAATGCCCTAAATTGCAATTTTATGGACTCTTACCGGTTTGCTTGGGCCATTTACCTTTATTTACCCCATTTACCCCCGAACCCTTCAACGGAATTAGATCAAAATATAATCTAGTTCTAGATCTTGTTATAATATATAAGTGTACCAAATTTCAAGTCAATATCATAAACGGTTTCAGAGTAAACGTGCGCACAAAAAAGTTACAGACAGATCGACAGACAGAAAATTTGTTTCGATCAAATTTAAAATATCGGCGTTTCATGACATTTTACGCCTATTTTAACAAATATATATATATACATATATATGGGTGGGGAACCGGTAACGCGTAGCCAAACGCGCAGACGCGCCCTAGACTGGAGCATATATAAGGAGCCGCGCAACGCGGGGAACGTCAGTTCAGTTCGAGCAACGAGAAGCAGCAGTAGGCAGCTTTCAGTGAGAACCTGAAGATGGCAGATGAGATTCTGCCGAAACGTTGTTTAGACAACCGTGACTCCTGGAGGAGTCGATCATCGACGCGGGAAAGCACCCGGAAGTACAACAACACTTCATATATATATATATATATATATATATATCTTCGTGGAATCTTTTCTTGAACCTTTGAATTTATGTGGTAGACTCGACGGGGGATTGTTCTTGGGAATTAGGTTCATCAACGAAACACCAAACTTATTTTTAACGTTTCGGCTGGGGGCCCTTAGCCTTCATCAGAAAAATTTGTTTTTAATAAGTATCCATATTCGTATACAATTTCGCATAATAATGTAATCCAAACCGTGTCATTGCCAAGTTGTTATTGTTTATAGTGTTATTTATTATTTTCTTTTCTTTTTCTTCCTCCTTCTATTCATTATACAATTATTATTGCTATATTTTAATATTTTACCATGGTACCTCGTGGTTTGATCGGAAGATTTGTCATTCTTCCGATCAAACCACGAGGTACAATTGTCCTATAACTTGCGACACACTACGTCTTCAATCGGAAAACAAAATAAAATCTGATTGCAATAAGCTCCCAGCAGGCAGATTTCCAATGCAGTGCTGTTGTGCATCGCCAGCCGCAGACTAGTTTCGAGCTGTTAACTCTCATCGGTACGACATAGGCAAATGCACAACAACAGTTCATTGACCTTTTATAGTCATCAAATTACAGACAGGGGGTGTCCGCAACTTGCGAATAGCTCCATGTGGTGACGACTTATTGCAATCAAGTTGGTGACAAACTCAGACTAAGTTATATTTAACAAAATATATAAGCCAACACAATGTGGATAGATTATTACAAAAATAATAAAAGCGTAGTAAAAATATACCTAATACGCCAGTCCAGTATTCCACTATTTCCTATGAAAGAAAATCGATTCTTGCCACCGATCAAGGTGCACAATGTGAGTTTCCAAATCAATTGAAAGTAAAGTCCTATAACTTGCCACATACTACGTTCAATCGAAAAACGCAAAATAAAATCTGATTGCAATAAGCCCCCAGCCTATGTCGTATTGATGAGAGCTAACAAGCTCGAGACTAGTCTGCGGCTGGCGATGCACAATAGCACTGCACTAGAAATCTGCCTGCTGATTGCCTGCCTGCCTGATAGACAAATTATATAGGATATTCTAAAAATTAGAAAATATGAAATCGACTTTAAGCAAATTACCTTCTTTACATTTTCAATGGAATTTTTATTTAACAAAGTTTTGTCAATTATGCAGAAAGACGAAAATACGAAATTTGGTTGCAAAATAAGGAAATGCCTCTTTTCAAAAAATACATATTTTATTCAACTAAATTGAACACTATTCTACATATGTATCTGTGTATGCAGAATTCAGAGAAAGATGAGAAACATTTGTACTAATCGAAGGTTTACATGTAGAATAGTGTTCAATTCAGATGAATAAGACATTATTCTTTTTAAGACGTTTTCCTTATTTTGCCTCTACACTTCGTATTTAAGCTTTTCTTCATAAATGAAAAAAATATATTATAAAATCTTCATTAAAAATGTAGTTTGCTTAAAGTCGATTTCATATTTTCTAATTTTCAGAATACCCTGTATAAGTTTGAAAACTGTTTATGACTTCCCAAGACCAGCAAAACATTTTATGAAGAATGACTTTTCTCGACAAATCAAAAATAATAAAATTTGCAAGTACGGTACCACATCCGTGGACACACTGCATATAAATAAAGCTTTTACATCGTAGAGAAGATATATTTGCATTCACATTATGTACAGTGTGACGCACTTAAGATAAAGACGAATTCGAATTTTTTATCAGTTTTCACTAGCAAGCCATGGAAACAAATGAGCAATGTCTACTAATGTCAATTTGAAGTTAATTTTAATAGTATATGAACAAAATACCACTTGTACGTCTCACTTTAAGACGAAAAATGGAAATAATTAAATTATTTGGTGATGGTCTTCGAACAAGCAGAGAAGTGGACCAAATTAATGTGACGTATCGCTCCCGAAAGTAGGCAACCTTATATTAGGTACATAGTCAAGAACTATTAGGTAGAGTCAAGAACGGCAAGGCAAGAACGGTTTGGGCAACATGAGCGCTAACGGTCAACTACTCCTAACTAAATGCGCCGAACATGATCTAGTTATAACAAACACCATTTTCCGACAAAAGGATAAATTTAAAGGCACCTGGCGTCACCCCAGATCAGGTCACTGGCATCTACTGGACTATGTTATCGTACGTAGGAAGCATCTCAAGGACGTCCAAATTACAAAGGCGCGCATTGATAGCGAATGTTGGACCGATCATCGTCCTGTTGTCTCTAAAATGAAAATTGTTATGAGACCCAAACACCGAAGAACTCAAGTAAAACGTAGACTCCGTGTTAGTAAATTGCGTGACCAACAAACCGTCGAGCAGCTAAAGCAAAAAGTTCAAGAGAATTTGAGTGCACTAGAAGAAACCAATTCTGTAGATGTCGCTGCTACCTGGACACAAATTAAAGACAGTTTAAAAAGTGCGAGTGAGGAAATTCTTGGCACTGCAGCAAGTAAAAAACAGGAGGACTGGTTCAATGATAATGAAGCTTTTATACAAGAACTTCTTGACCGCAAACATATTGCCTTCCAAAACGCTATCAACCACCCCAATGACTCATCAAAAGCAGAAGCTTTTACCCAATCTAAGTATGAAACGAAACGCGAAATCAGAAGAATAAAGAACGAGTGGTGGGCAAGCAAGGCCAGAGAAATTCAAAGGTACGCCGATTCACACGACTACAGGAATTTCTTTCAAGGAGTAAAAGCAGTGTACGGCCCCAGTCGGAAAAATATGTGCCCTATTAAAGATTTAAATGGAAGTCTCCTCACAGAAGACCAGGAAATAAGAGCCCGATGGAAAGAACACTACTCTAACATTCTTAACCAGCAAAGTCAAGCCGATCACGATATTATAAATCTTATCCCTCAATATGACACCTTCGAAGACTTAGATAAACCACTAACAACGGAAGAGATCTTAACCGCGATTGGGCAGCTAAAAAATAACAAATCTCCCGGCGCCGACTCACTCCCAGCTGAGATCTTTAAAGCTGTGTCGTCAGAGCTCATACCCTACCTCAAAAAACTGTTTGATGTCGTGTGGGAAAGTGGTCAAGCTCCGCAGGAGTTTCGTGATACACTTTTAATCAACCTCTTCAAAAACAAAGGGAGCGCTGCGGACTGTGGAAATTACAGGGGTATAGCTCTCCTGGCTGTTGGAGGGAAGATACTCACTAAAGCGATGGCAAATAGGCTAACACCTGTTATGGAAAAGTTACTTCCTGAAACACAGAGTGGCTTTAGACCAAACCGAGGCACATCGGATTTAATCTTCACACTTAAACAGCTTCAAGAAAAAGCACTCGAACATCAAGGAGAAATTCACATGGCCTTCATTGATTTAACCAAGGCGTTTGACTCGGTGGACAGGGAAGTGCTCTGGAAAATTATGTTCCGCTTAAGTATCCCTAGAAAATTTGTGGAAGTATGTCGCAGTCTACATACAAACAACAACGCCCAGGTTATGTATGATAATGAGGCAACCGAACCTTTCCAAACCCTCACTGGAGTTAGGCAGGGATGTGTCCTGGCACCCCTACTCTTTAATTTGTTTACCACTGCTCTAACAAATATTGTTGACAACAAACTGACAGCCAGAGGAATAGGTCTCAGATATCGTTTTGATGGCGGTCTCTTTAACATAGGGCGCTTTAGAGCTTTCACGAAGACACGCACACGATTCATTTGTGATCTCCAGTATGCGGATGACTGTGCACTTTTAGCCTCTACGCCGGAAGAGCTTCAAGAACATTTAGATGTGTATGCCCAGAGCTATGATTCCTTGGGGCTTAAAATCAACATTGGAAAGACTAAGATTATGTCAACTCCTCATCAAGTGAACCAAATAGACATTACACTTAACGGAAATTCTCTTGAAGTGGTGGATCAGTTCAATTACTTAGGCAACGTTGTTAATGACAAAGCAAACATGGACAGCGAGATTCGCAATAGAATTAACGCCGCATCTAGATCACTCTGGGGACTTAGAGAGAGAGTATTTGACAACCACGACCTTGCTTTGTCAACGAAAATGGCTGTCTACAGAACAGTTGTCATTCCAACACTGCTATATGGATGTGAAAGCTGGGTCACTTACCGTCGTCATGTAAAAGAATTAGAACGTTTTCAGCAAAGACACCTCAGAAGTATGATGAAAATCCGTTGGTTCCATCACATATCAAACGTGGAAGTACTCAGGAGAGCAAAAAGCCTTCCAATTGAGGTGCTTATTTCAAGAGCACGCCTAAGATGGGCAGGTCACGTTCATCGTATGCATGATAACCGCCTTCCTAAATGTACACTTTATGGTGAATTGCTAAGCGGTAGAAGAAGGCGTGGCGGTCAACGAAAGAGGTTCAAAGACGCTCTCCATGAAAATTTAAAATCCTGCGGTATTGCAGATGAGCAATGGGAACAACTTGCAGCGGACAGAACCGAATGGCGAGGGGTTGTGGCCAGCTATCAAGGAAATGTTGCTGCAAGAAGGCCGAATCCAAGACCTAACCAGGTCTATGTTTGTCCTGACTGCGGTCGACATGTGCTCTCCCGAATTGGCCTCTATAGCCATAGTCGTGTGCACCGTAGATGAATGGGAATTACAATAGACTACACCTTTTACTTGTTTTTTATTGTACACAATTTATCGACTGTAACATTTTTATACTCGGACTCGAGTAACGGCTAATAACATAGAGTCACAGCTCGTGCAATGAAAAGTCGTCATGCATTATTGTGAACTTTATGTGCATTACACATAAGGACCAAAGTTAAATCACATAAACAATCGTCCCACATTTCATATAAATTCACATTTACATGGAATATTTAAAAGTTTTTAATGATGAATTCTACATCTGTTCACAACATTACCGTAGTACGTAGAAATAGTTAAATATTTTGTGTATTTCGCATTTCAATAAAATGTAGAGTAATAATTTTATACTAGTAAAGTCGACCTTAACTACACGCGTCCTAAGGTTCAATTTGCTTGTACTTTTCACGGCAGTATACATTCATGACTCGCTGTGGTGCGTGATTGTGTTATAGTACCTTTCATAAATAGGCGAAAGGAAAAATTTTAAAAGCTTCAAAAATCACAAAATAATCATAATAATATTTCACTTCAGAAAGTCAAACCACAATAAAAGAGCGCTTCGGACACTTAAATATACGAGAAAATTTCAATTCTTTATAGACAAATCTGAAAAAATTCACAATTCATCGATAATTCATAAATATTCTTAACACATCATGAGTTAACATTCAAGCTTACCAATTAATCAAATTTCAGCTCGAACCTTACAAACAATTGTCTTAAAAAATACCGCCCCACACCATCTCGATCGACATCAAAACTATTTTCCATTCCCCCAGTCGAAAAATTTTATTTCGTTTCCTGACATTTTTATTAATCATTTTTCTCTCAATTTCAACTTCCCATTCAAGTTTCAATTCATACACCAACATACACTTCATTCACTTTCCCGATGTGCCAGCTGAGCATTCATCAAAACTTATTTCCATTTCATATGTTCCACTTACTGGCTCATTAGTATCAAAACTACTTTTCATACCCGCATTCAAAATATTTTATTTCAATCACACAAACTTTTTAAAAATTATTCTTCCTTTCAATTCCACCGTTCATTCAATTCTGCGTCCTAAATATCAACACACAATCAATCCAAATTTTCGTTAATAACTTCTGAATTCGAATGGATTCGAACTTCGATCTTACAAGGCGCACCATCAATAATAGGCCATAGTTCAGGGGTAGATTCTTTGGGCCAAAATATGATGATGTAACCAAATATGCTTTAGTAAAATGTTGCTGTCGAAAAAGATACAGTGTGTCAAAGTTCAAATTATTTTTTCGTTTTTTTGCTAATAAGATTAGGTCCTTATTTTAGACAATCTTTTGATTTATGTATTTATCTCAATACCATGAAAATAATCCATTAGTTCATAAGAAAATGAGAAAGAGTTTACGCTGTTACTACGATTTTGTTTTCCTTTACGTTTTGTATTTTTTCCAATAAATACACTTTGTTTCATTGAATTTGAATTTGTCTTTAAAAAAATTATTGAAATGTTTAACGGAACTTTCTTCGAAAACGGTTGAAGTTATCAAGTTCTACCAAGTGTACCTTTTATACATGGAAATGATGCCCTCATCAGATTTTTTGCTCAGAAGTACCACAATGTTTCTTAAAAAAAATGTGAAAAAATTCATCATCAGATACAGATCCTGCGGCGCCCTCTATGATCTAACGTGATGTAATACATACATTATTGTTTCTTAAAATAAAAAAGTTTCTCTAGCAAATTTCGCGAAGATCAGTCAAGAGGCTGTTGAGTTATTGCAAAAAACGAAAAAATAATTTGAACTTTGACACCCTGTGTCTTTTTCCGCAGCAACATTTTACTAAAGCATATTTGGTTATATCCTCATATTTTGGCCCAAAGAATCTACCCCTGAACTATGGCCTATTATTAATGGTCCACCCTGTAATTTCCCATTTTAATGCCGATGCGGTCGTCTAATTTTCATGTCCGAATTTTTCATGTTTGCCTTTTCTGATGCAATATTGCGCAATCCTGCCCGCACGGAATGGGCGGGGACATTTCCAGACCTTTCCAGACCTCCACACGCCGACTCCCCGTCGAAACATATAAAAGCCGAGCCTGACAAGCTCTGGCCAAGTCAGTTTCCAGTGCACCTCAAGTTAGTTTCTGTGCTTTCGCGAGCGAAGTCTCAAAAAATCGAAGTGTTTAATATAGCTTCCCTGACGCTTAAATTAACAAAATCAAGTGACCGCGATGCTTCCTTGGCTGCCCAAGCAAAAAAGCCAACAAATCAATTTGCCCTCGCACATTAAACACAACCACTTGCTCTCGCTCATTAAATAAAAAGTGAATTTTTTTCAGACTCTTAAACCAAAACTGAATAAAATAATTTTTTTCCCAAACTGGAATTTCCGTATCTAACGTTCACATTAATTTTCACAACCCGTGCAAAAAATTAAATAAAAAAGAGAATTTCGTACTTTGTTAATTTCTCTAAATAAATATTCTTAATTCCGTTTAAAACAAAAATGTTTTAAATCAAGACACTCATACACAGGGTGTTCAAAGGATCCTGTTACAGATATTAATTAAATCAAAGTGTGTTTGAACTAAAAAAATTAAAATCAAATATACTTAAAGCTCAAAAAGCTTGATATACTGGGTGTAACAATTTACCCTGCCAGAATTATTAAAATGAACTAGTGCTTCTCGACGCAGACAACCCAAAGTGTAAACCAAGATCCAGAGGGACTTATACAGGGTAGGGTGTAGCATTCGACCCTGTCCGACATTTTATTTATTTATTTATTTATTTATTTATTTATTTATTTATTTATTTATTTATTTATTTATTTATTAGATACAACCACCCAACAGGTAACCAGTTACAGGGTGGGAACAATTACAATAATAATGTATATAAGGTACAAATATTACAGATCAGTAGAATATAATAAATACAATAAACAGAATGTAGAGTTATAGAAAACAGAATAGGTGAAAAAGACAAAGAAAAGATACAATTATCATACAAATAGTATTAAGCTTTTTATACACTAATATTCATGTTACACAGATAATAGATTTTTTATCGAGGCAAGGCTACAATTAAATATATCAAGCTCATTTTGCAGCGAATTATAATTTTTACACATAAAATATATGGGTGAAGTTTTTAATAGATTAGTCCGAGGGGTAACGAGATAAAAAGTTTCACGATTTCTACTTTCTATACGAGGTACCCGAAAACATAGTTGTTCCAAAATAGATGAGCAATCAAAGATATTGTGAATAATTTTATATAAGAATACCATGGAGTGTGCCATTCTTCTGTTTTGTAGACTCGATATGTGAAACCTTTCTAACATAATGCTTTTATATGCAACCCTCCCGAACCTTTTCAAATCAAAAATAAAGTGCACGAAGGCCTCCAGAGTCTCCTCAATTAAGCTATAGAGCTCAATATAAATTTTTTATTTCTCAATTTACGAGGCACGTTCGTGTTCAATTGCATATATTCCGGCTCTTTTACCTAGTTTTGACGTCACCATTAAACAGGTCCATTGCGGAAGAATTCAACGTAAGACATCTGTAGAGAAATCCTGTTCAATATGGAACTACAGCAGCCATAAAAAATGCACGTCTTAATTGAACTGGAAGTGTATTGAAAAGTCCTTCAATTGGTTTTCCAGTTCGAAATCGAAGACATAAATGGTGCTATCATAGTACCAACTCGTGCCAATCCCCAAATGAGTTAAAAGGCTGTAGAATTGAATTTAAGCAGATAAAAAATTAGAAGGTGCTTTGTTCATCACAAAGTAAAGCCATTCGAGCCAAAGTTTTCGCACACTTTGAGGGAAGGTAGTGAAATTAGACGGTTAGATTATTGCCTTTGGGCTCAAGGAAATTTTTTAAATGATAGATAGTTTTTTCGATATTTCCAACGCGACGCAAAATATTGAGAATCTGTCCTGTTCACGAGGTCGTAGTAGGCTAGGGTTACACTTGATATTTGAGTTAAGTACTCTAAGAAATGCAGCTCCTGAAGTTCTACCCCTGTACCAAAATCAAATTTCTACTTCGAAAAATACATGCAGGAGTATCTTCATCTTAACTGTGTCACATTATATTATCATACTGTTCAGGTCAATCAATCACTTATAGGTATTGCATGATTAAATCTGGTTAAAATATTTATCAGTTGTATCTGAACTTTGAAAGTAGTCACATAGAAGAGGCATATATACCAAAACACGTGTCTGTAAATGTTTTAGAGTAACTTGTATATGTATATTGGCAAATGCTTTATTTTATTTGCCCTTGGTTTTGTTAATCAGGATAAGTGTAATTTAAAATGGCATTAGAGACTTTTTAAGCCAACAAAAATAACGTAAGTTTTAAGCAATGTTATGGTTATCTTTATTAACGATAACGATTACCACGACTATTAAAAAGAGAGGTTTTAGACCGCTTTTTAGAAATAAGATTTAACAGTTGACAGTTTGGTAACATAACCACGACTAATTTGGCTAGGAGCTAGTTACTTGATATCAGAGGAAAACACAATTGGTTCTTTGCCTTAACGTTAAAACGTTTACTACTACTTACAAATTATTTTTTTATAAAAAAGGATTTCCTAATAGGCTTCAAGTAGCGGAAATAAAAGATTTAAAAAAAAATTATTGTGTAAAAATACCATTAAAAACTTGCTTGCGAGGTGTTAAATGTTCTAAAATCTGCTTTGTGGTTAATCGTGGCAACGCTGTCATTGGAAAAATAACCATAAGCATAATACGTCCTGCGGTATTTCTCCGTAAGTAACGGAATCCGTTATCGTTAATAAAGTTCAGCAGTTGACATTTTAGTATTGCGCATGCTCAGAATAACGATAACTATAAATGCATGACGAAATAAGGGGTTTAAAAAGTCTCTATTATTAATAACAGTTGTATTGTAGGTTATATGCATAATGTTTTTATAATACATCAATATTCATCGTGGCATATAACTGGGAAATTGTTTTTTTAGAGGAATAAGTATTCATAGTTATTTATGATTAGTTTCTGTAATAATTAAAATATATTTTGGTATATTCTGATAGAATATTTCTTTCTGTTTCTGTATAAAATTCTATTCATTTTCTTTTTTCAGTGGATTAATTTTAAGACGATAATAATAACAATAAGTAGGTAATAAAGAGATAATGAAAAAACTGATGATAAGGTTTTTAATTTTTTTTTTTTTATTACAAAATATTTATACGTCCAGTAACTTCTGGAAATTCAGGAATGTTATTATCCTTTAAATTTGCATTATACCTACTGCACTATGCTATAAAATCAAAGCAAATTTTCTTTACAGCAATCGGATGCAATTTTACACTCAAGTTGTAAAATAATCCTCGCCAACCCGGGTAAATCAAAATAAGGTTATTCAAATGATTGCTGATTACCATAAGCGTTTCGGAGAATGGTTCCATAAAAAGTTTTTTCACAAGGCGGATGCTTGAAAATCGCTGCAAGAAACGCAAGGATGTTAGGTAATTTAAAAGTGTTTTTGCTGGTAAAATCAAGTTATTCTGCTGGCGACGTTCCAAGAAAAGAAAGACAATCTCGGAATGAAAATATACCAACCTTTTTGTATGTCTTAAAATGTTTTTTAGGGCTGGAAAGTTCAGCGTCATTCTGGACTTGACATGTCTTTTGAATATATTGAATAGAAAAATAATGGAAGTTTGCACCTCTTGGTGCACTATTAACTATCTTATATAAGGTGTCTCTGAATAAATTACAAACAATTTTATTCCGCATGAAATCGCTTTACTTTGTAAAGATATTTTACATGTTATCGATATTATATTGAATATTATGTTAAATATTGTATTGTTGCTTATTGGCAGGGATTAAACACACTAAATTCCATTAAATTTTGTAATGTTATGCAACTTTTGAATATAATTTTGACATTAGGTTCATGTTGTATTAAACGGGTTTGCATTCATCCTCCATGTTAATTTTGCACCCTTTTTCGGATATTGCAAGATATTTGTATTTTTTTAATCATAACTCGTGATGTCTCGAACTAAGAGAATCAAATTTTAGACGGATAATGAATGGTGATTATGTGAATGATCCATGCTAATGCGTTTGAGGAAAATTTTGCTACTCTTTCTAATATGGATACTAATGCGTTCCCTGACCTGTGTAACCTGAAGAGCTCGATGCGACTGATTCAGGCGAAAAATCCAAAATTTATACTTACTTATATCTTTTGCTTAACTGCTGGCACTAGATGGTATCTATTGGACGTCATGGCACTGTCTTAAATCTAACACTCTTAAATAGCTAACACTTTCTTAATTAACCTGAAAGGGAAATTTAAGACACAGTAAAAGATTATATTTATAGTTCAAAAAATATATTAATCTTTTCTAAAAATGCTGTTACAGATGCAATTTTCAAAGATATGGGTATAAGGCTAACGAATGTATAAGTTTAACAATAATAACGGTCCATACCACACAGGGTGAGGAATAGGACGACTCAAACAATGTCTTCAACTCCCACCCAATGTTTTAGTTTTTAGCAAACGATCGAAAGATTCAATGTAAAAGTTCAATTTTTACGACTATTTTTACTACGACGCGAGCTTTTGCTTGCCTATCTATATACGTATTCAAAATATCACAATAATTTTGTGCGCTAAAGGAACCCGCACAGAAACACGTGATTTGAAATCCCGGTGAAATGGTCGAGATTGAGATATGTTGTAGTTCAGACCTTCGTGATGAAAAGTTCAAATGGGACCAAGGTTCGAGGACCTCTTTTATTTTGGAGTTACATCAAGGGAAAATGTCGAAAATTTGTAAATTCTGGGATTTGGGATCCCGGTGAAAATGGTCCGAATTGAGAATGTTGTAGTTCAGACCTTTCTGATGAAAAGTTCAAATGGGACCAAGGCTCGAGGACCTTTTTTATTTTGGAGTTACAGCAATGGCAAAGGTCGAAAATTCATAAATTTTGGGATTTGGAATTTTGGTGAAAATGGTCGAAATTGAAATAAGCTCTAGTTCAGACTTTCCTGATGAAAAGCTCAAATGGGACCAAGGCTCGAAAACCTTTTAGTTTGGAGTTACAGCAAGGTCGAAAATTCGCAAATTCGTGACAAATCTTCAAAAACCAAAAATATATATTTATATATACGGTACTAGATAACAGTCAGTCATGCGGTATTAACATTATAATGCAACTTAAATTTAAAATTACCAAGCGCCTCGTCTGCTAGATATGGCATTCGCAAATAAGATTATATGAAAACGGAATTTCCGTTGCAAATATGCTATAATCATCGGGTTCAGGAGCTAATCACATTCAATATTTGACGTTAGAAACGAAAGAGAAGAGGACAAAAAATTAAAAATAAAATATCTTCATGCCAAGACAAAAATCAACGAGCGCAGAAAAGCGTAAAAAATCGTGATTTTCAAAAACTCCTACAATGTAGGGATTTTCGAATTTTCCTACTGACATATTCCAATTTTTTTGAGTGACATAATTTTCGCACACAATAGTTTTGAGTAAAACATTAAATAAACACCAATTATATATTCGGTTAATAAAAATGAGGGTAGGAATAAGCATTCGAATATTGAATTTTTTGTTGAAAAAATAAGATTTTTAACACAGATAAATAAATAAACAGACGTACACATAAAGATATAAATATGCATATTTTTGAAGATTTTTCACGAATTTACGAATTTTCGACTTTTGCCCTTGCTGTAACTCCAAAATAAAAGGCTTTTTCTTGAGCCTGGGTCCCATTTGAACTTTTCATCAGAAAGATCTGAACTACAACATATTTCAATTTCGATCATTTTCGCCGAGATTCCAAATCACGTGATTCTGTGCGGGGTCCTTTACGACCGTCGGAGCGACATTCATTACACTTCCGTAAATTACACTCCGTGCAGAGACATTCATTACAGTTGCGAAAATTACGCTCCGTGGAGCAATATTCGTTATAGTTACGTAAATAACGCTCCGTGGAGCGACATTCATTATAGTTGTAAAAATTACACTCCGTGGTACGACATTTATTATAGTTGCATTAAAAACGCTCCGTAGAACGATTTTTATAATAGTTTTAAAAATCGATATAGTTTCAAAAATTTAACAATTTCATTGCAAATATGAAAATCAAATATGTCTTTTATCATAGTTACAATAATTGCGTTAGTGGAATTGGTTTTCGCAATAGTTTGCAAAATTGGATTTTTCGTTGTACCTCCAAAAATATCTTCCGACGGTGTTTTTAGTGGAGCACGCGTTTCATGCGAAATATTTCATCAGATATTCATATTCATCGGATTTCGTTACAATTCCGTAAAATTTTTCTGATGAGCTTTTTTGCGGTTTTTCGTGATGGTTTTAGGTAGGGTTTGGTGTGTTCTTTGACAATTACAACGGCGCCATTAGAAAATTATTTTAAAAAGTCGTCATTCAAGGAAAAAAGAACAAGGTAATGAAATATTGTAGAGAAAAATGTACTATCGGAGGGCTTTTTATATTTATAGACATATTGTCTGGTTTGTCTGACTAATATTGTAGTAGATAGCTCAAATTTAATTTTAGTGAGAGAATTTTCACAGATCGATTGTTCCATTAAAAGACATCATTTATTTTATACTGGAGAACCATAAGGCACGGGGGCGAGCGTAGGTGCGTCTTTACTATGTACATACTTCGGTATGCGATGTAAAGCAACGACAGGCGCGGTTAGTACTTGGATTGGTGACCATTCCAACGGAAACCGCGTTCTCGCCTCACACATCTTCCAGCGGCTTGTATATCAGTGTATGCGCGGAAGCTATACAACCTTAGGCGAGGGTTGTATAGGAGATATACCATCCTTCGGAGGGGATGTAAAGCCGTCGGTCCCTTATCTATTAAATGTTAGGCAAGTAAAAGATCCCTACTCTTCTTAAGGGAAGAGGTTCGGCAAAATTCCTGGTTGGGGGTAGCTCGTCTACAGGCGTCGGTGTTAGGCCTCAGTAGCGGAAATAGGCCGACGTTAAATAAATGTATAAAAAATAAAAAAAAACCATAAGGCATAAATACGCAAGGTTGTGTAGTGTGACATGTATGAAAACGCACGTAATGCGCACTTGCATAGATCGGCGTCGAAAGTTAATTGAATAGTGGATGTAAATAAAAATAGAGATATGCAAAACATATCAGGGAAAAATTCTCGTTTTCAAATTTAATGCCAGTGAATAAAAGCTTATGCGCCTTCGTTAATAAAGCAAAGATAGATTGAACAATATTTTATTTAAAAGTACCTCATGCAAATACAGCTTATCATGCTGTAGGCCGAGCATAGGGATGTTTTCTTAAACAAGACTACGCACCATACAACTTTAAGGAGATTCTCAGAAGCTTATTGAAATATTCAGTAGCTCTTGTCTATAAAATACCAGATTTTTAACTGAACCTTTTTGTGTCAGTCGATTGTTCTAACGAAACTGTTAGATGTTAGTTAGAAACTACGCTTCACGAGGTTATTTACTCACCACGTATGGCGTGACACCTACATAATTTATATTAACTGATATATTTCTTCTATGTGTACAATTTACATTTTCTAATCAAATTCCCTCTTTCATTTGTGAATAAGTTCTACTTTTCAGTAAGTAATCTTCAGAACATGTTAGACAATAAGGGAATAGTGAAAAGTTCCAGTTAACACAGTCTTCAAGAGTTGTAGTTGATCTGGACTGGAATCGAAAGTAAGTATAAATTTTGTATTTCATCTATCAGAGGTAATGGACCCAAACAATTTTTTAGGGCAATGTACAAAATACTTTTAAGTCACAAAATGTTCTTCAGATTCCAAGAGGATGGACCGTTCACAATACAATGTCGAATTTGGAGGAATGCTTCTTGACAATTTTCGAATTCCAAAGGAGTGAACCAAAAATCACAGAAAAGCTAATCGGAGAGCTTTAGTAAATATGTATTTAAATTAATTATATTTATTTGAATTTAATCTCTAAAGCCAAAGTCTAGATTAATTTTTGAGAATACACATTCATGTAACAAAATTTATACAGGGTGACATATTCTTCAAAAAATAATTATTCTTCTCAATATATTCATAATTTTTTACCCACTTATTACAACACACGGAAACTCACTTCGATCATAAAATCTTGAAGATTAAAAAGATAAATATATTACCAATGATGAGATATACAGTTTAAGGAAAATTTAAGTTAGATTTTTAAATTGTTGCCTACCATCAAGAATTTTATTACATTTTGTCTTGAAGTCTATTCTGAAAGAAGTTTTTTAATTTTCTATGCTAATGTTGATTGATGCGTGTAGTGACATCATAAAAATATTTTTCAGCCTATAACAACCTTTTATTGTAAATTTTTAACAATTTAAATAAAACAAACTTTTGTGGTAAAGGTAAATACCTGCATAGAAAATTTGTTATTACATAAATGCATCTAAATTAATTGTATAGCATCCATTAATGTATTCCATAAATAAATCTTTATTGTACTTTCAATGGAAAATTTACTATACTATTAATTACATATAAAAAACAACATCGGAGTGGAATAAAGCAATTAAACCAAATAACTTTATTACTTGAACAATTAACCCTAGTTTGCACAATAAATTTTTATTGTTATTGTAGATTAAGCAGTTAATTTATTCTTTGACATAAATGAACTTATGTTCATTTCTTGAATTTCTACATATTGCAAAAGGGTATTTTATATGCGCTGTGTCATCATTTACAATATTAGTGGAATTATAACAAATACGTTATACATCATTATATTAAAACAACGACGCGACAGTATTATGACTAGTTGAGGTAATATAAGTGATAATCCGTTTTATAATTACGACAATAAGTTAAATTTACAAATCTGAAAAATAAAATATTCACTCTTTTATTGCAATTGATAGAAAAGTATAAAAGTAGATAGGCTGTGACAGTTCTGGACCAAAATCTCATGTTATTTCTTACGGAGGTTCATTCTGGTTTTCAAGGTCACTTTTCGCCAGGCTCCGCCCACCTGTAGCTAACTTCACAACTTGTGCGCGCAGGTCTGGCACGCAATTCAATTGTCTGATCACCGCACCATCGAGTGACCAAGTCGGAAACTCTTAATAGTCATGACGTGTTAATTTTTTCACAGCCTCAGGTCTGGTGGGAAATTCAAACGTTGCACCCCTCCCCGTTCCCGACCCCCTCTACATCGTTTCTAGACTCCGGGCCCACGCCTTCTTGAATTAGTGGGAAATTCAAATGTCGCGCCATCTCTAGTATCCATCCGGAAACTTTTAGTACTTCCAAGTCATCATGTGTTAATTTCATGACGCTCTAACATATATACCTATCGGAAACATGAACTGTTGACTACAAAGGATTGCTCATCTCCATAAGAGTAACGTTTCCCAGTCACCACTCTATTTGGACTGTTAGTGACGTACTAAGCGGTTCATTTCTCGGTGCGACGGTAGTTGACTGCGCCACGGGCTCTACTGCTACGATATAATAGGCACGTTATATTTGTGTTTTGATTTATTTCTATACATATGTATATGATAACTGTGTTAAAAAAAAGCCTAGGAATTTTTAAATGACCGTTCATAAAATATCGAGATGTATTTAGTTAAAAAAATAAAACAGCATCTCACAAAATGTATCTATTTTAAAAAGGACCGCTGGTGCAAGCCGCTAACAGACCGGGACTGTTGTCGACGTCACAACTGACTATCGCGTATGACCTTGGTGAAACAAATCAGTGCAGATAAGCTATCCTTTGTAGTTAACAATCCTTGTATCGGAATAGCTAAGTATAACGCCCCGCCCCGTTCAGATAGTTGCGGAATGCGAATTTCCGCTTGCAGATTTTTCTTTTTTAATTCGACATATGCGTTCCAGGAGAAGTTAATTTGCTAATTTAACTTCTAGTTAAAAGTGAACGAATTGTCTTACGTCCATTCCGCTACACCTGCAAGAAAACTAGATTGTTTTAGAACAAATTTTATAAAAATCTGCAAGCGGAAATTCGCATTCCGCAACTAACTGAATGGGGCAATCACTAATATTGTAGATATAAATGATGATCGTCGCGCTATCTAGTGATCCATCCGAAAACTCTTAATACTTTAGTTAATAGTTTCTATAGATGCCATTACGTGTTAATTTTCTTTCGCAGCCTAGAATTCGACCCTACAATCTTTCGTTTACAGACACAATTAATCAATGAAACAAAATTTTATTAAAATCAATACATAATATTGGCTCCTCGGAGACTACCTTGCGACCGACCGTGCAATCACCGCGTTGTTCACGGTGACGGGTTGCATGGCCAAACAGGGCCGCTCCGGTTCGGCTAAAAGAAAATGGGGCGAGAAGCCCTGACTCCTTTTGTTAAAAATAGGCAATATAATTAAAAACATTTTAAAAATAAAATTTAACAAAACTTAAAAACTAAACAAATTCGAAGCTATCGCACTGCACCAATTTTGCTGCTGACACAGGTACCCAAATCTAAAATGGGAAATCTCCATCGAAGTGAGGTACTGCAGGGCTGCGTAAGGTTGCCTAAACTGGGGTTTATCGAAATTTTCAGTTTCTAAGAAATTCCGTAGTGAAGCTAATTTTGAGTGAAAAAAATGCATAAAAAGAGAATGATACAAGAACAAAGACAAAAGGACGCAAAAAGAGGTCAAGAACACGAGACAAAATGTACAAACAGAAAGGAACAGGGGGACAGGAAAGATTTACAGACACAGCGCTCTAACATATGTGGCTATCGGAATAACCAAGTCTAAGTCGCATAATATCAGAACACATTCCAGCTAAGAGTTGCGAGAATCTGGTTCTGATTGATAGATCCTGTGATAACAATAATCAATTCTTGTATGATGACAAATTAATAATTTACTAAACCATTTTTGGTTACATTTTCATCAAAGAACATCATATGAATACCGTGAAACCAATGAAAATTATTTTTCATTCATTTCATTATTAATAAATTATATGACTTTTTGAGAAACAATATCCTAATGCATATGAAATGGTAGTGCTTGTATCAACTGAAACATATTCAATATTTTTATTCTAGTCATAAAGTAAATGAATGCATAATTAAGATAAAAGACTGACTTAAGTAAACTACATTAGAATACTCATTTTCTGTCACTGTAAAACAGCAGTAAAAATTATAGTGTAGTAATAAATGAGGAGAGTTTTAAAACTTTTAAACAGGTACTTAAACTTCATGATCAAAGTAATTACAAAAAATTAAACTGACTATCGTCTCAATTTACAAAATAGATTTCTATTAAATGGTTTTGTAAACAGATATTGTATTTTAATACTAGAAAATAAAATAAAAGATAAAGGAGATAAATAAGAAAATTCAAAACATAAATTCCAGTGAACCCCTGTTTACTTACAATCTTAATAGAATTAAAAATTGTCCAATCAATCGTAAGTGCATCGGGAAACAAATTGAAACATTTAAACAATTCAACGAATAAAATAAAGAAACTATAAGGGTCGTAATTTAAGGCATGACAGACAAATGAAACAGTCAGTTATAATCTAGTAAATGAGTATAAGACGAGTATATATTTATCAGATGATTATTTATAAGACTATAAAATGCCTATGACACAAGGCAAAAAAAGAATTCTACGGCAATGGAATTAAACGAGCAACTATTAATACTAAAGAAATTTGGATACACATATAATCTCAGATGAATTTTCAAAATATTACTCTAATGCGGTAACCGAATTAACACCTTATCTCAACAGAATGTACAAACCGGACACAAATTATTAATACAATGGCAAAAGAAGCAGAAGAAACTGATGCAGAGTATGGATTAAACTTGTGATTTTATTAGAATGGAAATAATGGATGTCAAAAATGAAGTTTTTTTCTCGTTTTTTTTTATTTTGTTCCCTTTCCTTAGCAACACAAGTACAACTCTAACATGTTACATGAAAATAACACACTACAAAAATACACAACAAATCAGTAATCATATCTAGTTTCATAACACTCCCATTATTTGTTTACTGATTTGAAGGTACACAAAGTAAACTTCTAATATTGACGAACTGTTTTTTTGGTAAAGCCTTCGTAAGAATGTCAGCAAATTGCTTCTTAGATTCGACATAAACAGTCTCAATGAACCCATTTTCTACTTGCTCACGTATAAAATCATATTTGATATCAATTAGTTTGGTCATTTTATGATGTTCTTGACTCTTGATTAAACGAGTGGTACTTTATCAATAATACAGTTTGGTAGGTGCATGTAAGTCCACGTTAAATTCTTGAAATAATTTTCTCAACGAAATTACCTCCTGAGCTGCTTCTGAACCAACTACGTATTCCGACTCTGCGGTAGACCGGGTAACACACATCTGAGAATGTGAAGAAAATCTGGAAGTGTCCCAGCTAGCATACTTAAGTCACCAGTTTTTGGTCTTCTAGTGTCAATTTCATTGGCAAAAATCAGTATCGAAAGTAGAATTACGTATGTACCGACTTGACTGACAACAAACATAATGTCAGGGCGAGTTACAATAGCTAGAAACATTAAACTAGCTACAGTTTCTCTGTATGATAAACCATACAGTCTATCGTCTCTTGTTGAAGCTTGATTTGCATGAAGCACTACATATGGATCAGGAACTGTTTTTGTATTACAGTTTACCATGTTGAACGTCTCTACGATTTTGGTAACATAACTTTGCTGGCTCAAAATATACATATTTGTTCTCGATTACATTAATTTCCATTTCAACGTAATATTCTGCATCACCAACGGTTAGTTGGATCTTTTTCCAAGGTTGCCAAAAATATGTCCAGAACATTAGCAGATTTCACATAGCTAGACCATCATCAACGTCCAACGCCAAGAATATTTCATGATTTTCAAAAAATACATAAAAACTGCATTTTTCAGCGTCTAGTTGCTTGAAGGTGTATGTATTAAGAAATTCCACAAACTTCTTATTCCAACATCTTGGAGATTGTGTAGTATTTTAAAATACTACTGTGAAATTTGTAGGGCCACTCAAATGTACCTAGTGTTGCATTACTCATGAAACGACAAGATCAACCGATGAAAGTCTCATAACAATTAATTCAATTTCACATTGTTTATTTCTTTAGTATCATTAAATTTTTTTGGCATTAAGGACTGTTTTCTGTAAATATATTTCCTCATTGGTTGGCAACAGGAAGTCTTCTGAGACGAAGTTGGCAGCACTGAGAAAGACGCGAGGAAAGACGTCATATTTCCGGGCGAAGGGGGCGGAGATGGCGAATTTCTTATCTTTGCTTTTTTGTGACCTGCCAACGTATCATCCGGTAACTATATGTATGAAATCATGTGCAGCCAGTCTACTGCTCTAGTACCAACTATAACCGTCAGGGGCCATCATAGTCCCATCCTTACTTGGTGTCATGAAGACGGCCATTCCATGATGTACGCGGGGATATTCTAACCATGCTGTAGACGAGTTGTCCGATCAGTACTGGAGCAGGTTTTTTGTTAGAGCAAGTTTTTTGTTGGGGCAGGTGTTTAATCTCTTTTCTTTGAGAATATAAACATTGTAAGGCAGAGCATGACCATGCAAATGCTATTAATAATTTAACATCGTAGATACACGATACTCTTGGATAAACATTATTTCCATACTATCACATATTGTTCACTTTTTGTTGATTATTAGCATTTAACTTCGTAATTAAACTAAACCTCTCTAGCCTGTGTGTATATATTGTATATAATAAGTGTTCTTTTTGTAGAAATCTTGTTTTTGATATTTGCACCGTCTCTGATAATATTTGTCTAGTAATTCGCCTTGTTAGCTAGTGTTTCCTTTTTAAATAAGTAATCACAATTTTTTTTATTACTTTCAAGTCTTTAGTAAATTTGGTCAAGCACTTTTGCCTTCTTGGCTGAGCAAAATGTCTAAATAGACTTTTCAGCAACCAAGTAGCGCCCTCTCTCAATTCACACTCCGAACCCATAGCCCTATGCTGCGGGAACGGGAACCAATTTATTCAACTAGTTATAAATTTGGTTACAATTGTTAGAAACTATGTATGCCCTTGTTAAGCCTACACAACAGAGTACAGTATAATTTTCTGTAGTAAAGCCTTCCGGTTGCTTCATGTACATTTTTTCTTGTAAACCCTCGTCCAGGGTAAGTCAAGCTGCAATTGACAACATCCTAACGGTCATATCTTACAACAGGCAAGAACGTTTCTAAATAAACTATGCAAGGTTTTGACAGTAACCTTTTGCACAGAGTCTAGCTTTGTATCGTTCAATTTTGCCATCTGGTTTATATTTTATCCTAAACACCCATTTGTAACCAATTGCTTCACAATCTGCTGGTAAAACTTGTAGTCACAACGTCTCATTTTTTATTAGCGATTCAAACTCGTTGCTTCACTTTCCAGGGCTCCTTCATACGTTTGAGGTTCACCCGATATTGCTGCATGCGCCTCCAATAAATTGGTTCCTTAATATCTCCGGGTTGTCTTAAAACACGAACACTAACTATCTCTTGAAGCTTCATTCTTCATTCTTATCCTGATTAACCCCCACTTCCATGCTTTCTAAAATTGTATTTTCACTCCTACCTTCTGATAGGTTAATCATGAACTCCTTTTGCAAATTATCTTCATTTTTCAAATTTTCCCCTTCAAATACGATATTGTTATGATTTGAAATACTGATGCTGTCTTTATGTACAGTTGACTTAAAAAAAAATGGTACACTTTCTTTTAGCTATGTAAATCATTCGTTCTTTGATTGATATTAATAATCTTACAAATGTCACTTTGACGTTAATCAGTGGCGTCATTATTAAAAATGGTTCGACATCTAACAAATATTCAATGAGTAAAACCACTATAATGAGTGTTAAAAACCAATAGGAAACTAACCAAACGGTATCCCGAGAAGTTGGTTACGGTAGGCCCAGAAAGAGCAATAATCAAGAAGATGAAAATCTTATAAATTACCGAAGAGAAAACACTTTTCAGACTGCAGTAAATGCAATTTCAGAGACAAATTTCCCTGCTTCGGTACCTACTGCTTGCAGAAGAATAAAACTAGGAAGCGAATTGAAGAGTTGTTCAGCGGCTAAAAAATACAAACTAGGATTATTTTTGCACTGAACTATATAATTAATGATGAAAACTTCTGGGGACAAGTTGTCCTTTCTGACGAAAAGGTTTTTAAATCCTGTAACGATGGACATGTTCGCGTATATAGGCCTCCTTCCACTAGATACGACGAAAAATATACTTTCGATCCATAAATATCAGGAAGGTTTTCAGTCAATATCTGGGCTTGGATGAGCCTAAATGGGTTAAGTGTGTGTTGGAACAGTGGTGGTCATCTCAATTCCATTAAATATATTGAAATTACACAATATTATGTTGCCGTCAGTAATAGAGGTGTTTCCGGAAAATTATTTTATTTTCCAACAAGACAACTGCTCCATACATACGGCCCATCGTGTCAGGCAATGGTTTCTTAATAAAAACATAGAGTTGATACCGTGGCCATCTAAAAGTCCGGATTTAAATCCAATTGAAAATGTTTGGGGACTAATGGTGAAACACATAAGAAAATTAAATAACCATCCAAATAATGCCCAAGAATTGGAAGGTATAATTGAAGACGCTTGGGAGAACTTGTCGCAATAAGTTGACCTTGCAAGAAATCTGATTTTGTCCATGCCTGCTAGACTTCAGGCAGTTTTAGACGTTAATGGATCAATGACAAAATATTAGTTAATTCTGTATTACGTAGTTGAAGTTCATTTATTTTTATGTTCAGTTTGCATTGTTTACATTTTTTTTAATCTCAAGTGGTATTTTTGTGTTCTTATGTTAAAAATAGAATTATCATTATTCAGTTAGTATTTTAATTACAACCATTAGTAGAATTATCCGTAACAAATATTATTTTTTTAAACAATAATATGGCAGGCTTGAGAATGTTTTGAAAAAGTTATTTTCTAATTATTTTTTAAAATTTCATTTGAATAAAATTAAAAAGGAAGGTTTAATAAGTTTAAAAACACTAAGAAAACCGGTCTCCTCCAAAAAACCCTTACCCCGGGGTAAATCACCTCTTCTCCACTCCCCTCTCGACTGGCCAGTTCTATTTACAGACATATGCACACAACTAAACTATTAAGATTTTCGATTACAAGAGTTGTACCAGTTTTTTTTTAAATCAACTGTACATATTCATTGAAATTAACATATTTCACAGTAACAGTTTATATGTCGTTACACAATATTAATTCCTTATGTATACGGATTGTTGGGAAAACTGCGCCGCATGGGTGATAAATTTAATGTTGGAACATTATTTCAAACCTGAAACACTTTGAGATCCATTTTGACGGAAACAAAACCATTGAATTTGGAGCAAAAGGCGAATGTGATAAGCATTATGTCCAGACCTTTCAGTGTAAGATTGGATGGACACAAAAATTAAATTAGAAAAAATGAAATTCAGGATTTGCGAATACGTTTGGAAAACCGAACAGAATAAAATGAGATTCGGCAAAAATTTTAGTGAATGAGGTAGGTAACAAAAAAAAAAAAATTAAAGAATCCGCGATAATATTATTAAATAAGGATAAATGCGTATCTCATTGTTCTGCAGATTTTTATACGATATGGTTACCAATGTTAAAAGAAGAACTTAACAAGCATAACATCATTTACAATATCAACAGCTCTGTGTAAGTAGTATCTATAAATATGACGCAAATACAATCTTAAGGCTTTGTATTTAACATACACAGCATATAAGAACTGCATTCATAACTTTGAAAAAGGAAACAGATTTAATTCCCGAAACGTCAGATAAATACTATATTATGCTTAGTTTTATTTATATGTATTAGTAGGCAAAAAATAGTCTCTGACGGATTCTTTGACATAAATGTCACACACGTAGTGGTTATTTTTCCAATATACTAATTAGTTTTGTAACTTTTGTAGAATTTATGATCAGAAGATATATTATGTGGTAGAAAAACTCATAAAAAGAAGAAATGAATAAGAAATATATATACCTTCACAGTTACGTCTTGTAGAATTAAATCGATGAAAAAAAAAGTTTTAACAATTTTTTTGTAAGTTAGTGTCTCCTCCGTATGTCGTAAATATCTCTGTTTCTAACGATCGAATCATAAAATAGCAAGAATTGAAAATTGTTTATGAAAAGTTTTCAGAGGTAACAAGAGCTTCGAAGAGCCAGTCGGACTGATAGTTATTTTATGAATAAATAAAATAGTCGAAACTTGTCGATTTTAAATAAATGAACGTATCTCAATAATACTCGGTAAACTTGGTGGATATAATATGTTACTTAATAGCAGTTTGTGCAACAAGAGTGGATATGATAGCCATATCGAACGAGAAAGAAAATTGAGCACGACGCCGTAGGCGGAGTGCCTCAATCTTTCGAGTGCGATATGGATAATCCACTCGAGTTGTACAGTATACTTTTTCTACGACCGGATTAAGAAAAAACTACAAATAATAGTTTTAATCAAATTTTAATAGACAAACTTAGCTACTGCTTAATCTTATGCTCTAAGTGAAAACATTTTAGAAAAGCGGCAGTAGCCTAGTGGTTATATCTATACTTCGAAAAGCAAGAGATCATAGGTTCAATCCTCCACAAACTGGCGGCGCTCAATCTTCAAGACAACTCGCTGTGGAAGCGAGAGCCCTGAAAAGTACGCGGGAGGCCATACCAGCCTTGACGGGTACGAATGGACAGACATCGCTAACGGACGCACGAAAGGCGAACGACTTAGCTGACTATTTTCAGACGATACACAATAACAATAACACGACCGCATCGAACAAGACGTACAAGAACTGCTCGGTCATGACATCCAACTGACGAGACAACAATTCCTTAAAGTCATGACCAAGCCCTCGGAGGTGGCAGACATTGTCAGGAACTTACCAAACAATAAAGCACGCGAAGCGGACTGTATCGAATACAGGCTGCTCAAATATCTCCCGAGGAAAGGTATTGTGCAGTTGACGTACATCGTTAACGCAATCCTGCGACTGCAGCACTGGCCTAGCCAGTGAAAGGGCGCCGTGCTCGTTCCCATCCTGAAGCCGAAGAAGAACGTGCGGTTCATCGGCACCTACAGGCCCATCTCGTTGCTGTTGGCGATCTCCAAGTTGGTGGAGAAGATCATCCTGATCAGATTCGATGCTGTTCAGGATGAGCTCCGCATAGACGACGAGTCCCAATTCGGCTTCAGGAAGGGCAGGAGCACGGTCCAGCAGGTCGTTGATATTGAGAAGGCCTTCGATACCGTCTGGATCCCGGGCCTACTCTACAAAATGCACAACTACAACTTTCCGACGCACATCACCAAACTCATCCACTCGTTACTGACGGGCAGAACCCTACAGGTTCGGGTGAATAACAAGCTATCAACTCGGCGGGACATTCGTGCGGGCGTCCAGCAAGGATCGTGCCTGTTACCAAAATTGTACAACTTGTACGTCTCCGACTTCCCAGAGTTCCCGAATACCAAGCTGGCCAAGTACGCCGATGACACGACCATGTACGCGCATTCACGCAACGCGTAGGCGGCAAACATGCTGCTGAAAGCGCACATGGCTCGTGCCACGGCTTATTACGACCAGTGGAAGATTCGGGTCAACGCTGAGAAATCGGAGGCGATATGCTTCACGCGTCGATTCACTGAGAATCGTATTCTCACGCCAATTTCAATCAGAGGCAACCAAATTCCAATCAAGGGATGCGTGAAGTATCTGGGGGTGAGACTGGACAAAAGACTGACGTTTAATACGCACATAAATGAAACCATACGGACGGTCTACTCCCTGTCCAGGAGTCTGTATCCGCTCATGGTCAGGGGAAGCAGACTAAATAGATAAAATAAGAAATTGCTGTACACGACGGTGGTCAGGCCGTCTATCACATAAGTGGCGCCGGTGTGGTGCAGCACGTCGGCCAAGACAATGAATAAACTGAAAGTACTGGAACATAAGTACATGCGCCTCATTTCAAATTCTGGAAGGTACACCTCCCTCAGAGACCTCTACGAACGCTGCAACGACATAACTCCGATAGCCGACTACGTCCAGCACATCTCTCAAAACTTCTATTTGTTCAAGCTGGGCGATAGTCCACTAACAAGACACATTACACAAATTAGACAGCATAATGCCCTATTTCGGATTAAACACCCTTTACCTTACCAGACGTTGCCAATCTTCCCGCAGCCACTCTAGCCAAACTTTCACCTACTATACCTTCTCTAATACTATCCACATTTCACTCATATTTCATACCTTTCATCTTTCCTGTCCCCTCTTCTTTTGTTTTTTGTATTTTTGTGCCGCGTTTGTTGTTCCTTTGTTTCTTTTTGTACATTTTTGTCTGTAAATTCATTCTTCCAACACTAATATTGTAACAGAATCCAAATTTTATCTTATAACAATCAAAATTTTTAGAATCACAGTTTAGGCCTTGCGCAACCCGTAGTTGAAGCAATTCGCGGATGGCACTTCGTGCAAGTTATGGTGTCAGCGTCAGTGCCAAAATTAAAAACAGTGAAAGTGCGCATAAACGGCGAAAGCCAAAGTGTTCGTAGTTCCATTTTTAATGTTAAGCTTTCTTTTTCAAGCAATGTTTTGTCAGATTACCTATTTTTATTTTAGTATTGTTAAAAAGGAGTTTAGGGGTTTTTTAGTTCGTTCTAATTTTTATACAATTGTTGCTAACGCCAAACCGGTCCCGTCTCGGCCCGGCCTTGCGACGCACCGCTGCGTTAACCCGGCGGTCGCAGGGTCGGTCCCGGGATGGGTGCCGGGGAGGCAGCTTATACATTTTTACGTGTTTACCCCTTTAATTTGAATACATTTGTTTTGAATTGAATTGAATTGGTTCAATCCCCCCATATAGCTCCTTTTTTTTTTGTCATAATATACCTCTAAAATTTCGTCTGTATATAATAATTTCAATAAAATTTTAGGTGGTATACCGTTTATCGATTTTTCACTGGAATCACTCATTTTAAATTATTTTCTAGCCCAAACAGCACGAATATACACACTGACAACTACTGACAATTATTTTGACAGCTTACGCACCAACTTGAATTTTTTAAAACGAATAGTTGCCTATGTACTTAATACACGAACTGTGATTGGTCGATTTCATATCCATCCTAGAACGTATATGAAATATATCCGTTCAGTTAACTGGAAGGGCCCACTTATCCATTCTACAGACTGTACGGAAAACAGCAAATTTACATAAGGGAGTAGAAAAAATAAGTTAATACAGCAAAATTACCTTATTTGGTTGTCTTAAAAGCTACGAGTTCCATCATATAATTTAATACTTTTTGGTATTAACTTAGTTGTTTGGATGGGATCTTCAATAGTGCGTGTTTTAAACTATTCTGTTATGATGTCTTTTCCTACAATGTGAATACTCTGTAACAATTATATAACATGAACCATCATTATCCATTACTACCAATAAAAGTTGTAGCACCAATTTATACATTCAAGTTAAAGACACATATATGTATAGTTATTTCCTTATGGTTAAATCGTATCAAAATTAAACAAATGATAGATTGTAATTACGTTATAAGCAGCCAACTATAAGATTTGTCTTTTTTTGGAATTTTCCTCGGAATTTTCTTTCACATACTTAATATGTATCTTTTTCTAAAATGTCCCAAACAACTTTTGGAAATAGCCTCAAGATTTTAAAATAAATCGACAAATCAAACAGTACTGTATACAACATTCTTAATACAAATTTTTTTGTTAATAAATAATTGAAAGCCTATAACCGAATTAGTAATAAATACTTATATGTAAGCAATTAATATTTAATATATTATTAAAATGTTGCAAATAAAAAAGGCTGAACACCTTTTACATTAATATACTTTTAAAACCTTCTGATTACTTCTTTATTGCGACATACAGATGCAATAATTCGCACTCGAGAGTTCTACGTTCACTGTTTGATGTTCAGAACACGTATATTAGTTTTTTCTTCTTTCCCATGGGAAATCATCAACCAACGAATTAATGACTATCCCATCTCTCTATTTAAGCTAAAGCTAAGCTAAAACTGAGAAATCTAATTGGTATTTTCCAACCGCCACTGCTAAAACATAATGTGTCTGATAACGGACTAATTAATAAAGGAGCCAGCTACTTTATATGCAGTATACTTTTGGTGTGTATTAAGATCTATTGCATTTTAGAACTTGATAATAATATATAAGAGCTTTCGTAATATACGTCCTTAAATAGCCATAATAATTTATTTAGAAACTATTCGCCCTTTCTGGTATTAATTCATGTGTTGAAGATTTTGACCATTTTTCAACTTCAAGAAATTTTAAAAATGAAATTTTCAAATCGTCTTATGTTTTTTTTTTAATACCTGTTCACTCGTTCGTCCGGATTAGCTTAATTGATATCCATGAAATTCTGTGTAAACTATAGGACGCTTTTCTAAATGATGGTTCCATTGTAGTTTCATCAATATACCTAGAGTATAATTTATTTCCTTTTATAGAAAATAGAGGAATATTTGGTCTTCCGTAGTGTGTATTTTACGAAACATTTATTTCCGTAATACTTAATCCCACTCACGTTGGATTACATTTTGTTAATTTAATAGCAATTACACGAAATATTATTAGGATAACTTTATACATATGCATCTAGGCCCCACTTCAATAAAAATAATTTGTAAGCCATCACTAATAACTTTAACTTCCGTATCCTGTGGGCACTGGAGGTACAAGAACAGACACGAAATACGATAATGATGATGTGATGTGATGACCGCAACTCGCGGGAACCGAGGCCTGTCTGTGCGCAATATCGCTACGTACGATTGTTTATACGATCAGTACCGAATATTACCGAGTATAAAAAATTAATTCGATGCTTATTTGGTACACATAGTATTCCCAATTATTATAGGTAGTGAACTAATAATATCAATTAAGAGATATTTTGTTAGCCCCCTTTAATAGCATCAATTTGATCTTTAATAAAGCTTGTTAGATGCGTAATAAAGATTATTAAGGTAACAGAAAATTAGCAGCAACTTCTTTTTATTAAGAAATACCCACTTACTCCAATAAAGTACGTTAGTTACCATAGCTAGAGAACTGATAACCATAATAATACTGTTTTAGGAAAGTGACTTCAACAGCTCTTAGTACTTTAAGATGCTGTAAATGTTAAATTTATAATAACGGTTACAACGATTTTAATGAGCCTTATTAAGAACTTTTTAGCAAGACACTTTAATAGGTCGAATTTTCTCAGTGCACAAACGGTTCCAGAGTAAACCTGCGCACAAAAAATGTAACAGAGCGACAGACGGAAATTTTGTTCGCTCAAATTTAAAATCTCGATGTTTCATGACATCTATTTCAACAAAATATATATATATATATATATATATATATATATATATATATATATTTTGCTTTACTATACTTCCACTGGACGTGGAAGTAATTAAATGTTCGTTCACACCTTCTAATATAGTTTTTTTATTAGCATGGTTTTGTCAAATTTCAAAATTTATGGCCAGTTTTTGATGATATAATTTCTTAGATAGTACAGCCTTAATGTTCAAATCATGCCGTTTATAAGTTTAAAACAGGAAAACATATTATGTAGGTACAACAAAAGGAGTGAAGCGGAGAAAAGTTATAATTCACAAACATTTGAAGTTCTCTTAAATGCATCCTTTCACGAGCGTCTACAACTTCAGACTCACTGAAACCGTAATAATTTATTGACGTCGCAAACAGACAATGACCCATCCCAACTCAGACAACTTCATTAATATATTAATTGAATCGTATATTGTTTGGTATTTTATTCCCTCTCTAAGTTAAAGCAAAAAAGCACACGAGAACGAACGTTCATCAATCAAATATTTCTGTTAATTCAATTCCTGCCAGAAATCAAATAACGAAGTAAATTACAAAGATTATATGGATAATAAAATAGTAGGTGTGAAAACCACTATCACATTATACACATTATAAAACTTAACAGCTATACAGGGTATATCTAAAAAAATCGGCACAAGAGAATTTCATGAACAATACCACTACTTATTTTTATTATTAATGTTTTAATTGTCTTATTTAGGTTACCGTCCTGGCCCTCCTGGGGAAGTTTAGCATTATTTCACCACTCAATACACACCAGACAACTACATGACGACCATTCTCTACGATATTCCCATCTGCTGAGATTCGAACTCAGGACTGGTACCAGTGACTAGCCCAGTTGCCTCTCACACAGCTCCATTTACTCCACTACTACCTAGGCTACTACTACCAGGATTCGAACCCGGGACTACTTGGTCTCAAGCCCATTTCCATTTCCATTTAAAAATTCTTTATTTATTGTAAGTATTTACATTTCAAAATTTTTTATTTTATTTATCTCATGTATTTCATTTTACAAAGCCCAACGCATAAGCATTAAACCACTAAGCTGACTTACTGATTGAATTCTCTGTAGTTATACAGTAAACGGTCAGAAGCTCAATGTGAAAGCGATGCTGGTGAAAATGTTATGCGCAGATCTCATTGTCACGAATTTAAGTTTTCGCCATGCGTGAATTAGTTTGTATGCAAGACAAATCCTTACCGGTTTCTCTCTGGTATAAAATGATGCTAAATTTACATTTGCTTAAAAGATGGAAAGTAATCCTTAGTTCATTATAATAAAGAACACATTTTTAGACATTTTGGAAGGCAGTGATAAATGCCCTTATATGAGCAACGAACAAAAAAATCCTTAATAGAAATTATACGTAATGGTGGTAATTACCCTGCTTCAAAAACCGTCGATCGATGACGATTACTTTTGCTCCCATATTCGCGCGCGCTTCTTTGCATAAAATGATATAATATAAATTTTATTCACGTCGATTAAATTAAAGAAACTATAATTTGATGATATAGGAAATCGACTACTAGAAGTATTAAACATCTCTTTACAATATGGGGTAGTGCCCCAGTCTTGGAAAGTGTCCACTATTGTGCCTGTAGAAAAGAAAGAAAATACGTCGTTATGTCAAAAATTTAGACCAATAAATACTCTCCCCCATATGAGAAACTGCTGGAAATATTAGTTAAGGAGCTATTATTGAATTATGTTGAAAGCAATGGAGTATTGTCAATTTATCAGGCTGGGTTTAGGAAGCAAAATTCTTGTGACACTGCTCTACAAACAGTTATGGTCAAGTGGAAAGAAGCTATAAGTGAAAGAAAGTATGTTGGTGCAGTGTTTCTAGACTATAAAAGAACTTTTGAAACAGTTGACAGAGAGTTACTATTAGAAAAACTGGAAGCAATGGGTATTCAAGGAATAGCCCTTTAGTGGTTTCGTTCATATTTCACTGAAAGACAACAAGTGGTTAAGTTCAACAATAGTATATCTAGTAAAAGATAAGTGGTTTACGGTGTTCCGCAAGGTTCTGTTTTGGGCCCAATTTTGTTTACATTATATATTAATGATATTGTCAATATGCCCTCTCATTATGCTATCCAATTGATTGCGGACGACGCATTACTTTACTTCGTAAATTATAATGTAGATGAAAATGTCAAAAATTCAAATTCAGATCTAAAAAGAATTAAACTGTGGTCTAATGAAAATAATCTTTCTCTCCATTTAGATAAACTAAGTTTATGCTTGTAACTATTAGATATTATACCAATTGCTACGAGTTGAACGTACATAAACAAATAGATACGTTGGATCTTAATGATTATCAGATAATTACGTAACGAAATCACTTGGGCTACCGTGGCGTAGCAGATACCGTAGGCACTGACTTACCCGGAAAGTGATGTACGTGCCTACGATAAAATTTCTCTAGCTCAGACTATCTCAGGGCGTTAAGCCCAAGCTTACACAAACTATGATAAATTATTAGTTTACTTACTTAACAAATCACTGAGTTTTTCCATATGTAGTGGTCGCAGACGAAATAATGACACTTTCTTTAAAAAAATGAAATGCACTATATTGAACAATTTACAAAATTGGTTCTCTAGAATATAACCTGGCGATGTTCACAGTTGTGGCCAATATTTCACGATTAATCAGTTATAACATTCATAAAATGCCTCGTGTAGCTACACATCGGTTTACAATATTATCATGAATTGTCATAAATTCTGTCACAAAGGTTTGATTTAAAGAACCTCCTTAAATATATGTAAATATATGCATAAAATATTTAAAAATGTACAGGTTAAAATGCCAAAAAGTATAAATTGATATCCAGCGGAACCACTGAAGGTGGTCCCCGGTAAGTAAAAATAATAAACACACAAACACACTTATTCAGGGTGGTACGATACCGAGTCCGGTGGGAGAACTGAAGCCCTGCAGAGATGCCTTCGGGACACAAGAAATGGACCCAAGGATGGGGTTGATCGTGGCCTCACCAGCCCTGGAACCTTCCACTGTTTGTGGATGCCCCGTCCGTGGAACTTCACTGACGTGCGTAGAAGCCCCGTCCGTAGAACCCTAAAGATATCACGATTTAATTCACAGTCAGAAATGCACGTGAAGCGTGCTTAATGTGAGAAATTCTGACATAACCTACAAATGAAACATAATTTACCTCACTGATGAGGGAACAATCCACCAAAACTCCTGGAAGCCACAGTCGGATAAATGGGGTTGAGTCGCCTTTTAAAGTTGACACTGTATTTCCACAGGAAAGCCTGCAAATTTGCGAAACACGTGGGTAGAGAACGGGCAAGATGGCGTGAAGAGGTTAGCTTACCTTGTGTAATTTAATATCCTGCTTCCGCAGATAAAATTTACTCACAAACACAAAATATTCCGCTAAACGGAACAACAACGGATTGAGGAAATTTTCTTGAGTTGGTTATTCTAAAATCCATGCGGATGCCTTGAATAAAATCAAGATTCACAGAATAACAACTAACCAACAAGCCAAGCCAAGCCAACCAAAAATGTCTGCTTCCGTTTTCCTTGTTGATCACGTGTCACAAATGTGTCGCCCTCCCATGGAGAATAGCGAAATGTGTTACGGACGTGTAGCAGTTGTTATAATGCGGCCCACAAAACGCTAAAGCGTATGGTGGGTCGCATACGCTAGAGGTCCGTAACAACTCCCCCTTTACTCGCAGGAAAAAAAAATCGAAGATTTTTTTTTCTTACTAGCTTCTCACCAGAGGATGGATAATTGGTGGGGAGACTTAATATGCACGGGGATGGCTAACCCGCCTCCCAAGTTACCATCAGGCATAACAATGAAAATAATGAGACTTAAATGCACGAGGATGACTAACTCGTCTCCCAAGTTATCATCAGGCATAACAACAAAAATAATGTCAAAAATAAGGAGACTTAAATGCACGGGGATGGCTAACTCGTCTCCCAAGTTACCATCAGGCATAACACAAATAAAAATTAAAAAAAAAAATACGTAGAGAAAAAAAGAGAAGGGAAAAAAAGAACAAAAACGCATAAGGACTTAACAGCTAGGAAGTAGCTCGCCCCAAGGCTACTCCACCAGCAAAACAATGAGGTACGGGAGTGTTCCCCGTCACACCACGACGACCACCCTTGCTAGACAACGAGGTTAGTCTGAAGCCCAGTAGTGCCTACCCGGGTAATGATAACCAGGCCTAGACCAGGCTACCTCCAAGCAGCACCTCCCAAGCTCGAGCCCCTCCAGATGGATACCTTTAAAGGCAGCTGCCAGCAATGTGAGCGCCCCCAACGAGACGGAGTCCCTCAAGACGCAAGCGCCACACAAGACCATTTTTGGGGACTTTTACCCCTCGCAGGTATAACCACGGTGATGGTATTCGTGCATCCCCCATCACAGAGATCCAACCAAAGACACTTCCTCCCGTGAGGCGGAAAGAGGTGAAAACTTACTCAGTGGGTTTCAGCCACCTGAGCAAGACCAATGAACCAGAAAAACAAATGTTACTACCAAATTAACGACAGAAGTGACCTAAAACCATGTCACTAAGACCAACATAAAAAAAACGAATTCGTCATTGCCTATTCGGATGCCTAAGTACGTCAACGGAACTAACAGAACAGACCACAACTAGTTGTCATCGGGAGGGTGTGCTTTCAGATCTTTTATGTGCCACACCGAACGTTTACCGTCAGAACCTTCAAGCTCATAAGTCCATGGTGACAGAATTTTTCTAATCGTGAAGGGACCCACAAATTTAGGTGCTAACTTTGCCGTGAAATATTTAGAGGCATCAGACTGGGCGTGAGAACGTCTCCAGACCTTTTGCTTCAAAACAAACTTATCAGGTCTGCGTCTTAAATTATACTGTTTCTTACTGGATTTATGGGCCTTTAATATTCTACTCTGAACATCCTTATAAATCTTAGCGAAGGCAAGTTTACGGTTTTCAGGATTTACAACTGGATACTCAGACTCAGAAGGTACGTACTTATCACTGTTGCCATCTAACGAAATTTCACGACCAAAATTGACAAAATTAGGCGTTAGGCCTGTAACCTCATGTTTGGACGATCTAATAGCGAAACCTATTTTCGGCAAAAATTGATCCCAAGCCCTGTGATTATCCTTTACATACGCAGATAACATAGTCTGAACAACACGATTTACCCTTTCAGTCAGGTTGCATTGAGGGTGGTAATTTGCGGTGTACGCTATTTCAATGTTGTAGGTTTTCGCAAGATTTTGGAAACGGTTACTCTGAAACTGACGACCATTGTCTACCACTATAGTCTTCGGAGCGCCAAATAAGAGAATTACATTATCCTCAATGACCTGCGATATGCTATTAGCGGTAGCTGACCTCAACGGAAACACCATGGCAAATTTACTAAAATTGTCACACACGACAAGAATAAACTGATAACCCTTAGCCGTCCTGGGTAATGGACCCATCAGATCGGCACTAACTAGTTGCCAAGGTTTTCCAACAGTAGGTGTCTTACTCAACAAATTTCCCCTAAGTGACTTCTGTTCGGGTTTAGTACTTATGCAAATCTCACATTGCCTAACGAACTTAGCCACATCGGCCTTTAATTTCGGCCAATAATACCTATTTCCCACTCGAGCCACAGTCTTATGGACCCCTGCGTGTCCACAACTCGCATCACAATGCAACGACCTAATTACTTCTAGGCGTTTCTCTTTGGGTAAAACCAGTCTCCAAGTGTCGGCAGGATCTGCTAACTCGGGATAACGCAAACGTACATACTTGTACAACTGGCCATTCTGTATACGCCATAAGGGATAACGCATAGGAGACCTTTCGACTCGCTCCAACATTCTCAAATACCATTTATCGGTGGGAAAATCAGCATGGTCCGTGACCGACAATACTTCGATGGATTCCACCGTTACTGGTACTGAACGAGACAGAAAATCAGGGACGGTATGTTCAGAGCCCTTGCGATGAATCAGTTCAAAATCATAAGGTTGCAAACGAAGTGCCCATCTGGCCAATCGACCTTGGGGATCTTTCAGCTGCTGCAACCATAGCAAAGAATGACAATCCGTTATGATTTTGAAGTGGAAACCTTCCAGATAGTGACGTAGCTTCTCCACTGCCCAAATTACGCCGATGCATTCTCTTTCGACCGAGCTATATTTGCGCTCCTGGCTAGTCAAAGAACGGGACAAATAGCAAATTACCTTTTCGCCATCATCAAATTGCTGCGTGAGCACGGCACCAACACCGAATGCCGACGAATCTGTCTGCACATAAAAGGTACGCTCAAAATCAGGGCAAGTCAAAATAGGTGCAGTAACCAAACACTCCTTAAGAAGTTTAAAAGATTTCTCGCACTCAGGCGACCAACACCAACTAACATTCTTCTTTGTGAGGTTCGACAAAGGAGCCACTATTGTAGAAAACTGCGGTACAAACCTTCGATACCAAGATGCTGTGCCTATAAATCTACGAATTTCCCTAACGTTTTTCGGAGAAGGTACACTCAAAATCGACTCTACTTTTGCTGGGTCAGGACGTAAACCATACTTATCAACAACATATCCCAAGTACTTAAGCTCAGGACGGCAAAATTGACACTTGTCAAAACTAACTATCAGCCCAGCAGAATGCAAGCGATCAAAAACCTTCTGCAACGTCTCTAGGTGAGATTCGAAATCCTTCGACACTACCACAATGTCATCCAAATAAACCAAAACCGAAGGCTGCAAATCAGCTCCAAGCACGGTATCAATAAGACGCTGCCAAGTCGCAGGCGCATTTGACAACCCAAAAGGCATAACTCGAAACCTATACAGGCCATTAGGTACAGTGAAAGCGGTATAGTCTTTGGAAGATTCGGCAATAGGAACTTGCCAATATGCACTCTTAATATCTAATGAACTTAAATATTTGGCATCCCTCAACTGATCTAATATGGAGGAAATCAGCGGCAGAGGATAGGCATCCTTTTTAGTAACGGCGTTAAGGCGCCGGTAATCTACACAAAAACGCAGAGTTTGATCCTTTTTCTGAACTAAACATATTGGGGAAGACCAAGGACTTTTACACGGTTCGATGATATTTAACTCCAGCATTTTCTTAATTTCATCATCAATCAGTTTTTGTCTGGCAGGCGAAACAGGATAGTATCTCTGTTTGATAGGTTTGGTATCTGGGAGTAACTCGATCTCATGAGAAACGAGATGTGTACGACCAAGGGAAGTACCCATCAGTTTCTGGTTTTCATCCACCAAACTATCCAGAGCTAGTTTCTGTGATACACTTAAAGAAGTTTCGTCAAGGACACTGTTAACCTCAACGAGTGGTTCCTGCTCAGAAAAATGCCAAACATCTTGTCGTAAATCTGGTATAATATTCATCGCTACCCAAAAATCTATCCCTAGAATTAACTTATGCGGTATTTCCGGAACTACTAGGACATCTATTACATGAACTTTGTCACCCAAGCAGAAAGGAACAGATACATAACCTATAACGGAACAGACTTGCCCATTAGCCACTCTGCACTCATTGACAGAGGGCTTCAAACTTAAACCAATCTGCTGGAAGACCTCAAAACCAGATGATCCTACCATTGTCCTGGTAGCACCTGAATCCAACAAACCCATCATAGGAAAACCTAACACTGAAAGTTGTAAGTAAGGACGCTGATCACCAACCACATGAGAAATGACATAATCGAGAAAAATTTGTTGCTTTAAGTCAACAACATTGCTGGTCGACTCACATACACCGGGAGAAACTGTTCGACCAATTAGTGTCTCCCTGGACAGTTTTCCGAACGCGAACACTTAGGACAGGACCTAATCGTAACCTCTGCTTTACCACATTTATAGCAGAACTTCTTCCTAGGAGCCTGACACTCCCGATGCCCATGACCTACTTGACCACAATTAAAACATTTGATTCCAGAATGTTGGACTTCATCCAAGACGAGACTAGAACGAGAGGTTGAACGAGAAGTAGTAGAACTAGTAGATGCATAAGCCAACTCTGGTATAAGAGATTTACTCTTAGGCGGAGGAGGAACATACGACTTAGCCAATTGTCGTTTGGAGTCAAGCATACGACAACATTGCAGGAGTTGCGTGACGGAAGTTATATTTTCAAAAGCAAGAAAAGGATGATAGTATGGATCTATGCGCTCCAAAATGATTTCGAGCTGGGTCCCCATAGGTATTGGAGTATGCATCTTCTTGAACAACCCAACCATACTAGCGATGTACAATCCTATACTTTCCTGACTACCTTGAGTACGTCGCTTAATCTCCTCAAATAAGTCGCGGTCAAAAGACTCTGGCATAAACTGTTCCCTCATTGCCTCCACTAAGGATGGCCAATCGGTGGCCCAGTCTTTCACCAGATTATACCAATTGTAGGCATCTCCCTCGAATAAGTCTACTGCATCTTTAAATAACCGTGCGCGTGAAATACCACGAGACCTCCGTTTCTCCTCGACGCGTTCTAAGAAAGTTGAAAAAGACATGTCGCCCTTGCGGCCAGTAAATTTCAAGCCCCAGTCTCTAACCGGTACGGGTTTAGGTTTCGCAGCCTCCTCCTCATCTGAACTAAAATCAGTAGTTATTGCAGAGCTATGCGCATCAGGCTGAACCTGAGCCATGGCATTATGCAACACCGACATATCGAGGATGGCTGACTCTTTAAGCTTACGATCCCCGCGGGCCTTATCCTTAAGTTTATCAAAAGCTAACAATAATTTGAGCCGAGTACTGGACTTCACACCTTTTTGCTCGTCATTAGTGGGCATGGACCTGTTAACACGACCCAACGCATGAGCTATCTTGGAAACAATCCCCTTGTATTTACTATCGCGCTCGCTACCTACAAATTCATCGATATGTTTTTGAATAGTAGCTAGGGATGCCGTTAGAGCTTCAGAATCGACAGTGAATTGGTACGGGTATGGAGGACTTTTAATAGCCAAAGTGGTTTTCTCTAAATGTATGGCTTCTCTTAAAACGGTACGCAACTCTGCCACAGTAAGATCACTACCATCTCCTAAGCCACGTACTTGTAATTCATAAACAAGCTCATCCCTAACTAACCTATTAATATCTAACTTAATTTGTGAACTAGCCATACTGAATTTTCAATCAAACACACGAAAAAAATGACAAAATCAGGTAAATTAACAAAACGACGCTGGGCGTCGGTACGTATATAGACGCGAAAAAGCTTACCAACACTAATAAGTACTTAGCAATGTGTAATAACGACAAAATCAAGTAAATTGGCAAAACGACGCTGGGCGTCGGTACGTATATAGACACAAAAAAAAACTTACTAACACTAACAAGTACTTAGTAATGAGTAAAAACGACAAAATCAGGTAAATTAACAAAACGACGCTGGGCGTCGGTACATGTATGGACGCAGAAAGAGTTTACTAACACTAGTAAGTACCTAGTAATGTGTAAAAATGACAATATCGGGTAAATTAGCAAAACGACGCTGGGCGTCGGTACGTATCAACAACAAAAAAAACTGTTGGCTGCATTTAGGAATCTTTCCAATGGTTTATACGCAACAACTATTGTTTACTAATCCGCTCATGAAATAGTAAGACAAAAAAAACGAAGTCACCCCCCTACCAAAAAACAAGCGAAGCGATTACGCTAAGGCAAAGTAACCCCCTTTTGATGTGTGTCACGTACGTTACTATGTGTCTGGCTATTATTTCATATGCAAACCACCAACAAATGGAACACTCAATTTATCACCAAAAAAAAACTTAATTAGGGGCGATACTACTATCCCCTTGAGATAACTTCACTATTTAAGTTGGGCGCCACTGCTATCGCCTTGAGATAACTGTACTATTTAAGTTGGGCGCCACTGCTATCGCCTTGAGATAACTGTACTATTTAAGTTGGGCGCCACTGCTACGAGTTGAACGTACATAAACAAATAGATACGTTGGATCTTAATGATTATCAGATAATTACGTAACGAAATCACTTGGGCTACCGTGGCGTAGCAGATACCGTAGGCACTGACTTACCCGGAAAGTGATGTACGTGCCTACGATAAAATTTCTCTAGCTCAGACTATCTCAGGGCGTTAAGCCCAAGCTTACACAAACTATGATAAATTATTAGTTTACTTACTTAACAAATCACTGAGTTTTTCCATATGTAGTGGTCGCAGACGAAATAATGACACTTTCTTTAAAAAAATGATATGCACTATATTGAACAATTTACAAAATTGGTTCTCTAGAATATAACCTGGCGATGTTCACAGTTGTGGCCAATATTTCACGATTAATCAGTTATAACATTCATAAAATGCCTCGTGTAGCTACACATCGGTTTACAATATTATCATGAATTGTCATAAATTCTGTCACAAAGGTTTGATTTAAAGAACCTCCTTAAATATATGTAAATATATGCATAAAATATTTAAAAATGTACAGGTTAAAATGCCAAAAAGTATAAATTGATATCCAGCGGAACCACTGAAGGTGGTCCCCGGTAAGTAAAAATAATAAACACACAAACACACTTATTCAGGGTGGTACGATACCGAGTCCGGTGGGAGAACTGAAGCCCTGCAGAGATGCCTTCGGGACACAAGAAATGGACCCAAGGATGGGGTTGATCGTGGCCTCACCAGCCCTGGAACCTTCCACTGTTTGTGGATGCCCCGTCCGTGGAACTTCACTGACGTGCGTAGAAGCCCCGTCCGTAGAACCCTAAAGATATCACGATTTAATTCACAGTCAGAAATGCACGTGAAGCGTGCTTAATGTGAGAAATTCTGACATAACCTACAAATGAAACATAATTTACCTCACTGATGAGGGAACAATCCACCAAAACTCCTGGAAGCCACAGTCGGATAAATGGGGTTGAGTCGCCTTTTAAAGTTGACACTGTATTTCCACAGGAAAGCCTGCAAATTTGCGAAACACGTGGGTAGAGAACGGGCAAGATGGCGTGAAGAGGTTAGCTTACCTTGTGTAATTTAATATCCTGCTTCCGCAGATAAAATTTACTCACAAACACAAAATATTCCGCTAAACGGAACAACAACGGATTGAGGAAATTTTCTTGAGTTGGTTATTCTAAAATCCATGCGGATGCCTTGAATAAAATCAAGATTCACAGAATAACAACTAACCAACAAGCCAAGCCAAGCCAACCAAAAATGTCTGCTTCCGTTTTCCTTGTTGATCACGTGTCACAAATGTGTCGCCCTCCCATGGAGAATAGCGAAATGTGTTACGGACGTGTAGCAGTTGTTATAATGCGGCCCACAAAACGCTAAAGCGTATGGTGGGTCGCATACGCTAGAGGTCCGTAACACAATGTTGACCTGAATGTTACTGTTGGTATTGATAGCTGCAGTATTGAACGGGTGTTGGAATATAAATATTTGGGAGTGATAATTGATTGTAATCTAACATTTTCTGGTCATGCTAATTATGCCATAAAAAAAGTTGCTAAAAAAGTATATTTCTTGCGCAGAATCTCCACAAATCTAAGCACCTTGGCGAAACTTTTAATTTATAAAACAATAATCCTCCTCCATTTCACGTACCGTCCAACAATTATGTTTACACTTAATAGCTCGGAATTGAACACATTGCAGGTAAAACAAAATATAGCACTGAGAACTGTATTAAACTGTGATATTTCTATTAGAGTCAGTTTCATGTTGAAGGCGCTAAATTTATCTGTTAAGCAAATCTTAATGTTAAATGTATTTATATTTATTTTTAAACTTTTAAAGAGTATGTTGCCCGCACATCTTTTGCAACTTTGTACTTTTGTGTACGAAGTCCATGAGTATCCCACTAGGCATCGAGATAATTTTTATGTTGTTAGACAAAATAATAATTATGGTGAAAATCAGTTATTTGTTAAAGGACTTAAATTGTATAATGAGTTACCTGATAACATAAAAAATAGCGCTAATTTAAATGGCTTTAAAATGGTATGTACAGAATATGTTAAAGATGTGTGGCCAACTTGAACAGTTTATTGCGGTTTATAAGTATTTATTGTAATTTCTGTTTATATTTATTTATTGTAATACCTGTTTATATTTATTTATTGCAATTTTTATTTATATTTATTATTGTTTGAATTTGTTCTTGTAATTAATGTAAACATTTCGCTATGCTAATAAAGGTTATTATTATTATAAAGATAATGGAGCATAGGAACTAGTTACTATTCCCTCCACTGATTAGTAACCTGGAACCGCCTTTGATTTGTAGTTTCAGATAAAGATATGAGGGAAAATTTTAAAATGCATAGGCACGTACATCAAATTTCAGAAATGCACAAATATTGATCTGCTATTATTATTAACTATATTGTTCCCTTCATTCAACTACTATTGACGCTGCAAAATTGATACATAACCTAAAAGTGAAAACTAACAGAATTTACGAATTCCTCATCAAAAACCATCGATAATTTTTTTCTTTAATATCAAGAGAAATATTTCCTATGATTTTTTTCAAGAATACAATTGTGTCCAAATCATACAAAACCCTAAGAAAATGATGTCAAGTCCTCAAGAGAATGAACTATGATTTCAAGAATTGGGCTCCAGGAATTGTCAGCAATTTTAAGAGTGTTGCTTAGTTAGGAGTGTCAATTTAATAGTTAAGCATATTCAATCAAATTGACAAAAGTAATTTTGCATGAAACTATAGACCAAAAGCTACTGAATTATTCAACGAGCGTCTGAGAACCTCCTTCAACTTGTATGGCTCATAGTCCTGTCCAAGGGGACGCCCTACGCATAAAGAGTCATTGGTCAGCCAATGTAGACTAGTGGTCTGACATTAGAATGAAATTCTGAGGGGTCGGGTGCATTGCGGGGGCCATTAAACCAAACTCAAAAAAAGTGTGTCTGAAACCGTTTCAAGTTGGCTTCATCAACTTTATATAGATCAAACAGACCAAGAAACTATGTTTGAAAGGTTTTTTAGGGGGCCCATTAGTTACTAACGGAGTTCGAAGCAAGAATCACCATTTTTAATTTTTTTCATACCTCTAAAAAAATTAGTCTTGCAGTATCAATATTTCTTCAAATAGGTTTACAGCATAATATGAACATTAAATAGTGGAAAAATCCCGTTTAAAGGAATTTTGGTAGTACTTACGGCCCCGCTAGACGAGGTTAAATAAATTAACAAATACAACAAAAATAATACCTTCATTATAGCATTAAAATATATTTCAATTTTCTCATGCTTTCAATTATTTGGCACATTCCATAATATAATAATACGCAATAAGTCATTATTTTACACTACCTATCCCTTGGTCACAGGGTTGAAATTTTGTAATATAGTAACGCAATTAATTCGTTTCAAACGTGTTCTTCGACATATTGTCTTGAGAGGATCACCGTAGTAAAAATCACATGTTATTAAACGGATGTAATACTATAATTGTGTTATTTCAGATCAGAAAAAAAAGGTTATTAAGTTGCTTTTAATCGCAAGAACTTACAGGATTGTGGTGAGGCTTTTAAAATACCACAAATTTCGTTAGAAACGATATCTGAAAATGGGATTCGCTTACTTCTGGTCATGCACAGTGTTATACAGAGGCAAGAAATTATTGATTCTCGCCGATATTATTCATTCGTAAAGGCAACCAGACTAAATAAGCCCGTAAAATTATCAAATCTACGGCTCACATACAATACATCACAACAACGTTTATTTAAAGTGTATTTGCAAGTCCAAAAATGGCTTGATCATGACCTAAATTCAAAAGAAAGGAAGTGGACGATTGCCAACAATAGTTTGGAATCGATTCAAACCCTTTTGTCACCGGCCCCAGAACTGTTACCCTATACTATATTTTGCAACTGCAATACTGCTGTACTGCGAACTGTACCTGTAGAAAAATAGGTTTTCGCTGTTCTGCGGTATACAGGCGCTGCGCTGAACAATCTTGTTCAATCGCTGAAGTAGCTGAAGTAATAGAAAGCAATATGGATGTTTACGATAATACATATCCAATGGATTTCTTAATATAAGACTCGAAAGAACCAATAGATGAAGAACATGGTTGATCAAATTACTGAGGAGAACGAGACCAAAGGAAATTGATGTAGAGAAGCAATAGAATAATTTAATGTGAATTAGGCTTACTGGGGAAACTACATAAAAAACACCTTAGTACTATACCCCGGTGGTGGCGTGGAATGGAGTATGTATCTTTACGAACTATAGACATTGCAACTTTATCGTACGTATTACTCAAAAACGATTAGCTGTACGAAAAAAGTATAATAACTTTTCTTGTAGTTAATTGTATGAGCTACAAGCAACTATTTTTCTCTAAACGCTGATAATCATTGACATAATGGCAAAAAATAAAATTTACACTCATTTCACCCCCTAATAATAGATGTCCAGATGTCAAATTAAGGATACTTTTCAGGATTTCATTACAACATCAAAATAAAGGTCTCCACAAAAATTGTGCTTGGTCAGACATTTTGAATAGTTTCACTCTTTTGAAGTCCAATTTTACTGGAGCAATATATTCAAGACCAAAAACATAGGAAATACGTGACTCAAAATACCAACGCCAAAGTGCAAAAAGAGGAGCATAAACACTCAATATCACGCCATGTAGCTCTCGCTGATGTCGACAAGCATGACCACAGTTCAACCCAGCGTAGATGCAGATATATATATATATATATATATATATATATATATATATATATATATATATATATATATATATATATATGTTATATTAGAAATATACTATGATATATATATATATATGTTATATTAGAAATATACTATGATATATAATATCACTGAGACAGGCTTAACCTTCTCAAACATATCATGTTACAGATTGCGTAACAGCTCTTCTCTAATAACCGCTCACGTTGGCTGAGCTTAATGTTTCTTTCTTGGTAATCTCTTATCATGCTGAATTGCCAATTCAATACTCTTTGTTCTCTAATGTTATAAATATAACCAACAGACATTTGTACCTTCAGTCTTATACTCATTTTCGATTAAACACATTCAAAATCATTATTGTTATTTTTACAAGAGTCAAACTCGACTCCATTATAAGTGAATAAATCTTTTAAAAAAGTTAAATCTACAATCCACTATCTAACATTGGCGCAGTCGTGGCGGATCTGAAGAACACGCACAGTTCGGGAGCCTAACCAGTGGAAAACATATCGGAAGGAACAAGGAGTTCATCTGGAAAAGGTGCCTAACCTGAAGAAAAGAGCCCCTGGAAAAAGGAGAAATTCCTTAGACTTACGCAAACAATACAGGAAATTTGATCAAAATAAACACATTCTGAATTTGAAGTATATAAGGGAAAATATAAAAGGGGAAAATAAAAATAGAAGTAAATGTAATGGAATTTGTAATGACTTAGTTAAAGGTAAGATGAATGAAATGAATTGTAATTTCATATTTGACAATAATGGTGACATTAAAGGACTGGTTCCTGTGTGGACTTTCAGCATGTGATACTATATTGTTTTGAGTATGTTTTGTTTGAACTGAGGTAGTAACTTAATTAATAAATAAATAAACAATGATAAAATAATGAAAATTATGAAAACGGTCAGAAAATGTATAAATATGAAATGGCGTTAAAGACGATACAAGTCTATGTATATGAATGGTAAAGGTACCACATATGGTTAATAATAAATAATAATTAAAATAATGTAGGTGTAATAGGGGTCCAAGGTTCAAGCAAAATATTGATTTCCAGTATGGTTTTCTCGTGTGGGAGGTTACCATAGGTCCATGTTCGGACGGGTTTCTAAAGTTTATTAAATATTAACTTCAAATTGTATAATTAAAAGTAAAGTATTAAATGAGAACAGTTATGAATTACATTATTTAGACTCAGGCGACATAAGAGGTAGATTTAATATAGAATTACTACAACCATACACAGTTTGAATAGTAAAATTTAATTTCAAAGTTTTAAAACCTGTAAGTGAGTTTATTATGGGAAAATAGTTTTTGAAAATATTCATAGTAGTATTAAATGGCGATTTATTCCTTGAAAAGAAATAACTGGCCATTTGGGGGAAGTTTATGTCATATTTTCAATTTGTAAAGTTATCAGATGAATCAAATTTTCTTAATAAAATAAAGTTAATATTGGGCCAAAATAACTATGTATTAGAAAATTTAAAAAATTTAGTTTTTCAAGCGATTATTAAAATTGCCTGTTTGTTGTCATTTGCTTGTTTGTTTTTTTTAGATAGTTTCAAAATTTGTTTAAATTATCTAAAGATCCGAAAGGTTAAAATGTTAAAAAAATTTAAGTTTTGTGAAATTAAAATTTAATATGTTAGTATTTGTTGAAAATAGTTTTTAATGAGGTTATCAAGAAGGTTTTAATTTCTGATATCCAAGTTAGTAATTTTTAATTTTAGAGTTACAATGTTTTATGACAATAAAGTCATCATGACATTTTAAATTAGTAATTTTAATTTTTAAAGTTATAATGTTGGCTCAAAATAAAGACAAGGAGGTTTAAGTTTTAGGTTATGTTAACAGATCAAAATTCGATGGGTATCTATTTTGTTTGTAAATTTTTGATATTTGGGGTTATGATATGATAACAACCACAAATGATAGAGGCGGTTAAAAATAAAAGTGAAAACAAAAGATGGAATTTGGTTGGGAAGGAACGGAAAAAACAAGAGGGGATAAAAAATCTTTTAAAAAACTGAGAAGGAAAAAGTCATATTGAAGAAGAGAGGTTGAAATCGAATGATAAAATTGGTATTGAGAAGAAAGAAGTGGCCATAATATATAAAAAATTAAGGAAGATAGTAATAGTAGTAGTAATCCAGAAGAGAAGAAATTATATCTGAAAAGGGAAAACGTCATTTTGTGGACAGATGCTGGAAGAAGCCTGTAGCTACGAAGAGAGAAGTTGGTATATTTGTATTAAGGTTGTATCAAAATTTATAGTTATAAAAGACTTTCATTAAAAATAGTTATTATATTCAATCATAAATATCAAAAAGGGAAAATAAATAGATTATATTATTATTAGATTCAAAATTTTACTTTAACAAAATTTTTGAAAAAACAGATAACTTAAACCTGAAGAAAAGAGTAAAGTATTTGGCATAAATTTATAGAATTGACACTTTTGGATCTAAGGTAAGAAATTTAATTTGATCATAATTTTTGAATTTTGAGTTTTGTCTATGGGGAATAAACAAGTTTAACTTAATTTAATAAGTTTGATTAGTATAAAAATAACATAGCAATATATATATATATATATATATATATATGAGAGATTCAACAACAGGTGGTTTATCAACGTCTCGCTTATAACATCATGGAGTACAGTAACCTACATACGATATAGGATTTAATTGGGTGAGAAATTAGCGTATTGAGCCGGTATTAATTTTGATAATGTACTTAATTACTATATCAGATCAACTGGTTTAATTGGCAATAATTGGCATTAATTAGCAATAGTTATCAATAACATTACCATCGCGAAAGTAGTAGCAGGACTGAAGTCACAAAAATAACAGCCAGGAAATACCTGCCTATGGCTCCACAGTGGTGGCGTGGCGGTGGCCTTCATGCCTATATTCTCTAATGCTATACCGTATTTTTATTTTGTGGAATCATCAAATGTTGCAACACTATTTGGTTTGATTTACCAACATGCTGTAGGCATTGCTGTCACTCCGGGACAACATACCACGGTGCCGGCTACATCTACGCTGGGTTGGACTGTGGTCATGCTTGTCGACATCAGCGAGAGCTACATGGCGTGATATGGAGTGTTTATGCTCCTCTTTTTGCATTTTGGCGTTGGTATTTTGAGTCACGTATTTCCTATGTTTTTGATCTTGAATATATTACTCCAGTAAAATTGGACTTCAAAAGAGTGAAACTATTCAAAATGTCTGACCAAGCACAATTTTTGTGGAGACCTTTATTTTGATGTTGTAATGAAATCCTGAAAAATATCCTTAATTTGACATCTGGACATCTTTTATTAGGGGGTGAAATGAGTGTAAATTTTATTTTTTGCCATTATCTCAATGATTATCAGCGTTTAGAGAAAAATAGTTGCTTGTAGCTCATACAATTAATTACAAGAAAAGTTATTATACTTTTTTCGTACAGCTAATCGTTTTTGAGTAATACGTACGATAAAGTTGCAATGTCTATAGTTCGTAAAGATACATACTCCATTCCACGCCACCACCGGGGTATAGTACTAATATATATATATATATATATATATATATATATATACAGGGTGTCTCACCGGGAACTGAATCGAACGATATAGAGAAAAGTACGCATCAGAAAATTTTGAAAATTTAGATAATTACTAATGTCGGTGTGGCCAATCCAACTAAAATAATTACAAGCATCTGGCACTTCCGCTTATACCGGAAGTCGATACCAACTTGCTTATTTCAAACGGAACACCCTATATATTTGAGGGTTTTCAAAAATAGTATAAAATTCTGAGTCGAGAATATAGCATATCCTATACCTAACCCTAGCCGTTTCAGAGATATTTGACATTTTATAGAAAATTTGACAGGTGCAACGGTTTGCAAGAACCGTTATAACTTTCTTCGTGTAAAAGATCCTCATTTGCTTCTTGTCACCTAAGAAGAACACGAGGGAACTACGTTTTACAACTGAAATAAATTCAATAATATCATATCAAGTGTTCCGTTTTTCACGTTACATTTTGTCAACTTCAAACCGCGAAAACTTGTTTAGGTCAAATGGAACATCCTATATTTTTTTACGTCAAGTTATGTAAAATTGAATTCCCTTTTTTCTGATATTAGCATTGTGGGGGTTAAAGTTACAACTTCTAATCATTTCATCAAAATAGCCATGATTATAAACAATCAGTCATTATCTTATGTCAGCACGTTTAAATTATACCAACGAAAACTTTTTAAATTTGTTTATTATTTATGGAGAATGTAATAAAGTAATATCAGGAACTTGCAGCACATTTGCTACTCGATATCCACAAAAACGCAAAATAACACCAACACTGTAACATGCGTATTAATCGAATTGAAGATATGGCATGAACAAAAATAGCAGAGATAAGATCAATTTAAAATATGATTTCATTTTAATTTAATAATTGCTCAAAATTCCGCCCTCGAACCTCGACACATTTTTTGCACCTTCAGATTAGTTCCTCATGCGTAGAGCTCTTCTAATTGAATCCTGTGATATGTTTTGAAATGCGTTTCTTACTCTTTGCATACAATCTTCAATGGTTGTTAATGGGCTCTCACAAACTTTATTTTTAATAGTTCCCCAAATGAAATAATCCAGAACTGATAAATCGGGCGAGCGAGGAGGCCATAAGAAAGGTCCATTATTGGCAATCCATTGATCATAAAAAGTTTCCTGTAAATAATTATTAATTAAATATGCATTATGTGGGGGAGCACCGTCGTGCTGATAAAAAATGTTTCTATGTTCGGCGAGAGGGAAATTTTCTAAATAGTTATTATTCAAATTTTGTAAGATATTCAGATATCTTTCAACTAAAAAAAAACAAAAATTTACCTATATATATTAGCTGAAGAGAAAATTTAATTTACCGTATAAATTTTCCTGATAAAATTGTAATGCCACCACTCTATCGTTTCTTATAGCACAGTAAACATTGAACTGCCAACTTTCCTGAAAGTTTCACTCTCCGAACATATGAGGATTTGAGTCACTCCAATAATGCGAATTGTGTCTATTAAAAAGTCAATTTTTAGTAAATTTTGCTTCATCTGTCCATATAATATTTTCCAAATGAGAATCGTAACCCTCAGACCTTATTAGAATAAACTCACAAAAATTCTGTCTTAGGAAATCTATTTCTTTTAACCCTTGAACCATATGGAATGAAAACGGGTGAAACTTATGTTTTAATAAGATTCTGTGAATTGAATCCTTGCATAGTCCCGATTCCAGAGCAGCTTGTCTTAATGACATCCTTGGAAATGCATGAAAATATCCCTGAATGACTATTTCAATGTTTTCTCATCAACAATAGGCTTACTTCTTTGCATTTTTGCCTTGACAGAGTCATAATTTTTAAAATTTTCCAGTATGCGTTTTACAGTGTTTGGCGACGGTTTGCGTTTTCTGGATATCGAGTAGCAAATGTGCTGCAAGTTCTTGTTATTACTTTATCACATTCTCCATAAATAATAAACAAATTTAAAAAGTCTTCGTGGATGTAATTTAAACGTGCTAGCATTTTTTGACATAAGATAATGACTGATTGTTTCTAATCATGGCTATTTTGATGAAATGATTACAACAATTCATGAATTTCTAATAAAATCGCAAAATTTCAAGAAGTTGTAACTTTAACCCCCCAATGCTAATATTGGAAAAAAGATAATTCAATTTTACACAACTTGACGTAAAAAATACAGGGTGTTCCATTTGACCTAAATAAGTTTTCGCGGTTTGAAGTTGACAAAATGTAACGCGAAAAATGGAACACTTGGTGTGATATTATTGAATTTATTTCAGTTGTAGAACGTGTTATTTTTATGTGACAAGAAGCAAATGACGATCTTTTACACGAAGAAAGTTATAACGGTTCTTGCAAACCGTTGCACCTGTCAAATTTTCTATAAAATGTCAAATATCTCTGAAACGGCTAGGTTTAGGTATAGGATATGCTACAACTGTCGACTCAGAATTTCATGCTCTTTTCGAAAACCCTAAAATATATAGGGTGTTTCATTTGAAATAAGCAAGTTGGTATTGACTTCCGGTATAAGCGGAAGTGCCAGCTGCTTGTAATTATTTTAGTTGGATTGGCCACACCGACATTAGTAATTATCTAAATTTTCAAAACTTTCTGATGCGTACTTTTCTCTATATCGATCGATTCAGTTCCCGGTGAGACACTCTGTATATATACAACGCTATTGGTACTTTTGAAATGCTAATTGAATACGTCATAATAAAGAAAGGGTTCTAAAACCCATTATAAATAGGTCAGTCATACAAAGGACGCAATGAATACTTAATTAATTACGGAATCACCAATCTTCATAATAATAAAATATATCTTTCCTACTGAATGTTTACGGGCAGTCTTCCCTGCAAAGGCAATAGAGTCTATTTACAAAAATGTGAATTTCAGAAAATCGACATTTTATAATCTATGGCTGCCATTTAAAAAATATGTATAATTTATTTTGCGAAATTAGTGCATTTTGTTAAAGACTATTACGAGAATCTTGTATCAAACTATCTATCAAGTTGATGAGGGTTTAAGCTTTTTTATGAGACAGAAGAGTCTAATTTGCATTACACTCTTTTGCCTTTGTACCTATGAATTTTTGTTGTCGTATCACAACTGCACTTATTGTCTGTACTTTAGAGTTGTTTTCTAATCTTGAAGAATGATAATAGATTTTGAAACAGAATCGGAAAATATTAAAATAAATCTATTTTATTATTGACATTATTAAAACCAAATTTCTGTATATTTTTTAGACGTTTTTCCTTAAGGGATGTAATACCCAGCAATTGGAGTGTTTCTTCGTGCGAATAATTGGTTTTATCAATATAAAATTCAAATAAAATGAAATTAACCATTTTGGTTTGTACTCTTTCGAGCCTGTCTATGTTCGACTGATAATAAGGGTCCCATATAATGCAACAATATTCCAATATTGATCTAATCAGCGAATTAAATATATTTAAGATACGTGTAATATCAGTGAAATCCCTGCATTGTCTTTTGATAAAATTACATAGGCGATTTGGTCGCTTTAGAACATTCTCCATATACAGATGATATCTTAACCCGGAATCAAAAGTAATGCCCAGATCACAAATAAACCTAATCCCAAAAGTTTTAATGAATATTCAAATAAAGTATTACTTTTCTTCTTAGAGAATGTTAATGTTTTGCAGTTTCAGACAATTGTTTATATTCTACTCCTAAAACCTGTCAATGTTACGCTGCAGATTTTCGGCGTCCTTTGTAGTATCAACGACTGCAAATAATTTCAAGTCGTCTGCAAAAAGCAGGATTTTCGCAACGTCGAAAATGTATTGAATATCGTTAAGAGCGCTCCGGATATAAGCCGGAAAGACGGTGCAAATTACTCTCATATAAATCATTATTTTAAAAAACAGCTTTCACTAAAAGACATTAAAAACATGTTACAATGTGGGACGATGAGAGAAAAAAAAGTATATATATAAAAAAAAAAAATTTTTCTTCTATTATAAAAATAATTTTTATCGTCCCGCATAGGTATCATTAAAATAAACATTTTCCCTTTTGTAGAACTAACATAATATTAGCCCTAATGTCCTGAAATGCACAGAGAAATTTAAAGATTAGGTATAATAAATTTGTCCAATGTCATATTCTACTACATCTCTATCTCTCGCCTTCCAAGCACACCGTACATTCAGCTGCGTCATTTTATTGACGTGAAGTGATTTACAGTTAAAATTGGAAGCATGGATGACTAATACACTCCGACCAACTCTTAATAAAAAGTGAAAATAGGATCGGAGAAAGATGATTACCTCGTGGAACTTCCGAACTTACAGTAAAATTTCTTGATTTATTTTCTCCTATTCTCACAACTTGAATTCTGTCTATCAGATACGATCTTATCCACTGCAGTAATGCACCGTTTATACCATATAATGAGAGTTTTTGCAAGATGATGTTATGATTGACACGGTTAAAGGATTTTTTTATATCAGTATAAATTGCATAAACTTGATAGGCTTTTCTAAATGCTTCGCGTATGAATGATGCATACAGAAAAAGGTTTGTACTACGAGCTTTGAAAAAACCGTGTTGACATGACATATTAAAAACGTTATCATGTCATGTCAACACGGTTTTTTAAAACACAAATTAAAAATATTATATAACTACAATAAATTATAATATCTCAGGTATAATAGAACATGACGAAACACATCGATTTCTACATCTGACTTTGAACTTGTGACTGACTTGTGAATGGGTGTACTATAGGATTTTTTCCAAATAGTAGGACACTCACCAGCCTCTAAAGAATGTTTCAAAATATGAGCAATGGGAAAAGACAAGGAGAGTCTGCACATTTTTAAGAAATATGACGGTATACCATCAGATCCTGGATTAGTATTGGAATTTAAAGATGATAATTTAACAAAAACTAAATCACAGTCAATATAAATACCATTTTTAGTATGACCGGATTTTCATATACCGGGTGTAACAGAATCATGGTATATCCCCTTTTCCCCTTTAGTTTTGAAGATAATTGATTGAATTTTAGGATATACTACATACATAATAAGAGGCACTTTTTGACACAATTGATTTTTTTTCACTTCCGGTTTCGCCGGAAGTGACACTAACTTTCGATTTTTAAATGGAACACCATATATATTATTGCATTTTGAATTCTGCATAATTTTCTGAATCCAACAATGCCAAATAAGTGACATTTCAAACGTCAATTTTTTTTATAATATAATTTTTAGTTTTCCATTTAAATGTTGCCATGATGGTTCCGATTTATTCTAAATGACCCGTGTAATGTTACACAAATCGAAATCCCGTTAAAAACACTAAATTACGTGATTTATGAGCAAATAAAATTTACCAAAATTGTTTTTGGGGCAAAACTCAATTTTTTTCAAATGGAACCATATCGGTACCGCGGTATTATTAGTACTATTAATAAGGAATTTATTCATATGTCGTATTAAAATGTGCGATAAATACAAACAAAATTACCGCTAAAAGAAAATAAGAAAATACAATTTCGTTCTAATTAAATGTTAACTTCTTAACAGTAACTAAGGTGGCTTTGAAAACAATGAAATATTTAGCTTGTCAAACATTTGTTGGTTCAACGGTGTTATTATTGTGTCTTTAAAAATTGTTTAAAATTCTTAATTGTGTTCAAAATGCCGCAAATTTATACAAGAGATGAAAAAGTGGACATGTTAATTATTTATGAGGAATATAAAAGAAATGCAGTTGCGGCTATCGACCTTTATGCCTAACGATATCCTGACAGACAATGTCCAGCGAAAAATTATTTTAAAGATGTTGACAACCAATTCCGTAGAGAGCCCAACAATGATCCTGAAGAAGAGACTTCATTATTGACGAATGAACGGAAATTAATGTTTTGGTTCGAATAGAAGTTGATAAGACTGTTTCTTTAAGGCAAGTTGAGTTTGAATTGGACATCAGTCACTAAACAGTAAGCCGAATTTTGCACAAATACCACTATAAATCTTTTAGATACCAATTGCACCAGCATTTGTACGAAAGTGATTACGAACGTAGGATGGAATATTGCAATTGGATTTTGTATAATAACGTGCAACCAAACAATGATTTTTTGGGACTGATTTTATTTTCGGGCGAGTCTAGGTTTACAAATTTGGAATTATTTAACCGACAAAATACAAAATATTGGTCACAAGAAAATCAAAATTTATTACAGGAGGGTAAGTTTCAAGTGCGGCTCGGTTTCAATGTTTGGCTTTGAATAGTCGGTAGTAGAATCATTGGCCCAATAATATTTGAAGGACCTCTGACTGGTACCAGATACTTGAGATTCCTGGAAAATGAGATTGAGGACATTTTAGATGAATTACCTTTAGATTTAGGACAGGGAATGTATTTCCAACAAGATGGCGTTCCTCCCCATAATTACAGGATAGCAATTGATTACCTTTAACGGAGATTCGAAGAAAACGTAATTTCGACGAATGGTCCTGTGAGGTGGCCTCCAAGGTCACCTGATTGAATGCCCCTTGATTTCTTTGTTTGGGGTCATTTAAAGAATAATGTCTATGCAACCACCGTTACAACCCGTGAAGACTTGGAGCTACGAGTAAGACGAGCAGTTAATAGCATAACGGCCCGAGGAAGTTGCATGATTTTTTTTATATCACAGATAGATAGACAACAGAGAAATATGCTTCCTCGTATTTTCCTTTTTTGTTAAAATTGAGAGTGAAAAAAATATTTATTTCGGCTGAGAATTTAAAAGCATTAAAACACTCTATCCCTAACGAATGACGTCATTTGTAACCGGTAGCGTGACATCATTATTGTTAAACCGTTGAAACATCTAAAAAGAATGCTGTGGTTATAGATTAACACGTTAGGGATGTTATGAAATCATTATCCGTCACATTAACCAACAATTAATAACAGGATTAAGAATAACAACATAAATTAGTAAATTTAGGTCAAATTAGTGACGTCAAACTGACGTCACGGCAATATTGTAGCGTTTTCGATCACGTGGTTTTGTTTACAAAAAAGTTCAAATTTTAATGTAGCATATTTACGAAGCGAAATTTTTCTATGAGTTTCTTTTATTATATTATCAACTTATATAGAATGTATTATGATAGAATAATGAAATTAAGTATTTTTAAAATGCATGCATCTTCCTCATTGGCGAACGTTCTTCGAGAAACAGCTATGCGAGTTCAGAAGTACATTGACGTTAATGGACAGCATTTTGAGCAACTTGTAATGTCTTGTGTTAATTTTTTGTATTCCAAAACCACCTTATGTGTAACAAGGTAATTAGAATAAAATTGTATTTTCTTATTTTCTTTTAGCTGTAATTTTGTTTGTATTTATCACACATTTTAATTTAATTTAATTCGACATATTAATAAATTTCTTATTAATAGTACTAATAAATGGTACCAGGTACCGATATGGCCTCATTTGAAAAAATTGAGATTTGCCCCAAAAACAATTTTGGTGAATTTTATTTGGTGAACATCACGTAATTTAGTGTTTTTAACGAGATTTCGATTTTTGTAGCATTACAAGGGTCATTTAGAATAAATCGGAACCGTCATGGCACCCTAAATGGAAAACTAAAAATTATATTATAAAAAAATTTATGTCACTTATATGGCATCGTTAGATTCAGAAAATTATGCAGAATTCAAAAATGCAATAATATACAGGGTGTCCCATTTAAAAATCGAACTGCGAAACCGGGATTTATAGAATGTTATTGTTGGTTTAACGTTGAAAACCCTATCAAAAACACTATTTCAGTTCACACCGCCGCAAAAATTCAAGCACGGCTAAATGAAAATTTCGCTAATAAGTGGGTGATTTGCAAATGTGGCCACCCAAATCACCACATCTGAGACCTCTAGACAATTAGCTATGGGAGGCGTTGAGAAATAAAAGTACATACATAGAATTATGCAATACAATTAGAGATTACTCCACAAGAATTGAAAAATAGCAGAAGAAAAAATTCAAAAAATAATGACTTGATAAACGGTTTCGATGCGATAAATTTCATGTAATATTGCTATATATGTTTTATGACTATTTTCCAAAAATATGTTCTGAAATAAGTCTGGATTTATTTCTCAAGTTTTTTCAACGATTGTTTCTTCGTGTCAACTGTTCCTTATGATTAGGGTTCCAACGAACCAGCTTGAAATTATTCACTAATTAAATTAGATTTCTTTAGTCAGGTCTTTAATTTTTAAAACAATTCGAGTTTAAAAATATAATTTCCATTAAAATTAGCTACCGCTTAAATATGAAATGCGAAAGGACGTTCTTAAACGCCAATATGGGTAAGATAAAAGCATGTCAGAAACATGCACATTGCTGTGAGCGCTCTTCAGTAAAATGAAATGTTTGATACATGCGTAATTCAGTTTGAAGACGAATATATTTTCAATTTAAAAATGGAACAGATTTAGAATTTTCTGCTGATTAGCTATTATTTACTAGTTTAGAGTTTTAAATCTACGTATACCAGAACTGAATTACTAATTAGAATTTTAAAAAATCAATTACCAGTAGTATGTGACATGAGTAGGTCTCACCATTGTTCTCAAATCAACAGTTTTCAATATCTTTCACCCAAGATTTTAAGAAATAGGTTACCACCATTATAAGGACATTTAAAATTTCATATGAATGTTCCTCAAATGCGTCAGTTGCCTTTTTAATAAAGAGGGAAAATCTATTAAAATATTTAATAAAAGCTAAGAACGGGAATTTATTACAATTTAAACAGACAATAACATTTTTTTGAAATGTTTTAATATATTTTCTCTTGCTTTATTAGAAAGGTGAAATGACATTTAATATTTACAGTGACATATCAGAGCCGTATATTGTTGTTGCCTTATTAGATTCTGTTTTTGTGAGCTATATTAATACGTAGGTAATACTTTTTATAATAAAGAAGTATTATATGCTTTCCTAAAAAATATATCATCCTAATATTGTAATACACTTTTTTATATATATCAACTTCATCAAACGTGTATATTAAACTATGTGTTTTTTGGATAATTTGACGGCATGTAGTATAAGCGCCAACTACAGATATAGTTGAACTAGAAGAAATTATTTTACAAATAAAAAAACAGAAAATCTCGGATTGTCGATCTTTCTGTAAGAGTTTTTGAAAATCTACCAGACAACTCATTAAATATTTTAATTCATTTCATAAATTAGTTCTTTGAATGCGGTATGTACTCCTCTTACATAAAAACTTCTATTGTTATTCTTTACAAAGGGAAAACTGTTTATTTCTTTAAAATGTTCGCTATCTAAAATAATGAAAAATTATTTTAAAAAAGGGTACTATTTTTGCATTTTTGAGGAGGTTTAAGAAAGATGAGGGTAAAACTGCTGCTGCTATGCTTTGTCATTTTTTGGAAGCGTTCGACTGTATAAATCATAAAATATTACTGTGAAAGGGTTAGGGATTCAAAAGTACCTCATTTGCCTCTTATCTTGAGGATAGTAAAATTCTACGGATAAAGACTTAAATAGGGCCATATGAATGATTTTTTAATAACCCGATTTACGACCGCTAAAGTAACTGAATTAAATAATGTTATTAACTTCTTCGACCTCACTGAATTTAATTTTATAACTAACTTCAATAATAAATTATTGGATCTGATCTCTTGCAGTAAAATGTGCAGTGTCAGTAAAGTCGGCTGCTGTGTTTTCAAAGAAGATGTGCATCACCCAAAATTTAATATTGATTTAAACTTTAGCTCTTGCCATAACAAGGTTCCCAAAAATCGCGCAATGACGTACAACTTAAAAAAAAGCTGATTGTATATTATTCTATTCAGAATTATGTAACACAAGCGGGATGATATTTATAAAATAAATAATGTTACCGATGCAGAGGATCACTTGTATTATATCATCAGTAATAATGTATCACAGCTGACATAAAAAAGACGTCCAAAAAAACCTTTCCTCCCTAGTTCGCAAAACATATGATCACTGACATAAAGCGTAAAGAGATGGCTTGGCGTATCTATAAAAATCTAGCAAGACTGTCGATCTTGAGAACTTTAAACTTACCAGAGCTAAGTTGAAAAGAGATATCGGCACATCTTACAAACAATGCTTACAATCAATTTGATACATTTCGATATCCTTAGGATAGCGACTGCACAACAGTCAGCAGGCGCCCTCTAGAGGTCCAGTCGAAGGATTCTCGTGTCGGTCGTCACAGTCTACCTTGCACTGATGAGAGCAAACAGCTTGAAACTGCAGTCGTCTGCAAGTGGTGTGGGACGACTGGCACGAGAGCTCCTTTAAGTAGGAATTAGTCTTTCAGCCGATTATTGTTGCAATCGAAGCATTAGTGTTATGTTGGTATTATGTAAATATTACACTTAACGCGCCAGGCTTGGAACTCGTAATTCGAAATATTATGATATATATGTATATGATATTACATATGATATGCAGGAAACAACTACTCAGCGGGCAAATACCCCGACCTGCATTGAATTATACCTTACAAATCATGAATGGTAGCCAATGTCATTTGTCAATTCCCCGACCAGACATAGACTGGTTTCGAACTTATTAGTTCTCATCAGTATGCCATAGGTCGTGGAACAGACAAATGACAGTGGCCAACCTGCTAGTTTTATACAAACTGATGTAAATGGTGCACCGGTGAGAGGTAAGTGAATCCTCTCCTGTGGTCAAATGCTACTATACACCAGACATCATAGATGTCTCCATGGTGTATAGCGACCTGCTATTTTGCAAGTACCGAGAGCGGCGACCTTCAGCCCTTGGTGGACTTAACCTATACTGATATTACATATGATTTGCAGGAAACAACTACTCAGCGGGCAAATACCCCGACCTGCATTGAATTATACCTTACAAATCATGAATGGTAGCCAATGTCATTTGTCAATTCCCCGACCAGACATAGACCGGTTTCGAACTTATTAATTCTCATCAATTCAATTCAATTCAATTCAAAATAACTTTATTAAAAATAAACATTGTATAAGCTGCCTCACCAGCACCTCTCCCGGGACCGACCCTGCGACCACCGCGTTAACGCGGTGGCTGATCGCAGAGCCGGGCCGAGAAGGGACTGGTTCGGCGTGAGCAAAAATTGTATAAAACATAAAAACACTAAACCTAAACTCCTTTTTAACAATAAAATAAAATTAGGTGGTATAATTATAAAAATGCTTAAAAAAGAAAGCTTAACATAGAACTGTATAAACTAAAACACTTAACGAGGCAACACTTGCGGAGAATAACACTGTATTTAATTTAGGTACTACTCGCTGACACCATAACTCGTACGGAGTGCCATCCGCGAATTACTCCAGCGACGGGCTGCGCAAGGCTGGCCTAAACTGTGATTCTAAATTTTGAATTGTTTTAGCATAAAAAATTTGGGAACTGTTACAAGGTTAATGAGGGAAGAATGAATTTACAGACAAAAAGGTACAAACAGAAACGAAGGAACAACAAATAAAAATACACAAAAACAAAAGAAGAGGGGGACAGGAAAGAGATAAAAGTCGATGAAAGGTATGAAATATCAGTGAAAGGTGGATAGTAGCAGGGAAGGTATACTAGGTGAAAGTTTGGCTAGAGTGGCTGCCGGAAAATCGGTAACGTCTGGTATGGTAAGGGGTGTTTAATCCGAAATGGGGCATTATGCTGTCTAATTTGTGTAATGTGTCTTGTTAGCGGACTATCGCCCAGTTTGAACGAATAGAAGTTTTGGGAGATGTGCTGAACGTAGTCGGCTATCGGGGTTATGTCGTTGCAGCGTTCGTAGAGGTCTCTGAGGGAGGTGTACCTTCCGGAATTTGAGATGAGGCGCATATATTTTCGTTCTAGGACTTCGAGTTTTTTCATTGTCGTGGCCTGTATGCTGCACCAAACCGGCGCCGCGTATGTGATGGACGGCCTGACCACTTTTGGGTACAATAATTTTTTGTTTTCTCTGTTTAGTCTGCTACCCCTGACCATGAGCGGATACAGACTCCTGGTCAGGGAGTAGACCGTCCGTATGGTTTCGTTAATGTGGGTGTTAAACGTCAGTCTTTTGTCCAGTCTCACCCCCAGGTACTTCACGCATTCCCTAATAGGAATTTGGTTGCCCCTGTATTAGTTCTCATCAGTATGCCATAGGTCGTGGAACAGACAAATGACAGTGGCCAACCTGCTAGTTTTATACAAACTGATGTAAATGGTGTACCGGTGAGAGGTAAGTGAATCCTCTCCTGTGGTCAGATGCTACTATACACCAGACATCATAGATGTCTCCATGGTGTATAGCGACTTGCTATTTGCGGCGACCTTCAGCCCTTGGTGGACTTAACCTATACTGATATTACATATGATTTGCAGGAAACAATATATATATATATATATATATATATATATATATATATATATATACATACGAAATTTCCATTTTAATTTATATGTTTTGCTGTAATTCATAATCTCTCTTTGAGTAATTAGCCCTAGGTACTTTCCGAGTCACATAGAAATATAAAAAATTTAGAAAAGTGCCGAAGATTTAACTCCAGTGCTTACAAAGAAACACTAGAGCGAGTCAACTATATGGAATTGTATGTGGGGGGGGATATGAAGGGGGAGAGGGGCAGAAAGTACGCGCTGATGTTGGTTTATGTATGTGGCTTGGGCGTATTGATGTGTACATCTATAAAAACAAAATAATAAGAAACAAAAGCGCCAATATTTTTAGATTTTCCATGAGATGCACGCGTATGCGCAAGTATACCGAAAGGTAACTGAAGTTAAGTCTAAAAGTAATTGAAAACTGAATGTAAGTACTTGTATTAATTTCATTACATTCAAGTATTACAAATAATCATTTCATTTTTTTAGTTTTGCAAAGTTAAAGCACTATTTGAATTCGCTGAAACCCAATTTCCGTAATATTATGGCGGTGTTCTTTAATAAATTCCATGCCGTAATCTTCCCCCTCCCCCTATATAAGTAAGGCAGCCTATGTATGAGTATATTTACCATATTTCATTTCATATTAAACCCAATTTTCCACACCACCCTATTTGATTTCAAAATTGATATGATTTTGCAGTTAATCATGAACATAGGCCAAAAGCTCATATATTCTAATAAGACGGTATCGATGTATGTTACACATATGCCTGAACCCAGCATTTTATTAACTGTTATTACTTCCCAAGTCTTCTCATCTACGAGTAAAGTCAATAAATCATAAATTTATGATATCAGGTCATTCATCTGGAGGCAGATAGTATTCATTCATTCATCAATAGAAACAGCAAACAAGTATACTGCTTTTGATACCATGCCCCGAGATTAGTCACATCTATAAAAAATTATGGAAGAAATAATGGAATTAAACTTAATTCCATTATCTTAACTAATTGTCATACTTACTTCAATGCCAGAAACTTCTGACATGAGTTAGGAAAGTTTAAAGCGATAGGAACATTTTAAAAACTACATAAATACGAAAATAAACACAGATCGTGAGTCGACATCAATTATTTCTATATTTAGTTTATATTAACTTGCTTTTCATGATTATAAAACGATTATCATAAGTATTAAGCAGATGAAATTTTTCACACTTTCTTCAGGTATACAAGGTAGCACAAACTGTGAATTCCTCTCTAACACATTTTTATTATTTTATTAGGTAGTTGCTTTGTCATAATTGAAGTTAATGTCCTTCGGTATGTGGCGTCATTAAGTTTGTCACTATTCTGTTTCCTAATGTGACGTGGTAAAGGAAGAATTTTGTGTGTTCTCGGAAGAAAAATTTAGAGGGACGACATTGGGAAACTTTGATTGCCATTAAATAATTTCTCCTTCTATCAGTTCCTCTTTTGTTCAGAAAAGATTTCAGAACACAACAGCTAGCGTGTTGTATTAAAAGAAGTGATCGTCGCCATCGACAGCTCTTTCAAATATCAAGAAATATACATACCAGGTGTTAGAAAAGTATGGGGACGGTGGAAAATCTCGTACAGTTTGCATTAAATTGAAAAACAAAAAAATACGTGTCAAAAATTTTTCAAAAAACTATCTACTGATACCAAAATGACCTCCCCACCCACCACCCTGTGGGTGAGGCGAGGGGAAACTTTAACATTTTAAATAAAAACCCTTATTTTTTATTACGGAATCGGATTCTACGGCAAAAAATACGTAAATTTTTTCCGGACATTTTTTTCGATTCTTGCATGGTGTCGCTGTAATCGCAAAAATGAAAAGAAAACATTACCGTTTCAAGAGTAGCGTCTTGTGCCCATAAAAAAACGTCCAATTCAAAAGCTGAAAAACACGTATTTGTTTTTATTACGAAATCTATCCAATGACATTGGATTCGACTCTCCCACCCCTAACCCAGTGGGTGGAGCGGGGGCAACTTCGAAATTTGTAGTGAAAATCCCTATATTTATAGCGGATTCGGATTCTACGACCAAAAATACGTGAATTTTATATCGGGCATTTTTTCGATTCTCGCAAGGTGTCGCTGCAATCGCAAAAAATTGAGTGGAAACATGAAAGTTTTGAACGCATACTTAAAAAAATACGAAAAGTAAAACTACTGATCTCAGAGTGAATGATTTCCCGAGCTGTTTTTAGAATAGTGATTTTACACGGTCGTGCGGAAATTACAACAACTATTAACATTCTGTAAATTTATTAGCAGCTAGTTATTTTCAATTTATATTTTTTACAGGGCAATAAAAAACTCGATTTAAAAAAAACTAACAGTGGTTTTACCTCTTAATTCAGCCACTTCAGACAAGTTCTTGATCCCAGCCAGTGAAGGCAAGGAGATAACTCAGCCATTTAAGGCAAGGTGAGGATTTCGGCCAGTTGAGGCAGTTAGTTTACAGCTTAACTGCTACACTAGCAGGTTTTAATTTCAAGTTATATCAGGTGTTCAAAATGGTGTCCATTGACTTCTTGGCATTGTCCGAGACGAACGTAAAAATTTTCAATAGCACTTCTTATCATTTGAAGTGTTATTTCTGCAAACATGTTTATTATGCATTGCCTCAGCTCTTCCAAATAACGAGGTTTAGTGAAATAAACCTTACCCTTCACGTAGCCCCAAACAAAATAATCAAGTGGCGCGAAGTCGGGAGATCTTGCTAGCCATTCAATAGTTCCTCTTCGACCTATCCATCGATTTTGGAAAGTACCATTCAAATAGTCCCTAACAATATCCCGATAGTGTGGAGGCGCCCCATCTTGCTGGAACCAAACATTATCGAACTCATCACCAGCAATCTCTTGTATTTGTATGTATGTATTTGATTTGTCAACATTTCCAGGTATTTTTCTCCATTCAAATTTCCATCTATGAAAAACGGTCCAATGATTCGATCCCTAAAAACTCCTGCCCAAACATTTAATTTTTGTGGATACTGCATGTGTGTTTCAAGCATCCAGTGAGGGTTTTCGTCACTCCAATATCTGAAATTATGGCGATTAACTTTTCCACTGAGTTCGAAAGTTGCTTCATCTGAGAAGACAAGTAGAGATGACAAAAAATTTGGGTTTTGGTTACTCCTTTCCATCATTAATTCACTAAATCCCAGTCGCCGATCAAAATCATCTTAATTTAACTCTTGATGAAGGTGAATTTTGTAAGGATAAAATTTCAAAAGTTTCAAATTCTTATGAACTGAAAATGCACTTATATTAAGCTATTGACTGGCTTTTCTGATTGATAACCTTCGATTTTCAACAAATGCCTGGGCCACTTCCATTTGTCGAGCTTCCGATGTTTCAGATTTTGGTCTTCCAGATTTTGGGCGATTTTTATTCGTCCTTGTGTCTAGGAATCGTTTGATTGTACGGGACACAGTAGATTTCGAAATTCCCACTTGATCTACACGGAAAGTTTCGTTGAATAAAATCACAACTTCATCATAGGACCTTTCGTTATCGCCCCACCCTCGCATCATTAAAAGAGAAACTCTCTCTTCCTCTGTTAAAGTAGCCATTGTGCAGAAAAAAAAAACGCGAAACTAATGAAAAATTAAATAACGTTTTCCGTGCAAAAGTACGCTCCTGCCTCTACAAAAGTTGGAAATTTCGTAGAAATTTCACAAAACAAATGCTGTTATTAAGAACACTTTAAAAGAAACATTCATAAAAACCAAGATATCGCAGATATTGTTTTATAAACTGAATGTTTTTTTGTCAACACGAGTAGCTAGTGTTTGTAAATATTTACAAACCTATGGACGATTAAGGTTTATTTCAATTTTGTGCGATTGCAGCGACACCTTGCGAGAATCGAAAAAAATGCCCGATATAAAATTCACGTATTTTTGACCGTAGAATCCGAATCCGCTATTTTCATTACAAATTTCAAACTTGCCCACGCCCCACCCACTGGGTTAGGGGTGGGAGAGTCGAATCCAATGCCATTGAATAGATTTCGTAAAAATAACAAATACGTGTTTTTCAGTTTTTGAATTGGACGTTTATTTATGGGCACAAGACGCTACTCTTGAAACAGTAATGTTTTCTTTTCATTTTTTGCGATTACAGCGATACCATGCAAGAATCGAAAAAAATGTCCGCAATAAAATTTACGTATTTTTTGCCGTAGAATCCGATTCTGCAATAAAAAATAGGGGTTTCCATTTGAAATTTTAAAGTTGCCCCTCGCCCAACCCACAGGGTGGTGGGTGGGGAGGTCATTTTGGTATCAGTAGATAGCTTTGTGAACAATTTTTGACACGTATTTTTTTTATTTTTCGAAAATTCACTTTAAAATTTAATAATAATTATAATTCAGCAATTATTTATTACAATTTAATACAAACAAACAAATATTTCATAAATAAAAATACAAGTACAAAATGAACATAAAAAAAATGTGTGTATTTATTTGTCTAATCACAAATGCTCAAATTGTGCACCATGCATTCTAATACACAAACGTGCCGCCCTACGAGATACCTCACGCAATACATTTTGGGACATTTCAGGAATAATTGCCTCACAAGCGTTTCTAATTCTTGTTTTGATGTCCTCAATATTTTCAGAGGCAGTTTGAAATACCTTGTCTTTAATGTAACCCCAGACGAAAATATCCAAGGGAGTAATATCTGGTGATCGAGCTTGCCATAGAATGGGTCCATAGGTGCCTATCCAGCTGTCTGGCATAACTTGATTTAAATAATTTGTACATATTACAGCAGTGTTAATTCATAAAGAAAATCTTGAAATTCATTTTGAAGAAAATTAAGGTATTAACAAGCGGTTAATTTGCCATCAAAAAAATAACGTCTAATTACTTTAGTCCCTAAAAGATCTACCCAAACATTCGTAGAATATCTTTCTTGGAAAGCAGTCTCTCTGCACCAATGTATACGTGCCCACTCATAATGCATATTTCTATTGAAAAATCCATTATTAGAAAAATTTGATTCGTCCGACCAAAGAATTTTGCTACATATCATACATTTTTTATTTAACAACCATCTACAAAATCTTACTCTCTTTGGCTTATCTCCCTCATTTAAATGTTGAACTTTCCTCATTTTGTAGCACCGTAATTCATTTTTTTTTTATATATATATTTTTCTTGCACTGATGTCTTTTTTATGCGATAGCTTCTCTGAATTTCTTTCAAAGGGGTTTCTTCATTTTGATTAACATAACTCAATACCTTATTCACTTTTCTTACATTATCCGCAACATCCCCTCCGCCTTATAGCCCAGGCGGTATTTGTTTTGGGTTGGGTCAATCGGGTAGTATGATAGATTTTTGGCTTAATCGCTCCTAAAAATCATAAGAAACGATAATTTCACTATGTGCTAGTTTGAAAACGTGGGCTTAATTTTGTATTATAGTGGAGCGGATCGGGCAAAAGAAAGATCCTCAATTCGTAGTCCCCAAATTGAAGAATCTGTTTTTCCTATCGACTAAGTCGGGTCTCGGCATTATTTCTCCACTTACGTTCCACAGATCTCAGACACAAAATATATATATACTTCCCAAAAATTAAGAACTTGACAAAACACGTAATTTTGGTTCTCGGCCTCATCGGCGTCGGACCATTATTTAGCGAGATATCGCGAATTAATGTTACAGGAATTTTTCAATTATTTTTTTCTCGACTCGACATACACGTAGGACTTTTATTATGTTTTTCATAAAAAGGTAAAGTCATCCATTTTAAGAGGCCGGAGGCTGGGGGTGGTGGGACAATTAGTAGGGGAGGCAGGAAGGTAGGGCAAATTTCTTTTAAATTCCGATAACTCGTGACCAGAGAGGTTGATCGCAAAAAATCAAAGTGACATTTCTTCAGTTTTTCACGTGGAACTAAGTAAAATTGCCAGAAATCGACTTTTGCGAAAAACACGCGGCTGGCGCGCAAAAGAATATTTGACCTTTTTTCCAAAAAATGTTTTTGTCATGAAGGGAAGGGGTGGGAGGAATAATTTTTATGTCTATCGATGGCTTTATATCTTATCTTCAATTTCCGCCCAACTAGACCGCAATCCGATAATTAAGGGAGAGGAGAGTGCAAAGTTTTTGCTGTATAGCGGAAGAATGGGGAGGAGTGGGGGGGTTCTAGCAGGGTTCAAAACCGAGGGCAAACACTTTTCATTTTATTCATCCACTTTTTAATTTTTCTCTGTCCGTATCTTGCTCGCCCGCGCAAGTTACAATTGAAAAAACGAATAGAAACGGACGATCGAGTCAGTCGACGGACGGAGCGACTAGCAGCCGGAGGCGGAGCTTAATCTCTCCACTTCTCTCTCTCCTGTCTGATTCACACACGCGTGCACTTACTCCGATTGTCATAATTCTCCTGTCATTAATTGGGAGTCACTTGAGGACCAGATAGAATCGCTTTATTCTAATATTCTAACAAATAGCAATCTGGCACGCTCTTTTTGCAGAATTACTGGTATATGGTTAAGCATCTATTTGCAGTTTTCGGATTTAGTGTGTGTACGAGAACCAAGGGCCTCTAAAATTTATTTTGGGATTAGTTATCTCCTCTACCACAGTAGAGTTGACGATTCGTAACAAATGGCATTCTCACATTTTAGTTTCAAGTGCCGGACTGCAACTACCAACAAACACGGCAATGGAAAGACCAGCACTTTGACAAACTTCTTTCCGTTTACATTCCAAAACTATAAATGGACCAGTAATTCTGCAAAAAAGCGTGCCAGATTGCTATTTGTTAGAATATTAAAAAAAAGCGATTCTATCTGGTCCTCAAGTGAATCTCAATTAATGACAGGAGAATTATGACAATCGGAGTAAGTGCACGCGTGTGTGAATCACACAGGAGAGAGAGAAGTGGAGAGAGTAAGCTCCACCCCGGGCTGCTCGTCGCTCAGTCGCCTGACTCGATCGTCCGTTTCTATTCGTTTTTTTTATTGTAACTCGCGCGGGTGGGCAAGATACGGACAGGGCAAAGTTAAAAAGTGGATGAATAAAAAGAAAACTGTTTGCGCTCGGTTTTGAGCCCTACTAGAACCTCCCACTCCTCTCCGTTCTCCCGCTGTACAGCAAAAACATTGCACTCTTCTTTCTCCCACAGTTTTTTAAATTGTTTCTGTGTGTTTTAGCAAAAAATGCATTAGACAAAAGTTGTAGGTCTAGATGAGTATTATACAACGATGTATCGCATGTACATATTTGATTCGATATAAAATTTTCAACCCAAACATAGGTGATTTTAAGCAGATCCGCCTGGGCTGTAATACTTTTTTGAAAATGAACGGTGCGTTTTTAGATTTTCAATTAACTTCCTAAACATAGTTCGATTTGGCTGCGGAGCATCTGGAAATCTGTCTCCGTAAACCGTGACTGCCATCTCAGCGTCAAAATTGCACTGATAATAAATGCTAATCATATCGAATTTGCTATTATTGGTGTACAATGTACAACAGCAACAATCTGTCAAATTTGTTAATAACTGTATACATTGTTTTTCACTAATCATGGCATAGCTGATTTTTACGATTCAATGATACGAATTGTGGTTTTCGTAAAATATTAAATATTGACACTATCTAAAATTAAAATGTTTGTGACATGTTTTACATCGTTGGAAAGAGAAAAAATAAACGGAATTAATAGTGCCATGTCCTACTTTGAGATTTTTTCTTTTAATTTTTGCACAAGAGCGTATGTCAAAGCCAATTGCGTTTTTCAAGTTTTTTTATACAATACAGAACTGAAATAAGTGACAAAACAGGGCACCTTATATTTAGTTTAATTAACTAAACGAATTGGATAAAAAACAATAACAAAATTAAGATAACACACATTACATGTAATAAACAAAAATATTTAAAAAATAATTGCAACAAATTTTCTAAATATCTGCCTGCCTCCAAGTTCAACACACTTTCTCGTGCGTGACTTGTAGCATTTCTGATCATACGTGGAGAGTCCTTTTTTATGCGGTCCCTTAATTTCTCCATGGTTTAACTTCGATAGCATACACTATGCCCCATAAAAGATAATCCACCGAAGTCAGGTCTGGGTCCTTGCATGTCAGGACAGTGGACCGTTACGGCCGATCCAAATTGCCTCACCTCTCAAGTAATGAGGGCCTGGCACCATCGTTTGTAATGAAGCTCTCTAATATTTATAAGTTGTAATAATTGTGGTAATGTATCTAGCAAAAAAATTTAAACACATTTCGGCGTTCGATATACCCTTAAAGTAATGGGGTCCAATTTAATTGTTATCTAATAGCCCACACCTAACATTTACAGATAATTTGTATTTATTGTCGTTGGTTTTTTTTACTTTGTACGTTGCATTTTAGGCGTGTTAGGTGTGAGTCTACCTTAACCTTCCTACCTTTATTGTCGTTATTACGTCCGTGCTATAATAATAATAATAATAATAATAATAATACTTTGTATCACGCAGGACTCCATGCAGTATAAGCGGAACCTCTCTATGGCCTGGATCGACTACCGCAAGGCATTTGACATGGCATCACATGAGCTCATTGTTCACTTACTCCGATGTCTTGTGGTACCCGGTCCCGTAGTGAGATGTATTGAAGAACTGATGCCACTCTGGAGGACTCGCTTTACCAAAACATCGGGTAACGATAGAGTCCAAACAGAGTCGATAACATTCAGAAGAGGAGTATTTCAGGGAGATTCCCTCAGCCCCCTTCTGTTTTGCATCTCACTACTGCCATTATCCGTCTCGCTCCGGAAAACCCGTGGCTACAACTACGGTACCCCCGGCGACAGGAGGCATAAGGTCACCCATCTATTTTATATGGATGATATTAAACTTTATGCCTCTGGAGAGAGGGATCTCCAACAGTCCCTTAGGGTGGTACAGCAGTACACGCAGGCTGTCGGTATGCAGTTCGGGTTGGACAAATGCGCACTGATCCATCTCAAGAGAGGACGATGCGGTGACTATGGAGAGGACGCGCAGCTCGTGGACGGAAGCATCTTACACCACCTAGGTGCCGGAGAGTCGTACACTTACTTGGGTGTCGAGCAACGCTCCACCCAAGAAGTGAGTGTAGTGAAAAACACTCTCCGCGGCAAGTATCAGCACCTACTCCGACAGATCTGGTCTTCAGAATTGTCGGGGAAGAACAAGGTGTCTGCTACAAATATGCTTGCCGTTCCGATCCTTCTCTAATCTTTCGGAGTAGTGAAGTGGACTAGAGAAGAGCTGCGTCAACTCGATGTAGTAACCCGCAAGAAGATGCATCTCAATAGGAGCTTGCATCCTAAATCGTCCGTTCCACGGTTATATCTCCCGCGACATCGGGGAGGCCGTGGACTCTTGAGCTTGGAGAGTCTCCATAGCAGGATGGTTCTGGATGGAGCATGTAAGGTCATCAGGAGTTCGGATCCCCTCCTCTGCATGGTCCGAGACCATGAAAATGCAGAGGTAGGAGCTTTTCTCTTTAAGGCAGCACGGAGAGCAGCCGATGAACTTGGTCTCATCTTCGACGTCGAGCGGGTAAACCCCGACTCTGTCACCGAGTCGAAACCCGTTCGGCTAAAAGCCCACATTAGAGCTGCAGAACACAACATCCTTCTGCAGCACCATAAGGATAAGCCATTGCACGGGGTCTTCTATAAAAATATAGAAGACCTCGGCTTATCCGAAAGGCTGACCCTCGCCTTCTTAAGGTCAGCTGGGCTGAAGTCTGAGACCAAGGCATTCATAATGGCTTGCCAGGATGGTGTATTTAACACTCTCGTCTATCGACGTCGTGTCATGGGTATGGAGGTCCCTGATGTCAGCTGCAGGGCCTGCCGCAGGGCGCCGGAGGCTGTAATGCACTTACTGTCGGCTTGCCCGACATACGCAGTCATATTCATAGACACAACACAGCATTACGAGTGCTTTACTATCATCTAAGGCACTCGTATGGGATAGACGAAACACCAGTGCTGCCTTACGTTCCGGGGGATATTGAGTCAGTTGTGGGGAATGAGAAGTGCCTAATTTATTGGAACTACTCGTTTCCCACCGTCAGGCAAATACAAGCCAACAAGCCTGACATAGTACTCCTCGACCACCAACTCAAGACAATGTATGTCGTGGAATTCTCAGCTCCCGCTGAGAGCAACATTGTCTTGAAAGAGGAGGAAAAACGGACAAAATATCGAGATTTGCTCTTCGAACTCCGCAGGCTTTATCCAGGCCATTTTGTTAAAATAGTGGTACTGATTATAGGAGCCCTCCGTGGAATGAGACAGACGCTGCTTTCAGAACTAAAGATCATACCGGCATGCCGAGATTCGGCAGAGATTTTAGCCGGCAGAATGCAGAAGGCTGTCATCCTCGGTTCATTGCGTCTACTCAGGGCACACGATTCGCGGACCCGGTAGTCACTCACCCCACGGGCGTGGGGAGTGGCTATTGGTATTACCAGCTCCCCTCTGTGAGGGTCGGAGCCACAGAGTAAGGTGACTGGTTTTTTGTAAAAAAAAAAAAAAAAAATACTTTATTCATCTCTGGGGCCACATACATTTGTCGATAAGATAAGTCAAACAGCAGATACAAAAGTTAAAACACATAGATACAAATATATAAATAAAAACTATAAAAGATACATTGATAAACACTCATAGAAACTACATTCAAAGATAAAACGTTAAGATTAAAAATTATATAATCCTGCGAACAAGCTATTTCTGCTAGAAAACAGGCCATCAAAACTACACTCTTAACCCTACGAAAGAAAACTTTGATCAATGTAAAAAAATATGCGCAAGCACTAAGAGGAGACTAAAAAACATTACCAAACAGAGCTGGATAAATTGGTGTTCTAATTTAAATAAAAATACTCCACCATCTGATTTATGGAAGCAAGCCAAGAAAATGCAGCGTATTCCATCCTCCCAAAAAACAGTAGATAACGACAATTGAATTGACGGTTTTTTTGAGTAGCCCCCCCATCTGTTAATAATCTTAACTGTCCTCATAATAAATCTACAGTCAATAATCATTTTCTATGTCTCCCACTTCAACTTTACGAATTAGAAACAGCTCTAAATAATGTAAGAAAGTCTTCTGCAGGCTACGGTGACATAAAATACCCCATGCTTATGCATCTTCCTAGTAATGCTAAAGAGGCTTTATTGGAACTTTTTAATAGTATATATCTTACAGGCTGCAACATTGCTGACCTTAAAAACGTCATCATCATACCCATCCTTAAGGCGGGTAAAGACCCTAACTGTTCTGACTCATACCGCCCGATTTCTCTTATGTCCTGTATTCTTAAAACTCTTGAACGCATGATCAAGTCAAGATTAGAATGGTGGCTGATGAGTCAAAACCTTCTTCCATTAAATCAGTTTGGCTATAAGAAAGGAGTCGGCACGCTCGACGCAATTTTAACAGCAACTACTGATATCCAAATGAGCTTTTCTCATAATAACTACCTGAATTAACTCTTCATAGATTTAAAATGCGCATATGAGTCAGTAAACTTGAATATTTTTGAGGAAAATTGAGTAATCCCTATCTCATATCTAATGCCATTGCTAAAAATATTGTAAATATGTACTCAAACAGAGTAATATACATTAGAAATAGTAGGAATCAAAGAATAGGGCCAAGACTAGTCAACATTGGAGTTCCACAGGGTTCGGTATTGGGACCTCTGCTTTTCAATTTGTATACGGGCGACATCTACAATACAAAGATCGCAAATTTAAACATTGTACAGTATGCGGATGATCTTTGCTTTTACACCGAAAATAAAACATGGCAGAATTCACTTGAAACCCTTGAAACCGGTATATCGTATTTGAAGCAATGGACATTTGAAAATGGCTTTGAACTGTCAACAGAAAAAACAACAGTTTGCGTTTTTACAAGATATAACACACATAACCTCTTACAAACTCCTGAAATTCAGTTAGCTGGCTATCATTTCCCGTTTCGTTCTGAGATTAAGTATTTGGGGGTCATACTCGATAAAAAAGTTACCTGGAAACCTTTCATAGAGTCTATTAAAAACAAATGCATGAAGGGTATTAACTGTTTAAAATTTGTCACCAAAACCCGGTGGGGATCTGTTGTTAAAACGGCACTTTGTTTTTATAAAGCTTATATTAGATCAATACTGGATTACGGTTGTATTTTATACGGCTCAGCTAGCAAAAGCCTGTTGAGTAACTTAGATATCATGCAACGCAAAGCTCTGAGAATATGCCTAGGCGCGATGAAATCTACGCCAAATGAAGCCCTCCATGTTGAAGCACTTGAGCCACCGCTTCTAATGAGAAGAGAGTTCTTAAGCAATAAATTTCTACTCAAGCTGAATCTCTACAACCCCCTTTACTAAAAAAAAAATCTGTCCTCAATACTTTTGATCTAACCAACAGCTATTGGGTTAAGAAGCCTTCTCCGCCTATGTGCCTTTCATTCCGTAACATTAACGAACAGTTTGATAATATTGAAAAAATTACTGTAAATGATATCAATTACTGGTCTATGTGTTTCAAACCTAGTGTTATCATCCCCGTCTATAACGAGAATTCCATTTTTAGCGAGAAAATGCTTCTTAATGTCCTTGACCGGTTTACTAATCCAACTTTTATTTACGCCGATGCCTCAAAATCCAAAGACGGTAATGGATGCGCTTTCTTCATTCCCTTTGAATACAAAGAAATTAAGTTCAAACTTGACATAAACTGCACTATTTTTACCTTGGAGGCAATTGCCATTTACAAAGCTTTAAGCTATATCAAAGAAGCAAACACAAAGGCAATAATAATTCTATCTGACTCTCTTTCGGTTCTCTCAGCTGTTAAATCTACTAACTCCTTTTCATACAAAACGAACCCATATATTTTGAAAATAATAGATGCTGTCTACAATTTCGCACAAACTGGTAAAGTCGTCACATTTGTCTGGGTTAAAGCCCATATAGGCTTAAAACATAATGAACACGTTGACATTTTGGCCAAAGACGCCGCCATTAATGGTACTCTATTAGACCACAAACTGTGTCTAACGGATTACTCCAATTTATATAAACTTCAATTAAGAAACAAGTGGATTCACACCTGGGAACAATACGTTTTAAACAGCTCAACAATGTATTGTAAAATACAGCCAACTATCCTGCTACAGTTCTGGTAAGACTTAGACTAAGATTTGGTCATGCCTGCTTTCCCGCCCATTTGCATAAAATTGGTGTAGTCACATCGCAACTTTGTGATCTATGTGATGATATCGGCGATCTTGATCACCTTTTCTTCGCTTGCGATAAGTTCAAGACAGCTACAGATTCACTTATTAAAAATATGTGTTCATGCTTCAATATGATGGCTCCGTTCAACGTAGTTAGTTTACTTGCTATAAGTAGTAATAGAATTTATGAATTAATCATTGGTTTTTTGATAGATGTTAATATCACACTATAGGTTAGCTTTGTTTTCCTCTTGTTTTAACCTTATGTTTTTACCTACTCTATCGTGGTCTTTTTTTTGTGATGTCAAACTCAATATCCTGACAGACTCCTGGACGAGAAGCGTATTTTCCTGTATTTTCCTTCGTTACTCTTCTTCACTCTTTTCCTCCATTCTGTTTAGGTTAGATAATTTTAACATAGTGTGACTGGCTGCATGGTCTCTGGCCCAGTCATAAAAAAATTATATATTGAAAAATTTTATATTTTTTTCCGTACGTAATTTTGAACTCCCCAATGGTATAGAATGCATTATTTGCTAGATAATTTTTTAGCTTCTTAGTAAAAGCTTGAACAGGTAAGCTCCTGATATCCACAGGAAATATTTGACTACATTAACCAATAAAGTGGACTATTTGTGATAGTCCTTCTGTCACCATTCACACTATTTCCAACATACCACAAATAACAATATTTACGTTGGACAAACGAAGCGTCCAATTGTAACTAGATTCAAGGAGCAAATGACTCATCTCAATTACGATAGAACCGAAAAATCTAGTGCTGCCCAACATGCCTTTGATAACAATTAGATAATAGATATTAATAACTTAAGAGCAATTAAAGATTAACAAACAATAGATAGCTGGATGAATTTGAAGCCTTAGATATTGCAAAATGTAAAAATAGTATGAACAGTGACGAAGGGCGTGTCGCAAATAATCCGCTTTAATGGTTAATAGGTCACGATTCCTCGAACACCAGAGCTCCAGCAGAACTATGGAATTCAGGACTCCAGTATTGTCTGAAAGTTATTTGTGGCATTCTTCGAATATTCTTTCCTATTATTTGGGTTTTCTACCACCACATGTATTATTATCCTCTTCAAAACAAATCACCGAATCTACAAAATAATAGAATTATTGGGAAAAAGTATTCTCGTTTCATTCATGGCGTATAATTTTCCTCTACAGCTGGTTTTACAATCGTTAGTTAACTAATAGTTAAGAAAAAGGTAATCAATCAAATCTGTTTCACGATATCTGGTTTATTTCATGGTCGTAGTTATTATTTCACGGTTAAAATTATTACTAGATAGGATACTGTTTAACTAAAAATATGATAACTATCATGACAAATATATTGTATTTTTGTTGAGTGATAAAAGGTCAATAGTAATATATTTCGCGATTATAATGTGGATGATTACAATAGTGATCAGCAGGTTAGGAAATCTAGAATATTTCACAACATATTTCTAGTTTATTTCAATGTAGTGGCATTATGATATAGAGCAGAAATACCTGCAGAAATTTCAAATATATAGGTAGCTATAATATCACATTTTTATAAATCAATAGCCGATCGACCTGATCTAAAATCGGTGTTCTGGCTGAGATAACGAGATAACTACAAATGATACTTGAGAGCATTTTATAACTGACATTCGATATTGTGATACCATGGTAGATCTGACAGTCAGACTGACTTCCCTTCTTGCACAAGGGACATGAGTTCTTCTGTCCATTCTCTCCATACTCTCCAGATAATCGTATGTATGGTACTTGCTGCCATATGCTCATCCGTATTCGAACAACTCGGCGACAAGTAGTAACTAACTGCATGGTTTAGGTATATTTTTACGATACATTTAAAATTGGTATAGAAAATTGGCAAAATCCATATACAGGGTGATATTTTTTGGTAGCTGTCAAAAGAATGACCCCGGCCCTGATATTTTTGTCGTTTGCGATACCTCTATTACCAGAATGTATCAAGCAACCGAATTTGATTCAATTCGGTGAGGCCATTGATAAAATACGGCAAATCGGAATTTTCGCAGAAATAAAAAACATGATGTGTATCAAAAATGGAGGGGAGGGCATTCAAGATGAGGGTAATTCTGAAATCATCTCAGGGTTCTGTATTCCCCACTTACGTATGACCTCTCACTCAGGAAATACCCTGTATGCTGTATGTTTAATATACTACTTTCGTTAATGAAAAATATAGATTTAGTAAATTTTCAAATAATAACAGGACGCTCAAATTAAGCTGCTGATAATATTGCATAGTAAATATTTTTAATAAGATGTAAAACCGATTCAGTCTCAAATGACTCATTACCTTTTTAAACGGACCATTTGACACTAGATTAAAATGAGGTTAAAGTTCGCTCTGACACACAATAGAAAAGGTGAGATTATTGTTCTCCATTGATTTTTTATCGTAAAATACATTCGTAGTTCCCTCAGAACTAGAAAAAGCCCACGAGCATCAAATAGTTCCCTAGAGGATGAATCCTTTCAACTTTACATCGTATTGTTCCTTTTTATAGAAATTTACATTCTAAAAGTATGTCACGGTGAAGTAACTTACCACATATCAGGGTAGTAGTAATTGAGGATGAAAAATGAAATATATACGAGCGTAGCATAAGATACGTAAAAAAATAGAAAACTCTCGCTAAGAAACCATAGTTCCAAACAAGTCGAGACAATTTGAAAATTATCTGTTGCTTCAATACATTCCACAGAAAATTATTTTGTTCTTTTGTATTGTCATTACATTATAAAGACGTAAGATTTTAGTGTTTATAGGTCAGTGTTTTGCGGAGCTAATGATTTATGCATCGATTTTTAAGTTTTCTTCCTCGTTGATATACTTAACGTTTCAACAAGATCTACAAACAATAATGTATAATTCGTAATAGCGCATTGTACCAGGCCACGTTATGGAAGAGAACCTGTCTAACAAAATGTTCTATTTCCCTCGGGTTCATAACCTAAATCCGGTAGATGAAAAATATTTCCCTCAGCGGGAAGTTCAGAAGCTTCTGAGATTAACACTGTTTTGGCTAATGTATTCTGCGAATTATAGACATTATAGCTCTTCCGCAGGGTTTTCTTGTGTATCATTGGAAATACTTTCGACACCTCCGAAGGAAAAGTCGACCAATGAGAAATCGGACCATCGGACTGCCCGTGCAATGAGACCTCCTCTACCAGTTCAACCAGTCGGAAAATTAGCATCCAAATAATTCCAAATCTTTGAGGTATAGTATCAGCATACTTCCATCAACTCGTTGATCGAGGGCACGAGATGCATCGTCAAGAAGATCTAGCAGCGGCTGGTGTAGATATTACAGGTATAGCATTGCATAAGTAGAAAATTTAGGCCCCAACTACTACCTTGAGGTAGGTGTAAGAAGAGAAATTATTGTATTTTGTTAATACTTTTGACGTCTTATATGTGAGATGTGTCGCAAACTGATGAAAATTATCCTTCAAAGTTTAGGTAAGTTATTTTCCACACTTACCAAAAGAAAGTATTGTAATCGTGAACAAATAAGGGTGGCTCTTCATCATTTAGTCGAATTTTCAGATTACAAAAGTTAAGGTCTTTCGTTGTCGATCTCTTATCTATCTGCCTATCTACATATTGTTGGTTATATCTAAAAAACTAGCTAACGGGAGAATATAATATCATACAGGTAGTGAACGCTATTATGTCTATTGTAAAAGAATAAATCTGGAATCCACGTTAGAGCTCTTTGTTAAGTCTAATTTGTTTATGAACCTAGTCCATTCTCAAACAGTAGAGTATGTCGAGAAACTGAAAAAAAAATTCAGAGGCGTAATGAATCTTTTTGTGAATAATCCTCCATTAATTTCATTTTGAAAACGCCATTGGGCTTGAAGCCATACATGCATGCCTGAATATGTCCGTTTTGATCTACTTAAAAATTGTTAAATTTGAATATATTGTATATATAGCATTTATTGTATATTGTATCTTGGGTTGTTTGATTAAAGTTTTCAAGACATTTTTTTATTGATGTAGTCAAGTTGACTAATAAAAATACAATAATAAAAGTTAAATATTTAATGTGGAATGAGTTTATAAACTGAAGTTACAATGGTCTGTCAATATTATTTATAATGTTTTGGAACAAAGCAGATGCAAATTTGTATTTCAGCTCAAGACTGTGAAAATGTACATTTAAATTAGATGCTCAGAACAAGCAGCTATTGAGAAAATATGTTACGTAATATTTAATATGGCACTGCTGAGGTTAAACCTATGTCTCAGTGATTCAGTGTATTTTTAACACGCTTATATTAGCTTCACCTGTTTGTTTGTTTGCTTGTAGTGGAATCTTTGAACGTGATTCCCACCCACTTCAAAACGTCAGATTAAACTGAAACTTTTCACACTTATCAAGGATCGATGACAATACAATAATTTGACAGCTTTATCCTAATGTCCTCACCAGGATAATCAGGATAAAATAAAATAAAAAAAGACTAACCTATTGTCGAGATTTTGGCGGGGGGTATATATATATATATATATATAAAAGGAAAGGTGTTATCGCGGGAACAGGACAATAAGTCAAGAAAAAAATTCGTGGGCAAGCCCGCAGAAATTATAGTGCAACCGTGTACACGTGTTTCGGACTTTTTGGTCCTCATCAGCACGGTGTAGCTAAGTTGAAAGGATAGGCACAACTTAGGAAAAAACGACACAAATGGAAACCACTGACAGGAAGCCAGTTGCACATTTGTGGCTGCAGTCGGAAGACCTTGAGGTTTCAAGGCAACAACCAACATTGCCACGGAGGCAAACTGTAAGCCGCCTGCGTGGAGTTCCATAGCCCAAGGTAAAATACAAAAGGAAAGGTGTTATCGCGGGAACAGGACAATAAGTCAAGAAAAAAATTCGTGGGCAAGCCCGCAGAAATTATAGTGCAACCGTGTACACGTGTTTCGGACTTTTTGGTCCTCATCAGCACGGTGTAGCTAAGTTGAAAGGATAGGCACAACTTAGGAAAAAACGACACAAATGGAAACCACTGACAGGAAGCCAGTTGCACATTTGTGGCTGCAGTCGGAAGACCTTGAGGTTTCAAGGCAACAACCAACATTGCCACGGAGGCAAACTGTAAGCCGCCTGCGTGGAGTTCCATAGCCCAAGGTAAAATACGAAAGGAAAGGTGTTATCGCGGGAACAGGACAATAAGTCAAGAAAAAAATTCGTGGGCAAGCCCGCAGAAATTATAGTGCAACCGTGTACACGTGTTTCGGACTTTTTGGTCCTCATCAGCACGGTGTAGCTAAGTTGAAAGGATAGGCACAACTTAGGAAAAAACGACACAAATGGAAACCACTGACAGGAAGCCAGTTGCACATTTGTGGCTGCAGTCGGAAGACCTTGAGGTTTCAAGGCAACAACCAACATTGCCACGGAGGCAAACTGTAAGCCGCCTGCGTGGAGTTCCATAGCCCAAGGTAAAATACGAAAGGAAAGGTGTTATCGCGGGAACAGGACAATAAGTCAAGAAAAAAATTCGTGGGCAAGCCCGCAGAAATTATAGTGCAACCGTGTACACGTGTTTCGGACTTTTTGGTCCTCATCAGCACGGTGTAGCTAAGTTGAAAGGATAGGCACAACTTAGGAAAAAACGACACAAATGGAAACCACTGACAGGAAGCCAGTTGCACATTTGTGGCTGCAGTCGGAAGACCTTGAGGTTTCAAGGCAACAACCAACATTGCCACGGAGGCAAACTGTAAGCCGCCTGCGTGGAGTTCCATAGCCCAAGGTAAAATACAAAAGGAAAGGTGTTATCGCGGGAACAGGACAATAAGTCAAGAAAACGCGATAACACCTTTCCTTTTGTATTTTACCTTGGGCTATGGAACTCCACGCAGGCGGCTTACAGTTTGCCTCCGTGGCAATGTTGGTTGTTGCCTTGAAACCTCAAGGTCTTCCGACTGCAGCCACAAATGTGCAACTGGCTTCCTGTCAGTGGTTTCCATTTGTGTCGTTTTTTCCTAAGTTGTGCCTATCCTTTCAACTTAGCTACACCGTGCTGATGAGGACCAAAAAGTCCGAAACACGTGTACACGGTTGCACTATAATTTCTGCGGGCTTGCCCACGAATTTTTTTCTTGACTTATTGTCCTGTTCCCGCGATAACACCTTTCCTTTTGTATTTTACCTTGGGCTATGGAACTCCACGCAGGCGGCTTACAGTTTGCCTCCGTGGCAATGTTGGTTGTTGCCTTGAAACCTCAAGGTCTTCCGACTGCAGCCACAAATGTGCAACTGGCTTCCTGTCAGTGGTTTCCATTTGTGTCGTTTTTTCCTAAGTTGTGCCTATCCTTTCAACTTAGCTACACCGTGCTGATGAGGACCAAAAAGTCCGAAACACGTGTACACGGTTGCACTATAATTTCTGCGGGCTTGCCCACGAATTTTTTTCTTGACTTATATATATATATATATATATATATATATATATATATATATATTCTAACTAATAATAAAAGCGTGTTAATTAAATAATTTTTAGTAAGTTTTAAAAAATTATAGTTTAAAAAACTAAAAAAACGCTTTAAAAACCGAACTAAAAAGTAAAAAAATAATGTTTAAATATTAAGATTTTGTCCAACAATGATAGATTGTAAAAAGCGTGGGGTGCTTGATATCAATTATTATAAATACTTTATTGGTAGCTATTGATAAAAGTAGAATTTTAAAAATACAGTGAAAAGCACCCCACGCTTTTTACAATCTATAGCTGTTGGACAAAATCTTAATATTTAAACATTATTATTTTTCGGTTTTTAAAGCGTGTTTTTTAGTTTTTTAAACTATAATTTTTTTGATATAGCATATATCGTATGTAGTGTATATATGGTATACATGATATATATGATATATATAGCATATCTGACATAAATGGTATATATCGTATATATTATATAAATTCTATTAAAATTGATCCTAACGCTGCTAATGAATACTTTATAAACATTCCTCATGATCTCATTAAAAAAGCTCTAAAATCATACCAACTCAAATATCTACTAAGGAATGATTAATATGGCAGACGTTACTTTTTCTCTTACAACAGTGTCTAACGTAGAGATTAGGGACATAAAAGAACACAGACAGTAAGAACATTTATGGTTTCAATGTCGATCTTATTAATATATTATACCAAATTAATATATCATGTCATCACACAAGGAATATTTCCTAGCAGCCTCAAAAAAGGCACTTGTACTTCCTATAGAATATATATATATATAGAAAATAAATCCTGATGATATATCAAATTTTGGACCTATATCTTTAGTACCAATTTTTTTAAAAGATATTCGACGAAACTCTTAAATCCAGAATTACCACCTATTTTGAAATGAATGATCTATTTGTAATGTCACAATATTGCTTCAAATCCAAAAAAATGTACTACCAATGTAATATTCGATTTTGCTGAGAAGATCATTGAATGCTTTGAAAGAGGCGAATACCTGGTAACCAATTTTTGTGACCTAAGCAAAGCCTTCTACTGTGCTCAATATAATCTACTGATTAGGAGATTTAAAGAGTACAATTTGGATCTCAATAATATTAAAATGGTAAAATCCTATTTAATAGAGAGAACTCAAAAAGTTAAATGCGGGAATGATATGTCCCAAGAAATTGATATAAACATAGGAGTGCCACAGGGGTTAGTATTGGATCATTTACTCTTCTTACTATATGTCAATGACTTATCTAGTAATGTACCATTCACTGATTTTATATTTTTTGCTCTACAATGTCTAAAACTGGCAAAGTGCTGAATGGGGTCATTGATGTGGGTCGTGTTGCCCAGTCGGAGGCTCAGTTTAAATCTATCTAAAACACAAACAGTAGTATTAGCATAATGTGACCATTGATCCGACTCTTAGTTGGAATTATCACAGGCTCGGTGGCAAATAAACTGGCCAGTAATTTTTATCAATTAAGATTATTAGGCGACTGTGACTCTAGACCTACACTCAGAACAGTTTATTATACTCTGTGCCACTCTACAAGGTCATGTGCTATCTTGGCATGGGAATCATCATCCACATGGCACCGAATTTTTAGATTACAATGCATAGCTGTTAGAATTCTAAGTGAAATCGGGTCAGAGATGACTTTGATGAAGATCTCTTTCACCGATAATAACATTTTAACTTTTCCTTGCGTGTTCATACTTGAATGTGTAATGTATGTAAAAAATAATATGGGCAAATTCACGGCAAAAAGTTTGAACTTTATTGCTCTCAAATTTAATATAAAATGTTGCTTTCTATTTGTGCGTGCGTGTATATAGGTGTTTATATATTGCTATGACCAGTGACGTAAAGTCACATCTATTTTTGTTAATCAATACTTGATCCTTGTTTCACTGTATACTTTGACTTGTGTAAGTACCTTGTATTATAACACCAATAAATTTATCTATCTATGGTATATATTGTATATGGATATATATGGTAAAAGTAGGAAATAAATAAATAATAGACAAGGTAAGTTTAAGGCATGTATTTATAAGTTGAGTAGCATTATCTTTTTCGCTAGAGTTCGCCCAATTTGAAAAAGGTTTTGTATTTGTAAACTTTCTTTAAATAAAAACACTTTATTTTCACTACTATTATTTAAATTTAAAAAATATTTTAGGATGATAAAATTTGATTTGATTTTATAACAATATATTTATAGCAATATCTCCACCGACCCAAAGAACTTTTGGTCTTACATGCAAGACAAAAAAGCTAGTACTAGAATTCCAGGAAAAATGTACAACGATACATCAAGTTACGATGATCCTAGGGGCATAGTAAATGGTTTTGCTGATTATTTTAGCAGTGTGTATACACCCATGGATGCATCTAATATTACTTCGAATGCTGAAGATTTCGGAAATTTTCCATGCATAAATGTCACGAGCTTTAATGAAACTGACATATTAGCAGCTATAAAGAAACTAGCAAACAAAATGACGTCTGGCCACGATCGAGTTCCAAGCTTTTTAGTCAAGGACTGCGCACGTGCCTTAGCCCCACCGTTGTTAGCTATATTTAATTTAATTCTAAAATCTCATACATTTCCAGATGTCTGGAAATTATCAAGAGTATGCCCGATACTAAAGTGTGACAAATCCGACAACATACAGAACTATCGGCCAATTGTAATACTATGTAATTTTGCAAAAGTCTTTGAAATATGTCTGTATACACACATATTTCCACAAGTAAAACCCCTAATATCACCACAACAGCATGGTTTTATTGAAAAACGATCAACGGTTTCAAATTTAGTAGAAATTACTCAAGTCATATCGAATACGCTAGATAACCGGGGCCAAGTGGATGTAATATATACAGACTTTTCAAAGGCTTTTGTACAGTAATTTAAGACATCACTCGTGAAAAAATATTACCGATTTTTCCCTACCTTTTTACCACTTTGTTTCGTTTTCTTAAACGCCTCTCAAGCCTACAAGCTAACTCCTTGGGAATCCAGGATTACTAGGTAAAGACACTCATACACGTATTTATATGGCAATTATTTTATATGTTCCTTATATCGAAATAGATCGAAAAATTAAATGCCAAGGAGTGTTATAACATACTTTAGAATTGTGTTGTTACTTTACGCCTGCCTGGCATCTAATTAACCTCAATCAATCTGTATGGCAAGTAAGCTTTTTTGTCTCTCTTATAGTTCACTTAAACCATGTTTAAAATTTGCTGTGATAAACAAATAAATCTGATAAGCTTCAGGCAGGCGTACATTACACCCATGTGGAAGCAACCTATCATCATTTTAGAGCAAAATTTACAGGGTAGTAACTCTAAGAAATTATTTCAGAAAGAGAGAACCGAAATAATAATTGAAATGCAATGCACTTGTCAGTGTTGCCAAGGAAGAAAACCTGCTACTCTCTTGTGAATAGAATATACAAGAAAAAGAAATGTATAAAAAAATAATGAATAATAAATGCCAAAATGTAGAATTATATTTTTTTTAAATACAGTTAAGGATTTTCTTGGTTTCTTATATCTAACAAGGAAGTCTAATAGTAGCCGTGATTTTCTCAACTATCATATTTGTAATCTAACCTTGTATTATTAAGAAACGTTATATTATGTAGAGGTACTTAAATTCTTCAAGTGCCACTTTACTGTGGAACTGGAGTAAAACTAGAAACTTAAAATAAAAAGCCTAACCATTACATGTCAGACCCTAATTTAATATTCAGCAAGCTATCACACACAGATGTTTTAAACTTTATTTTATGAAATTAGAATTGTTAGATGCCCTTTATTTTCTTTCCTGGCAAAGTTTTAATCATAATTATAATGTAATTACATATGTATATTCTGCGTCGGTAGAAACAGTTTACAAGCTCTTACATGTTTTTCCCTAATGACATAAGTGAAAATAAATTAAACACATGTTAATTAAAACTGCTATAAGAAAATATTTAATAATTATATTTTATATTTTTAATCATAATATATTGCAAATCTCATCTCAAAATCGAACTCAGCGACCTTCAGTATCCGTCAATACGAAATCTTCGGCATTCATGAAAAAGTACAATTTGTGCATTTCATTCCATTTGTGAATAAGGGACCACATATCGCTTTATCTGATATGAAAATTGTACCCAAAACTTGTTTTTCTAAATTCACAAATAATTACAATCCAACAATTGTTTTATGTGCTAAAAGTCTGTTTTAAAACTCGCTTCCTTGATACAATAATATTTGTGAATTGTTGATGAGTGAGTGTTATTTGTTTACTCACAATACTCTTGACCACACTAAATTCCGCTAATTTTTTACGCCATTTCGGTGATGCACGATATTTGTACTAAATAATAAATACTCGTGATATCTCGAAAAATAAAAATGCTACAAGGATCAATTTTTTTTTTTTAAATAATGTATGATGATTGTAATAGTGATGTTAAAGTATTCTAATTAATAATAATAATAATAATAATAATAATAATCGGTCAATCGGTCAATTCTGGCAGGGGATATGGTCAAACCCTGCGAGATTCAATCAAGCAGCTACATGGCTCCAAACAGCAGAGCGCAATGCAAATGATCTTCCAGATATGCCAGATACTAATATTACTCCTGCAGATGTCGAAGAGTGCATAAAAAACACTTCAAGCTGGAAAGCACCTGGACCAGACAATATACAGAACTTCTGGTTGAAATCATTCCCAGCGCTAATTCCACAGTTTGCCCGAGCATTCAACAAAATCCTTGAAGATCCAACAAGATTTCCTGAATTTTTAGGTCGAGGAGTAACTTACCTTCTGCCCAAAAAAGGAGATCTGAAAGACCCGAAAAACTACAGGCCAATCACCTGCTTATCTGCGATCTACAAACTTCTCACGTCATTGATACATAGGCAAATCAATGAACACTGTGAGATGAACAATATAATTGGCCCAGAACAGCGGGGATGCGTAAAGAGATCACTTGGATGCAAGGAGCAGCTAACAATAGATGCAGTAACCATCAAACAAGCTGAAGTAAAGCGCCGAAACATCAGTATGGCCTACATAGACTACAAAAAGGCATTCGACTCTGTACCTCATGACTGGCTAATAAAAGTGCTAGAAGTATACAAAGTTAGCCCAACCATCGTTCGGCTACTAACATATGCAATGGCGACTTGGGAAACTCAGACAATAATTGGAGGAAGCACTATCTCGAACATCAAGATTAGAAGAGGTATATACCAGGGGGATTCGCTGAGTCCATTATGGTTTTGCCTCGCTCTCAATCCCCTCTCAGCAATATTGAATGACACCACCTACGGTTTCCGAATAGATCCCAAGCAACCAAGCTCGAGGCTCAGTCATTTACTATTTATGGATGACATCAAGCTCTACGCTGAGAATCCAAGACAATTGAAGGCGCTAGTAGCCAATGTCAAAACCTTCAGCGATGATATCAGAATGGAGTTTGGTCTGGAGAAGTGTGCCGAAGTACATGTCACAAAGGGAAAATTAACGCAGCAGCCGGAGAATATCCGTGACTTTGAGCAAATGCTGCCAGAAGAAACTTACAAGTACCTTGGAATTCTGCAGAATAGAAGGATAGACCACACCCAGCTAAAGAAGGAGTTTAGGGAAAAATACAAACAACGTCTAAATAAGCTCCTGAATACTAAACTCAACGCTAGGAACATGATTACAGCGATCAATACATATGCTGTCCCTAGTCTGGCATACTCATTCGGAATACTAAAGTACTCGGATACAGACCTGGAAGACCTAGACAGAATGACGAGAACTACACTTACAAAGTTTCGAACGCATCACCCAAAGAGCGCAGTTGAAAGACTGTACATGCCAAGAACACAAGGAGGCAGAGGATTAAGCAGCGTTCAGAAGATGTGCCGAACGCAAGAGAAGAACATGCGCCTCTATTTCTACAATTCAGACAGGGTCCTCATTCGGAAAATAGTGGAAAGTGACAATAGATACACACCGTTAAACCTCAAAGATCGACAACACGAAATAGTGATCCGAACGAACGAGGATATTCAAACAGCATGGCAGGACAAGGTACTCCATGGAAAGTATCCCAATGCCTTAAACAATCCAGAGATCGACAAGGAGACCTCGCTCCTATGGCTTAAGGAAGGAATGTTACACCCAGAAACTGAGGGATTCATAACAGCCATTCAGGATAGCATTATCCGTACTAGAAATTATGAGAAGTACATTCTTAAAGTCCCCGGCGTGAACGATGTGTGTAGAAAGTGTAAGGCAGTGGGTGAAACTATCGAACATGTCACTGGAGGCTGCCCCGCTTTGGCTACGGGAATGTATCTGGGAAGGCACAACGAGGTGGCGAAAATCATCCATAGAGAATTGGCACTTAACTTAGGACTCATTACTAATCCACCGCCCTTCTATAAATACACACCTCAAGCTGTTTTAGAAGACGAGGAAACATTGTTGTACTGGGATAGACCAATACAGTCTGATAGAACCTTGGATCACAACCGCCCTGACATCCTGGTGATCAAAAAGAAAGACAAGAAGGCCACTATTATTGATATTGGATGCCCCCTAACCAACAACCTGCATAAAACGGAGATGGAAAAGAGAAATAAATATCAGAACTTGGCTATAGAACTTAAACACGTGTGGAGATTAGAGGAGGTTCGAATTATCCCGATCATAATATCGGCTACAGGCGTGGTGACGAAGAAGTTCTTGAATTATTTGGAGCAACTTAATCTACCTAAAGGCCTCGCGAAGATTATCCAGAGGACGGTGATTCTTCAGACATGCCATATCACCAGAAAGTTTTTGAACGATGAAGGATAGAAAATCGAAATATCCACCGGATTAATGGGACGTGATGAATTTCATCCCCGTTAACCGAGCCGATCCCCAACACCAATGGACCCGGGACAGGCCCGGGTCCCCACAGAGCCGAACCCCAACGGCGCGCGTGAGGGGTCGGTGAATTTTTTCCGGCTTCGGCCGAGAAAGTGCACGGCTTAAGTCTATAATAATAATAATAATAACTAACTTTTGGTGGAAAAAGTTATCGAGCACCCACCACCATTTGGCCAGAATATTTAATTCCTGGTTAAATGGGGAGCAGCAAATCCCTTCTTGGGTTGTTGAGGGGCGGACAGTGCTGATCCCCAAGAACGGAGATTTGTCCAACCCAAAGAATTACAGACCGATAACCTGTCTAAACGCATGTTACAAGGTGTTTACACGCATTTTGTACATGCGGGTGCTCCACGCAGTTGAACCGGTTTACGAACGGATATATGAGCAACGAGGGTCGAAGAGAGGTGTCGCTGGCTGCAAGGAGAACCTGTTGATTGACAGATGTGTCACGCAGGACTCCATGCAGTATAAGCGGAACCTCTCTATGGCCTGGATCGACTACCGCAAGGCATTCGACATGACATCGCATGAGCTCATTGTTCACTTGCTCCGATGTCTTGTGGTTCCCGGTCCCGTAGTGAGATGTATTGAAGAACTGATGCCGCTCTGGAGGACTCGCTTTACCATAACATCGGGTAACGATAGAGTCCAAACAGAGTCGGTAACATTCAGAAGAGGAGTATTTCAGGGAGATTCCCTCAGCCCCCTTCTGTTTTGCATCTCACTACTGCCATTATCCGTCTCGCTCCGGAAAACCCGCGGCTACAACTGCGGTACCCCCGGCGACAGGAGGCATAAGGTCACCCATCTATTTTATATGGATGACCTTAAACTTTATGCCTCTGGAGAGAGGGATCTCCAACAGTCTCTTAGGGTGGTACAGGAGTATACGCAGGCTGTCGGTATGCAGTTCGGGTTGGACAAATGCGCACTGATCCATCTCAAGAGAGGACGATGCGGTGACTATGGAGAGGACGCGCAGCTCGTGGACGGAAGCATCTTACACCATCTAGATGCCGGAGAGTCGTACACTTACTTGGGTGTCGAGCAACGCTCCACCCAAGAAGTGAGTGTAGTGAAAAACGCTCTCCGCGGCAAGTATCAGCACCTACTCCGACAGATCTGGTCTTCAGAACTGTCGGGGAAGAACAAGGTGTCTGCTACAAATATGCTTGCCGTTCCGATCCTTCTCTACTCTTTCGGAGTAGTGAAGTGGACTAGAGAAGAGCTGCGTCAACTCGATGTAGTAACCCGCAAGAAGATGCATCTCAATAGGAGCTTGCATCCTAAATCGTCCGTCCCACGGTTATATCTCCCACGACATCGGGGAGGCCGTGGACTCTTGAGCTTGGAGAGTCTCCATAGCAGGATGGTTCTGGAGGGAGCATGTAAGGTCATCAGGAGTTCTGATCCCCTCCTCTGCATGGTCCGAGACCATGAAAATGCAGAGGTAGGAGCTTTTCTCTTTAAGGCAGCACGCAGAGCAGCCGATGAACTTGGTCTCATCTTCGACGTCGAGCGGGTAAACCCCGACTCTGTCACCGAGTTGGAACCCGTTCGACTAAAAGCCCACATTAGAGCTGCAGAACACAACATCCTTCTGCAGCTCCATAAGGATAAGCCATTGCACGGGATCTTCTATAAAAATATAGAAGATCTCGGCTTATCCGAAAGGCTGACCTTCGCCTTCTTAAGGTCAGCTGGGCTGAAGTCTGAGACCGAGGGATTCATAATGGCTTGCCAGGATGGTGTATTTAACACTCTCGTCTATCGACGTCGTGTCATGGGTATGGAGGTCCCTGATGTCAGCTGCAGGGCCTGCCGCAGGGCGCCGGAGACTGTAATGCACTTACTGTCGGCTTGCCCGACTTACGCAGTCTCGGCCTATATTCATAGACACAACGCAGCATTACGAGTGCTTTACTATCATCTAAGGCACTCGTATGGGATAGACGAAACACCAGTGCTGCCTTACGTTCCGGGGGATATTGAGTCCGTTGTGGGGAATGAGAAGTGCCTAATTTATTGGAACTACTCGTTTCCCACCGTCAGGCAAATACAAGCCAACAAGCCTGACATAGTACTCCTCGACCACCAACTCAAGACAATGTATGTCGTGGAATTCTCAGCTCCCGCTGAGAGCAACATTGTCTTGAAAGAGGAGGAAAAACGGACAAAATATCGAGATTTGCTCTTCGAACTCCGCAGGCTTTATCCAGGCCATTCTGTTAAAATAGTGGTACTGATTATAGGAGCCCTCGGTGGAATGAGACAGACGCTGCTTTCAGAACTAAAGATCATACCGGCATGCCGAGATTCGGCAGAGATCTTAGCCGGCAGAATGCAGAAGGCTGTCATCCTCGGTTCATTACGTCTACTCAGGGCACACGATTCGCGGACCCGGTAGTCACTCACCCCACGGGCGTGGGGAGTGGCTATTGGTATTACCAGCTCCCCTCTGTGAGGGTCGGAGCCACAGAGTAGGGTGACTGGTTTTTTGTAAAAAAAAAAAAAAAAAAAAAATAATAATAATAATAATAATAGGCAGGCCGAAGAGAGGGCCCCCACGATCGACCCCGTTCGGATAGGGGTCAAGGGCAAGGTGGTGGGGCCCAACCGGATAGACCGCCCGTTGACGACTTACGCAATGTTCATGGACGCTTTGAGTGGACGGATGAACTGAGGGACGAGCTTCTGCAGTGTTATGAAAGCAGTGAGCCCGCGCGAAGGGGGTACATGGCGCGGATGTATGCTCTGTGGTGTGAGAGGCTTCCAGAGCATAGCGCCTTCACGCCACAAAATCTGCGTGACTATGTATCCCACCTTCGTAGTAGGGGCTACGTGAGGGCTGCTCCTGGGCCGGTGAATGAGGTGGCCGAAGAGCCGCCACATTCACCGGTTGAGGACGTGGCTCTCCTCGTTCCGCCAATACCAGAGGGCCTCAGTACCAGAAGGGGGTTACACCGTCTGAAAACCCCCGGGCCACAAGACCTGGCCAGAGTGGACGCTGAACTTCGTACAGCGCTACCAGAAGAGGCTGACATCTGGCACATAAATTGTGCCGTGTATGCCGCTGCTCAACGCTCGTCTCAGGTGGAGAGGCGAAATACCTCTTCCCCACAGGAGAGAGCGCAGCGGCGCATACAAAAGATGGAAGCCAAGATCCCGTCGGTGAGGCAACACGCATCCCGTATCCAGTGTGTGATGGACTATATGGCGGCCAACAGGCCGTTCACGCCTAAAGTGCGTCGATTAGCCGCCAACTTAAGAAGCGTCCATCACACACTCAATGAGGCAGTGCTGCGAACCACCAAACAGCACTGTCTCGACAGGATACGGATGCTAGTGACTTGCAAAAAGTCATTAGTGAGGCGGGCGAGGGGGCTTGCGGAAAATAAACTGTTCCGCGAGAAGCCCTCGCGCCTTTTCCAACCGCCTCCGCGTGTTGTAGACAATCCGCCGACTGCAGATCAGGTGGAGAACTTCTGGAAAACGCTGTACGAGGAGAGGCTTCCACTCAACCGAGATTCTCCGGCCCTTGCACACTTTGAAGCCTTTTGTCAAAGGCTTCAGCAACCACAGGAAGTGTGCGAACCAATAACCCCAGAAGAGGTTCGTAGGGCTCTTGATGGCTCTAAGAACTTTGCTGCTCCAGGTCCCGATGGGATAAATAACTTTTGGTGGAAAAAGTTATCGAGCACCCACCACCATTTGGCCAGAATTTTTAATTCCTGGTTAAATGGGGAGCAGCAAATCCCTTCTTGGGTTGTTGAGGGGCGGACAGTGCTGATCCCCAAGAACGGAGATTTGTCCAACCCAAAGAATTACAGACCGATAACCTGTCTAAACGCATGTTACAAGGTGTTTACACGCATTTTGTACATGCGGGTGCTCCACGCAGTTGAACCGGTTTACGAACGGATATATGAGCAACGAGGGTCAAAGAGAGGTGTCGCTGGCTGCAAGGAGAACCTGTTGATTGACAGATGTGTCACGCAGGACTCCATGCAGTATAAGCGGAACCTCTCTATGGCCTGGATCGACTACCGCAAGGCATTCGACATGACATCGCATGAGCTCATTGTTCACTTGCTCCGATGTCTTGTGGTACCCGGTCCCGTAGTGAGATGTATTGAAGAACTGATGCCGCTCTGGAGGACTCGCTTTACCATAACATCGGGTAACGATAGAGTCCAAACAGAGTCGGTAACATTCAGAAGAGGAGTATTTCAGGGAGATTCCCTCAGCCCCCTTCTGTTTTGCATCTCACTACTGCCATTATCCGTCTCGCTCCGGAAAACCCGCGGCTACAACTGCGGTACCCCCGGCGACAGGAGGCATAAGGTCACCCATCTATTTTATATGGATGACCTTAAACTTTATGCCTCTGGAGAGAGGGATCTCCAACAGTCTCTTAGGGTGGTACAGGAGTATACGCAGGCTGTCGGTATGCAGTTCGGGTTGGACAAATGCGCACTGATCCATCTCAAGAGAGGACGATGCGGTGACTATGGAGAGGACGCGCAGCTCGTGGACGGAAGCATCTTACACCATCTAGATGCCGGAGAGTCGTACACTTACTTGGGTGTCGAGCAACGCTCCACCCAAGAAGTGAGTGTAGTGAAAAACGCTCTCCGCGGCAAGTATCAGCACCTACTCCGACAGATCTGGTCTTCAGAACTGTCGGGGAAGAACAAGGTGTCTGCTACAAATATGCTTGCCCTTCCGATCCTTCTCTACTCTTTCGGAGTAGTGAAGTGGACTAGAGAAGAGCTGCGTCAACTCGATGTAGTAACCCGCAAGAAGATGCATCTCAATAGGAGCTTGCATCCTAAATCGTCCGTTCCACGGTTATATCTCCCACGACATCGGGGAGGCCGTGGACTCTTGAGCTTGGAGAGTCTCCATAGCAGGATGGTTCTGGAGGGAGCATGTAAGGTCATCAGGAGTTCGGATCCCCTCCTCTGCATGGTCCGAGACCATGAAAATGCAGAGGTAGGAGCTTTTCTCTTTAAGGCAGCACGGAGAGCAGCCGATGAACTTGGTCTCATCTTCGACGTCGAGCGGGTAAACCCCGACTCTGTCACCGAGTTGGAACCCGTTCGACTAAAAGCCCACATTAGAGCTGCAGAACACAACATCCTTCTGCAGCTCCATAAGGATAAGCCATTGCACGGGATCTTCTATAAAAATATAGAAGACCTCGGCTTATCCGAAAGGCTGACCTTCGCCTTCTTAAGGTCAGCTGGGCTGAAGTCTGAGACCGAGGGATTCATAATGGCTTGCCAGGATGGTGTATTTAACACTCTCGTCTATCGACGTCGTGTCATGGGTATGGAGGTCCCTGATGTCAGCTGCAGGGCCTGCCGCAGGGCGCCGGAGACTGTAATGCACTTACTGTCGGCTTGCCCGACATACGCAGTCTCGGCCTATATTCATAGACACAACGCAGCATTACGAGTGCTTTACTATCATCTAAGGCACTCGTATGGGATAGACGAAATACCAGTGCTGCCTTACGTTCCGGGGGATATTGAGTCCGTTGTGGGGAATGAGAAGTGCCTAATTTATTGGAACTACTCGTTTCCCACCGTCAGGCAAATACAAGCCAACAAGCCTGACATAGTACTCCTCGACCACCAACTCAAGACAATGTATGTCGTGGAATTCTCAGCTCCCGCTGAGAGCAACATTGTCTTGAAAGAGGAGGAAAAACGGACAAAATATCGAGATTTGCTCTTCGAACTCCGCAGGCTTTATCCAGGCCATTCTGTTAAAATAGTGGTACTGATTATAGGAGCCCTCGGTGGAATGAGACAGACGCTGCTTTCAGAACTAAAGATCATACCGGCATGCCGAGATTCGGCAGAGATCTTAGCCGGCAGAATGCAGAAGGCTGTCATCCTCGGTTCATTACGTCTACTCAGGGCACACGATTCGCGGACCCGGTAGTCACTCACCCCACGGGCGTGGGGAGTGGCTATTGGTATTACCAGCTCCCCTCTGTGAGGGTCGGAGCCACAGAGTAGGGTGACTGGTTTTTTGTAAAAAAAAAAAAAAAAAAAATAATAATAATAAGCAGGAGGGGCTAACTTTCATCTATTAAGCCTTTGGTGAGTAGCGCCACCACTTACTCCAGCTAGGGGTGCAAAACCGAACCGGCAGCCCTAGTGCACCCGGGAGGGGAAAGCATTTTCCCCTCTGGTGTCGGTCGTGGGCCTGCTGGGCTAACCACCCACAGGCTCTAACCTTTGGTTCCGGCAGGCCGAAGAGAGGGCCCCCACGATCGACCCCGTTCGGATAGGGGTCAAGGGCAAGGTGGTGGGGCCCAACCGGATAGACCGCCCGTTGACGACTTACGCAATGTTCATGGACGCTTTGAGTGGACGGATGAACTGAGGGATGAGCTTCTGCAGTGTTATGAAAGCAGTGAGCCCGCGCGAAGGGGGTACATGGCGCGGATGCATGCTCTGTGGTGTGAGAGGCTTCCAGAGCATAGCGCCTTCACGCCACAAAATCTGCGTGACTATGTATCCCACCTTCGTAGTAGGGGCTACGTGAGGGCTGCTCCTGGACCGGTGAATGAGGCGGCGGAAGAGCCGCCACACTCACCGGTTGAGGACGTAGCTCTCCTCGTTCCGCCAATACCAGAGGGCCTCAGTACCAGAAGGGGGTTACACCATCTGAAAACCCCCGGGCCACAAGACCTGGCCAGAGTGGACGCTGAACTTCGTACAGCGCTACCGGAAGATGCTGACATCTGGCACATAAATTGTGCCGCGTATGCCGCTGCTCAACGCTCGTCTCAGGTGGAGAGGCGAAATACCTCTTCCCCACAGGAGAGAGCGCAGCGGCGCATACAAAAGATGGAGGCAAAAATCCGGTCGGCGAGACAACACGCATCCCGTGTCCAATGTGTGATGGACTACATGGCGGCCAATAGGCCTTTCACGCCTAAAGTTCGACGTATAGCCGCCAATTTAAGACGCGCCCATCACACACTCAACGGGGCAGTGCTACAAACCACCAAACAGCACTGCCTCGATAGGATACGGATGCTAGTGGCTTGCAAAAAGTCACTAGTGAGGCGGGCGAGGGGGCTGGTGGAAAATAACCTTTTTCGCCAAAAGCCTTCGCGCCTATTCGAACCGCCTCAGCGTGTTGCCGACAATCCACCGACCGTCGATCAGGTAGAAATTTTCTGGAAAACGTTGTACGAACAGAGGCTTCCGCTCAACAGAGACTCTCCGGCCCTGGCACACTTTGAAGCCTTTTGCCAAAGGCTTCATCTACAACAGGAGGTGTGCCAACCAATAACCCCAGAAGAGGTTCGAAGAGCTCTTGAAGGCTCTAAGAATTTTGCTGCTCCAGGTCCCGATGGGATTAATAACTTTTGGTGGAAAAAGTTAACCAGTACCCACCACCATTTGGCCAGAATTTTTAATTCTTGGCTAAATGGGGAGCAGCAAATTCCTTCTTGGGTTGTTGAGGGGCGGACAGTGCTGATCCCCAAGAACGGAGATTTGTCCAACCCAAAGAACTATAGGCCGATAACCTGTTTAAACGCATGTTACAAGGTGTTCACACGCATCTTGTACATGCGGGTACTCCAAGCAGTTAACCCAGTTTACGAACGGATATATGAGCAACGAGGGTCGAAGAGAGATGTCGCTGGCTGCAAGGAGAACTTGTTGATTGACAGATGTGTCACGCAGGACTCCGTGCAGTATAAGCGGAATCTGTCCATGGCCTGGATCGATTACCGCAAGGCATTTGACATGACATCTCATGAGCTTATTGTACACTTGCTCCGATGTCTTGCGGTCGCCGGTCCCGTAGTGAGATGCATTGAAGATCTGATGCCGCTCTGGAGGACTCGCTTTACCATAACATCTGGTAATGATAGAGTCCAAACAGAGCCGGTAACGTTCAAAAGGGGAGTATTTCAGGGAGATTCCCTCAGCCCCCTTTTGTTTTGCATCTCGCTACTGCCATTATCCGTCTCGCTCCGGAAAACCCGCGGTTACAACTATGGTACCCCCCGGCGACAGGAGGCATAAGGTCACCCATTTGTTTTATATGGATGACCTTAAACTTTATGCCTCCGGAGAAAGGGATCTCCAACAATCCCTTAGGGTGGTACAGGAGTACACGCAGGCTGTCGGTATGCAGTTCGGATTGGACAAATGTGCACTGGTCCATCTCAAGAGAGGACGATGTGGGGACTACGGCGAGGACGCGTAGCTCGTAGACGGAAGCATCCTACACCACCTAGATGCCGGAGAGTCGTACACTTACTTGGGTGTCGAGCAACGCTCCACCCAAGAAGTGGGTGTAGTGAAAAACGCTCTCCGCGGCAAGTATCAGCACCGACTCCGACAGATCTGGTCTTCAGAACTGTCGGGGAAGAACAAGGTGTCTGCTACTAATATGCTTGCCGTTCCGATCCTTCTCTACTCCTTTGGAGTAGTGAAGTGGACTCGAGAGGAGCTGCGTCAACTCGATGTAGGAACCCGGAGAAAGATGCACCTCAATAGGAGCCTGCATCCTAAATCGTCCGTTCCACGGTTATATCTCCCACGCCATCGGGGAGGCCGTGGACTCTTGAGCTTGGAGAGTCTACACAGCAGGATGGTGCTGGATGGAGCCTGTAAGGTCGTCAGGAGTTCGGATCCCCTCCTCTGCATGGTCCGAGACCATGAAAATGCAGGGGTAGGAGTTTTTCTGTTTAAGGCAGCACGCAGAGCAGCCGATGAACTCGGTCTCATCTTCGACGTTGAGCGGGATAATCCCGACTCTGTCACCGAGTTGGAACCCGCTCGGCGGAAAGCCCAAATAAAAACTGCGGAACAAACCATCTTTCTGCAGCTCCATTCGGATAAGCCACTGCATGGTGTCTTCTATAGAAATATAGAAGAACTTGGCTTATCCGAAAGGCTGACCTTCGCCTTCTTAAGGTCAGCCGGGCTGAAGTCTGAGACCGAGGGATTTATATTGGCTTGCCAGGACGGTGTATTCAACACCCTCGTCTATCGAAGTCGTGTCATGGGTGTGGAGGTCGCTGACGTCAGCTGCAGGGCCTGCCGCAGAGCGCCGGAGACGCTTATGCACTTGTTGTCGGCCTGCCCGACATATGCAGTCTCCGCCTATATCCAAAGGCACGACGGAGCACTACGAGTGCTTTACTACCATCTGAGGCACTCGTATGAGATAGACGAGACACCAATGCTGCCTTATGCTCCGGGGGATATTGAGTCCGTTGTGGGGAATGAGAGGTGTCTAATTTATTGGAACTACTCGTTTCCCACGGTCAGGCAAATACAGGCAAACAAGCCTGACATAGTCCTCATAGACCACCAACTCAAGACAATGTTCGTCATAGAGTTCTCGGCTCCCGCGGAGAACAACATTGTCTTGAAGGAGGAAGAAAAGCGGACAAAATATCGAGACCTACTCTTCGAACTCCGCAGGCTGTATCCAGACCATACTGTCAAGCTGGTGGTACTGATTATAGGAGCTCTCGGTGGAACGAGACACACGCTGCTTTCAGAATTGAACATCATACCGGCATGCCGACAATCGGCAGAAGTCCTAGCCGGGAGAATGCAGAAGGCTGTCATTCTTGGTTCATTGCGTCTGCTCAGGGCACACGAGTCACGGAACCAGTGATCACTGACTCTACGGTGTAGAGAGTGGTTACTGGCGCTCCCAGCGTACCCTCTCTGGTATCGGAGGCAGGGAGAAGGACGACTAGTTTTACTTAAAAAAAAAAAATAATAATAATAATAATAATTCTCCCACAGAGAACAACATTGTCTTGAAGGAGGAAGAAAAGCGGACAAAATATCGAGACCTACTCTTCGAACTCCGCAGACTGTATCCAGACCATACTGTCAAGCTGGTGGTACTGATTATAGGAGCTCTCGGTGGAACGAGATACACGCTGCTTTCAGAATTGAACATCATACCGGCATGCCGACAATCGGCAGAAGTCCTAGCCGGGAGAATGCAGAAGGCTGTCATTCTTGGTTCATTGCGTCTGCTCAGGGCACACGAGTCACGGAACCAGTGATCACTGACTCTACGGTGTAGAGAGTGGTTACTGGCGCTCCCAGCGTACCCTCTCTGGTATCGGAGGCAGGGAGAAGGACGACTGGTTTTACTTTAAAAAATAATAATAATAATAATAATATGTCTAATAAGCAGGAGGGGCTGACTTCCATCTATCAAGCCTTTGGTGAGTAGCGCCACCACTTACTCCAGCTGGGGTGCAAAACCGAACCGGCAGCCCTAGTGCACCCGGGAGGGGAAAGCATCTTCCCCTCTGGTGTCGGTCGTGGGCTTGTTGGGCTAACCGCCCACAAGTTTCTACACTCCGGTTCCCATAAACCGAAGGCCGGGCCCCCACAATCGACCCCATCCGGATAGGGGTCACGGGCAAGGTGGTGGGGCCCAACCGGATCGATTGCCCAATGACGACCGCGAGCTACAAGGGCGCTTTGAGTGGACGGATGGACTGAGGGATGAGCTTCTGCATTGTTATGAAAGCAGTGAGCCCGCGCGGAGGGGGTACATGGCGCGGATGCATGCTCTGTGATGTGAGAGACTACCAGAGCATAGCGCCTTCACGCCACAAAATCTGCGTGACTATGTATCCCATCTTCGTAGTAGGGGCTACGTGAGGGCTGCTCTTGGACCGGTGAATGAGGTGGCCGAAGAGCCGCCACATTCACCGGTTGAGGACGTGGTTCTCCTCGTTCCGCCAACTCCAGAGGGCCTCAGTACCAGACGGGGGTTACACCACATAAAAACCCCCGGGCCACAAGACCTGGCCAGAGTGGATGAAGAACTCCGTGCAGTGCTACCAGAACGGGCTGACCTCTGGCACATAAACTGTGCTGTGTATGCTGCTGCTGAACGCTTTTCTCGGGTGGAGAGGCGAAACACTGCCTCCCCACAGGAGAGGGCGGAGCGGCGCATACAAAAGATGGAAGCCAAGATCCGGTCGGCGAGGCAACACGCATCCCGTATCCAATGTGTGATGGACTATATGGCGGCCAACAGGCCGTTCACGCCTAAAGTGCGTCGATTAGCCGCCAACTTAAGACGCGCCCATCACACACTCAATGAGGCAGTGCTGCGAACCACCAAACAGCACTGTCTCGACAGGATACGGATGCTAGTGACTTGCAAAAAGTCATTAGTGAGGCGGGCGAGAGGGCTTGCGAAAAATAAACTGTTCCGCGAAAAGCCCTCGCGCCTTTTCCAACCGCCTCCGCGTGTTGTAGAAAATCCGCCGACTGCAGATCAGGTGGAGAACTTCTGGAAAACGCTGTACGAGGAGAGGCTTCCACTCAACCGAGATTCTCCTGCCCTTGCACACTTTGAAGCCTTTTGTCAAAGGCTTCAGCAACCACAGGAAGTGTGCGAACCAATAACCCCAGAAGAGGTTCGTAGGGCTCTTGAGGGCTCTAAGAACTTTGCTGCTCCAGGTCCCGATGAGATAAATAACTTTTGGTGGAAAAAGTTATCGAGCACCCACCACCATTTGGCCAGAATTTTTAATTCCTGGTTGAATAGGGAGCAGCAAATCCCTTCTTGGGTTGTTGAGGGGCGGACAGTGCTGATCCCCAAGAACGGAGATTTGTCCAACCCAAAGAACTACAGACCGATAACCTGTCTAAACGCATGCTACAAGGTGTTTACACGCATTTTGTACATGCGGGTGCTCCACGCAGTTGAACCGGTTTACGAACGGATATATGAGCAACGAGGGTCGAAGAGAGGTGTCGCTGGCTGCAAGGAGAACCTGCTGATCGATAGATGTGTCACGCAGGACTCCATGCAGTATAAGCGGAACCTCTCTATGGCCTGGATCGACTACCGCAAGGCATTTGACATGACATCGCATGAGCTCATTGTTCACTTGCTCCGATGTCTTGTGGTACCAGGCCCCGTAGTGAGATGTATTGAAGAACTGATGCCGCTCTGGAGGACTCGCTTTACCATTACATCGGGTAACGATAGAGTCCAAACAGAGTCAGTAACATTCAGAAGAGGAGTATTTCAGGGAGATTCCCTCAGCCCCCTTCTGTTTTGCATCTTACTTCTGCCATTATCCGTCTCGCTCCGGAAAACCCGTGGCTACAACTGCGGTACCCCCGGCGACAGGAGGCATAAGGTCACCCATCTATTTTATATGGATGACCTTAAACTTTATGCCTCTGGAGAGAGGGATCTCCAGCAGTCCCTCAGGGTGGTACAGGAGTACACGCAGGCTGTCGGTATGCAGTTCGGGTTGGACAAATGCGCACTGATCCATCTCAAGAGAGGACGATGCGGTGACTACGGAGAGGACGCGCAGCTCGTGGACGGAAGCATCTTACACCACCTAGATGCCGGAGAGTCGTACACTTACTTGGGTGTCGAGCAACGCTCCACCCAAGAAGTGAGTGTAGTGAAAAACGCTCTCCGCGGCAAGTATCAGCACCTACTCCGACAGATCTGGTCTTCAGAACTGTCGGGGAAGAACAAGGTGTCTGCTACAAATATGCTTGCCGTTCCGATCCTTCTCTATTCTTTCGGAGTAGTGAAGTGGGCCAGAGAAGAGCTGCGTCAACTTGATGTAGTAACCCGCAAGAAGATGCATCTCAATAGGAGCTTGCATCCTAAATCGTCCGTTCCACGGTTATATCTCCCACGACATCGGGGAGGCCGTGGACTCTTGAGCTTGGAGAGTCTCCATAGCAGGATGGTTCTGGATGGAGCATGTAAGGTCATCAGGAGTTCGGATCCCCTCCTCTGCATGGTCCGAGACCATGAAAATGCAGAGGTAGGAGCTTTTCTCTTTAAGGCAGCACGGAGAGCAGCCGATGAACTTGGTCTCATCTTCGACGTCGAGCGGGTAAACCCCGACTCTGTCACCGAGTTGGAACCCGTTCGACTAAAAGCCCACATTAGAGCTGCAGAATACAACATCCTTCTGCAGCTAAATAAGGATAAGCCATTGCACGGGGTCTTCTATAAAAATATAGAAGACCTCGGCTTATCCGAAAAGCTGACCTTCGCCTTCTTAAGGTCAGCGGGACTGAAGTCTGAGACCGAGGGATTCATAATAGCTTGCCAAGATGGTGTATTTAACACTCTCGTCTATCGACGCCGTGTCATGGGTATGGAGGTCCCTGATGTCAGCTGCAGGGCCTGCCGCAGGGCGCCGGAGACTGTAATGCACTTACTGTCGGCTTGCCCGACATACGCATTCTCGGCCTATATTCATAGACACAACGCAGCATTACGAGTGCTTTACTATCATCTAAGGCACTCGTATGGGATAGACGAAATACCAGTGCTGCCTTACGTTCTGGGGGATATTGAGTCCGTTGTGGGGAATGAGAAGTGCCTAATTTATTGGAACTACTCGTTTCCCACCGTCAGGCAAATACAAGCCAACAAGCCTGACATAGTACTCCTCGACCACCAACTCAAGACAATGTATGTCGTGGAATTCTCAGCTCCCGCTGAGAGCAACATTGTCTTGAAAGAGGAGGAAAAACGGACAAAATATCGAGATTTGCTCTTCGAACTCCGCAGGCTTTATCCAGGCCATTCTGTTAAAATAGTGGTACTGATTATAGGAGCCCTCGGTGGAATGAGACAGACGCTGCTTTCAGAACTAAAGATCATACCGGCATGCCGAGATTCGGCAGAGATCTTAGCCGGCAGAATGCAGAAGGCTGTCATCCTCGGATCATTGCGTCTACTCAGGGCACACGATTCTCGGACCCGGTAGTCACTCACCCCACGGGCGTGGGGAGTGGCTATTGGTATTACCAGCTCCCCTCTGTGAGGGTCGGAGCCACAGAGTAGGGTGACTGGTTTTTTGTAAAAAAAAAAAAAAAAAAATATGTCTTTATTTTTTTTATATAGCATGAAAAATACAAAAGAGTGCATAAGGGAGATGGCGATATTCAACATAGTTGCCCTTCCATATAACCATCTCAATTAAGAACATAACTACAATAAACAGTATAATAATCATATCATAACCAAAATACAATACAATACAAAATTAAATGTCATTTCTTTTACCAAATGTGTGGGCTTTGATTTGTCTCCTAAATGAGGCAACAGAGGACAGATTTTTCAGGTCATTAGGCAAAGAGTTGTAAATTTTGGCGGCGTTAAAACTAAATGAACGTTGAAATAGAGCCGTATTATACGATGGCTCTGAAGGGCCATGATCAAAACACTTTTCCAAATGTCTTATTAAAATGTCGCACTGCAATATTTTAAGTCGCAGTGCCTGTTAAAAAGTTACACTGCGAATTATAAAGTCGCACTGCGAATTTTAAAAACACACTGTGAGATTTAAAGTTGCACTGCAAATAAATGTTTGCGTAAGGTACAAACACATTTATCAAGAAATCCATCCAGCTCGTAGCGTACGCAGACTACATTAACATCATGGCTCGTAAAATTGCATCCGCCAAAGAAACATACATAGATTTGGAAAATAATGCCAAAGAAATAGTTACTTTCCTGGCTTTGGTTTCGGCGAAATGTTGGATATCTCTGTCTATATCTATACTTCGGGCCATTTCATTTTCTACTATGAAACTATGGCTAAATTTGTCAAATTTTCTTGTAATAAAAAGTTCCTTAAGTAGTTTTTAATTAATTTCAATTTCGAAAATGACCTCTCGGCTGAAACTACTAATACAGGAATCGCTAAATATAAAATCAAAGCAGTGCAAACTTCTGTATACGAAGTTGATGAAATCGGGTCCAGAATTGCTAACTTGACCAAATCAAGCATTTTAATATATTTAAGGTTTCCAAATTTCCGCCGCTGGGCAAAAACACTTATCAACAAATCCACCCAGCTCGTAGCGTACGCAGATGACAATCTGAACCCTGGATCCTTGTGCATACGCGATTGTTTGAGTTTCGCCATACAACTTTAAATCTCACAGTGCGTTTTTAAAATTCGCAGTGCGATTTTATAATTAGCACTGCATCTTTTTAACAAACACTGCGACTTAAAATATTGCAGTGCGACATTTTAATGAGACATTTGGAAAAAATTGTGATCGTGGCCCTTCAGAGCCATCGTAGTATTATGCTTAGGTATATTATAAGGATTACAATGTCTAGTAGGACGAGTATGAACATCACTGCCTTTTAGTTTACTCAATAAATATTGTGGCGAATGAGCGAGATTAACTTTGAAAATTAAGCAACCTAGGTGTACCTGGAACCTTTCATTAAGATTAAGCCAGTTTGATTCTTTAAATTTGGCCGAGATGTGATCAAACTTGCGTAAGTTAAAACAAAACCTTAAACAGCAATTTTGAATTTTTTGGAGACTGTCTTTATCGCTCTATAATAGAGCTGGCCAATAGACAGTATCACAGTAAGCCAAGTGGGATAAAATAAGCGAATCACATAATCTTAATTTAACGTCAGTACTTAAGAAATCTTTGTGAATATAAAGTGTTTTTAGTTTGGCAAAGGACTTTTGAATTAGATGAGAAACATGTTGAGAAAATCTTAACTCAGCATCAATGAATATACCCAAGTTTTTGCAATTATCACTATGTTGTAAAATTAACTTATTAACAATTATTTTAAAATTATCATCTTCCAGAATTGAGTTCTTATTTTTGCTTAAAAGTAACAATTGCGTTTTATTTTCATTCAAAATAAGACCATGAGATTTAGACACACCAGAAATTGCGTGAAGATCAGAGTTGATTCTCTCTACAGCAAGATGTATGTCTGTTAGATAAAAGGAGTAGTATATTTGAGTGTCATCAGCATATTGGTGGGACTTGCAGAAGCTCAAATGTTTATAAAAATCAGCAGTATAAATAGAAAATAACAACGGTCCCAAAATACTACCTCGCGGTACTCCTTGCTCAATATCGATAGACTCCAAAAGACAATTGTTTATCACTACTCTTTGTTTTCTTTCAGTTAGATAATTTTGAAAAAATAGTACGGTCCAAAGTAACGTAATTATGTACACAGTATGGGATGATTTAAAGTATCAAAGGCTTTACTAAAGTCTAAGAGAATTAAGCAAGTACTTTTGTTATCATCAAATGCCTTTAATAAATCATCAGTCACACTTAACAAAGCAGTAGTTGTACTAAAGTGTGGTCTAAAACCAGATTGTGTGGGTGGAAAGACCTCGTTGAATAATAAAAATTGGCTTAGCTCGTGAACTATTTTTTCAAGAATTTTAGATAAGGTGGGTAGTATACTGGTAGGTCATAATGTGAAAATAGAGACGGTGAATTGTTCTTCGGAATAGGGATGACATTAGCAATTTTCCAACTAGAAGGAAAGGCAGAATTTAGAAGACATTTGTTGATAATAAACGTTAAATGAGTACTTAGATGAGGAATAATAAACATAATCATTTTTAAATCTAATCCGTCGGTCCCTTTTGCGTTAGATCTAACACTATGTAGAATTTTTTCAACCTTTTCAGTTGTAACTTCTGAAAAATCAAAAGTGTTTCTAACAGTTGGACTAGTTGTGTTTGTATAAGAGTCTAATAGAGGGGCATTGTTAATAATATTAACTTTTGGAACGCTGTTAACAAAGTAGTCATACTCCCTTAATGACACTTCGGTTTTAGTTTTCTTATATTTACAACGCGCTCTATCTCTTAACTTCATCACTGATTTAAGGTTAGGCGTTAGCCAAGAAGCTGGCGGCTTAGTAATTCTGACCGTTCTAATTGGGACATGTAAATCAAATAAAAGTAATAAATTGTGGTTCAAAAACTCAACCATACTATTCACCTCATCAAGATTAAAAATATAGTCCCAGTCCAATCTTTTCAAATCACTTAAGAACAGTTCATTATCAAAATTAGCAAAATCTCTAAACGTTCGGTAACACGTAGCCTGCTTAATTTTTGCAATTCTTAAATCACACTTAACTAGACTATGATCAGAAATGTCATCCATATTACACACCTCTGTATCAGCAACGATTTCACTATTGTTTGTAATTATTAAATCTATTAAAGTTGACGAAGTGTTAGGTGTTAGTTATGCGCGTAGCACTATTAATCACCTGATGCAAATAATATTTATTAAGTAAAGTATTAAACTGACGATAGGCATTAGTACCAGTATTTAAAAAATCAATGTTAAAGTCATCTCCAAATACTATGTAATCATGGTCAGGCAAATATTGTATTAATGTATTTTAAAAGATATTGATAAAATCCAAAATGTTCGAATTCGGAGGTCTATATAATGTGCCTAAGCATATTTTCTTACCTGCTATAACCAGACTAATCCAGCATTGTTCTAGTGAATTATTTGGAAGGGAGACGTCAAGGAGAGCAAATTTAAGGAAATCCCTAATATATAAAGCTACACCCCCCCTCTACCTTGACGATCATTCCGTATTAATTTGTAGCCTGTTATATTAAAAGCATTATCTGGAAAATCGGAATATAATCATGTTTCAGACAGCCCGATAACTGAAAAAGAGTCCCTGCAACAAAATCTGAAAACAAATCAAAGCCAACACATAAGGAACGAACATTAAAATGAGAAAAATTAAACAACGTATTGTTGGTCATATACTTATTTGCGAAGTAAGACCCCAGTAAATACCGAGTAATATAAATGTTCTCAAAAATATACCACAATAAAATTAAATGAATAAAAAAGGGAAAAAAAGAGACTTAACAAAAAAAAGATAAATGATAAATATACAATTATAATTTTCAACACATATGGTTCTACCACTACAATAAAATCATAAATTACAGATCATCTAGAGAATGTATTTGAATTTTGTGACTATCGTTTCCTTTTAGCAATTAATCACCTTTCAAGAATTTTTGTTGAAAGATGACTAATTAGGACATTTCTCTAACATCACCATTAGATTAGAATAACAAAGCAGCTGGTTATTTAGCCTTTAACACCGCGACCTTTTCAGGTCTATTGTAGTGCTCCTAAAATACATTCCTTTTAGTACGTCATCCAACTTTGTCCTTTGTACTAGACTCCACAGCCCTTTTGTATAGCTGTCCGCTTTTGGTTTTTTTTTCTCCGAGTACTTGGAATCTCAGTCTCGCCAGGCCTTCACAGTGGCACAATACGTGAACTGAGGTTTCCTCTTCCTCTTTACAGAACCTGCATGTTGCCTCCTCTGCCAGGCCCATTAGACTCATGTGTCTATTGAGCCGGCAGTGCATGCCGACATCACCATTACAATCACCATATATTATTCCATCTCTGTCTCCATCCTTATTTTAGAGAACTCGAAGGTAACGAAATATCATAAGAAAAATGTAGGGATACTTTTTGTATTTAAAAAATATTGTCTGGTCTGCATGGCCAATATTGTAGCAAAAAATTCAAATTTAATATCAGTTAAAAAAAATTACAATTCGATTATTCTTGTAAAAGACATCAATTATATGTCGGTTCAAGGTGCGCTCCATTGCAAGGTCATTTAGTCTCTACATCTCTATTATATATGATAAAACATGCATAGGACAGGCTCAAGCACTCAGAAAGTATTTTGTTCGCATTAATGTTCTATGAGAATTTTAAATACAATATTTTCCTTCTTTGAATGTATAATTTATGCTATCATAATCGGTAGATAAGTTGCTAGAATCTGACTTGCAATATACGAGGACGGTTTTGCAGCGTAATTCAAAAACAAATTGATTAAGCAAAATTGTAACGCCGATGACGGCTCTAACCAATCTTGATTGGTTAGGGAAGAAGCTCTTGCTGACTAGCTTCTTCTAGGGGTAGTAACAAAAACAAATGTTTAAAGTGCCCCTTCCGGATACAATTAATCTATTTTTTTTTTCAGTGCGGAAGCGACACTGGCTAGCTCAGTGGGCGGTGGGGTAAATCAGTGGTTTATTGGGTAGTAAATAACTCTCAACAAAGGGTAAAAAGAAAATATATATACATGTATTCAAACCCCTTGAAATTTACAGTGAATTTTTCAATAACACTAAACAAAATATTAGGAGCAATTGACGCTCGGGTACCGTGAGTGATCACTCGGGTGTACACTTCTGATAAATTGAAATTAAATCTGAGTTAAGTAACTGAATAAGCTAATTAACCTATATATATGACAATCTTCAAATAAATTATGACAACCGTGACCAAAGTTAACCTACTCGGTGAATATGCAATTTAAACTTATCTGTGCGGTAGGCAGGTGCCTGCTGTCAACGCTCGAGGGGAGAATTCCCAAAATGGCAGTCGTCACAACGCTCTCAGCTGTCGCCAGACGTCAAAAACTGTTCGGGATACAGTGACACTACGATACCAGGAAAAAGAAGAAGCCCTGGGGGGTGTTAGGCGGGCTTTTATTAAGTGTGCTGGTTTCCTTTTTCGAAGCTTTGCTTCTGGTGAATATACGAAAATGATCCCACAAAAAAAACTGGATAAATTTGTGACTTTTTCCCAAAATCTTCGACTCGATAAGCCACAACTTAATTGTAGTGCAATTCGTTTATCCCGATTCCGGAAAATCTTTAAATTTCTAAAATCGCACTAGCAAATTCCTTCGTATAACTCACAGACTACATGAAAGCAAAAAGAGAAGAAAATGACGACCCTCTAATTAAAAAAACACATTCCTTTCTTTCTTTCTTTTTGTTGTTTCAGAAAGTTCTATGCGCGATAGAAAATATTAAAATTTTAAATATAAGATCATGCGCCCACATCGTGGAATAATTGACCTATTTAAAAACCTGTTTTAGAGAGGAACTTCTCCTGTTACCGAGGCAGGTATGCCAATAAATTATTTTTAAGGTAACAAATTGAATTAGAATGAGGATTGAATACTAACTAGAGTAACTGTGGTTTCGATGGTCCAAAAATGTAACTTGTTGCTGATCAAAACTGATATAGCAAGCAATATCTGCGATTTCAATAACGTCACGCGGGAATAACACGACGATGTCAACCATGTGACCAACTAGTATTTGCATCGCAACAACGTCGAGTTCTACTCTAGGTTTGTTTGGTATCCTAGACCGCAGAGGATTAACCTAACAATATATACGTGCATGCAGCCACAGTTTGTTTATGCAGTAAATTATGAGGACCCCAGTTACTCCAATTCAAACGACAAGGTAGCACATAAAATAATCCAATCCATATTCTAGTTAACTACGTACCGATATTATTCAATCATCAACCCACGATTCATTGGCCTAATATTGTGCTGCCAAAATAACCTGTAACGTGTCGAACGATTAGAGATTTTTTATGGTAAATTAAGGTTGTGTTCTACGCCAGGCTGCATATTCTAATTAGTTTAGTAACTTAGGCGTTTGATACTTTTACTTTTGAGTAATCACTCATAGAACACGTTAAAATAAGCAGATTTTCGAACAGACCCAGCTCAATAAATCATGCCGGCCCCCCTTCCCTCCCTTTTTATTATTTTCTTTTATATAAAGGCCCCACAGCAAAAAGAAATGAGGAAAGTCTTACAATAATAACATGCAATCTTAACAAGTAGCCTTTTTGGAGGGGGCAGGCGGAGCTGGCATGATTTCTCGAGGTGGTTCTGTTTGAAAATCTACTTCCTTTGACCATTTCTATGCATGGTTAAAAGGATTTGGTTTTACGCAAAAGTGGAAGTATCGAGACGTTTTCAAGAAGCAAGTAGCCACACGAAATGGCAGTCATTGAATTAAACACATGCCGGGCAAGTCTGTGAGTAAATTAGGAATCTTTGTAGATTCACCAATAGTCAACCATGGATTGGAACTGAAGCCAAGCAAATGGCTCTTCTAGGTCGTGTTCGTTTATACGCACAAAATTCTGACGGCTCCTGTATTGTAAATTCCGAAAACATCAACGATTGAGTGAGGACTATGTGAATTTCCGCACTGAATCTAGTGGAGCCGACATCCAACGTGCTTATCGACAGACCTAAGAATTCGTACAATGCTTGCTTCAATAATTATTAACGACGTTTTCGTTTATGGGTAAAGCTAAGAAGGAAAGTTTGATACCGAAGAACGGAAAATTTACTTACAACGCGGGATGGCCATATTGACAGACCTAATAATTTAAATGATGAGGTAAAAGGTAGAGGAGGGATTATGAGAGGGGGTGGGCAGGGTCCAGGGTGTAGAGGAAGGAAAAGGGAGTAGCGAGAAAGAATATTAATATACGTGATTTATACTTAGCGCCCTAAAAATTTAGAATTACTTCCCACACTCTAAAGTCAGCCTTTGATTAAACCAAAAGCCCAAACATATATATTATTATATATGTAACATATAACAGTAAGGAAACAAATATTATTAAGAATATTGAATAATATTTACCAAGAATTCATTAGCCACCTATATTATTGCGTTGGCCATGAGGGTTGATATTTTAAATTTCTGTTCTAGAAGAGGCAATAACATGTAAACAGTAATCATTCATTCGTTTTGAACTTTGTGTCAATTTTTGCCACAATTATTTTGTATTATATTTTTTCTTTAAGAGGACGTGAATAGATTTATGAATATAAGATCTTACTCGTAGTTTCTTGCAACAGTACAAGTTGTTTTATTTTGTACAAAAATATTGATCAAAATCAAATATAATTTATTACTTTGGAGCTCTTTTATCCAATATAAATGGCATATTCACAATCATGAAACAAAATAAATCGCCTATAAACACAAAAAGTTTCCTGTCCACACATACGTTCTGCAATAAAAGTAGAATGCCCGATATAACACAGAAATTTTATGACCGAGCGACCCACGAACTAATAAAAAGGTTAAATGAAACCTTAAAACGCGCGATTATTTCCCTTCTGAACACTGATAATTTTTATATACAAATGTACCTGCTTAATTTAATATGGAAATAACCCTTAAAAATATTATACAGGTTTCATGCAAATAAACATAATAAATGGAATTATACAGCGGTCCTGCTTCATTTGCATTCATGTATGTTCCTTTTTACGATCCCAGACTCACAACGGAACCAGTGCAGGCTCGATGAGAGGGGGTCAACTGATGGCGTAACTGCACCGAGGTTCGAATATCCATAGAGGGCCCGGTCATGAAAATAATTTGTAGGATATTATCTATTTTAAGTGAAATCAAATAACCACTTAGCTTTAAACTTTTTAGTAGTAGAGTAGAGTAGAGTAGATCTGGCATTTGAAATGCAAGTGTTTTCTCCAAATTTTTTTCCCATCTTACAGAGGACGACTTCCCTCACTTCCCCGACACTTTCACATGGTCCAGGCAGATGATGGGGGATATCTAAAATCAGTTTTTTCCAGTTTGCGTGCGATCGGGGAAGTGGACAAAAAATGTCTTCAATAAAAGAGAAAGGCCTCCTCAAGGTGTGTAAACTGGTTTTTGGTTTTTTAAAATCGGCCAATTAGTGCCGGAGATATGACCGTTTGAAGGGATTGAGTCTCAGGGTAGGAAAAGGGACCGGACAGGGGTGTTTAAGAGGGGTTAGGAGAGTTTTTTTTCTTTGTGGGTGGTCATAGGAGGAGGTCTAGGCCGCGGGGGAGCTGTCTAGGGAAATTACGGAAGGGATGAGAGTGGGGAACGTGCAAAACGGGAAAACGGCCATATCTCCGAATCTGCTCGTGCGATTTTAAAAAATCAAAATGAGATTTCTTTGTCTTTATGGCAGCTACAACTTCGATTTCGTCCGAATTGATTTTTGGCAAAAAATTCAAAAATGAGAAGCAAAAGAAAAAATTAAATTTTTTTCAAATTCGTTTTTTTCACTGAAGGAGGAGGAGAGAGGATGAAATGCTCCTCAAAAAACGGGGATTTTCATCCCCTTCAAAATGAAAGCCCTAATTGGCCGATTTTAAAAAACTAAAAACTAGTTTACGCGCCTTATGGATACCTTTCTTTTTTATCCGAAATATTTTTTTGTCCGGTTTCCCAACCGCACGCAAACTGAAAAAAACCGATTTTCCATATGTTCAACTTAATCGCCATGCTAAAATAAATTTATATCTTATAAGAAAGTAGAATCCACGCTGTTCCAGATTTTAATGAGCGTTATCCAGAAGATCGAGGGTCTGGACAATTTCCTATTACAATCTTCGCAAGAATTCCAAATTTCAGTGGTCAAAGTTATATTAGGAATGTTTCTCAGATAATCAAAAATATTATGTCGAATCGTCAGGGCAATATGGTAAAACCAAAATCGTATACCAAAGTAGTAAGTCTAAAATATATACCAAAATTACCAAAAAAATTACTAAAATACTAAATAATTAGTGCGGTTTTTAACACTGTCCAATTCGTCTAAAATAAAATTTAACTTGATCACTAGTCTATTAAAAATTAAACGCATCTAATCTTACCCAATTATACTTTGGGTTATAGCTTGCTAAATAATGCAATATTAAATAGGTATTCAATTAAGTAACCAAAATATTAATTGAAGTTTTATGTCAACTTAGTCCAACACCCGGCAACCCATACCGACTAGCCAATACCCCTTAACTAAGATGTGTTTGTGTGTGCGGAGAAAGAGGTTGGCACTGGACTCATCTGGAGTCATTTAACCACAGAAAATGTTATTACGATAACATCATATTTTTAAATTTGTTGCCCTGATGAACTCTACTAGGATATCATAACGTTCTTGTAATTCAGGCTTAACAAATGAGTGATATTTGGCAGTAACTGGACATTGTTAGATATCATTTTTGTCACAAGAGTGGTTCTAGCGTGTCTAAAATATTTACAATGAAAAAAATATGTGATTTATTTTATATTATTTATAAACAGCCATGATTTAACTTTAATCTTGTTATCGTCGTTGAGTAGGACTTTGAGACTGAATAAATGAATATGTGGGGAATTGTCTTAGGTAGTTTGCTGTGAATGAGGGTAAAATGATTCCGGGATTTTTTTGCATAATCAACCCAATTTTTTCACATTTTACACATTTTTATTTAAGTAACTCCTAACTTTTCCCGAAACTGAATTGCTGCCATCTCTTGGTGGAAAGTGTGACTATATGTAGTTTTCTAAAATTGTTTTGGATACTATAAATCTTTAATGATAAATCGTGACACCTGTTAGTGAACAACTTAACTGTTTATCATTGATTTTAACAACAGAATAAAAGGAAACCGTACGAAATGGAATGAGCACCTGAATAGAATGCACACAGAAAGACTGCCCAACGAAGCCTTGCACTAGAAGTGCAAAGGAAGACGAAATGTAGACCATCCGAGGAAGCGATAGAAGGTACCGTAACGGACTATACTTCTTCCAGGATATTTATAATTTTCGGTCTGATTTCGGTGAGGAATAATACGAAATCTAAATAATTATTTTCGCTGTGCACTCGATACGTGACAATTCTATTTTTGAATGCACTTTGGACAATGGCTACACCATCCACCATTGGAACACATGAATTTGCCTTATGTTGCAGAGTTCTTCTATGTGATCTCATCTATGCTGCTGTTAAAATCACATTACAGTGATTACATGTTTGCATATTGTAGACGTTGAATCAACTCTAGGCTGTTTTGCAGGAGATCCCTCATTCTGTGACCTTCTACATGACTGCAATTGATGGCGCCGTAAGTTGTCACTATGAGTAAATTTTTTACCACAAAGCGTACACAAATGCATATTGGATATAGAAAACTAGTCTATTCAATGATAGCATTTTCACTCCTCCTTCGCTTTTATCAGAATAATCTTACCCCCACCACAACAATTACCCCATTACAATACTTACCCTGCACTACATCTAATTACCTCCTACCACCCTAATTATCTCCCACCAACCTAATTATCCACCACCACCACTCTAATTACCCACCACCACCGATCTAATTGCTCCTACTACTCTAATTACCCCTCACCATTCTAATTACCACCCACCACTCTAATTACCCACGCCTCGATCCCTGGCTCCGCCCCCTGTGACGTCATATAAAAGTGGTTGGGGGAATACCATCCTCACTTATAATATATTACACAAGACTATAATACGTAAAATAAGAAATTCAGACAAAACAACACAAAAATGTAAATAATAGTATTGAAACACCCATATAGGGCATTTATAAATTTAATTTTTTCCTATTTATTTTCCACATTCAAGTAATTGGTACTCATTTCATTTTTACAATTAAATATTGAACATAGTAAAGTTACCAGAATGTATTATAAAATTACAGTATTTTAAAGCAACAGAAACGATACATTTTTACGAGAGAATCTAACTAAAGTAAGGCAACCCACAGAGTTTGTTTACAATCGACACGATAAGCGTCAAGTACTTCTGTTGCTCCCACAGTGTGAAATCGCCTACCCTTTTCTTCTTCTTAAACCTTATAAAAGATACAGCGTTAAATTTTTCAGCCTAAAATACTACACAAAACTACGACGTATCCAACATTGGAATGTTTGTTAACGTAAACAATTCCCACGTGAGACCAGGGGAACACGTAAATCCGGGTAGAATGATGACATCACGTACAATATAAAAGAAACTACAGTGGCCATGCAAAGGGGGAGATGCAATTATAATCACACCCGAACTACATCGCAGAACTTCGTTGTTCGCTTTGCTCGCTGGATTGTTTTGTGGTCAATTTGCCAAATAATGTCACACAAAATGCATTCTACGTCTACACCAACTTATCTGACTGTTTAACACGCAAATGCACAACGCCAACATAATTTGATAAGTATTTTAACTTGATTAATTCTCAGTTTATTATTGAATCCGCATTCTGGTTACGGGGTGTTTAAAAAGGGTTTAAATTGGCGCATTTGTGGTACCAAGAAAACATTAGATTTTTAAAAAAATATTATCTTTGATTTTTAACAAGAAAACATGGTAATATTATATTACCAGTTATTCAGTTATGATTTCATTCACAATTTTAATTCATAAAATTTCGCTTTCTGAATATTTTGCTAGGAAGATTTGCGTTTGCAAAATAACAAGTTTATATTCAAGAACTAAATATTTAGAGCTATGCAATAACAAGGTACCTTATCACAGACTAGTCAAACTTGATGTCAATTATTATTCTGCAGTCTTTATAAAACAAATAGTTGACTCTCGTGGCCACCACATCTCACGTAGGGTTTTTCAAGAATGATTTATATTTAAAGTACACTAGGAATATTTTCCTACAGAAACCACAAGGTTGTCTAATTATAGAACATTTACCTACGATAAATTATTATAGCTACATGAATTCGGCGCATTATGCGTTAACAAAGGTTTGAAACATTGACTACGGCCAATTGGCTGGTTCGGTTATCAATTGGGTTCAGTTACAACGAGGGATGTCAATATTTTAGTTTCCTGGTGACATAATTACAGGATTTTATGTGAAATAAAACCACATACCCCATAACCTCTTCAATTGTTTTATATGGAGTAAAAGTGACATTTCTTGTCTTGATTCTGGCTTGGCAAGAACAGCCAATACACAAAAAATCACTTTATTCCACATAAAACATGTTACATGTTTCTTCAAACATAATAATAATAATAATAAATTGTCTTCATTAAGTATTGCATTATACAATACTTCGGGCGAAGTCTAGCCGAAGCTACTCTACTTAACCCTAGCGAATTTAAACTATGGATTGTAAGAATTACAAATAGACATATATATTGCACTAAACTAATAATACTTATTCTAGAAAATATTATAGGGTATACATAAAATTTGAAAATTATTACACAATTTGTTGGGAAAATAATGCCAAAAAAGCACATATTACACAGAAGATAGATATTTTTCGTCACAACTGAGATATAATAAACATAAATTACAATTAGCTAAATATTCATAGCAGATCATGCCGTCAATGAATGATCATCATTGATTATCACTGATTATTTTGTGATGCCAAAAGCTTTTGTTTAACTTTTTTACGAAAATTGCTTAAGGGGAGGTTCTTCAGAATATCCTCTAAGTTGTAATATATTTTTGCCATGTTATACGTAAACAATCTAGAAAATAAGGCTGAATAAAATCTAGGCAGGGATATTTGACCGGTATGCCGTATATTTAAGTTACGTAGATCACTTCTAAAAAAAATCGTATTGCATTTTTTGAAGTCTACTTTGAGTAACTGAAGTAAGACAAGGATAATATAATGTCATTCCATAATTCAATATCGGCAATACAAGAGTCTCCGTGAGATCCTTGCGTAGATTAAATTTAATAAGTTTTATATTTCTATATAAAAGTTTTAAAGCAAGGTATGCCTTTTTAACAAGAAGTCAAAGATAACTTCTAGTTTCTTCATGCTGTTAACATCTCGTAAGGGCTCATTATAAATCATTAACTTGAGGTGTGTCTTAATTAGATTTTCTGAGCGTTTTGGAGAAAAAATGATAACGTTACATTTATCTGTGTTGAATTTTAAATTGTGCGATTTAGAATAATCGGATAATTGTTTAAGGTCATGATTGATGTGTGAGCATGCGACATTGACAAGATGTGGCTCGAACGAGTATGATAATTGGGTGTCATCTGCAAATGCATGTATTTGAGAATATTTTACTACTTTAAAAATATCGGCGTTATATATAAGAAATAATATGGGCCCCAGAACGGAACCTTGCGGAACGCTAGATGTTACGCAGGCAATTTCAGAATGATTATTATCACCTACAACTTGCTGACGGCGATTACTAAGATAACATTTAAAGAAATTGATTGAGTTAAGGTCAAAACCGTACTATTCAAGTTTAGAAAGAAGCAACGCGTGATCCATCGAAGGCATTAGAAAAATCGAGGAGTATAAGAACTGTGGCTAAGCCATTATCAAGGGATCTAATTATATTATCAGTTAAATTTAGGAGTAGCGTTGAGGTACTAAACTCTTTTCTGAAACCAGATTGGGAACTAGATAAGATGTTTTGTTTAGTTACATAATCATACATTTATATATTAACAATTCTTTCAAAAATTTTCGACATAGCGGCAAGAATACTGATAGGCCATAGTTCATTATATGTTTTAGGGCTATTTGTCTTTGACAAGGGTTTATCTAGTGATATCTTCCACATTTCTTGGTAATAGCCAGTTTTCAAGCAACAGTTGACAATATGAGTAATGAACACACAGTAGGTAGGTAGAACTGTAGCATTTTATAACAAATATTATCCTTTCCATAGGCATTAGTTTTTAAATTATATATTTGACATTTAACTTCTTCAATCGTCGCTAATCTAAATGTAAATTTTAAGTTATAATCATGTCTGTTAGATTTATAAAAATTTGCTTTGTCAAAATAATTATTTGGGGGACTGAAAACGGATAAGAAGTAGTCGTTTATATCGTTGGGAATATTTAGCTCTTTGGGGATATCAGTAACCGTTCTTCTTTTTATATTTAAATATTTTATATATTTCCAGGGTTCTTTTTTATTGGCATTATTTTATTGAAAAGACAGGTAAGCTACTTTTTCTTTTATTGCGGCACTTGTAACAAGATTACGCATTTGTTTATAATAATTATGGTCATCTAGAGAATTTGTTTGTTTGTATTTGCTCAGCGCTTTAACCCTTTGTTTCATTATTTGCTTTAGGTTATGCGTAAGCCATGGAGCATAGGGCTTGGATATTCGTGATGTAATGTACGGCGCACGTTTGTCAAATAACTCCAAAATATAAGTGTTTAGCAATTCAATTTTGTCGTCTATATTATTTAGATATAGAACATTTTCCCAGGATATATTTTGCAGATCTTGGTCAAAGTCTTGCTTGTTTAAATTTTTGAAGTTTCGATATGTGACAATTAACGGTTGAGGACGGGGTATGAATATGAATTAAATAAATACTATTATTTTTTCCAAATAGCTCTACTGAAGCTCAGAATGTTGAAATCGGAAGTAATAGACTTCTACATCTGCTCAGATGGAGCGTCAGAGAAATGGCAATTTAAGTTCACCAAACTTGTCATTAAAGTAATGTTCTTTTGAGGCTCGAAGAAAAACAGTTTTTACACGGTCGATAAAAAAAATATATATAATAAAAGAAAGTAAAGTGTAGTTAAAACCTGTAAATAATAAATATAATAAGTTTCATAAAGAAACGGCAAGGAACACAACACACGTGCCAAAAATCTTATTCAAATTACAGTATTGGTCTTTCGAATAAAAAGCATTATTTATTAAGAATTTTTATTTTTTTATTTTTAAATTGTTTCGGTGGTAATGTTCTATAATGACTTGGAAGCAAATTATTGAATTTAACTACAATACAATTCGGACTTTTTTGACATTTGGTCAGTCTACATGTTATTGGTAGTAAATTGTCATTATTTCTTAGTTCATAATGATATGTCACAGTATTACTTTAAATGTATATTAAATTTAAAAGCATCTTGAAACCTGTGTGACGTTACACCAGACTTTCGCAACATGCGTTTCACCTGTTTTTTTTTTTTTTTTTGGTAGGCGTTTACTTGTAAAAATAATGTATCAATTAAGTAATTTGATATTTTATAATAATGCAAACGTTGTATATATATTTCGCAGAAAATAGAATCATTAAAGTAATTTACCCCCTGTTGATATTTTCATTAAATGATATATTAATTAGTAGTAGACTGCATAAACATTCCAATTAAAGGTGTGAAAATGGAAAATAAGAATTACTGTAAATGCAAGAAAAAGGAAAAGTAATTTTTGTAGTGGCTCCATCAGGCATCGACGCTAATAAATAGTATGATTATGACTACTTGTGGATCATAATGATATCATTAAATTTTGGTTCAAGACTTTATAGATTAAAATATTGTATTTTGTGACGAAAGGTATGTGTAGCTTTTCTTTAATCTCAACAGGTTTCAATTAAATTAATCATTTTAAATAGACTGTGATATTTTTTAATAATAAGGCATTAATAAGGCAAACAAGCTTGAAACAAAAATCGTCACCCAATACTACGTAAAACATATTTCATTTAAATTTTCTAAGTGACGTATATGCCGAGATGAAATTAGTCTTCATTTTTCCAACTTCTATAATAAATAAAGAAACTGTTGGAATCCTTAGGTATAATTTACATTTTTTTTTTTCGATGGCAAACATTTTTTCACAACATATTCTTTCAAATTTCAGTTTTGTACAGATATTCCAAACATGCTAGGAATCTGAACTTGTAATATTAACATGTCATTTATGATTGATGTACCTGAACTTTGGATGTTACAAGACAAGCTAGCGAGCGGTCGCATTTTTTAAAATGAATTTTTTCCCGTCAAATAATTTCTTTTTATAGATGTAATTTTTACAGTCTGAATAGCTTTTGATCTTCTAAAAGCTCGTAAATTAACCTGAGTAGTAACATCAACCGACTTCTCTTAAGAACTTAACCTCATCAGGCATATACTGATTTTCAGTTAAGAAAACTAAGCAAGTTTTCTTTTTTTTTTTTAGAAAAATCGTCGAGACTTGAAACTATTTATAGCAGGTCATTCTATCACTTTGGCAATCAGATATATGCGAAACTATTCCCAGTTTCAGTACAATTTTTCCGATTCTCATTGTTTTCATATATAAGTTTCAATATAGTGGATTCTAGGAAACATACTTATATCAAAATGGTCTTCGCATCAAAAACCCATTCCTCTAGTAGATATAAAAGCTGTTCTTCACATAGTTCGCTACTATGACAGCTCGAAAGTTATAACTTTCCAGCTGTTAATTTACTTGCCATAGAAAAAATGATGTAGTTACTGTAATATTTTTGCATTTAGCAACAATGGAATACTTGCGCAGTCCCTTTTTACCACCCATAAAACTACTATTACCTAATAAGATCAATATACAGTACGTGTATTATCAACCGATAATTCACGTACAACAATCGTTGCAAATAGCCACCGATATGTAGATCGACTGGTGTGACATCACGTTTGGCCACGCCCTATTTTTCTAAGATTGGACATAACACTTTGCTCAACTATATCGAACCTAGTTGAAATCACGTATATAGAAAGTTGAAGTGAGCTTACAAAAAATTTGAGGCTGCAGTATAGAGACTGGAACACTTAGCTTACCCGAATGCACCAAGGCAATTCCAGGAGCAACTGGCAGTTGACGCGTTTATTGATGGCATAGAAGACGAGGAGATCAGGTGGGTCCTCAAACTATCTCGGCATAAGACTAGTACCGAAGCATTGATTCTTGGACTTGAGATAGAAGCCGCCTATATGGATTCCTCATGGCACAGAGTACGAGTCGTCTCTGTGGAAGAAGCCTAATCAGAGGACAAAAAACTAAAGGACATACATAAGATATTTACTCAATTAATGACCAAGACAAGTTTTCCGAGAAAACAAGAAAACCGACAAGGGGGTGTAAAGCCTAGCAGAGGTATCCGATATTACCGGTGAAGTAAACTAGGCAATATGATGCGAGACTGTCGAAAATGAAACCCTGGGGAAGCAAACGGTGCGAGGAAATCAGCTCCGATAAGACGAAACTGATGGCTATGTTAAAAGGCATATAGAAAATGGTCGCACAAGTACTGAGCGAATTAAGTTCGCGACCGGAGCCAAGACAGGAATCGCAACCGCCGAAAGAGCAGCGAAGTTTTAAAAAGCTGACAAAAGAAATCCGCTGTTATAATTGCGGCAAATTGGGGCATGTCAAGAAGTACTGTCACCAGAGGCACCCTAAGTAAATGAATGCAGAGGATGTAAAGAAACAGCAGAATGTAGCTTCCGAAGGATTAGACAAAGGCAATTGTAAGGAAGGAACAACTGAATGACGAAGAGATTGGACCAATACTGAAGGCAAAAAAAAAGAAATCCGCCCGGAATGGAAGGATGTTTCGGACAAAACTGTTGGACAATGGGATTCCCTAAGGCTTGAAGAGGTACTATTACGGATAGTATGGAAGAGCCCCAAAGACAAGGTTCCCTTGCGGCTGGTGATACTCAGGTGCCGGGTACCAAAAGTACTTCGGGAAATGCACGAAGGAATATCCGGAGAGCGTTTTGGCAAAAATGAATCCATGGCTAGAGCACGGGAATGATTCTACTGGATAAATAGCTGTCAGGATGTAGAGGCTTGGTGTCGCAGTTGCAAGGGTTGTGCGGATGTGGCTGCCAAGAGGTCACCTACAGGGAGCGGTGACCGAATGAAGGCTCGATATGATCGCAACGTCAGTTCAGCAGGATTAAAGGTGGGGGACTTGGTTTGGCTGTACAACCCACAGCGAAGTGAAGAAGGATTCTCGAAGCCTCGCTCAACTTGAGAAGAACCTGTATTCTGTCATCGCCCGGATTAACGATGTTGTTTATCGGAAATAACGTAGAAAGAAATCCAAACTGAAAATCGTGCACCTGGACAGACTTGCGAAGTATGTTGGGGACGTTTAGGCTTAAGGAGGGGGCAGTGTTATGTGCTGCCCTCTAATGGAGGGAGATGTAATTAGTCCCTTGTACGGAGTGAAGGAAGACCTGTTTAGTTGGCGGTCGGTAGGGTGGCGCCATCTCTGGGCCTACTGGCGATAATCCATTAGCATTGGATGATTCTAGAGAATTGGAGTACCTTTGCCACCGTATATAAGACGTGAATCCAGCACGGGGACAGCAGAATTATATGTTAGACATGGGAGATTAAATAAGATAAAAAACAGTAACAAGTTATGAATTATTATAATAGTGGGACTATGAAACTTGTAGTTAGTGTTTACTAATGTGTATAAGGACTATTCATTGTAATTTAAGTGATTAATAAAGTATTACTTAATGAAAGTTCTTGTTGCAATTATTTGAACCTACGTACAGGGTGTTTACTGGAGGGTGTAAATACGTAACAGTATTTATTTTCATGTTTGTAGTTTACATAATTTTTTGACGTGTTCTATTTTACTTATGATCGAAAGGATAAACTTATTATTATTATTAGGAATATTAAAGGGGTAAAGTTAAACAAAAACTGTTTCAGTAGAAAGGGTTGTTTCGAAGAACCGTGAGTGACATTAAAAGGAAAAAGATTATAAAAAAAAAAAATTCTTCCTAGTCTGTTTACGCGAAAATCTGCAACAATCATTTCCTAAACTACAAAAACATTAAGAGCAATTACAGTCTACACCGATGGAAATCTGGACAATATAAATAATACTCAAGTGTTACATATACTGTCACTGAACGCCCCACGGTGAACAAAATTTATTGCTTCTAAAGGACTATTTGTAGGCTTAACGTGTCAGGATTCTTGAACATTGATAAATCTCTTTCTACTTATGATTATAGGACAGCTATTGTTGATAACTTTTTCTAACTCACGGTGAAGGTAATTCACTTTTTAAAAAGAAGGCATAATCAGTTATGATTTATTTATTGATTGACTTATTTATTTAAGAATACACAACTGCCCAGACAGATTATAGAAGATGATTAAAACTAACAGCTAGTATTAACCATATCCCGATGATGCTATCATGGTTAGTGAACACACGTCGATTAGTGTATTTTTGTGCAATATTCAAGTGTTTTGGTGTCTTGTGAAAGTGTTACCTTCATTTTATTACTAACTTGCAGAAGTCCAAAATGTTAAAAGCATCAGTTGGATTTACATTACTTTAAAAATTATTAAAAATATATATTTACCATTAAAAGTAACAAGGTCCACAGCAAAATATCCGTTCCAATTCTTACCTAAAAGAAAAGATATATAATTATTACAGTTTCCTCTATCACACAAATAAGTACTGAAAAGTACAGTGTGGCGCATTTTAAAGAAAAAATACTATTTTGTTATCTTGTCAGATAATCTTTAATAGTATATTACGTATCATGAACTGTAAGTGGTACTTTTCAGATAGAGAATGCAGTTTAGGGAACCGAAGGGCCAAGGTTTTCCAAGCATTCGAGATAAAATCACAATCAAAAATCACATAGTACATTATCTATTGCAGTACCTATCAAATCACAGAAAAGTAATAAATAATGAGGTAACGTTGAATTATCGACAACGACCTGTCACACTGGCATTTTTACTTGAATTTAAGGAAAGAAAGCTCTCAACAAATAAATAATTCGTTGAAAAATTAAGTTTGACATATAAGCTATATTTATAGTTTCTTTAACAAAAATTAGGGATATTGAAGGTTGCAAGTGTTGTTTGTGCTGCTCCTTTACAGGAAAGATCGAAAAAAAAGTATGACATTACTTATGATCTTTTTAAAAAGTGGTGCGATACTGCAAAAGTAGATATTCATTCATATCACCGACTCCGTTTTACTTGCATATTCTTTAGAATTATCAGGTTACTCATTTGAGGTAAATGTTTAAGTGAATTTGCTTTCTCTTCTAATAAGAAACTGTTGAATCTTACATACTAACCTATATTATTAGTTTTGTTATTGAAAAATACAAAAGTATCAGTTATAAGGTAACGACACCAGCTCCATATAAGGATATTATCCATGAACATTTTTTTATGGAAATAGAAAATAGTAATAAAACTATACTAATTTTTCCAGTAATTCGCAAAATTGTTCTAGTAAATGACAACTGAAACCCCAGTAATTGATATTTCCTTCACGAGCTCATTTTAAACGCGTAATCAATTATAGCTGAAAAATATGAAATGGAGTTAATTAAAATGAAAAATTAGGGTAAAAAATTCTAAAATTACTATATTAAGAAATAAAAATACATTTTAATAGAAATATTTTTATTTAAATGTAAAATAAACACCTTAAACAAAACAATCTTACAAAATCTCATTCAACATATACTGTATCCGTCGAAGGACACACTGAATATCAATTCCTCGCATCTTCCTGTCGGTTGGTTCAAGAAGGGAGTTTAATATGTTGTGGATATTAACGTATGCGAAGTCTTCTTCAGGAAGAGACCACACAAATGTTGACGATTTTAATGGAACTTTCTTTCGAAATTTTATGTTAGCCTCGCGTTGTCTTCCTTTTCCAAAATTATTCCTACATAATGCCTCTTCATCCAAATGAACGCCGAGTTGTTTAGAAAACGTTTATTTCACAAAAATTATACGAAACGATGGTTTAATTTTCGAAATCGTAAATTTATTTTACGTTTTCTATAAACGTCTATATTATAGGAGTATTTAGGATGTATATAATAAACTAGTGAAATTATATTCTTATATTAATGGTAGCAATGTTTTTCTAGTTAATATCAATAGAAGTCAACATTTTTATAAATGCAAGTGAAATGAAAAAATTATTCAATAAATTCAATTGAATGAAATATATTTTTTAAACTAGTTTGCCATGAACGTTTTTTCAAAGTCAGTTTTATATGTATAATATATAATAATAAAAAACAATATTTATACCAAATGTCTTGGTTCATCGTTTCCCACAAATGCGCCCGATAGGGTGCACCTTGGACAGCCAATCACAGAGGTGCATCCATATGATACTGATCAAGGCGATACACAAGTTAAAATAAAACATGCATGTGTTAGCTTACAATTTTTGTTTGTGAAGAAAACTCTTCTGTTTATACGTATTTAATAAAATTGTGGAATTGTTCTGTGTGTGCATTTATTGAGGGTGTTATCTGTTTCTTCCAAGTAAGAATCATAATTACTGATATTAGTTTTAGATTAAAAGATGGACGTAATTATTCTACTTCTATGGACATAATTCTTTTGACTCATAGAAACATTATAATCAAGATATTTTCGCGATTTACTGGCAAATAATATTTTGTTACGGAGTAATTTTCATGAGGACTAATAATATAAGTAAGTATTTAATTATGTTAAAATTTTAGGTTAAAAGGAATGACGCAGTGTACCAATATAAGGTACTTAATTGTACATATTTTTTAGTGATGTGTTGCTAAATATCGGTCTGCTAATTTTTAACTGCTGTTTGGTTTGTAGGAATAGCAACTTCTATGAGTTCTAATGAATAGCTGCTATTTCTGGTAACAGGTTGAAATTATTCATTATAATATGTATATTTCAACTATAGGCTCAGTCTGGTATTAGAAAAAGCAGCTATTTTTAACTGCTAAATAAAATAGCGGGTTCGACGCATCACTGATAATTTTAAATATTCTTTTGATCTAACAACCTCGTTTGCATAGAACAAAGCATTTGCATACGATATATCTGCAACTTAGCAGAGAAGGAATGTAAGCGCACTTACTATTTTTCAATTAAAGTTAAAGAATTTTCAAAGAAAATTTCACTAGTGCCTATATTACAGTTGTCAGCCATATTGTTATGTTGGCCATGTCATTTGCCTAGTATAGTCACCGAACGTAGCCGATTGCAAATATCTGTTTGATGAACATTTTGCTTAAATATGGCATAATTTATTTTAATATGGTTCCACTCACATTAAGTAAGCAGCTTATATATTTACTTTCCTCGCTTACCGAAGGAAAGTGTTGTAATCACGAAAAAAGTTTTTTTTTTAGTTTGTCATGTTTCTGATTATTAAAATCTATGTCTTCGTTGGCACTATATGTTTAAAAAATTATTTGAGTGAGAAATATTTAACACTGATACAATATTATTGACAAAGAATAAAACTTAATATATTTTTAGTGAAAATAGTAAAGGCTGGTCACCATAAAAAAATAATAATTGAAAACGACACACGCCAGAAGTGGATATTTGACATGCCAAGAAAATCTGATATGCGTTTCGTTTTAAAAAAATATACAGGGTGGTGATTGGTAAACAAATATATAATTAATAAATAATTATGGAAGAAAATAATATTTAATTTGTAATTCACCCTGCTACTACCAAGGTAGAAATCTCATATAAGTTTAGTGAAAAGTATACAGGTTAGCCATAAAAATTATTTAAAAAATTACAGAGGAAAATAATATTTAGGTATGTAGGTGTCACAGTTATCAAGAAAAAAAATGTGAAACCCTTTTATCGAAAAATATACGGGTTGGTCAGGTTCAGCCTTAAGACATAATTTAAAATATGACGAAGGAAAATAAAACTAGACACTTCATATAAGTCGTTTTTCCGATCTCTTTCAAATAAGTATTGAAATTAGGCGTTGCCGACGACGCAAGGAAACACCCAATTTCAACTTTTATTTGTATAGCAATGTGTTCACCATAATTCCGCAGCATATCAAGAGCATGTAATAAAAGTGTTCCGTACCACATCTACGCCTATGCACAGGGATGCACTTGAGACGAACGGATGATCTGGAGTACGACAATCGGGAAGAGTCAGTAACAAATATTGACACAACACATGTATTTAATTGTTTCTATATTCTTATGTGTTTTTGCTTTATTTATATTGTTAAAATAAAGAACTTGTTACAAAAATCAGTGCATACAGTCCACTACACGCTTCATGGTCCTTCGAGCTCGAATAACAGTTTTATACAGCACGTTTATTAATCAAGAGTAATTAGTACATATATCTGTTGCAAGAAAACCATCTTACGCCCTTAAGTAGAGAAGTTGCCCGGATAAGTTGTGTAGCCCAGTGAGACGAAAACCTAAGCAAGATTGGCTGGGTGGATTGGAGCGTCCCAACAGTGTGAGGTCAGTCCATTTTACCTTTTTAAATTTCCCTTGTCTGAACATTGCTTTAGTTTGAAAGCAAATATTAATAGTAATTTCTCAACTTATTTGTGACGTTGTTTTTTTATACATTCTTGGTAGCATAAATCATTTCAATCAATCATTATCTAAGGAAATCGTAAATTTCCTTAATTCCCTTTGTTGTTTGTTTGATATTTTTATTTTATTTAACATAATGTCCGATTCAAGCGAGACCTTTGTGGCCTTAATTAAAAAACGTGGATCGGTCAAAACAAAATTGACACTTTTTGACAAATACTTAACAGCGTTTGAGGGCTTAGAAAATAGCGAAGTAGATAGAGCTTATTGAGCTGGAACAGCGAATGGCGAATGCAGAGACAATTCTTTTTAGTTTTGAAGAAATTCAAAATGAAATTGAGTGTGAGGTGGAAAATCCTGAGGAACGGTATACGGAACGCGAAGAATTTAAAAATAAATGAAAAGCCAAGTCGTTGTTGGAAAAATACATGATTGCCAACAATGGTAACGCAATACCTTCTAGTTCCGCAGGTCACTCTTTTGCCCACTCAGTTGAGATCGAAGGCGTTAAATTGCCAGAGATAAAGCTGCCCAAATTTGATGAGTCTTACGAAACGTGGATGGAATTTCGCGATATATTCGAATCCTTAATTCACAAAAATACGCAAATAAATAACATACAAAAATTTCATTATTTACGCGCTTCGTTGGTTGGGTCAGCACCACAGGTAATTCAATCATTGGAATTTACAACTGGCAATTATACCATTGCTTGGAGTACTTTGTGCGATCGATTTAATAATAAGCAGCTTTTAATTCAGAATCATCTCAGGGCAATTTTTAATATAGAAAACATTATTGCTGTGTCAGCAGCTAAAATCAGACATTTATACGAAAATTTGTTTAAACATTTAAATAGTCTTAAACAACTAGGTGAACCCACCGATCCGTGGGATACGTTATTGATTTATATAATATCTAATAAACTAGATAAAAATACGGCCCAAGAATGGGAAAAACAAAGAGCAAGCAGTAGCACGATTAAGTTAGCGAATTTCAAAGAATTTCTTAAGAAACGAGCCAATTTATTAGAAACGATGGAAATGAATCTAGGTTATACGAATACAAACGAAAAGCGAAATGTTAATCGGCAAACGAATCATAACACAAAAAGCGTGAATGAGAAAACGGGTAATTACTCGAGAGGTCTTGTAAGTAATACGGAAAACGGCGATAACGTTAAAAACTCGAAATCGAAGTACGTATGTGTTAATTGTAAGGATTATCATAGTCTGTTTTACTGCCCAGATTTTCTTAAGTTGTCATTTCAGGATCGTATTTCGAAAACTAAAGCTTTGCACTTATGCTTAAATTGTCTGAAACGAAGCCATTTACAGAAGGATTGTACATGGTCGGGGTGTAAAATATGCGGTGGTAAACATAACACGATTTTGCACATAACAAAGGAAACAATAAATTCGGCAGTTGCTGTTGAGGAAAATGCTTGCATTAGTGAAAACTCGAATCCATCAAATGCCTTAAATATGGACTTTACTAATTGCACGTTAGCGACAGCGCAAAATGCGATTTTATCTACGGCAAAGATCCAGGTACGTAGCAGGAAAGATAGTGTACAATTTGTGACGGCCCGAGCATTATTAGATCGCAATCGAGTTTTATAACGTTAAATTTATGCGAAAAATTAAATCTAAACAAAACGAAATTTCAGTTAGCTGTATCAGGTATTAATGATAAATTATCCTTTGCCAATTATAAATGCGATTTAAATATACGATCAACGAACAGTTCTTACTCATTTGATTTGTCTTGTTTCGTGTTAGACAAAATTACGACCGATATACCAGGCAGTCCAATCGAAATTCAGAATTTAAATATTCCTGTTAATATCAATTTGGGTGATCCGGAATTTCACGTTCCCCAACCTATAGATGTACTAATCGGTGCCGATGCATTTTGGCAAATTTTAAGCATAGGTCGAATTAATCTCGGTTTAAACACGTCTATTCTGCAAAATACGCGTTTAGGTTGGATAGTTGCGGGTTCTCTGAATATGCCTATGCATAAAACGCATTGCAATGTAAGCAAAAATGTTTCAGTTCAGGAGCAGTTAGCGAAGTTTTGGGAAGTGGAAGAGACTGAAACAAGTAAATCGTGGTCACTCGAAGAGCAAGCGTGCGAAAATCATTTCGTAGAACATTTATCGACATCCGACGATGGCAGATTTGTAGTGGCACTTCCTTTCAAACAGTCTCCTAAAAGCCTGGGAGAATCACGCGAAAGCAGCCATTAAACGATTAGTGTCCCTCGAGCGTAGACTTATGTCTAACGCAACTTTACGAAAGTTATATACGGATTTTCTAGCTGAATATGAGCAATTAGGTCATATGACGGAATTCATTGATAGGATCAATAAAAACCAAATTGAATATTTTATGCCTCACCATGGAGTGCTGAAAGAATCAAATCTTTCTACAAAATTACGCGTGGTTTTTAATGCGTCCTCAGCGACGTCTACTGGTTTATCTTTGAACGATCTGCAAATGACTGGACCAATCATCCAACAAGATTTATTATCTATCATTTTGCGTTTTCGTATGCGTCCTATCGTTCTATAAAGCGATATAAAAAGGATGTATAGGCAAGTGCTCATTCATCCCGAGCAGCGTAGTTTACAGCAAATCGTATGGCGATCGAACCCTAACGAGACTATTAAGACTTTCAAATTGAACACCGTTACGTACGGAACGACAGCCGCGTCATTTTTAGCAATACGTTGTCTGCATCAAGTCGCTCATGAATGCGAAAGCGAACATCCCAGTATAGCTAATATTATTCGAAATGACATGTATGTGAACGATCTATTAACATCCGTTGATACCCAAGAAGAAGCTAAATATATTTGTAAGACCATTTCGCAAGTTTTGCAAAAAGGTGGATTCGAATTACGAAAGTGGAAATCCAATAAACACAGTTCACTTATCGGATTGGACACGAAAGATACTCCAAACGTGGTTGAATTTTCAATTAACAAAGAACAAGGTACTAAAACGTTAGGACTTTCTTGGGATTGCGATCGCGATATTTTAACTTATAGACTACGTAATGCAACCGAGTTAAAGCCGTTTATGGATGAGCAGGGAATTTTACGCGTTGGAGGCAGGTTAACAAATTCAGAATTTCCTTACTCTAAAAAATATCCGATTTTACTACCTCCTGATCATCATATAACCAGATTTATCTTCGAAAGTGAACATCAGAAAGTATTACATGCAGGGCCACAACTACTTTTGTCAAATGTTCGAGATGCTTTTTGGCCAATTTCCGGTCGAAACGTTTCTCGTAAAATCGTCAAAAGTTGCGTAAAATGCGCTCGATATAATACACAAAAAATTCAACCAATCATGGGAAATTTGCCAGAAGTGAGCCTTCGACCAACTACACCATTTTCAGTAGTTGGCGTAGATTATGCCGGTCCGTTTGCGATGAAAGATAGGCGTGGACGTGGTTGTAAGACTATCAAATGTTAGGTGGCTTTGTTTGTATGCTTCAGCACTCAAGCTATTCACTTAGAACTAGTATTGTCTTTAAGTACGGATGATTTTCTTCAAGCCTTCAACCGCTTCATTAGTCGCCGCGGAAAACCGTACGAAGTCTTTTCAGACAACGGCACGAATTTTGTTAAGGCCAATAAGGAACTAAAGGAAATCGGTCAATTCCTTCAAAACAATGAGTCCTACATTCGTGAATCAGTAGCCAATATAAGTATAAAATGGCATTTCATACCCACCAATTCCCCTCATTTTGACGGGATTTGGGAGGCTGGAATAAAAAGTTTAAAGCATCATTTAAGACGAACATTGTCCAATCACACATTATTCTTTTTTGATTTTCAAACATTGCTTATTCGTATCAAAGCAATACTGAATTCCCGTCCGTTGTCTCCTTTAAGTTCATGTCCAGATGATTTAACCCCCCTTTGCCCCGCACACTTTTTAATTGGCAAGTCGACAATGTCATTATCGGACTCTATATTACCCGAAGTAAAGGAAAACCGCTTGTCGCAATATCAGCTGCAACAAAAACTTTATGAACATTTTTGGAGCCGTTGGAGTCGAGAATATATCAGCAAGCTTCAGCAACGACGGCAGTGGAAGAAATATCAGGGCAGCTTGAAAATAGGGCAATTGGTACTAATTAAAGATGATAATCAACCTCCCGCTAAATGGCGATTGGGACGTTAAATTTGATTATGGGAAAAGATGGCACCTCCAGAGTAGCTTCCATAAAAACTTCTGATGGCACAATCTCACGTGCCCTTGTTAGGCTATGTCCGCTTCCTGTTGTCAGTTAAGACTTCCAAGGCCGGGCGCATGTTCCGTACCACATCTACGCCTATGCACAGGGATGCACTTGAGATGAAGGGATGATCTGGAGTACGACAACCGGGAAGAGTCAGTCACAAACATCGACACAACACACATGTATTTAATTGTTTCTGTATTCTTATGTGTTTTTGCTTTATTTATATTGTTAAAATAAAGAACTTGTTACAAAAATCAGTGCATACAGTCCACTACACGCTTCAAAAGGACTTATAATAATAAAGGTTACTCAAGATCAGCATTCAGTTTTATTAGAACAAATTTTACAAACCGTACAAACTAAGAAGATTTAAGGTAGTCAACGGCCCAATAATATTCCTGATCTGCTGCTGATTAGAAAATTGGCTTTCAAACAGTTTGAGCACTGGCTGGTTGTCGGGTGTTACTTTTTGTACATGGTAAAATTTAGCAATACACTTTATACATTATATGCTTATATAAATACTTCAAAGATGTCGTACTGCTGTGCTGGAGGTGCTATTGTTGGGGGAGTAACAATGAATATTTTTTTAAAAAGAGCAATAAAATGATGATGCGGTTTAACTGGGTAGCTATAGTGCACCCAAATATGAAACGCAGCGAGAGAATTATGCATTTAAATACACAAAATTAAACCAACTAGTTAATGGTAACGATATTCTTTATTCAATAATAATCGTAGCTATTCTTTTTTGTTTTTGAAGAAACAGTGAAGTTAGCCTTCTGTGGTAAAGAATTGGGACAACAAGTCAGCGACGTTACAATTAAAGCAATCATGCAAAATTGGCGGAAATGAGCAAAATCCAGATATGTCAATAATAACAATAAATTACTCTATTACTGTTTTAATGTTTTTTCTTTACTTAATAAACACTTTTTGTTCGTACTTCGAATTTTATATTCCTATTAATTACTTTTTAACTTCTGACTGCAGATTCTAAAGATGATTCTACTAAGGAAACCGCAACGATATCTGAATAAGATTCTTAAGTATATGCTTTTTTCTTCTGTATGGGTGAATCGAAATTCATTTCCTAGCGCTTAAGGATATATTCCACGGTAAAAAATAAATCAAAATTGAAGAACACCAAAATGTCGAAAACATTTTTTTTCTGCGAAAATAATGGTAATTCGGAATAATTTTCTTTTATTTTATAAATTCTCAAGAATATTACCATTGTGCTAAATGTAATCACTTGCTGAAGTTATTTAGAAATAATTTTAAGGGCGGTTCGAGAGGCGGTTACATAAATATATTGAATGAAATGCTAACATATTTGAAAATATGTTAAATAAAAAATATATATCTTTCTTCCTAGATCCTAAGTGTATACGATAAATATGTATTTGCGCTACATTTTTTATAGGCATGTCATAAACAGTTGCAACTAAAAGTTCGAAGATTATAACTATATCTGGAAATGTGAGTAAAATATTTACATTAATCAAAATTTGTTATAGATAGATGGTGAATGAAAATATTTGTTCAGTAATATTGCAGTTTATAATATACGGTTTTTAAACGTATATCACTCTGCATCGATTGCGCAGTCGCTAGCAACCGAGTTAGTATTGTTGTCTTTGTTGCAGAATACATAAGCATTTCTCATAAATATATGCATCTCTCTCATTGTCTCAACAGTACAGCTGGTGAGCAACCGCGGATCGGTCGTGTTAATTGTTGTTTCGTGTGGTACGTACCACTTTAGTAGGTGGCTTTGTGATCGAAACAAAGAATATTTACTTTTTGCGTATATATTATTTGATTGAAATTCAACAAGTGTTATGTTGATGAGCCGCCCTTATCCTTGAGTTATCACGTTGTAGTGCGTTAAAGTTACAAGAATTAACCAACTTGTGATTGGTAAGAATTATTGTTTATCTGAGCGATTTCATAGTAACTGCATTTTTTTTATCACAGAAGGTGTAAAACTCTGCATGGCTAGCGAAGGCGTGGGTGAGACCAGTGACAATAAAATTAGAGGGACGATTCAAGATTGGTTGAAGCTTGCCAAAAGCCGTTATAGCTACAATAATAATAATAGACTCTATTTTTGGATTTTAGTAAAGAGTAATGAACAATGTTGTGTTTTGTTATCGTTGTCAAACATCCTAGGTCCCCAAGGGTGAAATAGTAAATGATAAAATAGTTTTACGTGTTTAGCCAATCCCGCAGAATAGGTAAAACTTAATATAATATAAAAAAGCTAGTACTAAATAATAAATATTTTTAAAAAATTACCATCTGCATACATATATACAATTTAATTATTTTTCCTTGATATTAGTAGTTATGTATAGGTAGAAGGTTTAAAATATGTACCTTTAAAAAATTGGAGATCATTATAATATTAACTTTCGAATTTAAACACAGGTATTATAGTGTTGTAGACCGATCAATTCTAAATAATTTTGCAAAGGGAAATATATCGCAAGTCAAAAAAAAACTTTTCTAATTCTAATTTTCCTGTTATAATTAAAGAAAAATTGATATATTTTACAAAATAAGACACTTAGAAATTAATTTGTTTCAATGTCATCTTATTATTGTTATGCAGCAATATATATTAACAATTTTATTATATCAGAAATGATTTCTGATTCAAGACATGATTTGACTTGCAAAATTATTTGAAATCGATTAGTCTATAATATTGTATAACAGAATTTCCCATTTAAATTTTGAAAGTTAAGGTAATTTTGGTAAAAATAAAGTGATGGGAACTATTTAATCATTTATTAAATAAGCTCTTAGTTTATATAACAATATAAAAATGTCTAAGGAACCTATAGCGTATATTCATTAACAAAAATACAAGGGTGGATTCCCTTTAAAAAATCTCTCGATATCATCTATCTCTTTATTCTAAATTTTTTGAGAAAAACTAAATTCTTCAGAAAAAGTTCAGATTTTCAAAAGAAAAAAATTTAAATAAAAACAATTATTTCCTTTTAACTATTATAGTTCACCAGCTTTATGAAGCTTTGAAACTTATATATTTTTAATTTGAAATATGTTCACCTTACGCGAAGTCAGATATTTATATTCTCTGAATATATTACCTAAATTTTGGCATTGCCAAACAAAGTTTGATAAGCTGAAGCAACACTATAAAAAATGACTTTCTCAAAAAATTTAAAATAAAAAAATTTGTAAGTATTAGATATTCCATACCCTAGATAGATACCCTATGTATGTATGAATTACAATGGATAATAAAGGTTTATTACACGTATACCAGCAACTGGAGAAAAGGTTTTTCATAACAGTGAGAAAAACCTTTACATCATACGTATTATCGACGTATATGGAATACGTTTATTTGAGGTTCCACATAAAGTATATATCTCGTATATGATGTGACATCAATATAACGTTTACTTAAGACGTATATATTTAGAATATGATGTACCATATATATATATAAATTTTTTTAAAACGTCTTATTTTTAATATATGATAAGACAAATATATACGTTTGTAGCGCGGACATTCGAACGTTGAATATAGGTTGCAATAAACATATATACCAGTCGTATAAATAAATCAAAACGTTTATTAAACCATTTGGTGTTGCTTGGGAGGGAACTATGGCTTGTCTAATAATTCCGTTGACACCTGGTATACGTGTATGTATGTATTACATTCTTGTTGCTTTACCGACAATTGTAATTTAATCAAGTATATATAATTGGAGTACTAAAAATAATAAATTTCCAAAAAATCATTGGACAACATTAGGCAATACATTTTTATTAGTCTGAAAAAAAATCAGTGTTAAAATTGTTATTATTATTATTATTACATAAGATTCGCCATTTTACCCATGTCATTAAAAAATGTATTAATTTTTGTCTACCGGTGACATTAACTTGACTTCTAATTATAACACCCGTACATATTTTTCGTTCACCATCAGAGGAATTCCAGAATTGTGTAAAATGTGGGTCCTTTTAAAAGTATATTATATAATGCAAATATATTAGTATGACAAAACAAAGAATGTGAGCAGAATGTGTAATACAGACGATTAAATTATTAATTATATGATGCAATGCACAAGTGCAACCAATAACAGTGTCTGATTAAAAAGGTCACATTATAAAACCATGCTAAATAGAGTTTAAACTAGAACTGCTGGTACACAGTATACACTCATCGTCTGCGTCGTTTAAATTTCGTTGAGACGAGAGATTAATGAAGGGTCGCAGCATCACATAATAAACTCTCCCCAACGTTTAATGGACTCACCTCACCTACCGCTGTTTAATTACAACAGCGGATCCCACCTTTATACAGCAAAATCGTTACTCCAATACCACAACAATAAACATTTCTATAAGGAGAAAATGCCGGAAGCACTATTGAATAATGCCTGCCATTCATGTCCGTAAGATCTTTTCGCGTATCAAAATAAATTTATGTGAGGGAAATTAATATTGGATGGAAATTTATTAAATTCACAATCTGTAGAAGACCTTCATTCTCTCGATTTTAAATTTATTACATTTATTTAATACCGAGAAAATATTACATGTTTTATCTCTACCTTACACGAGATTCGATATTCCTACAAAATAAATGATATTTAGTTATGCAAAATATGAAATTTTACATCCAGTTCAATACATTAACCACACGAAATTTTTATTAAAACAGATTTTTAGGGATAACATTTTTCTTGTTCTGGACCATATGTTCTTCATTCTAAGAATATCCATTGTATTTTTAGGTTTCATTTAAATTACAAATTATAATATTGGAATTCATGGGTCAAAAACAATTGAAGTTTATAGAATATTTCTCAGTGATTTCATATGAAATGAGCATATTACCTTGATTACTTCACTCATCAACCTGGTAGCCAATGACAACTCATTTTTTTCAAATCCTCTTACCAATCATATGTCATTATCAGTAGTAAAATGATTAGATTGACTTTTGGCAGTATCTACATGCAGTTTTATTGTAGGTAATATCAGTAATGCTTAGAATTCTATCGGTAATATTTTTTGAGAGCGTAGTTTCCTAGCAATATAAAGAGTGTAAATTGACAGTTTACTATCTGATTAAATCCCGAGCGCTTTAGGGTGAGGATTTAATCTTTGATAATAAACTATCAATTTACACGAATTATATTACTCTTAGCAACATAGCTCGAGAAAAAATTTATAGATAAAATTTAAAAGCACGAGTGGTATTTAGGGAGAATATTTGACGAATAAATTCATCAAATACATAAAATAGATCTTTAATATTAAGTTGTTTTGTAATAGTAAAAAATAAATATAACATTATTTAATTATGTTAACGGATATTTGGACATGACAGTTGCTATGACAACGAAGAAATAAAGTAGCATCTTTGGACTCATAGCTATTGTAACACATAGTGTGTCTTAAATCCATTGACAAGTCGTTACTGCAACAAGTGTTAAACATATTAACGTAACGTAAAACTACGTATAATGGCATTAGTTGTTAGCTCTCATGATTGAGGGTCGCGATCGCCTATGTTAACATTCGACAGAATAGGTTCCCGTTTTCGTCAAAGTCATATAATAACATTTCCTCGCAATGTTTTCCTTTATTAGATTTAAACTATGTAAAAGTTAATTAGCCACTAACATATTATACAAAATAATTTAATATCAAATATTAATTTCAATCAGAAACTAAAAATGATGTTTGATGTAAAAAATAAGACGCTAGGCAAACAATACTAATACTAATTATTATATAATTATTTGCTAATATGTCGCAACTAACCAGCATAGCGATGGCAAAATTCTCTGTTTCTCTGCTGATGTGTTACGTAATTTTACCGCAAATTTATTTAATGTTAATTGAAATTACAACTACCCATTTATGTAGTTACCTGATTCAGGAATTTCGATGAATGTGCCACAGTAATATCATAAAACTTCTTGAAAATAACAATATTTTATTAATATGTATTTTTTTCTATTTCTTTCTTAAATGTTAACTGCAGAAATAAGAACAAATAGTAATTGCTGCTGATACTGCCGGGTAACGTTTTCGTGTGCAATAAGTTATGTTATCATCTTATTTAAATTATGAATGAAAGGCTCGAGTTTTTTATGTTCCCTTTTGGAATCATATTTTCATTACACAAGAGAGTTTTTTTGAATCGTCCTGGCGCAGTTTTGCATTATAGTATTTTTCGAAAAGGAAGAGAGTAATAAAATAATTAGATACGGACCGGTCCATGGGCGTACTAATATATTTTAAAAAATATAAAATATAGGAATTATAATATTCCAACCTATCTGCAATTGCCTTATATAAATAAGGACTTAACAAATTAAACCAAAACAGGTATTCCCCCTTACGAGCGCTGAATTATATGGTAAAAAGTGCGTATTTTGCCTAAACACAGTTAGCACTATAATACAATTACTTGGAATGCTCCAATTGTACGAGGAAGATGCGAGGCCCCCTTCAGCTCAGGATATCACTAACAGTAAATCGATTTCGACCTATTTTTGGGTCTCGTCAGTGCAGTGCAAGTGATACCTTCAATACCCGGAGTTCGCATCTCATAGACACTGTTAAGTTCCACCGCAGTAGAGCGTAACTAGCACCAGCTCTCATATTTTGAATAAAGCAGCTAATTATAAATTTATCAATAATAAATACATCTCTATTTCACTCAACAATAACGTTTTGACAGATGCTATGTGCAATTTTTCATCTGTTTTTCATGGCTTACTGCAAGATATAGACACAATTTGAAACGCTTCTAGCTTAATATTTATTTTAATTTATATTCAATTTTTAACTGAAAAAAAATCAGTCTAAAGCAAATTTACCACTCTATCTGATAAAAAAATAAAACATACAGGGTACTATTTAAAAAATTTTTGTTATGTTATGACAAATTAAATTCCCATGAAATGGAAAAATTGGAAAAACATTTCTAAATCCAAGCACATGAACAAAATAGGACAATTTTACATTTTATTTGTTGAGAACTGCCCTTTTATTCAAATTCAAAGTCTACTTCGAAATTTTTTAAATTTGTTCCTGAATTCCAAAGGCAACTAGAAGTAGCAAATAAATGGCGTTTCCAAGGTTATTTTTCATCCAATTTTAAATATGAAAAAAACGTTAGAAAGAGAAATTACAGCTTTATGAGAAAAGTGATTTAAATATACAGGGTGCTATTCAAAATAAGAAGTTGTAGTAATTTCTGTCCATACCGGAAGTGATTTTTTAACCACCGAATGCTGAAAATGTGGCCATTGGTACCTAATTTTATTTCCCAAATTTCACAATTTTATGTATAAAACGGTAGAAAAAAGTGTATATACTTTCTGGGTCACCCGGTATACAACATAAATGAAATTTTTTAAAAAACATTCCGAAAATAAACGGAACATGTTTTATATTATTATTAGCCGTTACTCGAGTCCGAGTATAAAAATGTTACAGTCGATAAATTGTGCAATAAAAAACAAGTAAAAGGTGTAGTCTATTATAATTCCCATTCATCTACGGTGCACACGACTATGGCTATAGAGGCCAATTCGGGAGAGCACATGTCGACCGCAGTCAGGACAAACATAGACCTGGTTAGGTCTTGGATTTGGCCTTCTGGCAGCAACATTTCCTTGATAGCTGGCCACAACCCCTCGCCATTCGGTTCTGTCCGCTGCAAGTTGTTCCCATTGCTCGTCTGCAACACCGCAGGATTTTATATTTTCATGGAGAGCGTCTTTGAACCTCTTTCGTTGACCGCCACGCCTTCTTCTACCGCTTAGCAATTCACCATAAAGTGTACATTTAGGAAGGCGGTTATCATGCATACGATGAACGTGACCTGCCCATCTTAGGTGTGCTCTTGAAATAAGCACCTCAATTGGAAGGCTGTTTGCTCTCCTGAGTACTTCCACGTTTGATACGTGATGGAACCAACGGATTTTCATCATACTTCTGAGGTGTCTTTGCTGAAAACGTTCTAATTCTTTCACATGACGACGGTAAGTGACCCAGCTTTCACATCCATATAGCAGTGTTGGAATGACAACTGCTCTGTAGACAGCCATTTTCGTTGACAAAGCAAGGTCGTGGTTGTCAAATACTCTCTCTCTAAGTCCCCAGAGTGCTCTAGATGCAGCGTTAATTCTATTGCGAATCTCGCTGTCCATGTTTGCTTTGTCATTAACAACGTTGCCTAAGTAATTGAACTGATCCACCACTTCAAGAGAATTTCCGTTAAGTATAATGTCTATTTGGTTCACTTGATGAGGAGTTGACATAATCTTAGTCTTTCCAATGTTGATTTTAAGTCCCAAGGAATCATAGCTCTGGGCATACACATCTAAAAGTTCTTGAAGCTCTTCCGGCGTAGAGGCTAAAAGTGCACAGTCGTCCGCATACTGGAGATCACAAATGAATCGTGTGCGTGTCTTCGTGAAAGCTCTAAAGCGCCCTATGTTAAAGAGACCGCCATCAAAACGGTATCTGAGATCTATTCCTCTGACTGTCAGTTTGTTGTCAACAATAATTGTTAGAGCAGTGGTAAACAAATTAAAAAGTAGGGGTGCCAGGACACATCCCTGCCTAACTCCAGTGAGGGTTTGGAAAGGTTCGGTTGCCTCATTATTATACATAACCTGGGCGTTGTTGTTTGTATGTAGACTGCGACATACTTCCACAAATTTTCTAGGGATACCTAAGCGGAACATAATTTTCCAGAGCACTTCCCTGTCCACCGAGTCAAACGCCTTGGTTAAATCAATGAAGGCCATGTGAATTTCTCCTTGATGTTCGAGTGCTTTTTCTTGAAGCTGTTTAAGTGTGAAGATTAAATCCGATGTGCCTCGGTTTGGTCTAAAGCCACTCCGTGTTTCAGGAAGTAGCTTTTCCATAACAGGTGTTAGCCTATTTGCCATCGCTTTAGTGAGTATCTTCCCTCCAACAGCCAGGAGAGCTATACCCCTGTAATTTCCACAGTCCGCAGCGCTCCCTTTGTTTTTGAAGAGGTTGATTAAAAGTGTATCACGAAACTCCTGCGGAGCTTGACCACTTTCCCACACGACATCAAACAGTTTTTTGAGGTAGGGTATGAGCTCTGACGACACAGCTTTAAAGATCTCAGCTGGGAGTGAGTCGGCACCGGAAGATTTGTGATTTTTTAGCTGCCCAATGGCGGTTAAGATCTCTTCCGTTGTTAGTGGTTTATCTAAGTCTTCGAAGGTGTCATATTGAGGGATAAGATTTATAATATCGTGATCGGCTTGACTTTGCTGGTTAAGAATGTTAGAGTAGTGTTCTTTCCATCGGGCTCTTATTTCCTGGTCTTCTTTGAGGAGATTTCCATTTAAATCTTTAATAGGGCACATATTTTTCCGACTGGGGCCGTACACTGCTTTTACTCCTTGAAAGAAATTCCTGTAGTCATGTGAATCGGCGTACCTTTGAATTTCTCTGGCCTTGCTTGCCCACCACTCGTTCTTTATTCTTCTGATTTCGCGTTGCGTTTCATACTTAGATTGGGTAAAAGCTTCTGCTTTTGATGAGTCGTTGGGGTGGTTGATAGCGTTTTGGAAGGCAATATGTTTGCGGTCAAGAAGTTCTTGTATAAAAGCTTTATTATCATTGAACCAGTCCTCCTGTTTTTTACTTGCTGCAGTGCCAAGAATTTCCTCACTCGCACTTTTTAAACTGTCTTTAATTTGTGTCCAGGTAGCAGCGACATCTACAGAATTGGTTTCTTCTAGTGCACTCAAATTCTCTTGAACTTTTTGCTTTAGCTGTTCGACGGTTTGTTGGTCACGCAGTTTACTAATACAGAGACGGAGTCTACGTTTTACTTGAGTTCTTCGGTGTTTGGGTCTCATAACAATTTTCATTTTAGAGACAACAAGACGATGATCGGTCCAACATTCGCTATCAATGCTCGCCTTTGTAATTTGGACGTTCTTGAGATGCTTCCTACGTACGATAACATAGTCCAGTAGATGCCAGTGACCTGATCTGGGGTGACGCCAGGTGCCTTTAAATTTATCCTTTTGTCGGAAAATGGTGTTTGTTATAACTAGATCATGTTCGGCGCATTTAGTTAGGAGTAGTTGACCGTTAGCGTTCATGTTGCCCAAACCGTTCTTGCCTATGATGCCTGACCAGGTGTCTGCATCTCTCCCTACTCTAGCGTTAAAATCGCCAAGAATAACGAGTCGTTCCGTTTTATGTATTCTACAGAGGGTTTCTTCCAGCTGTTGATAGAAGCTTTCCTTGGTTTCGTGACTTGCATCCAGAGTGGGAGCGTAGGCGCTTATTAGATTTACCGTGTTGCCATCTGATAGCTCATAGCGTAGCAGCATTAGACGCTCGGATATGCCTTGTGGTACTTGTGTTAAGTTGGATACAAGTTGATTCCGAACGGCAAATCCTACTCCATGTTGTCTTCTTGAATTGGTGGGAAGACCTTTATATTACTATTTAATTATCTAATGACAGATAAAATCGAAACAAAACATTTTAGGTTAGTTTTAATCCATTTGGAGTTAATTCATACTTCATCTTAGAGTTATCATAATCTCGATTTAAATCAGAATTTCAAGTTATCTTGCAATTGAAATATGCTACGTTTCACTTAATCCAAAGTTAACTATATTGATTGAAAAACTGACCGTAAGTGCACTTCGATACTGTGATAATTGTACAGTGACCAGTTAACAGAACTGTGTGAATGAAAATGACAAGCTTGTCAGATTGTCCTGCTACATATATGAAAAAAATGTATGTTCTCTCACGTTAAATGTATATAATGTACTGAAACATCAAAATCCTTCCAGCAGTATTGACGATATTGTAACGTGTTTCACAATGACATGGATTGGAAAGTAGTCAAAAATCTACAGACTTGTAAATCAAAGAAAAATGATAATGAATCAACCAAAATCATCTCCACAGAGATAAAAAATTGTTAAATTAAATTTTAAAAAGGAACTCCAACGTTAGACAAAATTCTATATGAACTTTTAGAAGTCAATGATTTACCACATATCAGCAGGAGCAAGCTTTGGAGGGTTCTACGAGAACTGAATTTTTGCTGAGAAAACAGGAAGTCAGTTCTTATCGACAAAGACGAAAGTATTTGTTAGAAAGGAGCTTAATTAAGAACAGTCCGAAAGTTCTGTGAGGAAGGCAAGAACATTTATTATTTGGATGAAACTTAGATGAACGAAGGGTATACTGTGATAAAAATATGTCAATATAAAAATTTGAAAAATTCTTAAGCACTTTGGATGGACTGTCAACAGAGTTGGAGACACGTTGACGAAAAGGGAAATAGTCGCGCATATCAACAGTGCCAATGGTTTTGTGGATGGAGGTTTGCCCTTATTTGGACCTAAGAATACAGTTGACTATCACGAAGATTACTTTACAGAAATGTTGGATTTTATAACTGCGGAATCTATAATTATAATAAATAATCATTCTAGGTAAATTGAGCGGACCCCTATAACTTTATGACGGAAAGCCAATATAATTCGCGGAAACTTTTGGCGATTGATGAAATGGCAAAGAATCGTCAAATAACTATACTTCGGCTACAACGCTACCACTGTGAACTTAACCCCATCGAATTAGTATTGGCTAAGGTAAAAGGTGAAATAGCCCGAAATAATACCACGCTCAATTTAAAAGACGTTACAGTCTAGTTGACCGATTCCTTAGAAATAGTAAATTTCAGATAAATGACGAAGTTGTATACCTATAGGTGACGTGATAAAAGAAAATGCGAAAATGTAGAAGCGCGACAATTTTATTGACGTCACTATGGAACTTATTTATTAATATAGGAGCCGAAGATAATTTATCAGAATAACCAGAAAACGAACTTTATAAGATCCTTTGGTGTTTTAAGTATTTATACATTAGTAAATGAATGACAATAGTGTCAAACATAGCACCAAAACGTTGTTAATCGCAAAATAAACATCTTTACATAAGTAAAAAGACAACAAATCTATTTTTTCTTCAAACGCTAGAAAATCATGACATTTCTTACTCAGTTCATAACATTAAAGTTTGACATTTCAGACGGCTGTGCGTTGCCATTAGCAACGGAAGTAAAAGTACTTTTTCTTCCACTCGAACGGACTTTTACTTCCATTGCTAATGGCAACGTACAGCTAAATTTTTTATCTTAATTTTTTTATAGCTAATCGATGTTTGAAGAAAAAATAACATGTCTTATTCGTAGTAAAAACCACTTTTACTCCTAGTAAAACAATATACTATTTTCTTCAAACGTCAGAAAATCATGACATTTCTTACTCATTTCGTGACATTAAAGATTGACATTTCAGATGACTGTGCATTGCCATTAGCAACGGAAGTAAAAGTACTTTTTCTTCCGCTCGAGCCACTTTTGTGACTCGTCTGTAATTGCAAACCTACGGACTCGTCACAAAAGTATCACTTTTACTCCTAATGAAACAACATACTATATCAGTATAAATCAGTTTTTAGCTGAAATGAACGTCTCTTCTTTAATTTATCCAATTATTTCCAATTCTTACACTTGCTCTAAAAAATGTCATTGATAATTAGTGATTACGCATATAAATGAGAGAAATTGAAGGTACAGAGTACATGGGAATCGACATTTGCCCAAACGTAAACTGTAATTTGTTGTGTTGCAAGCACTTCAAGTCCTATCTATGGACGAACCCAAATTCGTTATAAATATTACGAATAGACAGGCAATTACAAAACGCCAAAGCTGTAAATACTAAATCTTTAACTGAATCTTAGGTAAGTTGATTGCTCTATGTGTTCGATGATGGTTGAAACAATGCTTCACGTGGTTGTCTGCACTCACCATGTGTAGTACGGGACCTATAGAATTTAGTTACTTAATTTACATCTTTTATATAACATTTACTTTCTGGAACAAAAATATATTACTCCATCTTTCATTTATGTTTTGAGTTTTACTTTTAAGGAATAGTAATTTTTCAAAAAGTTATTAGGCATTAAGAAGATTGTATGAGGCGATGTTTGTAGCTTTAAGAAATGCTGTGAAATGTCCCAGCCAACACCATCTACAAGAACTTATACTTCAACAGCAAGTATCTTTTCCAGTAATTTTTGAGAGCCGGGCTCTTACAGCGAATCCCCACACCTCTGTTTACAGAAAGGTGCGCAAGACGCCGCGCTCTTAAATAAAAATAATTAATACGAGTTCCTCATAGAACCAGAGGATGGATCTTTCACACCCTTACATGCAGAAATGCACCACATATTTACACAGTGCTACAATACCGTGTATGAGGGCATTGACCGAATAATCCAGTGAAAAAACTTCTCCGACATTAAGAAGCGTTTGGAATATTTTTGTACAGTGACTTAATATAGAAGTAATAATTAAACAACAATAGTAATACAGACAAACAGCTAAGGAAAAATACAGAATGTTATAAATAAATAATTATAAACAATAAGACTAGTTTATAAAGTGGGTCAGATTAAAGTTATAAAGTAGATATCTTGGAATCAAATTAGTTGTATTTTCAAATTCTGTTAAATTCTTATTTGGATGTTTGGCTCGATGAAATTTATTTTTGATGAATTTATATACAGTGAGCATATACAGGTTGGAATAAATTGCTTAAAACCATTACAAAGTAAGTGATAAAAATTCGCTTAGACACGTTAATTTTTAAATGCATTTCTCAATTTTTTTTATATAAAAAGGAATGTCTACAAATATTTTGCAAAAAGTACGTTAAATTTTATGCCCAGGGGTGGATTAAGGCGCAGGCGAAGCAGGCTGTCGCCTAGGATGGCAAACTTGGAGAGGCGTCAAAATTGACAGGATGAAAAAATAAAAAAAGCGAAAAAAATGGAAAAGAGAACAAATTAAAAGGGTTAAAAAATTGAGGGAGCGAAAAAAATGAATGGACGACAAAATTCAACATTGGGGTAATATATGACTCTGCATTTGATGCCAGTCAAGATGAGAAATTGGATGCATTCACACAAAATACTGCACCGAGTATTGCAAAAAATATAATATGTAACTTTAAAGTTACATATTATTTAAATTTCTTTCAGTCTCATAACTTGGCACACAATTATTTCTAAAATTAACATGGTCAGCAAAACGCTGCAAGAAATAATATCAGTTGATTTCAAAAGTGCTGAAGCGCCAACAGTTTTTTGCAAAAGTTCAGATCAGAAGATGGTCTTAACAGTGTTTCAACTAATGCAAAATAATTAGCAAGTCAACTTGGTTCTAAACCCGAATTCGACAATAAAACAACTCTTCGTTCAATAAAAAAAAGAAGCAATTTGATTCCGAAGGTAGCGAAGAACATGTCGCATTAGGAATCTTTCAAGGTGAATTTAGGTACATCGTTCTGGACATCGCGATCGAATCCCTGGATGATAGATTCGAACAACTGTACAATCACAGCCAAAAGTTCGTTTTTTTCGAATGATATCCACAATTTGGCGGACTGTGATAAGAAAAATTCTCGTGACAAATGTTCCAACCTGCAAAAATGTCTCACTCATGAAAACGAGTGTGATATTGACAGCCAAGAATTAAATCAAGAACTTTTAGTTCTATTACCCATGTTGCCATCTAGAAGTTCTCCAAAAGTTTTCCAAATTAAAACTTATAAAGACATACTTACGATCTACACTTTCTCAAGAAGGTCTAGATGGATTAGCTATCATCTCTATAGAAAAAAAAAAAAATCTCAACTGAACACTGCCGGTATTATAAAGAATGTTGCGACGATGAAAGCTCTAAAAGTACATCTGTGAAGAATTACTAAAATTAAAATGCCCTATTGATAAGTACTTATGTATCATAATCACTACAAACACGTTAATCAGTATAAAACAATTTAGATGACTACTGTCAAATATACAGTGTGCATCGAGAGGTGAAAGCGTGCGGACGTGTGCCGAGCCATCAGAGAGCACAGCGAAGTGGAAGCCCCACAGACAGTGACAGTGTGCATCGAGAGATGACCGAGTGCAGACGTACCGAGCCAAGAAAGTGCACAGTGAAGTGGCAGCCCCACAGTTAGTGTCGTCGTCGACAGTTCTAAGAAGAGGAAGTACACACGTCTTTTTCAAGACGGCGTACTAAAAAGATAAATAAAGTCTCCCTCCCTTGGAGACACCATTTTTACTGTTACTAACCATAACTTTTCCCAATAATATTATAGGTATTCCCTTGCAGGACACCCACAGCGACGTTACCGTGGAGGACGGTAGCATGGATTACAGTGAAGACGAAACTTCCCAGAGCGGTAGCTCCCGAGGGGATACCCCAACCCCAAGGGATGACAGAAGGGACGATAAAGAGACGATAAAACGTCTCACAGAGGAAAACAAAACCCTCAGAAAGAAAATAGAGGAGCTCACCGAGAGGTTGGAGCTAATGCAGAGGAAGCAAAAGTCCCAGCACGAAGAACTTCTGCGTGCGATTCGAGGAGAATCGCAAACGCGGAAGCGGAAAAACCCACCCGCCACTAATACGGACTCCGACGAAGAGGCCCCTAAGGCGGCAAAGAAGGTGGCTGAAGGGCCCCTCAAGTGCCCCCCAGAGCCATCCAGATGAAGCAGATCGGGATCTAGAGCTCCCCAGCAGGAGGCTAACGTCCCCAGACAAAACGCCAGGACAGAGGAGACTGAGGCCCCTCAAACAAAAACAAGAAGCCAGCGCATACCGCCGGTAGTGCTGAGAAATAAGGAGACATGGACAACGGTGAGCCGTCGTCTAACCGAAACCGGCATTAACTTTAGCAAGGCTAAAGTTACCGCGGAGGGAATCTCCATCGAGCCCGCGACATCCGAAGATTATCGCAAGATGACTAGGATGTTCGCAAACGAGAAAAGGGAGTACCACACGTACACCCTGCCAGAGGAACGGCTGCTACGTGTAGTCATCAGGGGGATCCCGAGCGGCGTTACTTGTACAGAGGTGGCAGAAGACCTCCAAGACCAAGGTTTCGCACCTACCGCAGTGCAACGGATGACGTCCAGACGGACGAAACAGGAGGTGCCACTCGTACTTGTCCTAGTCCCACAGGACCAGGACAAGATACTCCAAGTCACGAGGTGCTGCTCTCTAGTCGTAAGGACAGAGAGCCAAGGCCAGCGTTTCGGCCACGGACAATCCAGGTGTACCGCGCAGCCGAAATGCGTGAAGTGCGGCGAGGCACACCGGACGACTGACTGCAAGAAGAAGGCAGACGAACCGGCCAAGTGTGCGAACTGCGAAGGGGCCCACCCGGCCAGCTACAAGGGGTGTCCAAAATACCCCAAGCAATCAGCCAGCGCCACTCAAAGGCCGGTACAGAGGCCGACGACGACCTCAACAAAGAAGGGCGCCGTAGCGCCAAGCACTAGCTACGCAAAAGTAGCCCAGAGCAAGGCAGGACAGAACACCGTCCCTGCCTCAAAACAACAAGCATCGCCAGAGGCCAAAAACCTCACAGCGGTGCTAGCACAGATGCAACAAATGTGCTCAGCGATGAGTGCATTTTTTGCTCAAATGCCAAACTTTACTAATCTGTAATACCTTTACAGATTAAACCGGAATTCCTGCAGATGGCGGCCTGGAATGTAAACGGTCTGCAACAAAGGAGACTTGAAGTCGAAGAGCTCCTGACCAGGTACGATATAGACGTCATGGCACTGCAGGAAACCAAGATGACCCCGGCCAAGGAGATCAACTTCCCAGGATACCACACGTACAGGATGGACTGGGTAAACATACCTCGGCGACCCGCAAGAGGAGTGGCTCTACTCGTTAAAAAGACCATAGCCCACCATCCGACGGTACTACCTGAGCTAGAAAATATGAATGCCACCGCCGTAGTAGTGTCCACAGCACGAAACGGCGACGTCCAAGTGGTTTCATGTTACCAGCCACCCCACAGCACGCTAACCGAGGGGGATCTGGACGCAATTCTACCCGCTAGGACACAGGTCGTCGCAATTGGCGATTTTAACGCCAAATCCCAGCAATGGAACAGCGGCGTAACCAACACTCGAGGACGAGAACTGCTGCGGTTCCTGGGACAGCACGCCGGCGAACTGCTGGTGGTAGGACCAGTCCAGCCCACCTTTGACAACGGTAGAAACAGGCCAGACGTACTGGACATAGCCATCCTAAAGGAGATGACCCTCGAAGCGGAGATCTCCACCAGAACGGAGGGATTTACCGAGCACAACCCGATCTTCCTAACTCTAGGAGGACAGGCGGGTGACGACAACGCTTCCTTCACTAAGCGACGAACGGACTGGGAATCGTACCGGCTGCACCTGCAGCAGTACATTGCACAAATTCCCAGGCTAGATACCGTGGGGGACGTTGAGAGGGCCGTCATTACCCTAGAGGAGCAGATCCTGGGAGCAATAAGGGCCAGCACGACAGAAACAGAAGTAAGAAGACACCCAGCACCGATGGCGAACCTACCACAGGTCACCAGGCAGCTGATAAGGGATAGAAGAAGCGCCAAGAGGCAGGCTCAGAGGACGAGACTCCCCGCCGACAGAAGGGAGTATAACGTCCTCAGCCGAAGAGTGAAAGCCGCCCTCCAAGAACACCGTCAGGAGGGGTGGCAACGCCACCTTGAGTCACTCGATCCACAGGACAGAAGTATGTGGAATACCCAACGTGCCCTGCGAAACCGGAGGAAACCTATACCCCCGATTCACGGAGAGCGAGGGATCGTCTACACTAACCAGGAAAAAGCCGAGGCGTTTGCCGACAGCTTAGAACTGCAGTGTAGAGAGAACGAGCTCGATGACGAGGACGAGGACTGGGTGGGCGATGTCGAGCGCAGAGTACGTAGGATCCACCGCCTGCCTGATGACGACCACATCCGCCCGACTACCCCCGAGGAAGTCAAGGAAATCCTTAGGAGCCTAAAGCCGAGAAAGGCTCCGGGATGTGACAAGATAGGAAACATCGCTCTCAAAAAGCTACCCAGGAAAGGAGTAGCGGCGCTAGTCAACATCGTAAACGCGATGTTAAGGTTACGGCATTTTCCAGCCAGGTGGAAAAAGGCCGACGTCATTATGATCCCTAAACCAGGGAAAGAACTAATTTTCCCGCCTTCTTACAGGCCCATCAGCCTCCTCCCAGCCATGAGCAAGGTTGCAGAACGGGTCATCTTGAAGAGGCTCACAGAAAAGACAGAAGAGCTGAATATCATCCCGGATGAACAGTTCGCGTACCGAACAGGACATTCCACCGAACTCCAAGTACTTCGCCTCACCGAGGAGATTACTAAGGGGTTCAACCAGCGGCAAGTCACCGCGGCGCTGTTCCTAGATGTTGCCAAAGCGTTCGACAGGGTCTGGCACGACGGCCTCCTAGCTAAAATGATGAGTATGGGTTACCCCATCGAACTCGTCAAACTAGTGAGGTCCTACCTGCACCGCAGACAGCTAAGGGTCAAAATCTCGGAACAACTCTCCACTTACAGGACCGTGGAGGCGGGAGTCCCGCAAGGTTCGGTGCTGTCACCGCACCTGTTCGCTATCTACACCTCAGACCTCCCCAGGACCGACCACACAGCCCTGGCCCTGTATGCAGACGACACAGCAATAATTGCCAGATCCTGGAAAGCCAGGAACGCAACCAGAAAACTCCAGGAAATGGCCACACTCCTGGAAGAATGGTGCACGAAGTGGAAAGTCGCCGTCAACGCCGACAAAAGCCAAGCCATACTCTTCAGACGAGTGCGGAAAGAAATTCCCACAGGACACGTCTCCATGAACGGCGAGGACATCCAATGGCACGACACCGTCAAATACCTTGGCGTGGTCATGGACAAAAGCCTAACGTGGAGACAGAACACGGACGCTATTACAGCCAAGGCGCGGCGCACAAGAGCCCTCATCTAGCCGATGATGGGAAACGGTAGCCGTCTCAACCTGAGGAATAAGCTCACGCTTATCAAAACCCTCATCAGGCCGCAGCTGACGTACGCCTCGGTAGCGTGGGGTTACCAGGCAAAGTCCTACATGAAGAAAATCCAGGCAGTGGAAAACATCGCCCTCAGGACGGCGGTCGACGCACCATGGTACGTGAGAAACGCAGACATCGTCAGAGACCTGGAGTACACCACGGTCACTGAAGTCAACCGGGAACGAGCGAAGAAGCTGTACGCCCAAGCAGAGGAGCACGGGAACCCGCTAATCAGACAGGCCACTGATTACGACCCTGCCGACGCCCCGAGGCACAAACGGCCGAGGGTACAGCTTCTGGACAACGGGTGAGTATAACTTATATTTCCCGCTAACCGATCTGTTTCAGATACCCCAGGACGGACCACCACTACCAGAGACATGACGTTTTTCTACCCAAACCCAACCTCCTTGCGGGCGTCGGACAACATACTGTCCAACGCCCGTTGTCCTACCTGCTCCGTGGAGTCCGAAAGTGCAAAAAAAAGCACTTAGGGTCTCCACACTCCCGAGCTACACAGCTCATATCCTTACCTTTCCGATGATCCGGGGTAGGACACACCTTTACTGTGTCCTACGTACCGGCAGTCAATCCCAGCCAAAACTTCCTAAAACCCAACTAGACCGATGACTACCCACGGGGGTGACAAGCTGGCGAAGAGAGAAAATATCAAGACAAGAAGAGCGCCAGAAGAGACCTCTGCCAGCGAGGTTGAAGAGCCAGGACCAGGGGAGGTCCGCAGAAAATACCACGACACATCTCGCATTTGCGGGCTGGGTCTGGTAGAAGTAAGCGGGCCCACCTATCACGAAGGCCGGTCCAGGTCTACAGAGATAATCTAGGAGCAAAGAGTAGTAGTCCTACTCGGCCCTAGTTATCGAGACCGTCATCAAGCCAATGGATATTGGCGCGTGTCAAATATATTAGAAAAATTCTGAAAAAATGTTCACATTTAATTTTTTTCTCTGTATTTTCTAAATCTAAATTATGCGGTAAGAAGGAGGGAGGAGGGGCGCCAAAAATACTTTTGCCTGCAAGCAAAATTCACCTTGATCCGGCCCTGTCTATGCCATATTACATGACGAAATTATCGAGAACAATCTAAACTATTTATAACAATGCAATAAAACATAAATACAGCAAAAAATAATAAAATTAAATATTCCAATTGTGTGCCATTTGCTTCTTGACAATGTCCAAGCCGAAATAGAAATTCTCGCAAAACGTTTTAAGTCCTCAACATTGTTAGGTTCATTGAAATAAATTTCGAATTTAAGATAAGCCCATAAAAAATAATTCAATAGAGTTACGTCCGAAGATTTAGTTGGCAATTCTACTGACACGCGTCTACCAATTCATCTATGTGGGAAAATTTCATTTAAATAATTATGCACTGTTACCGAATAATCCTGTGATTTGCCATCCTGTTGAAACTATATGGAGTTTTCCGTTACATTAGGGGTTTTCGCTATTTGGATACAGTGCGGCAAGTCCTGGAATTATATTTTGTTGGAGCTGCAAATATTTTTCACCATTTAATGAACTTTCAATAATAAGTGAAACACCTCTCTGTAGAGGTAGTGAACAAGAAGATGACATGTGCTCTGTGACAACAGTAACTGAACACTGCCGTCTCATCAATCAGAGAATCCATTTTGGGAGAACGCTGGCCTACTTTGGCCGATGTAAGGGAGATGCCCCTAGGCAGCATCACCACCTATTTCGCAAGATTAGGTTGGTTGGACGCCTAGGCGAGGGTCTGCCTACAGGGAGGATATACAAGGGGCCCAATGGGGCCTAAGTGCTGTGGTTCAATAATTTTTTTTGACCACCCTCCCAACCAATTCCATATTCCAGAACCTGTAATAAAAAATTGGTCCAAAATTGCAGTCTCAACAATTCCAGCCCACACGTTAAGTTTTTGTAGAAACTGGATATGAGCCTCCACAATCCAATGTGGATTTTCATGTGACCAATATCGACAATTTTGCCTATTTACAGCACAATTTAAACAGAAAGGGGCCTCATCAGAGAAAAGTACTCGACTTAAGAAATGTGGATTGGTATTACATCGTTCCATCATGGTTTCGCAAAATTCTACTTTGCGGTCGGAATTACTTTCGTTAAGCTCTTGAACTAAATTCACTTTATATGCATGCCGTTTATTCTTTTTCAAATATTTTAAAACAGTCGACTAACTAATTGACTGCTTTGCTGCGACTGTGTGACTTGGTTTGTGAGGATTGTCCTCCATTGTCAGTAAAATATCTAACTGTTTATTTTCTAAAATTGCAGGACGACCTCTCGTGAAATTATCTTTTACACGACCACAATCTCGGAACTTCTTTTATATTTTGCTAACAGTTGATTATGTAATAGGTCGATCAGGGTATTCACCATTAAGTAATTTACAAACCAGAGTTTGTGTTCGGGGTCTGTCTCCATTGCTAATCACCATCAAAATTTCAATTCGTTGTGTTTCATTTAACGTTCGATTATCAGAACTTCAAATACAATATGACAAGCAAAGAAGAAATATGTTACAATCGGTTCCCCGTTGCTAAGTAAACCAAAAAAAGCGTAAACACGAGATAAGTGTATGTCGTAAAAACTTCCTCTACCAACAAGGTTCGATTATAAGTAATGCACGTGTGTGCTATTAATATTAAACGATTTTTTTCCCATAATTTCGCCATGCAATATACCATAAAATATAACTCACTGTATGCAAACAAATATCCTCTTTAAAAAAATTACATTTTTAAAAATAGGGGTTCCCATTTAAAAAAATTGCCGTTGACGTCATAACTTTTAAATAAATGTTTGTTTTTTTTTACAGAAACAAATTGAGAAATGCATTTAATAATCGACGTGTCTGGACAAAATTATTCATGGTACACCACAACTATCCGATATTTTCAAAATTTAATAACTCCAAAATAAAGGCTTATTTGAACTAACGGTGCAAGGCGCAATTTATTAATTTATTTATGCTCTAGTTCTACAAAAAATACTATAGAGGTCTGTCAGAATTATTTCAACATTATCCTCCACTGCCTCAGGCCTTGCAGTTTTTTTGTATAACAGGTCATGTCATCTCATACTAGTACTAAAAGAGTATCCATGAGTTAATTTTGATCAAAATCGTTAGAGCAATTATAGAGGAAATAATTATTTAATCCTTTAAACTACACCACTTGCAACACCCCTCACTGAATTTTCTAGAAGCAACTAGTCTCGTCATCTTACACTGATGCTAAGGAAGGGTCCATGTGTTAAATTTAGTCAAAATCGTTAAAACCGTCTTATAGAAAGCAAAATTATTTTAACCGTACCCCACACAGCCTGGTTGGTCCCTGAATTTTTAGAGAGTAATGAGCTATGTCATCTTATGCTGGTGCTGAGTATTCATGTGTTAAATTTTATCAAAATCGTTAGAGCAGTTTTTGATAAAAAAAATTGTTTTACGTTTTTAGCGCTTTTTAGGGGTTAAATCACCTCACATTTGAGCTAGGGTCGATTTCACGTCGAAGTGTGGTAGTCCTAAACACGCATACAGAATTTGAGCAAAATCGACCGAGAGTCATTTGGGTTCTATGTGCAACCACAGATGACAGGCAGACATTTTTTTAAAAGCCCTTTTTCAGGGGACCTCAAAGCCTGTAATTGGCCAAAAACTCAAAATCGATTTTTTGCGCAATCGCAATACTTTCCTTGTATACTACGTATACGGAAAAGTAAAATTGAGGAGGCATTTATAAAAAGAAATCCGTTTTGACAATTTAGAGCGCCATCTAATATTTCGGCATAAAGTGAGCAGTTTTGTTACGCATTTTGCAGCCATTTAATTAACAATTCTCCAAGAAGATTAAATTTAGGCACAGTTAGTAAGTTAAGCACAACAATTAGAATCAACTGCAAATTATTACTCCACTGACCTACTTACTATACGTGGAGGATTAACCATAAGTGTACTAACTTTGCTAGTGCCTAGGGCCATCGATTCAGTTGGGGGCTCCGGTTCAGTTGATTTATACGTCGCGTCGCTAAAATTTGTGATAAGCGTCACCTTTCAAATCGTGTGCAAAAAAGTGTAAATAAGTGAAAGAGAACTGTGAAAATAGACACCTAATATAGATTCAAGCGTGAATAAGCTCCCCCGCAATGCGTGGGTTGTGAAGGCACTGCCCTAAATTGTGAGTAATTTCAAAAATAAAAACATTAATTTCAAAAATATTGTGACATTGACATTTAAATATAAATTTTTTCACGAACCATCCTGTTCGCGGCCGGTTTTTTAACCGAATCTGTCACTACTGACAGTAGTTAGCTAATTGATATTTCTAAAATATTATCATAGTGAGATAAAAATGTGACAGACGTCAAATCTGACACCAGTTCATGAACAATTTTTGGCAAGTCTCGCCACTCGGAAAACTTGGTCGAAACGGTTAAAGTTTTGTGATCGAAAATAAAATAAAAGATATATCCAATAAACATTAAGTGCGCGAAGGACACAAAAAAAAAAAAAAAAAAAAAAAAAAAATAAAAAAAATAAAAATATAAAACAAACAAAAAACATTATTATCGCTTTTATACTTGACGGAAAAGCGACTTGCTAGTTTAAAGAGCCAAATATGGATCACAATATAGCGAGCACATCCCAGAATCCTCTCCATATCGATTCTGGGATCACACATTCAACAGTTTCCTATGAAAATATTCAGACAAACATGGATTTTGATCAACAATCCTCCATTCAGTCAGAATCAGAACATGAATCAAGTTTCAAAGTGCCCAGAAAATCTGACAGAAAAACAATAAAGAGAAAAATTAGATCGCAACAATTAAAAAGAAATTTGAATAGTCATTCAGATACGGAATCTGAAGCAAGCGAAGTTAGCCAGAATAGCCAAGCCCTTAGAAACAACAATGTTATTGAAGACAATACCCCCTTCAAAATGAAGAAGAGGAGAATTCAAGATGAAGTGGATCCAAAAATTACACATCCATCAGGTAAAAATTTAAAACCCAAAGCCACACCATCAAGCTTAGACATAAAGAACAAATTCCACTGCCTGGACAGAAAAGAAACACAAAACGATGATATGCATCAAGAACCGACACAGCACACAATAACTCAGCAGACAACACAGAATACTATCAAGAAAATAAAACCACCTCCCATTGTAGTACATGGACAATTTGAAAAAATTAAGATGATGAACAACCTACTAAAATCGAAACTGAAGGCTCCATTCCACTGGAACAATACTCCAAATTCTTCTGGGTTATATGTTAGTAATAAAGAAGACTGGGTCATTTGTAAGGAGATGTTTAAAAATAAAAATATTGAATTTCACACCTTTACATGGAAAGATGAAAAAGAACATGCTTTCGTGCTGAGGGGTTTGCACCAAGAAATTGAATCAGAAGAAATCAAAAACGAACTAAATGAAAATGAATTACTACATATCAAGAATGTATACAGGATGAGAGGTACCAAATATCCCGCATACTTAGTAATCACAACGTCAGACATCACACTTAAGACAATGGAACAAATTAGATTTGTTCAGCATACAAAGATACGATGGGATCGTCATGTAAACAATAAAATTATAATTCAGTGTCACCGATGTCAGGCGTGGGGACATGCAACTAGCAACTGCCACGCTATTCCTAGATGTCTCAAATGTGCTGCCTCTCACTTGACGAAAGATTGTACGAAAGACCCCAACCTACCAGCCAAATGTGCAAATTGTGGCGGAGCGCACCCTGCGAACAACACATCATGTTCAACATACCAACGAAAAATTCAAACTCTAGAAAATAATAGATATCCGATAGTACCACCACCTCCTGAAATGAGATACGTTGCTGCACCACCCCCTAAGGAAAACGCGTGGTCCAACAAGCAAACACAACTGGCACCCAGCATCAGCACTAAAGATTTCCCTCCCCTCCAACCATCAACAACTCCAAAAACAACGCCCACACCCTCAACTCCCAGACAACCAGAAACTTCATCAGGAACAACAAGAGAAATCGGAATATATGCAGAAGTGCGGGAGGAATTTCGTAACCTAACGAAATTGATTGATTTAGAGGACATGCTGAGACAGGTAAGAAAGCTCACTAGCTTGTTGTCGCAATGCCTTACTAAAAGAGACAAGTTTGAGGTATTTTTCAATTTCATGACCGATATCTCATACAATGCCGAATAAATTTTCTATTTGTTCTTGGAACGCAAATGGTATTGGTAACAAAATTCCTTTTCTCATAAATTTTCTAACGAGGCATAAAATCGACATTATGCTTCTCAACGAAACAAAATTGATCAGACGTGACAAGCTGCGCATTCGGGGGTATACGACAATACGACAAGATAGGGCCAACAACAACAACAACAGAGGGGGTGGAGTGGCCGTGCTTATAAAGTCAAATATTGCGCACACTCATCGTACTTTGCGGAACACCACTGTAGAGAACGTGAGTGTGACGTTGGACGGCGGCATAAGCATTATTGCCGCGTACAACAGCCCTGCGAACGGCTTCACAGCGGGTTGTCTTGATGATTTAATGAATGCGGGCCCACGCTGCCTCCTCATAGGCGATCTTAATGCCAGGCATCATGCATGGAACTGCCACCGTAATAATGCAAACGGTAACACTCTTTTTGAATTTGTCAACAACAACGACGTCACCCTGCAGTATCCCGATGAGCCCACTCACTTTCCTGACAACGGCGGTACACCAACGACCATCGACATAGTGATCAACAAGGGCGTCACAAACTGCACGCTACCTGTAACGCTGGAGGAACTGACGTCCGATCACAACCCAATTCTTTTAGAGTTAAAGAATATGTCGAGGGAAGACAACACGATCAGGGTTACATCTTACAAAAATACGAATTGGAGGGCATACAAACAACATATAAATAGTCATTTGACACTAAACAATAACATCAACACCGTCGCTGTACTGGAGAGTGAAGTGGATAAATTCACCGAATTGTTGCAGCATGCCAAGAGGGGTGTTACCGAAACAATAACGATAAATCCGTACAGAGACCAACTCGACGAGGCGGTCATACGGGACATTCGCACAAAGAACGCACTCAGACGGCGTTGGCAGCAAAATCGTGATGCCGACGCTAAGGTTGAGATGATGAGACTGCAAGGGCGAATTCGAGCAACCATTAGCACCTTAAAAAACAGGAAATGGGGTGAAAAGCTAGAAGCTTTGAATCCTCAAGACAATTCGCTGTGGAAGCTGACCAGAGCCTTAAAATGTAAGCGGGAAACCATGCCCGCTCTAACCACTCAAAATCACACACGAATATTTTTGACCGACAGCCAAAAAGCGAATCACTTAGCTGACAATTTTGAAACCGTACATAACGCCAACGGACCAAATAATCTCGAGCATGACCGCATACAAAACCTAACAGAACAAATTATTGGCCATGCCGTTGAAATTACCGACGAACAATTTTTAAATATCATGGTCAAGCCCTCTGAAATAACGCAGCTAATTAAAACCTTAGCGAACAAGAAAGCACCAGGGAAAGACGGCATTGATAATAAGCTCCTTAAATATTTACCGAGGAAAGGTATTGTTCAGCTTGTATACATCACTAACGCAATTCTACGATTACAGCACTGGCCTCACCAGTGGAAATGCGCGGTGGTAGTCCCCATCTTGAAGCCGAATAAGAATGCCAGAGTTGCCGGCAGTTACAGACCAATCTCATTGCTGTCGATGATATCTAAGCTGGTGGAGAGGGTCGTCCTGAGCAGAATTAATTCTGTGCAGGAAGAACTTCACATCAACGATGAGCATCAATTCGGTTTCAAGAAGGGGCGCAACACGACGCTACAGATCGTTAGAATAGTTAATGATATCAAGGTCCAATATAACCTCGGGAAGAGCACCACGATGGTACTGCTAGATATTGAGAAAGCATTCGATACCGTCTGGATCCCGGGACTGATATACAAACTACATGAGTACAATTTTCCTGGCTACATTATCAAATTGTTACACTCGTACTTGACAGGCAGAACGCTGCAAGTGCGAGTCAACAACAAACTCTCCACGGAGCGGGACATTCGTGCGGGAGTCCCGCAAGGGTCGTGCCTCGCACCAAAATTATTTAATTTATATGTCTCTGACTTCCCCTCCTTTCCGAATACAAAATTGGCATTGTACGCCGATGACACGGCTATGTATGCACACAGCCATAGCGCCCAGGCGGCGAATATGCTATTGAAAGCCCACATGGCTCGTGCCACGACATACTATGACCGGTGGAAGATAAGGATCAACGAGGAGAAATCAGAGGCCATGGTTTTTTCCCAGAACTTCACGAAAAACAAAATTATTACTCCAATCTCGATCAGGGGGGTGAAAATTAAAACAAAAGAAACCGTGAAGTATCTGGGGGTTCATTTAGACACCCGACTGACCTACAACAAGCACATAAACGAGACGATACGCAAAGTATACTCCCTGTCTAGGAGTCTGTACCCTCTGATGGCAGGGAATAGCAGACTAAACAGAAACAACAAAAAGTTGATTTACACATCCGTCGTGAGGCCGGCCCTTACATACGCGGCTCCGGCGTGGTGCAGCGCGTCGGCAACGACAATAAAGAAACTCTCAATTCTTGAACGCAAGTTCTTTCGCCTCATTTCCAACTCAAGCAGATACACCTCCCTCAGAGACTTGTACGCCCGTTGTAACGACATCGTTCCACTAGCGGACTTCATTAAAACCACTTCTCAAAGGTTTTATCAACACAAACTTGGTAATAGTCCGCTAACAACCAACATCACACAAATAAGAGAGCATAATGCACCATTTCGGATTAAACACAAATTACCGTACCAGGAGCTACCCATCTTTCGACAGCATATATAGATATCCGACCTCTTACCAAAATATTATATTTACAGTAAATTTCTTAACCTTTTCTGTTCACTTTAACCGTACTTTATTTTTGTCAGTTTTTGTTACCTTTTTGTTTTGAATTACTATCTTAAAGTCAAGCAAAACTATTCAAAATAACTACAACATTTCGAACCAAAATTAGAAATTTTATCATAAATTTAACGGCTGGCATAGCCGCTCTCGCTCAGTATTCCATTGCCTCTAGCGGGTTTTTTCAGTGAGTTTTTCCCGTCTCAGCAGCCAACAACCTACTCAATGTTTTATAAGTTAACTGTTTTTTATATTCTTAGTTTAGTTAAGTCACCTGGACATTCTGTTTATCGCGCCCTAATAAACTTGCTACGCAGGTAGGAGTAGGGCCTTAGATTTTAATTATTTTAAACTCTATCTCGGTCTCGCTCCGTTCCAACCTCTCAAATACCACGGTGCCCTCGTACCCTGGATATTCGGCTGGATCAGGTGCGAGTATCCGAGTAGATCTTTTGTACTTTTAACGACAAATAAATTTGATTTGATTTGATTTGATTTGATTGGTTCAGTTGATTTCATTTACAGAAGTGCTATACTACATTTTTTCTGATAATTATAGGTAAATATTTTATTTTATTACATCTTGCTACTATACCGTTTATATAACTTTGTTAAAATTTGGCAAAACCTTAGATCATTCTGGCGTATCGCTGCTTTTTGCTAAAGGACTGATACTTCGTGTGTACCTTCTATGAGCTGAAGATAATCCAGTATATGAAAAAAATACATGATAATATATGTTGTCTCTACATGACTGAAAATTCCATGCTGTGTTGCCCGTGATTTAAAATTTGAAAATGGCGGGACAGCAGATTATATTATTATCTCAATGTAATTTTTTCAAACAGCGTAATAAAAATTGTTAATTAATGATGAGACTAACAATAAAACTATCGCAATCATCGACTATTAATCAACTTTCATAGAATATTATTATAGGTATATATAGTCACAAAACTCAAAGTATGTATGTATGTATGAAAACTACAAGAGATAGTTAAGTATAGTACACAACAGATAAAGTAGATAAAAAATACTTAGGCTGTCAGGGTCTGACAATTCAAAATAAACATACACCGTAGCAGACCATGATCAGTGCCATGTCGTTGCCATTGAGTGCATTTTTCCAAATACTGAATATTTCTTTTAGTATTAACTACTATTTCTTCCGGAGATAGATTATTTTCCATAAGTATAAAAGGGCAGTATATAACATTAAAAATTGAGGGCATATCTAATCAGTTGTGCCTAGGGCCCATAAATATCTTAATTTGCCATCGTAATTCTGCATACTGGAAAAAAATTTTCTTCTACATGACTATTTATCTACGATCCAGCGGACGCTCGGACACACAAGCGGCCGAAGGTCCAGATCGTGGGCAATGGGTGTGTATAAGCTAATCCATTTTTCCTTTCAGACCAAGAAATCACAAGAAGAGACAGACGTGACAAAACCCCCTAATAGTACAGTAAAAATGTATAGTGTATACGACCAGAATTGAAACCGTATAAAAACTAAAAGCCGGCAAAAACAGTCGGCATCTCTTGCGGGGGTAAACAGAAATGCTTGTCATAAGAAAAACAATAAAGAGATGCCTACTGTTTTTTGCCGGCTTTTAGTTTTTATACGGTTTCAATTCTGGTCGCATACACTATACCAAAAATTCCCATGAGTTGGAAAAAATTGCACACTCGAATTTGTCATGCTCAATGTTATCAGGATCACTTAGAAGATCGAAAGTCAAAAAGGTGACCTACCCCCCTTTTCGCTTCAGTCGCCATCTTGTATAATTTTTTAATCGTTTTATCTCATGTTCTATTGGTCGCACGGAAAACGTTATTGAGCAAAAAATGTTGTAAATAAAATTCTACATATTTTCGGTAATTGCCGCGATGCCGAGAAGTTAATATTTCGAGCGGTAGAGGGCGCCGAAGTTACCAAAAAACATTTTTTGAAAGCAGTGTTGTGAAATTCAATTACCGAAAATATATAGAATTTTATTTACAACATTTTTTGTTCAATAACTTTGTCCGTACGGCCAATAGAACACGAGATAAAACGATTCAAAAATTTTACAAGATGGAGGCTGAAGGAAAAGGGAGAGCTTACCTTTTTTGTATTAGACCTTCTAAGTGGTCCTGATAACATTGAGCATGACAAATTCGAGTGTGCAATTTTAACCGTTACACAGCCGACAATGAAACGTCGAAGTCTCACCGCCGGTTTTTCTTTAAGCCTTATGCAGGCCAAAAGCGCTTCGAAAGCCACCTCCAAAGCCAGTGCACCTCTCAGGCTACACAGCTCAACCTACCATACCGACGGTCCGCCTTGTGTACCCTCAATCAGCCTTATTCGAAAACATCCCAGAACGAGGACAACTGTCGCCCTCGTTCGTGACGATGACGCTCCCGGGAGCTGATATGGTGGTGAAAAAGAAGACAATACAGAGGAGCGCCAGAAGAAAGTGCCCTGCCGACAGGGCCCATCAACTAGGACCAGGGGAGGTCTGCCGGCATCGCCCACACCTCTCACATTTATGAGCGGGGTTGACGAGAAAGCAGGCCCAACCCGAACGAGTCCGGCCCCGATTACAACGATGATCTGGGGTAAAGAGCAACAGTCCTGCTCGACCTCAGTCATCTGAGACCATCACCACAGCTAGAACGCTGTAGAGGCCGTTTAATTGAAAGTTAATAAAGATCCTTGGAGTTTTAATCATAATTTGTTTGGTTCCCAGGGGTACAGTTAACGCAGCCATATTAAAAAAATGACTAAAAAAAAATTAAAAGTCCACCTTGTAGAGTTTGAAATTGTCTACAATTTCCGTCATATGCTCTTGCAAAAGCAGGATTAATATTTTTTACATTACGTAGAATATAGTTATTATCAGAATTGTAGATCATGAAATAATATATTAATTCTGTATTAATCTTTTTTTTTATACATTTATTTAACGTCGGCCTATTTCCGCTACTGAGGCCTAACACCGACGCCTGTAGACGAGCTACCCCCAACCAGGAATTTTGCCGAACCTCTTCCCTTAAGAAGAGTAGGGATCTTTTACTTGCCTAACATTTAAAAGACAAGGGACCGACGGCTTTACATCCCCTCCGAAGGATGGTATATCTCCTATACAACCCACGCCTAAGGTTGTATAGCTTCCGCGCATACACTGATATACAAGCCGCTGGAAGATGTGTGAGGCGAGAACGCGGTTTCCGTTGGAATGGTCACCCATCCAAGTACTAACTGCGCCTGTCGTTGCTTTACATCGCATACCGAAGTATGTACATAGTAAAGACGCACCTACGCTCGCCCCTGTATTAATCTTCGTTCAGTGAGATTAAGATTCACTGTTGTATACTCTCTCAAGCCTTTGTAGCTAGCAGGTTGGGAACGTTAAGGTTTCTAAAATACATATGTGCATATGCCGTAATAGCGAATGTGTAGTGTATTCGATGCTCAAAATTTTAGGTGTTTGTGAGAAAAAAAAAACGTACAGAACCCCTTAGACATAACTCACAATTGTATACCCTTTTCCATTTAACACCAATTATCAAAGATAAGACAAACAATAAATGAATAACCGGTACTTATAAAATAATGTAGATATTTCATGGCAAAAAAAAAATCTCACAACATTGGCTCATAAAATATATGAGTTTCCAAAATCTGACTCTTTGTCAAAAGTGAACTGCTGGCATCCCTGGTTTCTTTATTTATATATAATAAAAATAAGTCAGGTGCTGTACCAAAACCAGTTGAATACTTCGGAAGTACACTTCCAAAACCCGTTGAAAGAGTGTCCATTTCAAAAAGTCTGTTTCTGAGTTGAGAAGCTGTTTCTCTATTGCCTACTATTGTGCAACACGTTGCCATCGTCAGCTTATTCACAGTGATTTGTGTTACCCTATCCTGTGTCATAAGCTAGTGTTTAACCTCAGGTGTTTAGCTCTTTTTACATTCTTGTTCTTTCATTAGTGTGATTTCTCATTATATTAATTCCTAATATGGAGGGACTAACTAGCATGTATAATAGTGATGATTATTGTACTGAAACTCCGCCAGACCATATAAAATATGCATCTCATGATGGGTGCTTGTAGCCTTCCGCTTCTTTGGCTCTTACCAGAGGTTATGTTTTTTGGATCACTTGCTCCGTGGCTGCCAACATGTTTTTGATGTTTTTATTTTTAGCATACTTGTTCCAGTTGAGATTATGATTTAGGTTAATACGTTTGCAGTGTAGTGACATAAGTTTGGTTAATATTTATTGGTATTGATGGTACACGGCTCTATTTGGTTATTTGCTGTGTTATGGCGGTTTTGTTTCAGACTGAAGGCGTTGTTATATGTTTTCGTTTATTTTGTGTATTTGTATATTTTACGTTTTTATTTATTATTCACTTGTAAAAAAATATTTATGAAAACAATATACAAACATTGAAAATCACTTATGTGTCTAGTGAGTGTAAAAATTTTAGCTGGCTACTAGCCAGTTAAGTTGTCATAGCAACACATCGAAAAACGTGTCCATTTGTGTATTCAGAGTTACTAGATGTCAGTGTTAAATTTTTGACATTTCTGTAACTGAAAAGTCACGCTTGTTGAAACTGTTAGGCTTTGATTATATTTCATTTAAAAAATTATGTACAAATGAATAACAAATAGAATATTATACATTACACGCAAGATAACAATTTTTACTGGCTCTAGAAGGCGACAGGCTCGCCTGATGGCTTGCCAGTCATTTCCTTCTATCGTCAGTAAAACGTCCGACTGTGATCTTTTTTTTGCCAATAAATAGAGTTGGGTCCCCCAATATTACACACACATTTGTGCCGCGGATATCAAATGGGGAGAAGGGGAAACGACGTATTAAATGTATGGGAGAATGATTTTTTGAAGAGGCTTTTGATCTGAAATCTTTAGACCAAAACTGAAGAGCTCAAGAAAATAAGCAAATTTTGTTCCCAATCTCATCGATGTCAAACGATTAATTCGCGAGATATCGTGAATCCAAGGTGCAAAAATTGAAAACAATGAATTCACACGCGCTTTTCTTAGCTTCACCTGTAAGTTTGTTTGTTAGTTTGTTTGTGATGGAATCTTTGAACGTGATTCTCACCCTCTTCAAAACGTCAAATTATACTGAAACTTTGCACACTTATCAAGGCCCGATGACAATACAATAATTTGAGAACTTTGTCTTAATGTCCTCACCAGGATCATCAGGATAAAATAGAATTTAAAAAATGACCAATCTCTTTCGAGATTTTGCCGGAGGAGCCGTTGTTATATAATACATATTCTAACTAACTCAAAATACAATAATAATGAAAAGCGTGTTAATTAAATGATTTTTAGTAAGTTTAAAAAAATTATAATATAAAAAAACACGCTTTAATAGCAAACCGAACTAAAAAGTAAAAAATAATGTTTAAATATTATTAAGATTCATTTTATTGTAAAAAGCGTGGGGTGCTTGATACCAATTGTTATAAACTCCACGCTTTTTACAATAAAATGTATCTTAATAATATTTAAACATTATTTTTTACTTTTTAGTTCGGTTTGCTATTAAAGCGTGTTTTTTTAGTTTCCCTTAGTGTCAAATATTTTTGTTTTCCCCCCTCTCCCTTCTAATTATCCTACTGCCTCCAGGCTGCGGCCCAACAAAATATCTGTCAATACCCTTCTATTAACAAAAAATTGAGTCCTCAACTCCACTCATTCATGATAAAAAATGAATTCAATATTTTAAATTTTTGCACTGTGGATTCGCGATATTTCGCCTGACGTCGATGAGGTTGGGAACAAAATTTGCTTATTTTCATAAGCTCTTCATTTTTGGTCTGAAGATTTTTTCCCGTCAGATCAAAAGCCGCCGAGTTTTCTTCGAACTTGTTTTATATTTATGGAGTAAATATAAAGTTGAGTGAAGGGAGCCTGATGAAATTTGTCTGTGAGGGAATTCATTACAAGGGGTTTGTAGACTTAACTAGGAATTCTCTTATGTTTGGAGTTGTCTTTTGAGGATGAAGTTGCAAATTGTCGGAGTGCCTATGGTGTATTAATACGATGGGTGTGTTGTGTGGGAGTTTGTTAAGTAAGCGAGGATTTTTATTTTGAGCCGTTTATAGTTTCTTTTGGTATGTGGGAGCAGTAAGGGAAAAACAGATAAGAGATGTATAAGTTAGGATTGTACGTGAATATGATTTATGAATGAGGGTAACAGTGTGGGGGGATTGTTTAGGATTGGCTATAATTGGGATATTTCTTCCCAGCATTTGCTTACAATGTATTTGATTTGGATGTTAAATAGCTTTTTCCTGTCCAGAGTGTTTCCTAGATAGGTTATGTTATCTTTCCAGTCAAAGTTTTGTCTGTCAATCGTAATAGGAGTATTTCTGTTTATGTCATTTTGTGAAGTATATAGGTTATGATTTATGTGTGTTAACAGTGAATCACCAGTTATGGTAGTATCAAATGATTTTGTCGGTCTGTTTTTCTAAAAGCCTGTCATTATGCCAAGTTATTTTGATATAGAAAGTATGGTCGTGTCGTCGACCTAGATACATAATCGGTTCTGTAGAGAGCTGCCCTGATTGATTCTAAAGTATAAATAAAACTGTATCATTTTTATGATATGAGTTGGAAAACCCGCAATCTGGAGCTTGTAAAGGAACTCAGAATGCCAGAGTTTGTCGAAGGCTTTTCGAGGTCTATGGAGACAGACCCTGTTAGAATTTAAGTAGGTTTATAATAATTACGAGGAGCAAAATAAACATATTCGGAATGGGAGGCAACTAGTTTTTCAACAGATCGATTTTTGAACTATTAGACTTCAAAGTCGATCTGCTATCTGAGCTTATTTATCATAGCTTAGTAAAGCTGAATTGTCAATTGTTTGGTAAGGTTTTCTGAGTCTGTTCTTAATTCTAATCAGATTAACTAGTTGCACGGATAATTTGAGGTGATGGGATAATGGTGGGATGGATTTCCTGCTGTATGTCAATGCGTCAGTGAATTGTGTCAGTGGGTCTGTGAACTATCCATCTTTACACGTCTGAAGGACTTTTATTATACTTTCCAAAATGGATATTAAGCGTTCACAAAGAAGGGTTCAAAGCGACTGTTTCAGACAGAGAATAATACAAAATCTATACTTACTGTGTCGTTTTTGCTTAACTGCTTCACTGATGGTAACAATTAGACGTCGTAACACTATAAATCTAACGCAGTAAATACACTTTCTTAAATTTAAACCTGAAAAGGAATTTTGAAATACAAGAAAAAGACAATATAAAGTTCAAAAATATATATTAAATCTTTTCAAAAAATTATGTTTTTACAAAACGTTCAAGAAAATGTATTGACAAACTAGTCTGGCCCGTGTACAACACATAGTGAGGAACGGAAGGACTCATAATGCAACCAACAACCATCCAATGTGCGGTTTATAGCTAACGATTAGATTTAGTAAAAAGTTCAATGTTTATAATTTTGGTGGGCTTTTGCTTGCCTGTCTATTGACGTATTTTCCGTTCAATATCAATTTTTATCGCTCCTCGGAGCTTAAAAATGCTTAAATCGCAACGACTTTGAATTATATTCTGCTATTATAGATTCATACGTTCAGGCAAGGCGGTCCCATGCACGTTCTGACTACATGGTAACTATATTTTTCTGACACCGAATCACTGAGGAACCGCTTAAAACCCATAATTTTCCCGTCAAAATCGACTGCTAGGAAATGATAGGGCACCCTAGACGCTAAGGGCTATTTTCGCTAAAACACTCGAAGTACTTTGACTAGAAACTGGATAACTTGTCTTCATATTTAACACAACGCATAAGTTGCAGTGCTGCACAACGTGGATTCGTAAACGGGTTTTTATTTTCAAAATTTCCGAAGATAACGTCGGTTTTCGTTATAATCTCTAAATTTTGTGGTCGGGGCGAAATTACGTCTCCGTGCAGCGACATTTACTACACTTTCTAAAATTACACTCCTTGATCAGTTTCCAAGATTTTGGCATAAAAAACGCTCCGTAGAGCAAAATGTGAATTTATATATAAAAACCTCTTCCAAGGGCATTTTTACGTGAAGCACGCTTTTCATACGAAATGTTTCCGGAAAGTCGGATTTTGTTACAGTTTCAGTTTTCAGTTCCACTTGATATTGGTATCATTGATCATTTTTGGTAATCGCCGACCATCTACAAACATTAATTCCACTTTACAGTAATAAATTTCGTTAAATCCTGAATTAAATTTGAAATAAACCATTTCACTGAGAAAAAATTATACAGCTTTACAGGGTAAATATTCATTACTTACGTACATTAAAGAAATCGTTCAGTATAGCAGCTAGGCAAGAACTTTTAGAATGGAATTAAGGAGTTTTGAAATGTAATTTTCTATTTTGTCCAAGACTATTTCGATGTGTATTTATTGTCATCGCAAATTTACACTAGTTTGAAAACTCAGTGAATAAAATTCTGCCACACAAACTTCAACTACATATATTTTCATATTTTAATATTTTAAGTACATAGGTACACATACGCTGAAAATGTGTTTAGATCGGTGATCGTGAATGCCAGCCATGGCATTTGAAAAATAACTCTACGTTTAATACAAGAGCTTAGAATGTGGATTTACATGAACAACCTGAATTGCCGAACACGACAGGAGATGACATCGATCGTTGTGTTTACATGCACGGTTCGAACTGCCACTTATAGAATTTTTTAAAGCATATATTCCAGACATTTTGTACTACATGACATGTTTGAATAAGCATTTTTCAACTGCGGTCGGCATTTATTATAGAGGCCTTAAAAGAATTATTTTTATTTTCAGATACGAAATATGTAATACATGTTTCTATCAAAACAGCTTACGTCCTGGACAATCAAAATAGGAAAATGAATATGACCTCTAATACGTTAGTGTTATAGAGTGTTTTTCAAAAGACGACCGAGGACCAAGCTATTGTAAAGTCATAACCAGAAAATGTGAGGGCCGAGCAATAGTAGAGTGCAGAAAATCCTATGCCCAAAAGTAACTTGTACGGGGAACAGCAGCTTGAAGAACGAAACACATACACCAATGAAGAATATAGGGATTCAACTAAACTACGAACATTTAACAAATTACCGTGCTCAGTGATAGCTCACCATAAGTGTATGGCTCAAACAAGATAGCACCCTCGGGGATACTACAGAACACTTTGTATGTCCAGAGTGTCGAAGAATTATCTTTTTAGAACTGATATTACCGGGGGCGCAAAGGAATTCTATTTACCCGCCCCAAGAGTTATCTATACAAGAGTAACTGAATCCCTAAATTTTCCTAAATTTCTTAATAAAACACCCAGATACCTAAATCACAAGAAATATATTACACTACTTGCACAGGATGGCAGTTACTAAACTATGTTAAAATCAAAATGAATAAATAGAGCGAGTATCGTGCACGATCTAACCCTCGCGACAATAGTATTTTTGATTCTTAATTCTAATACAAAAAAAACTTCCTAAAATTTATCTTTCAACTAGCAAGTACCTAAATTAACACTAAATAAATGGTATGTATGCACAGGCGATATGATATTGTCCATACGCAACCAAACAAATCAACATATTATGTTTGAGCTAAACAAAAGGTGAGAAGAACCTGCTAGGCGATACTTATCCCTATCCTGGGAGCGGTGCCCACGTCAACCTGATGATTTCTTCGTCAATGACGAAGTATGCTTAACTATTACGAGTTGACGTATTATTTCGTAATTCCCCAGGAGGCACCAACCCAGCTTCCAGGGCTCAAATCGAAACTTCAGGGTATGGCGGAAAAACGCCTAAAAGAAGAGATCCCGTTGTATGATAAACATCGCATATTATATAAGCAGTGAATGAACAAACTCACCTCCAACTATCGAAACACCCTAAATGACTTGGATACATTGTCCTTGCGCTCGATGGCAAATACTTATAACCTCCTTCAACGAAGCCAACTAGATGACATCACCGAAACCACAACCAAACACCAAATCCTCACAATACCACCTATCATTTAATTTGCGTTAGTTCTACTATTCTAGTAATTTACGTAATTTTAATTGTACTTCACACGCTTTAATTTTTATTTGCCACCATCGAAATATCGGAAACAAGTGATTTCTTTTTTTCTCTCTTTTTTTTTCCATAGACCCACAACTACTTAATTAATCCTACACTAGGGAACAGCACCATGCAGAGCTTGTTAAGAATCTATTACTACAGATAATTACTTTAAAATGTTCACGCGTACCGTAACAAACTAAAACAAAATTTGAGTAGGAAATTCATGATCGAGTAGTCAAAATTACATCAAAATTTAACTTGTGAAAGTTTATGTCACAGGATGCATCGGCGCTCCTCGGAGGTTTTAAAACAAAACTACCACTAAAGTTGCCTTAGCAGACGAGAAATTCTAGTGACTATATTAAGAAACTCTGAAGCGAACTGCAACGTTTCCTCTTCCCGATTAAGACTTGTATTGAAATGAACAATAATCAATCTCTGCTGAGTCGACGGACGATGAGTTTATTTTTAATTCAGGAAATTCGTCGAAAATGAGTCTTACACTCGGTGTCGTATAACTGGAAACTAACGAGAATCCTATTATAATTTTTGAACTTAGATAATTTATCAAAACGGCGTTAGCACATTGTACAGTGGACCTATACGAAGGAGATATTGTGCCGAATGAGAACCGAGTTTGAACGGTTAAGTCGTTTTAGGAATTTTTTGCAGAAATTTGCCAACGACGTCAAAGCCAGCGGTGAGCGAAAACGCGAATTTTGCAAGCGTCCTTAGTGAAAAATAGAGAAGTCATAGGTCACGTTTGTCCAAGATCAGTCAAGTGGTAACCCTATTACATTCCCATACTGAAACTTTTTATGCAGTCGATTGCTCACTGTCAATTATTTCTTGAGTAGTAGTTGGAAAGTACCCCATACTCACACTATGTGGTATGAGACTAAAAAAGTACTTGTATTAATTCTATTTATTTGATCTATTTCTATATTTATTATTCATAACAATTGTTGAAAAGAATTTAATATACGCATTTTAGCACAACACAGTATTCATAATATATTTCTATGCTTGTACATACTTTAAGGACCCTACACTTGCGTGATTCTGTGGATGTGATAGTGTGATAGGCCTACCCAAAACACGGGTAACTACTTTCCAGTTCCTCCAAGTCATTAGGGGATAACCGTAGAAGTTCGAGGGTCAGGCAAGTGACTGGTGACGGCTAAATCAGAAGTAAAATAAGGCGACCATGAAAATTTAAATTCGAGTGAAGTGTAGTGTCCAAAAGTAGCATTAAGGAAGAGTTGCTGGTAGCAATAATTGGCGGTGCATATATTTTGTATTTCCGTCTCTTGAGCTAAAAGGCGTCAACGCCCATAAAAAGAAATTATTAGAATTTCAATGTTCATTTCAACAAACCCAGCCAAGACTGTTAATTAGTGTTTCTTATTCTCGCATCCGAGTAACAACTGTTATTATTAATTTGAAAAGAATTTTTTCTACTATGAAACCTCCTATTACCTAAATAACACAACTAGCTGTAATTTGGAAATGTTGACATTTTCATAACTATAAAAAAGTCATTTGGTTATAATGGCCTTCCATAATCTGGCTAAAGATCTTTTGAAAACATTGTCACTATCAATATGGAGAATAATGCTTAGGTAACAGAAACGTCATTGCAGTTAAGGACTTGATACAGATGACTAAAATAACTAGTTCGAATGACCATGATGGAGCCATGGTGTGGAGAAATTTAATAGAAATATTGATTAAATTACAGCTGATATCTCTATAGTTATATTTCAGTGAATTTCTAAATTACAATTGATCGTGTTGGTTTGGTTTGATTTGGAATATTTTAGTTGATGGTATTCTGTATAAAATATTTGTGGCCTATACTATATATTACAACTCAAAACCCAAAATCATAAGATTAGTATGTCTTTCAGCAATACAACAATGCACAGGCACACAAAAAAAATTACATCGACATTCATTTGGCCTCGAATTATGCTGATTTGTTGACGGTAAAAGCTTGGTGAGCTTCCTGTAATCGTTTGGAGTCTCCGGTTGGGCGGTCAGCTTGTTCTGTCGAACAGTTACTCTCTTTGTCCTCTGGCTCCACGGGAACTTCCATTTCCACGGGCTTGCCCTGGTCTCTTTTGCCTCCATGCTATCTGGTGAGGTAATATCTATAACGGGGAAAAGGTTAGTAAAAACACAAAAACAACACAATGGTGTCCCCAGGCAGGGAGAATCTGATACCGCCGCCTTGAAAAAGGCAAACATTATTTCTTCTCTTCTTAATAAACAATAATAAAAATAGTGTCCTCAGGCGAGGACTTTATTAAGTCAATACTGCTGCCCTGAAGAAGGCAAACAATATTTCTCCTCTTCCTAACTGCGTTGTATGTGGGCTTCCACATCCCCGTGCGCTTCGAAGGGTTACTGCTCACACTACCGTATATCAACTCACTATGGTAAAAGAAGCAAAACCAAGGCGCTGGTTCTAGGCATTCTGGTTTAGATAGCAAAGTGATCGGATCAAGAGGAAGAACAAAGTGATCAGACTAGTAAAAGTACAGTGACAAGTAATGAATTATAGTGGTCAAAAATAGTAATTAGTGTTGTAAGGACTAATTATCGTTAATAAATTATTAAATAATAATAATTAAACAGGGGTTATTCTTATTTAAGCAATTATTGAATCCACGCTTGGGGTGTTTACTAAACTGCGGAATCGCGTAACAGTATTCCAAAGTTCTTTAAAAATGTTTGTGATATTTCTTTTTTTATTTATTTAGTCACGAGTATGCATGTCACTGGCCCCGCTTTATGCTCAGCTCATTAGTTCCGGTTTACTTAAAAATTGATTTTTTTAAAACATTTTTTATATATACGTATTCATAGTAGTCAAACTTCTGTAGGGTCTTTTTTGTATTTTGTGTTTATCTGACAGAAAAGGTATGTGCCATTTCTTAGTTTTGATCTTGCTGTATTTTTTAGCAAATAAAAATTTCAACGTTTCTTTAAAAGCTGTTTTATATTATTTTGCGTGGTAAACTGCCACTGAAGGTCCTAATGTGAACAAGTTATAAAAGAAAATATTTATTTCTTAATCATAGATTATAATTTATATAAAACCTAACACAGACTTAGACTGTATTTTTAAATCACTTCAAAGTTAGTTCTTCTAACATACAAGTTTTAGTAAAAAAAAATTTAAAGGACGAAGGAAAACTTCTATCCAAATGCTGTATTCTGAATAAAGTTCCACAACTCCAGGAAATTGAATAACGGCATGTCTAAACTCCCGGAAATTATAACATGTCGAAAAACTCTGTACAAATATCACAATCCGTGCTTGTTGCAAAGTTAAGCATGTGCTCGTCTCGCACTTAAAAGAATTTAATTCGTAAAATAGTTTCTAATATAGCAAATCAAAATTATATTAAAATGATCATCGTAACAATACTTTGCTTGTCTTGTTGCTACAACTTCTGGGAAATTTCGTTAATTAGCAATGGACTGGTATTTAATTGGATATCAAATTATCACTGGCCTGGTAAATTTTAAAACCTAGTATAACTACAAAAATACTGAGCATCATTTTGTACAACTGAGAAAACGAAAATTGACGACTGCTTTATGATACTCTAAGCAACAATTTAACTAATAAACATCTAGTTTCTTTTTTGCATTAAGGCCGAAGGAAATATTTGAATATCGAAATCAACGAAACTTGGTGTAAAAACAAACATCTATAATAATTATTTACGTTACGATTTCGGAAAATGACTAGACAGGTTCCAAGAAGGAAAATAAGTGAAGTCTGAAAGCCTGTGAGTCCGGTGAAGACATTTCTGAGCAGCATGTGAATTTGCGTCCGAAAAAAAGCAATCGACTGATTTCCCTATTGTAAATCTGGTTTTATTCAGTGACGCATCAATAACAATATTATTACAAAAAATAATAAAAGTGTAGTAAAGGAAAAATATACCTACTACGATAGTCCAATATTCCGCTATTTCCTATGAAAGGAAATAGGGGGTAGCTAACGTCAAAAAAATTTTTTTACACGTTTCGTGCTTGTTTTTTACCCCCTTCAATAATATGGTAGGGGTAGGGGTGGCAATGGGGTTGGTAGAGGGGGTAGATAATGGTAAAAAACTTTTTTAGATGTTTCGTTTTTGTATATACACTAAATCACATTTTAATTTTTTTTACTCCCTTTCATAATAGTGTAGGGGTGGTATTGGGGGTGACAGTAGGGGGGGGTGGCTAACGCCAAAAAAATTTTTTAGACGTTTCGTTCTTATATACACACTAAATCACATTTAAACTTTTTTTTACCCCCTTCAATTATAGGATGGGGGTGGCAATGGGGTGGTAAAGGGGGTACCTAACGCCAAAAAATTTGTTTAGACGTTCCGTTTTTGTATACACACTAAATCACATTTTCATTTTTTTGCAACATATAAAAGTGTAGTTGATTGCAATAAGTCGTCACCAAATGGAGCTATTCGCAAGTTGCGGACACCTCGTGTCTATAATTTGATGACTATAGAAGGCCAGTGAAGTGATGTTGTGCATTTGATGAGAGCTAACAAGCTCGAAACTAGTCTGCGGCTGGCGGTGCACAACAGCACTGCATTGGAAATCTGCCTGCTGGGGACTTATTGCAATCAGATTTTATATTGCGTATTCCGATTGAAGACGTAGTATGTCGCAAATTATAGGGCATTATTTTCAATTGATTTGGAAACGCACATTGTGCACCTTCATTGCTGACAATGAATCGATTTCCTTTCATAGGAAATAGTGGAATACTGGACTGTCGTAGTAGGTATATTTTTACTTTACTACACTTTTATTATTTTTGTAATAATTTATCTGCTTTGTGTTGGCTTATATATTTTGTTATTCAATATTACTATTTTACTGCCAGTGTCATTGTCATATACAAAAAAACATGCATTTTTATTTATTACTTCACTATGCCTTACCATGTATTATGTGAAGCAAAAAAGAAATTAACTAGCGATAAACTTGGACAAAAAAGATTTCTCTACTGATATTAGATTATATATTCATAAATGAACTGCTTTTGAACAAGTAATAGTATCCATGAACAAACATGAGTTGTAAACGTGAGTTATTATAACTTACTAGGTACAGTGCCAATCTTCTTTACCTACTGTCCAGGTAAATAAATGGAAAATTTGGACACTTCTGGGCCAGGGCTAAAAGAACCCCCCGTGTTTTGTGGTGGAGAATCGATTGCGATAAGTCCGAGGGTGAAAAAAAACCTGCTTTCATCCCCTATTGGCCAATAATCACCCCAAAAGGTGTAAGAAGTGGAGGAGCAGTTTTTATATGAATTTTTTCTTGTAAAAACGATTTTTTATACGGGGCCACCAAGAGGGTTGATCAATGGGGGTGAAAAAAATGTCTTAATTGATTTTTTCTCGTTGTTCGGAGGGAATGTAACTCAAAAAACGTCGAGGAGGATGAGGGAGATAAAATCAACCACCCACCTCTTATTTTCAGTCAAAGGGGTGAAAACTCTCCGCTGCAGGACCCCTCAATTTTTCTGCCGATTTTCTAAAAGGAATTAGATAGGAAGGTGGTCAAAATAGATGACGGAAGTAAAATTCATTCATCCACTCCTTGTCTCTAGTTAAGGGTGTGAAAACTACCCCCTACCGGGATCGCCACCTCCTAATCGAAATCCTTTTGAAAAACTAGTAGAAAAATTGAGGGTGGCCGTAATCCCTACAGGGGGTAGATTTCACCCCTTGCCTGGAAGCTAAGAGGTAGGTGGGTTGAATTTTGCCTCCCTCATTCTCCTCGACCTTTCTTTAGTTACATTCCCTTAGAACAGCGCGAAAAAATCAGTTACGACCGTTTTTTGCCTCAAAGGGGTGGTTTTCACCCCCTTTGCAATTTAATAGTTATGTTATAATCGCCTACGGCTCGTGCTGCAAACTTCATCTGCGTGAGTTATAACCTACATTACCGCTCGTTGAATAAAATACTATTATAAACATGAATTTAGGTCCAGAAATGGAGAAATTTAATTAATGGGATTCAAAACCAAAACAAGTGGAACAGTTTGGATGAAATTTACACCATGCAAAATTTAATTAGTTCTTTGCCTAGAAGATCGCAAAGTGTTGTGAAAAAGAATGGTGTTTCTGCCAAATAATGATATATATAATTAATATTTTACTTGGATATTTTTTTTCTTGGATGCCTAACACAGCATAGAAACTCATAAGTTTCTATCCACTTTCGGTTTAATTTTTTAATCGCTCCTTTGTTGGAATTAATTAACTAAAAGTTAAATACTACCCCACTGATGATTTCTTGTAATAATAATACAATTGACAACTGTGGTGGAAACTTCCATTTACAATACAAACTTTTTCGAAAAAACATACTAGTTAATAATAAATCGGCTACTTTTTCTGGCCGCAACAAATTAAAAATTTTTCGACAGCCACTTCATTCGTAATCCAATTTAATGTATTATGGATCAAAATATAACCAAATTAATGATACAACTAATGGAACTTCAAAGTTCCTTTCTCCAAAATTATTTGAAATAACGAAATAAAGGTAACTGAAAAGCTTTAAATAATTCAGAGAAAAATAGGTGTTGTTTGCCGGCTGATTCATTTGTTATACAAAACTTTAATAGTTGCCAAGTAAGTTAAACTGGCGCAATATTCCTGTTGGCCATTAATTTTCTTGTTCACTTTTCCGTTGAAATTGAAATAAATATATTATATGAAGTTGACACAGAAGTATTGCTACATTCTGGAACTATGCAGTATTTATGCAGTGGACGCTTTTTTGCTCATATTGAATATAGAAATTAATCAACCCGCATCTCACGTAAACTTCGAATGTCTGGCATGCTTGGCAGTGAAGTTGTGGACAACAATTTTACAACTAAAACTTGAACTCATGAATAATACAGAGACTAGCTGTGTTGCCCCGCACAACAGTAGCACATTAAAAGAGCCATATACATACCCTAGCCAAGATTCGAACCCGGGATATCTTGGTCCCAACCTACTGCATAAGCATTGAGCTCCTGAACCGGTTTGAAACAATACAAATATTTTGGTTCCAAAAAACACATGGTGAGTATAGCTAGCTAGGCTCGTGCGTCTGTGTGTTTTCTTTCAATGTTAAATTTTTGATTTTGATAACTTCCTAGGGGCAAAGTTAAAAGTCCTTTGTAAAATTCTACTTACCAGAATTGAGGTATTTGAAACTAGCTGCGATGCAACGTGTTAGATTTAACATCCAGGCATATGCAACGTTTCATGTGATATTCCAGCGGTAACTATGACCCACGGTCTATTTAATTACCGCCAAAAATACTTGGGATGATTTTTGGATACCTCAGATGGGTTCAAAACCTAAATCTCCTCACAAAACAGTTTCCTGTTTTTACCGGATTTTGAACATCATGTCGAAAGTTTCATATGAAATTAAAAAATGCTAACTAGCCCATACCAGTTAATAGATTGCGAGATTGCGTGAATGCCAATCAAAATTTTCACTTTCCCATATATGTAGTATACCGGGTGACAAAGGAGACATGTAACACTCTATAACTTTGCTATTTGAGAAGTTAAAACTTTGAATTTTGGGAGAGTTGTGTATTACACAATTGTCTTGTTTTGAGCCAATTTTAAATGGTACCCTGTATATTTTTTACCTGTCTAATTCGAGTTTAAATTCTGTTTTCAACCATGTATTACAACATGACATTTATTTTTAAAATGACAGTTAATAGTCAGTTTATTGTATTAAGTCTAGGTGGCCATGATATGATCCTCGGCAGATATTGATGCTTAAGTGTGCAGTGATATCGAAAGACCTCTGGTACGCAACTTTGTGTCTCATATTTTTTTGGGCATAATCAGTAAGCTAAACAGATTAACTAGATTTTTCTTATGTTTAAAAAAATCTCTAAACAGCCCACGATATCATAAAGACCAATATAGGAAACACATTTTCTTATTTGCCCTACTTAAAAGATACTTATTTATCTTTTATTTTTGTCCAATACAATTGCTGTAATATTCTATTTTGCTTTCTTCTGAAAATAAAATAACGATTTAAATTTTAATATCAATATAAGATTGTGACGCTAGTTTCTTTTAGAAAATCCAGGAAGAGATATTGCAGGGGATGTGATTTCGAGACTTAAATAGTGTTTTCTTAAAAAACGGCTCTAAAGATTTTTATCAAATTTAATACATTGATACTCCGTGAGTACTAGGATGAGATGATATTAAAGAGTGAGGTTAAAAGAGTTCTCTCGGTTCTAACGATTTTGATTAAATTTGACACAAGGACACTTAGTACCTACCAATATAAGATGGCAAGTTAGTTACCCCTAGGAAATTTAGGGAGGGATATTACAGGGCGTGTGGTTTTAAGAATGAAATAATTTTTTCCTCTAAAATTTCTCTACCGATATCTAATTTAACACATGGATACTCGTTCTATCTTTTAACACTAGTATGAGATGACATAACCCGTTATCCTTAAAAATACAGGGAGGGATGTTGTAGGAGGTGTGGTTTAAAGAACTATATAATTTTTTCCTCTAAAAAAATATAGGGAAAGGCTGTGAGAGGCAAAGTTTCAAGAATTAAATAATTATTGTTACCAAAACCGCAATAACAATTTTCATTAAACTTATTGCATAGGTACTTCATTAATACCTTTACGAGATGACATGACTAAACCCTCCTAGTTCCTCCTAGAAAATACAAGGATAGAATCTGGAGAGAAGAGGTTATAAAATTCGTAAAAGTAAAATTAATTTTTTAATTAATTAAGTGATAGTAGGTGCAAAAATTCAACTTGGTGCCTTTTAAAATTGTATTTTAAATTTTATCAAGATGGTTGAAAAATAATGGAGATTTGATGAAATAAAAATTTATTGCGGAAACGGGGCACAAAAAAACAATATGTCCATCCTACCATCGATAACATATTATTACAATAGATTCTCTTATGATCCGCAGATGATTGTACTTACCAGAACTCATTACATATTTTATGCTCTATTAAAAAAAAAAAGCCTAATATGACTTATAGCATGTGATATTATACGGCATCTTTAATTAGGGACTGTGCTAGTGTTTCTCTGAACCACTGTGTATAATATTTAATTTAATCTTACAAACCTGTATTTTCCCAGGTATTTGGAAAGTTTCTAGGATATGTCCTGTCTATAAAAAGGGCTCAAGAAATGTTTCGTTGTAGGGCGTTCTACTGTTAATAATTTTATGTGCAAGACTCAGTTTATCAGCGAAGTTGTTGATCGAAGGGGTCAGAGATATTATCTACACTGACTTTTCTAAAGCATGTGATAGACTCGACCATGGCTTACAACTGTGCAAACTGGACAATGTTGACCTTAGTAGGGACTTAATTGCCATGACCGAGTCCCTGGTAGGACTCAGTTTGTGCAATGTCAATTTCAATTCAAACTTCCGGAGCGCATCAAGGCTCGATTCTTGGACCTCTTATGTTCGTTATATTCATTAATGCCATTGCTACTAATTTGGATGTAAACTTTCTGTTATATACAAATGATTTGAGGATATTCTGTCGAGTAGAATCATTAAGCTCCAGGAAAATTTAGATTTAATAAATTCTTGGTGTACTGTAAACCACGTGCCCCTTAACGCTAGTAAATGTAATGTGATGCCTTTTTGTAGTAAAAATGTTACGCTTACTTATGGCTATACTCTTGATGGTGTTACCTTAAATCGACCTGATTTAGTAACAGGCCTTGGAGAAGTTATTTTTGACCCAAAAATTAACCTTTGCAAGTCATATTGACAATACCGTAGCAGCTTGATACAAGAGTCTTGGTTTTGTAATCCGAAATATGAAAGATTTTAAATCTCTTGACATTTTACGATTTATTTATAACTTTTGTAAGATCCAAACTCGAATATACATCTGTGATCTGGAACCCAATATACTCCGTACTCATTTCATCCCTTGAGAGAGTTGCGAGTTGATGATTCAAAGACATTTTTTGAAATCAGCTACCTTCACCTTATATAACTTTTATCCACCTATAGGTACTTCTCAGGACTTATTTTATGATCGGTTTGAAATGAGTAGTTTAATTAAAAGGCGGACTATACATTCTGTAAATTTTTTACATAGAATTATTCACAATAAAACTAACTGCGAGACAATCTTAGCTCTCCTTGACTTTCATATTTCCAGATTTCTCAGAAGTAATTATTGAAAACCACAGAACAAATATTTATAAAGGTTCCCCCCTGTATCAAATCTCACATCGAGTCACAGCTTGATATACTCCATTGCAAAATAAGTAATATTAAAGCAGTATTTATGTACCTAATTTTAATACTTATTTCTTTTTATTTTCTATGTCTGGATAAATATTTCTCTTTTATATGTTTTTTTTTATTTATGTATACCTATATGTATTATACAGTGAGGTCCATAAGTAACAGATAAATTCATTATCTACGTAATTAACAATCAATTTATGAGTAAAATCCTAAAATCAATTTTTAATTCTAAAATGACATTTTTTGAACATAATTTTATACCTCCCCCTTCAACCCCCTTGGAGTGCCAACTGTCCCTTTGAAATTTTCATATGGAACGAGGGTGCGTGTGATAGCTCATTCGAAAGGGTTTTTAATTCTCTATCCAGCAATATAAAAATTTTGAATTTCTGTAATTTTTTTATTGAAAAATATTACATTTTTAATGTTACAAGTAAACAAAAAACATGAAACAGTTTAGATCAAATGTTCAAACTGGGCGCCCGTAGCTTCTTGACAATAATAGAGGCGTTGCTAAAATTCTTCTAGAACATTTTGTACCGTTTCCGGAGTGATTTGATTAATTTCTTGCCTTATTTTGTCTTTTAAATCATCGACGATATTTGGTCTATTGAAGTAGACTTTCGATTTTAAATAACCCCATAAAAATAGTCATGCGGGGTCAAATCGGGAGAACGCGCAGGTCACTCAATTTCACCGCGGCTACCGATCCGCCTATTGGGAAAACTTGATTGAGATGAGATGATTGAGGCTCTAACTTCTAATGCAAAATGTGGTGTAGTTCCGTCCTGCTGTTGTCATCATCTGGGAAAAGTATTATTAACTCTGGAACTAAGAAATTTTGCAATTTTTTTTCTTAAAGCAAATTTAGAGTAAAAATTACTCTTCTTCCCTACCTTTTAGTACCAAATTACTCGTCATGATATAGGTATCGGTGATACCGCAAGACTCGAGAAATTTTAAATTTTGTCAAAGAATAATTTGAAATTGCAAATAAAATATGCATGCCAAATTGGAAATAACCTTGATTACATGTAATATACAAACAATGAATCAAAAGTTAAATACGATAATTAGGAGCAACTGGTGACACATTAAGTTATTTATTTATTTACTTCAGATAATCTTACTATGTGTGGTTATTTGTTCATTGAAATTAATTCCTGAATTCATCTCAGACATCTAGGCAGATTATATAAAATGATTTGCAATAATTATTCTTATTAATTTGTAATTTAAATATTTTATTCGATGACACTTATATAAAATTAAACATTTTAATCAACATTTTATCGTAACAAATATATAAATCTAAGCTGATCACATTAGTAATCTAATTACAAATCTTATATAAACAATGTCGACCTAATTCGCACACCATCTGAAGATGGACGAAGGTTAGATCTTAAATCAGCAATATTTAATAATAATAATGTTTATTTGCAAGCAGAATATATACAATTTATCAATAATAATTGGCAGAGTAAATATTGCAAAATGGAACTGAAGGCAATTTAAAAAAGATCTAAGTTTTGCTCCAAGAATAAGACCTGCCATGCGTTGAGAGGAATTTTTCTAAATTTACTTTTGAAAGAAATTGGTTGCAAAGATATCAAAGATTCTGGTACCTTATAAGGAAATAAATATTATATGAAAAACATTTTTTAAACATCGCAGATTTATGAGCTGGAGGTGTGATAAGTCCTTTAAATTTAAGGTATGAACATCCGTTCTATACTTTACCTTATTATATAGATAAGGAGGGCACTGGCTTAAGATGATATTATGAAAAAGAACTGTGGAATGGAATTTACGTCTGATCTGCATATTTAACCATTTTGTATCTTTTAATTTATAAGACAGGTTCAAATTTTCTGATGCCATATATGAACCGCAGACACGACTTTGGAACTTTTTCAATTCGATTTATGTCTAGCTTGTCTAAACCCGATCTAAACACGGTCCATATATAGCATCACAATAATTAAAATGACTTAAGACAAGAGTATCTGCAAGTTTTATTTTAAGTGACTGTGAGAGCTAGTGGCGGTTTGGAAATAACATTTTTAAGGAATCATAAGCTTTTTGGATCCTTTTATTTATATAAATAAATATAATAAATAACACCACAGGTAATTACGACCCCCTTTATCCCGGAAGGCTCTCGAAGAGCCTTGTGTGGGAGGGGGCTACACATTTAGAGACAAGGGACGCACACCCAATATCCGTGTATAGTATCTGTATAATATATCTAATTTTACAAATATGTTAGTTTCGATATATCTAATTAATCTGGCCTCAGCGGCAGTACAAGACTTGTATTTGATTATTTGTAATTCGCGTATATTGTATTTTGGGTTGCTACTGTCGTGTGAATTAAAGGCATTTGTCCGGGTAAACTATTTTGGTTGCCGTAAAAACGGAATGACGTCGAGTATGCACATGTCTATTTGAATAAAAAGAGGTTTTTTTTAAAGGGAACCGATAAGAGACGGGGGATATCGAAGATTGATGAATTTCGAATCAGACAGCCATATTATTGCCCTGAAATATCTAAATTACAATCATAGCTAAAGGTTTCTGAAAGTTGAAAAAGGACATTCTTAATTGAAGGTATGTACATAATTTTTTCAGTTAAATTTTAGTATACAAAATCGAATAAATTATGCATAGATGCATTTAATTATTTTTTTAGATTTGAGGGCCTGTAATTTTTATGTACTTAAATTAAGAAAATTCTGGTGACTAGCTAGTTAGAGCTGTAGCTCTAATAAGTTGTAACACCAGGTAACCCCAATACTCTGTCGAATTATTTATCACCCCTTATGGTAAAGGCACTGCCGAACCAGGAGACCGCCCTTACAATATCCCTCTAGGACCCAGGATACAAAAGGTCAGACAAAATCCTTTTCGACTCATACTATGCAAGTTGTGCCTATGAAAAATATATTGCCTTTTGTGCTGTTAGATTTGAGATGACTTTGATTTAGATTTTGTTGCAAGTTGAATTAAAGAATTTGTCAATTACAGAATAATTATAAATTAAGTATTTTATTAATTCTGAATTAAATTAATATACTAAAACGAATGTAAACGAATGTAGATCTACATACGGCTCGTAGTTTTGAATTTTAACTGTCAGCTAAAGTTTTTAAGACAATTCCACAAGCGTTAATATCATAAACCATTTTCCTGCACCCGCATAATATTGCATTTAATTATCAATCATTGTATAACTAATTCATTAAATTTTAAGTAAAACCAAGTTCTAGTACATTTTATTCATAAATTAAAAGTACCTATAGTTTTCTTGATTTTCCTCTTAAAAATCAAGTGCAAGTACAAGAGCAAAACCTTTTCAGGAATTATACTGCCCACCCTAGTGCTCTCCGGCGAAGGGCTGCCGCCACGCAAGTGTGCCCACTCTGCCCAAGTAAGTCACACATCATTCACAATATTTTTAGCCAAATTCATATCATCTGTGAAGAATGAATAATATAGTTGGGTATCATCCGCATAAAGGTGTACTTTGCATTCTTTTAGGCAGGATGTTAAATTACAACTATATATACTAAATAAAAGAGGACCAAGTATTGAACCCTGCGAAACCCTATATGAAACCTAACTGCACTCTCCGAAAAACCTATAAAATATAAGATAGACAGCAAAATTTCGTGACTAAATTGTGTTAGTACGGTGGTTTTACCCTGATCTGTAGCTCCAGTGACTGTCATCTGTTATTTTCAACAACGTTGTAGTACAGCTATAGCCCGAGCGAAACCCAGATTGATTTTGAGGCAGAATATCGTACACGTTTAAATGCTCTCGTATTTGGTAACACATGATTTTTTCTGATTTTAGATAAAACTGGAAGTATACTTATCGGGCGAAGGTCATTATAAGATAACGCATCTTTCTTTTTAGGCAAAGGTCTTACACGAGAAATTTTCTAGCTATTAGAAAAAATACAATCAATAAGACATGAATTTACAAGAAAAGGAAAAATTTTTGGGCAACACAAAAGAATCATTTCTGTTGTTTATTTCATCTGCACATATGACAAATGATTTTATTTCCATTAAGTGTTTTTTAACCGTTTCAATTGAGACTATAAAATTAAATGAATAATGAAAATTAGTTTTAAAATTGTTACTATAAAATTGTAAGAATTTCGGATCAGCTGTTGTTTTATTTGAAGAAAACTGTAAGAAGTGATTATTAATTTTCGTTGGGTTACTTAACTCTTGTGGCAATGAAACTGTTAAAAGTTTATTATACATTAATATTAAGCACATTTAATATTTTCCACATTAATTTAGAATTTTCAACATTATTATTAATGCAAAATTTCAAATAGCCCCTTTTTTCATAACGTCAATAAATTGTTAAGATATTCAACTTTTCATTTATATCATCCAAATAAATTTTACTTTCAAACGGTGCATTTGCTAAACAGTTATTTAAAGTATTTATGTTTATACATTTTAAATCTCGGCTTTTAATATTTCTGTAGCAGTTTTTATGTGAATTATTTTCTAAAGAGCAAAAGACTATAGAATGGTCAGAAATATTTTCTACCTCCTTAGAACCACTGTTAAAAAAATTTATTCCGGTAGGTAACAAAATTAAATCCATTAGAGTGCTAGAATTTTGCGTAATTTAATGAAACACTTTTAAAAATTTTCATTTACCGAAAATGACCTCTCCCAAGAGTACTTACTGCAATAGAAAAAAAACACACATATAATAGCACTATTTGTAACTATGCTGGTGTGTGACGACGACCTCTTTTAATTAGCATTGGAGAAAAGGTACAAGCTGCAATTGGGATCTATCCACGTGTTCTGTAGAGTACCGTCCCGCAACTTCGTAAGGTACACCTCGTATAAATGCTCTTTTTAGGTTTTCGGCTAACGACTCAATTTCCGCGGCGTAAGTTACAGCATCATTATGCTTCTGTTACATGTTTAGTACTTTGGCTGTTAACGACTCCGAACTTTCGCCTGTAATCCCATTTTTTTAAGTATTTATTATACCTACGAGAGAATTTTCTGTTGTTATTATATCTCTAGCTTTGCCCGTTAGACGTGTTTTAACGTAAGCGACGGCGTTAGCAATAGGGTCGTTTGACTTAGCATCAAGTAGCGCCAGTGCATCTAGAACGGATTGTAATTTATCGGGAGAATCATCCTACGGCAAAATTTTGTTACCTAAATTAAAAAATTCGACGTTTGTCATCACCATTGTTGAGCAATCTTCATCTGACGTAACGTCTTCGTCAATAATCAAAGGATCAATTCGTTCTGAACATTTTGTAGGAACCCTACAGTTAGTGTTTAGTAACTGAAATGCCCTAATTACTTTATCTCTAATTATAAGAAAAATAACTTTGACTTCCCTTGTTTGCATATTATCTAGGCTGGACCAATGGATATCATTAGTTTATTAACCACATCCTCTCTATATTTAAGTAATTCTAGATAAATCTGTTCCCAGTTGGTCGACATAGAAATTCATAACGAGAAATGCAAACAGTTTGAACAAAAAAGTGGTCTATGTGCATTTAAAAGGATCCTAAATATCTATTGGTAAATAAGCATCACTATAAATATAAATCTAAGAAGGAAAACTTACAGTAGTTCTAGCTTTTTCTTTATCTTCATCCTAATTTTTCTTGTGTTTTTTAAATCACCCTAGCAGGGCACACATTCACTAGTCACATAACACACACTTAGTTTTTCATCATAAAATCTGCAGGAAGCCGGAACTGCAACTGCCATCAGCGTAAAACGGGTGACTGTCTTTCAAGGATCCACACTGAATGTTGAAGCTCCTAGATTTCGCTTCACCTGCTTTTCACATTTCACCTGTGCATTTTAAACAATGTTATGCCTAGGGAAACCACCATTAACGACTAACAAGACGACAATATATAAAATAACTTTCACGTCCTTTGCCACGTTACACTCCTGTTATTGGAGGATGAAACTGGAATTTACCACTCCATTTTCTTCTAAATTTTGACCTAGTTTGATCCATTTTCTTTATTTTCTTACTTTAACTTGATTTAGCAATATAAAGTCGAAGATTTTTTACTATTTACCCTTACAGATCACCTGCAGTACCTATTTGGTTAACGGTTATTCGGAGCAATTCAATTTTACTTAACATATTTTTATTATTCTAATAGATATTGGCAATCTGCAATACACGATTACAATTAAATTTATTTCATAATGGTTTTATTAAAAATGCCTTAATGATATTTTAATGTAAACTTGATATATTACAAACACTTAAAGTCTGCTCGACACAAAAAGTATCACTTTTATTCCATATGTTTTCTTAAACGCCTCTCAAGTCCGGTGACTTGAGGTAACCCCCTCGAAAATCTCATGGATTTTGTGTTAGGTAAAGAAAGACGAGGCCGTTTAATGTCAACTCTGAACCACTTGGAGGCAATTTTTTTAATGAAAAATGATTTCGCCTTGCGGGTATCGAACCCACTTCGCTAGGCCACTCAGTTTGTTAGCCAGACGATTTAGCACACTGAGCTACCGTCCCCGTATAAATATAATTCAATCTTATAGTACGGGGAATAAATTACCCGCTACATAAATGAAGAATTTAACGAAATATTTCGTGGTGTTAATATTTCTCGTAATAACATTAGAAAGGCCAACAAATTTTTACAATTAGTTCCGCAAACAGTTTTAAAAAGAGAAGGTAATATACTATGAATAAAACGTTGCTACTTTGTTTGTTTTGAATTCAGTTGATGATAATTTAAAACTATCCTTGAGGAGACGGTCGCTTCAGACAGATATGAGCAAATCACACGTTCAAAGAATTTTGACAGAACGTACAATACTCAGTCAAAGTATGCCTATAAACCAACCCATTTTAAATCAAATTTCAGAGTTTGGAGATAGAAAATGTCTCTATTTTTGTTTACGGATGGGTAATGGAACAATGGGAAATAGAAATTTTCGTCATAGAATTATATTTTTCGATGAAGCAACCTATTCTACCAAGGCTTCATCGTAACATATTCGATATTAGAGCGATACTAATCCTCATTTTAGAATGTCCAATAATCGTCGATTTTTGTTAAAAATGAACATACGGTATGCTGTTACTGAATAATAAGTCCATATTTTTTTTATAGTAACGTTAATGAAGACATATGCTTGGACATACTGAGTCACTGTCTACGGCATATTTTATTGATTTACCTGTAGATTATCCTCAGTAATCTCATATTGATAATAATTCGCTAAAACGCAAATTTAGAGATCATTAGGTTGGCAGGAACGGTTCAGTTTTAATGCCGTCAAGCAGCCCTGACTTGGCAGTTTCAGATTTTTATTTATGGATTGTAAACACAGCAAATTATTTACCGGGGGAATTTACTTAATAATGTCGAAATATTGAAAAATCAAATAAAATATATTGCACCCGTAACAATTCAGAAAATCCATAACAGTTACAAGGAAATATGATTTAGAATTGAATTATGTGCTGAAAGGGGTAGTGGGTTAATCAAATAGTTTGAAATGTTGGTTGGTTGTTTTTTCTCTTTTCCGATTTTAAGTGCACATTATACTAATACTGAAGTTTCAATTACAGTTTTGTCCATTTTAAATCAAACAAACTTCTCATTCCTTTGAATTATTTAAAGAAATTAAAAATTAAAAATCCCTCTTGCAAACTGAACCCAGAAACATACTGTATAGTAAAATATCCTGTTGTATAAAATGGTTATTGAATGTTTTGTACCTATACGTGATGACCCATCCATCTTATTTGCACTTTGTAATAATTAACGATTCAAATAATTATTAATAAATAAAACGGCGTGATATCCGAGGAGAATAGGAGATACTCGATTAGCCATGTTAATATTGTGTCATAAGAGAAAGCGAGCAGTATTATATGCATACCGCACACTCCATGTAAATAAACTAGATGTAAACATTTACTCTTCTCTACATCTCTCTCTCTCTGTCTCTATCTTCTTTACATTATTGAAATTTTTATATAACTGTTGAACATTTTATGGAATAAATTCATTTTTAAGGTATAATTGCTATATTACATTTCATTTGAATGATCCCGATAATTTCAATTTGGTTTACGAAACGCTTGTCAGTATATTATACAATAAAAATATATATAGGATATACAGATTCGGCAACGGAAGTTTTATATATCCTGAAGTAAACGAGTGCGAGAAAGAAAACAACAAAAAGTAAGAACAGAAAGCCGGATATATTACTCAGCACGGTGTGTATCAATGCAGGGCATTGATATTGTTACGGCAAACGGTCTAGTAGAATGCGGTCGCGGTGAGCCGGGAGATCGAAAAATTTTCATTCGTGCTCCACTAATATAACAATCATCTGTCTCGCTTTCACGTAAGCGATTTTTGTTTTCTTTCTATCACCCGTTTACTTCAGGATATACAGATTCGGCAAAAGTAGTTTTATACATCCTGAAGTAAACGAGTGCGAAAAAGAAAACAAAAATCGCTTACGTGAAAGCGAGATAGAGTAAATTCCAATGTTACATCAAGAATAACAAATAAATGTCCGTGATAAATAGACTACATGAAAGTAAATGAATGATAAAATATTCAGATCAATACAAGTTGAGCCACAAAGAGAATATTTGATTTAAGAAAAAAATGTGATTCAAAAGTGTTATTATTTAATTTTGTTTGAAGCAATCTTATGTATTGTGAATAAAAAATTACCTACTATATAGTAAGTAATTTTTTATTTACAAATGGATTGAATAATTTTTTTGTATTTAATCTTTAATAATTCATTCAATAATGACTTTAATTATTTTATCATTCTTCGTATATTTATTTCTACCATTCAAAGGCAGTTCTTAAAGAACAACCATCTTGATTTTATATATTATTGTAAAATTAATTAGTCTAAACGTTATTATAAAATATACAATATTTCCTCCCTTCTTAAATATTTCGCAATATCTGTGAAGTAGGTATTATGTATTTGAATACCTTAGGGACAGTAAGGCGGTAGGTTGGTAATATAGAAAACCCTGCTGCCTACAAAAAACGACAAATAGATACGAGCACATTGGGCATGCATAGGAATAAGTAAGTATTATATTGATATCATATAAATTTAAAAAATAACGTGTTTCAGTTTAATAAAAAGTGTTTTAATAAATAAATTTATATACAACAGTAGAATGATGCAAAACTGCAGGGAAAAAAGAACAATTACATTTTTTTTATGGGGCACCCCACAAATTTGTGAGAATAATGAGAAAATAAACCTTAAATAACTTAAGCAAATTCGAGCAACTCGCGAGGATTGGCTAAAACTACTGTATTTCTTTAAATAAATATTTATTTTAAACACATTGGATATTTAGTGAGAACATATATTTCTTCTTTTTTTTTAGTACAACTGATATTGACTACAGAAAATAAAAAAACTAATAAAAAACTAATCTTTAAACCTTTCTTATGTCAAACGATGTTTCTAGAAACAAATATTTCAAATTAACGCATTTGACTATTTATATGTAACTTTTACTTTGTTCGGGCCTACGGCGAACTGGCCACGCCCCATCAGTATTTAAAACCGCTCAACCATAAGCAACCCAGTGTACCTCATAATGTATGTAAAATAGCATACTAAATCGTTGACCATAGAGGCCTCTGGATTAACTTCCGTCTCCGCCATTATTCATTTGGTATTTGTCTTGAAAAGCACGCAGCCGTTTTCTCCCGATTGCCAAATTCATCTGTAGCCTTCCTCATAGAATTTGTAAATTTAGCCGATCAGTAGAAGTTTTTCCGTATTTTGTATATTGATCTGTTTTGTGGAACTAGTCTTGAGGAAATATTGTCACTACTTTGTAGGATTTTAGGCGACAAAATGGTAAGCATCCTTTCTCCATTGTCCCCTCTTCGTCTGTTGACATGTGATTTTTGCTATTTTAGGCCACTCCCGGCACGCTGTTAACACCTACAGTTTTGGATACGTTACTGGTTATCGGTTTTAAATATCACGTCTGGTTTATGCGACGATTCGAAGAGCGCCTTCGCCGCCTTCACGGCGGTCACCTAGGCCAGATCACATTACCGAGGGGCCTACGGAACCGTCGAAAATCATGTCCAATCTTTGGGGGCTCGTCGCTGATATAGATCATTATTTCTACACTACGGCGGTAGCTACCAAACAGTAATATATATATATAGATGTTTTAATATTTTGCTTCATAGTAAAATAACCTATAAAATACATCGTGTATGTCACTCAAATTGCTAAACTTGTAACATATAGTTTGTCCCACGTCAGTTGTCGCAGCATTAAAGTGTTTGTATTTGAGAATCAGGTTTTATTGTCACGCCAGAGAAAACGAGACCTACTACTAATTCATTTTGTAAGTATAGGGCACTGAAACGCCCAGAGATTACTGAGCTAGATTACTTATTTTTTTGTCGTGAGCACTACATCACCAGTCCGGGCTAGCCGTGCCACGACTGTGCTACACACTGTGCCCTCACTATAGTTATAATCTACCCTTGTATTATCACACATTAAGGGGTAGAAGCCCTGTAGCAACTTGAAAAGCCTTATTAAATAATTTTCTAAAGTGTGACGTACTATCAGCCAACTTAAGAGCCCAGAGGCCGTCGGAGTTTTAACATATCTGCTATCATTCAGTTGGTTATAATAATTAAGAAAAGTCATTTGGTACGAAGATAAATAAAGCAATAATTTATGCATTTATGGATTTACTTTTCTTTTTTCTAGATGAACAAAATCTTAAATCTAGGCGTCTATGGAATTATTTTTCTTTCTATTTTAATTTTTTTAAATTTCATATATATGTTATAAACACCGAAATTCAAAAAGTAAATCCATAGAAACCTAGATTTACTTATTTATCTTAGTACCAAATAACTTTAATTAATACTCATAAACAGCCGAAGGAGAGCGTATATAGAATTTTCAGATTTCTCAGATGTTTCAGATTTCTCTAACCTACCGCGGTTCAGGAAATCCACTGTGAAAATTTTATTTTTCGGCAAATTAATTTTTTAGAAATATTTGTTAATAAAACTCATTAATAGACTTTGTTTTACTTTTTATTCTCAGAGTTTGTAAATTACATTAAAAAAAATTAAAATTTAAAAAAAAGTAGATTCATAAATTATTGTTTGTTTATCTCTATACCAAACATTTTTTCTTAATTTTCATAAACAACCGAATGATACCGGCAAAGATCCCGACAACAGCGACGGTAGGGCTATTAAAGGTGTAGTAGAAGGTGTTTGCCAGCAACCAACAATATCAACAGTAATTTTGCAGTCTCCATTAATAGATTAGTGCATTATTAAGGTATTGGTCAAAACTTGTCTTTATTCAATAAAAGATTTCTTTAGATTTGTAAATTTTAGGGCTGCTTTGCTAATCTAAGATCTAATTTATTTGTCAACAATACCTCAAAAACTATTTCCTCTCATTATTTGGGCATAAATTATCATTTTTGTTATTTCTTGGGATATCAGTTAGTAAAAGCACTATTTATGATATACATATTTTGAATAATAATTCATGTTTAAAAAAGGTTCAGATTTTTTAATTTATTTGGTCGGAGCTGCGACATATAATTTTAAGGATTCCTAGTCATACAATAATGGTAGTGTAAATGGCTACAAGCTACACTGTTCAGTAGCAGATGACACAATTAATAATTAAAGATTTATAGTACCCAACAATTTTAGGAACCAAACTATATAGTTATACTTTCCACCAAAAGGTGGCTATATTAATTTTGACAAAAATTGGAAATCATTTCAAATTTTATACTACAAAATGATTATAATAAATTAATGTATAAAAGTTGTCTATGAGGTAATAAATCAATAAATAATGCATTTATTTCCAACAGGAATCATAGAATTGTTACAGAGAACATGAGAATATAAATTACAAAAGTATGAGAAAATATTCAAATACAGAGTAAGCCTAAAATTATGAAATAGTATACATTAAAAAATATATATGAGTAAAACATTAAATATACGAGTGAGCAGAACATTGTGAAATAATAAAAATAGAATTCCAAATAATATGATGAACTGGACCCTAATATTGTACAACCTACGCATTGGAGATAACAAAAACCTAAATAGATGGCTTTTAAAATGCAGTAAGCCGTACACGAGGCAGTAAAGGTATATAAATAAAAAAATTAAAATAATGTAAAAAACATAGTATCAGGGTAGGTGTACATATATTATGAGTTGCTTCTTAGATATAAGTCAATTATACTATTTAACCTGTCGTGATTAATATCACAAAGACCGGAAATTTAATTGAATACTTTACACATATTAAACATTGGTGATTTGCACATAAGGTTGGTACGACTAAAGGGGGTATAAATATAATCACTATCACGAGAATTCAATCGAGGGACCAAAAAGCAAAGCTTATTCACACGGGATAAACAATCGATATTATTAACTAGATTGTACAAAAATGAAAGAGCAGCGCAGTTCCTTCTTTCACTTAGTGAAATCATATTAACTATATCTAATAGGAGGTTATTATCAGTGCCTCGCTGAGGAAAAACCATTAGTTTTAAAAAACATGAACTTTACAAATTTTCTCTGGACAGATTCAGTTAATAAAAGCATATTTTGGTATATAGGAGGCCATATGAGAGCGGCATATTCTAGCTTGGATCTAATGTATGTGAAATATAATATTTCCAAACTTTCAACACTAGAGAAGCAGCTCCAGTTTTTGACAAAGAACCTGAGCAACTTAGAAGCTGACTTTGTCATTTGCTTAATATGGTATAATAACAGCTGAAATCATCGAAAGTCCATAATATAGATTCGTTATTAAAACTAGAGATTGGTAACACTGTTCTATGACTGTCAAACTGTAAAATTTATTAACCATAGATTATGTTTTGTGAATTCAAATCATAGAACTCCAATTAATACGATCGATTTAGAGGCAAAGTCGAAATTTGCCATAATGAAACTTTTTGCAGCTTGTTTGTTTTGTTGTCTCAATTCAAAGTCATAAATAATTTTTCAATCTCGGCTATTGATCACAAATTGTTATAAACAATGATTTTGTTGATAATTTGTTAACTCGCTAAAATCAAGTTAAAATTAAATGAAAAAAAGATTTTTATGTATCTTATCAAAAAATAACAATGTACTCTTGTAAAATTTTTGAATAGATTCGCATTTTCCGGGAAAATATCTCAGGTTTGCATTTGCTGGAAAAGTCGATGAGGAAAAACGGTTCGTATTAAAAAAATTAACACTAAACTGAATTTTTTCCTCCTTTTTGGTCCGGGATCCGACGCCCCTATTTTAAAGTGATTACTAACCAGGCTGAATTTTCGTGAGTAGCTTCGTTTTGACGAGAAAAGTTGGAACTTTTCTCTCTGCAAAAATTCTCGGTAGAAGTTCTACTCAGCTGCTAAATATGTTGATCGTGGAACTGACACTTTCATGGCGTAGGACTAGTGTAAAAAACAGGGAGCTGCACTTGTCTTACAAAAGAGATGTAAATATGTACTAAATATGTAAGTAAGTATGTAAAAATAACGAGGTCTGAAATTTTATTAGTAACGGGCTGATTTTTACACTATGGTTTAATTAATATTTTTTAAATCGAATGGACAAATTGTTCTACAAATTTTCTGGCAGGTTTTCCAGTCCTACGCCATGAAAGTGTCAGTTCCACGAATAACATATTTAGCGCCTACGTAGAACTTTACATACTTCTACGAAAATTTTGGCAGAGAAAAAAGTTGGAAAACTCGTCAAAACGAAGCCACTCACGAAAATTCAGCATGTTAGTAATCACTTTAAAAAAGGGGCGTCAGACTATTTTGGAAAATTTCAAACCGCTGTACGTATTTAGAATTAAGGGCCAGAATAATAGGGAAAGATCTGGAATAAGAGTCACAGAGTATAAGAGAAGCGGATTCAAGACATTGGAGCAGTTCAATATTGGATATTAAAGTGAAAAGGAACAAGCGATCGGATTAGTGAAATGTACAGTGTCTTGTAGTGAATTATAGTGATTAAAAGTAGAAATTAGTGCTGTAATTATAAGGACTAATTATTTAAGTTAACTAGTTGTTAAATAAATCAGTGATTAGTGTTACTCGTGTTGCACTTATTGAATCCTCGCTTGGAGTGGGGAGAATTTTTTATTTGAATTTGAAATGTTATATGAAACTAATTATCCTACAATGATACAAATAGGTCATGACAGTAAGGACTGCCGGTAAGGCATACCTGACTGCCCAATGAATTAACTGACGATGAAGTGGCCCATAAAACCAATGACTCTATCTCACCAGGATCAAGTATCAGGACCATCAGTAGCTAATCAGGCTCTATTAATCAAATGAATTTCATATTCATTTTTTCCTGTAAAACTAAACTCTTAATTTTATTTTGTTTACTTGTGGCTATTTACATTTGTCAATTAAGGGAAACAAATTACAAGTGTTCATACTTCCGCATGTAACTGAGTTTTTGTGTATTTTATTTAATAAATATCATAGCCCAATAAAATGGGAAAAATTGGATGAAATAATTCAGAGCGGGCTGAAATTTTGGAAGCAGGTTTATTTTGTGGTACTTTTTAACATATCAAAAGTCCCCACCCATAGACGCCGACGGAGGAGTGGGGGGGGGGGCAAAAATAGGTTAAAAAAATCGGTTTTTCACAAAAAACTCGGAAAGTATCAACTTTGCTGTAAAATATGTACACATGAAAATTATAGGTAATAAAAATCCGCACAATTTCGTTTTTTTTAACATCGTACGACCTATTGGAGCCGAGATAGACTTTTTTGCAATTTTGACAGTTTTGCGATGCAACGGAAACGCGCGCGTTCTTCGTTAAAATCTCAAAAATGGTCGTTCGGATCACAAAATCTTTCAAATAAAAGTTGTCCAGAATTCGATTATGAACAATTTTCTTTTATTTTTCATTTCCATTCGATCAATATTGGCAGAGAGATGAATTTTTAAACATCTTTATAGCGTGCTATCAGAATATTTGTTTCATGATAAAACCGATAAAACTCGAAAACCCTAAATCGTACGCATATAGTATATCCAATGAAAGTTAAAGAAAATCTAATTTCGAATATGATGGTGTATGTACAAAATGATTTTGATAACGAATGAATGGAGATAAAAGGGAAAAACATGAAAAATTGTCATTTTCAAGTGCATTTTGACAAATAGCTATTTTTTTATTGGCTTTGGGCAATAATGACACTAAGGGTTTTTTGAAGGGAATTAAATTATCTGTAAAATGAGCTCCAAGTGACCTTCATACGATGAATGGTTCACGAGTTACAGCTGTTTAAACCTATGAGCAAAAATTTCCTTTTTATTATAAATTTAAATTTAATTAATTTAATTTATCTCCATTCACTCGTTATCAAAACGATTTTGTAGATACACCGACATATACAAAATTTAATCCTCTTTTCATTAGATACACTATATGCGTACGATCTATCATTTTCGAGTTTTTATTGGTTTTATCGTGAAACAAGAAGTGTCGCCGGCGTCTTCTTGTGGGGACTTTTGATATGTAAAAAAGTACCACAAAATAAGCCTGTTCCCAAAATTTCAGCCCGTTCTGAATTATTTCATCCAAATCGACAAATCTCGTCCAATTTTATTGGGCTATCACCGTATCATGAAGAAAGGGGATGGCTTCGTACTGCGAGTTTTTCATATACATTATTTAAAAAAATACATCACGGTATCATGAGAAAATGAGGTGTTAAAAATACACAAGAAGGTGACGATAAAAATCAGAGAAAATGATGCTTTTTACCCCCTTTTTGTTTCGTAAATTCGAACTACACTTTGAGATATCTTCAATCGTTTATCGCGGCATCATTTTAAATAACTTCTTATACGAAATAAATACTGTCAGATATAAAAATACCAAGAACTAGTGCGGCATTTTCAAAGCATAATTAACACGTTTTGGTAATTTTGTAAACAGTGTGAATGAGTATGTAGTCTCATTAAAACAACTACAGTTATGTCTTGAAGCGATAAAAGGAATTTTGAAAGAATTTAATGACACACAAGTGAACCAAATGCATACATATTGTGATATTACGGATGAACAGATCACTAAAGAATTACTTATTCTAAAAGTATTTTATTTTCATTTGTCCGAATTAAACGATAAAATAATTGTTTAATTTCTCCGTGAATTTTAAATCGTTTAAACGAGGTGTTTCTCGTCATTAGCATGTAACATCATCGGATTTTATTCTAGCTGCTAGCCCTAGCTTTGAAAGAATGTTGCCCGCTCAAGTTTGGCTGCAAATTAAGAGTCAAAAGAGTTGTATTTATATAAAAAATACAACTAGTTATAAATATTACATTGTAGCTAAGTGTACAAACACAAAAAAATAAACATTTCAAAAAGTTATGTTTTAATGGTACTAGGAATGTTAAATTTAGTGATATGATGCAGTGTCATGAAACTAGACGACCGAATCGCAAAATTATCGCCATTTTGACAATCATTATTACTGCTATGTTGATTCTATTAAGTTTCTCATTTATACAAAAAACAGATTTAGTGAAATTAACAAAGCAAAGGATAAAATTATTATTTGATGGCAGGAAGTAAAATGTCTAAAGTCGCCATGATCGGCTCCTTGGCGTGAAAAGTGTAAAAATTGTAAACTTGTATGCTTAGTTGGGTCTGTTTTTTTTTTTCTAATATTCTGTATATAACGGCAACCTGTGCAGCTGGCTAATGGGACATACTCAAGGCCAATTCAAACTCGGACAAAATAAAATGTCAACCTTCACGCCCAGTAGCATCCTCTTAAATTAACGGTACCTGTTAAGAACATCAAATGGTAGTTAGAGGCTGTTAATAATAGTATTGTTCAAGCGGATAATTAGAAATTCTGAAAACTATCAAGACCATGCGAACGCAGCGTTCATACAAAGACATCATATCAACTGTTCTCGACTATTCAGGTATTTAAGCAGGTCGATATTCTTTGTACTAATTGTAGACAGTCAAAATATTTTTTCGATTTTGTTTAGAATTTAGGATTAATCAGCGCGAATACTACAATCGTGCATTCTATAAATTTGAAGGACTTCTTTTCACGTTTTTTTTAATCACTCGAAAACTACGATGTCTAAAGAAAAAGTGTCGATATACAAAATTGAACTAGATGAAATTTCCCATAAATAATGTATTAATTTTTCTTGGATCAATAGTTTATTAGATACAGAGGATGGAAAAATTGTGAATTTTCAAAAAAATTGAGTTTTAATGACCTAAATGACATTTCAATACTGAATGAACTTAAAATCAACAGTAAAACTATATTACTAATAATACATGAACATTATCTTAAATTTAAGTCAGCTGAATCAAAATCGTCGTCGTCGTCGTCCACATTGTCGTCTATTCGTCACCATTCGCGCACGTTCCATGGCAAGTCCCGCACACCATGGATCATAAAATGCACTGATACAGGGGTGGAGGGTTGCTGAGCCATTGCTGTATCTATATGTAAGTAAGCGTATTGATGTAACAAAAAATATATGTAAAAAATAATCAATATACCTATAAATAAACTCTGAAAGAGGGTTGATGACTTTGGTTATTGGCAACATGGCTAAATTAGGTTTTGGATTGGTGGATGATTTTATGATGCAACATATCGATGTTTATTTAAATCTTGCTCATCTACAGTCGCTTGATAGATCGCTAAAAACATATTCTCATCAGCCTGTCCGACTTTGTTTGGTAGTGTAGAGGGGTTAGTGAAGATGTCGGGTATTTCTTTCATGGAGAAGGAGGATAGTTTCAGCAAAAGGAAGTTGTTGGAGTTTGCTCGTTGAAAACAATTTTGATTCCACCTTCCCCCTTCCAAGTTTCATGAGTACACGTTACTACCTGGTGGTGCCAAAGCAACGAGTCGAACAACCAAGTTCACATCTTCTATTATTGTGGCAGTAGGAAGTACAGCAGCTGTCTCTAATCTTACAATAGTGCCATCAGCATCCCCTGTAGCAACTCTTGTTTCTACTCCCTTTGCCGTCATTTTGTGTGTGAGTAGATGGCTTCGTTCTTTTCGTTTGCACGAGAATGCTCCTGTTGAACAGCAACATTCATGCTTTTATTAAAATGAATGCCAACGGAAGTTTTTGTGAGGCCTCTTCGCATCTGCTCTGCTCGTTTCGTAAAGTTGACATTACCATAACCATTAAAACCATAGTACAGTTTTGAACGTAATATTTGAGTACATAGACTATGTATCGATCGCAAATTGAATAAATATTTCATTTCACGCGGTGAAGCAGGAAACCAAGATCTACAACATTGGTGCTCGTTGTGAGATCATGATTTGCTTAATTATCCTCTGGGAAAGTATTGTAGACAGAAGATTTCTTTTCTTTCATGAGCTCTACAACATCTTCAGTCATTTTTGCTATGGCAGTCCTTTGGAAAATTGTCAGAGGTTTAACAGCCACTGTCTTGCCATTCATTTAATAGCACTGATCATACTGGCCAATGACAAAGCCACATTCTTCCTTGACTGTCTGACGTCACCAAATTTACAGCCAACAATACTTTGAATTGTTTTGGTTCCAATTTCTGGTGCTTAGTGACTATTTATTTTGCAGTTTCCAATGATGCCTGTCAACAGAAACATCAGCGAATTCTATTTTTAATTTGTCAAATCATAAAAATGATCTATAACGTTACAATGGATTCCATATTATTTATTCCAGGTGTTTATGTGTGGTCTCCTAAACAAACATATTTTGTCCTTTATTATAGCACTAGTGCACTTAGATGTTCTACAGACATTAATATTCGGTCTGAGTCGACTTCATTTAACATCAAACTTCCATTTTGTACCATTAAAATATGATTTTTCAAAATATTATTTATTCCAGGTGTTTATGTGTGGTCTCCTAAACAAACATATTTTGTCCTTTATTATAGCACTAGTGCACTTAGATGTTCTACAGACATTAATATTCGGTCTGAGTCGACTTCATTTAACATCAAACTTCCATTTTGTACCATTAAAATATGATTTTTCAAAATTAGCTATTTTCCACCTTCTGTATCTTGTAAATTGTTGACTGTAGGGGAAAAATGAATAAGACGTCTTTTGTAGGAAATTTTATCTAATTTAATTTTGTGAATAGACACTTTTTCGCTAGAAGTTCTAGTCTTAGAGATATTTAAGAAAAACGAGAAAAGGGAATTTGCTACCCCCGCCGCTCGCCGCCCACCGGTCAGGACTTTTAGTATAAAACTGTACAAAAATTAATCTCTAACTTAGCTGGTGAGCCCACTGGGCAGTGATTGGGGGGTCTACTTGATAATGTTTTGATATAAGATCCACTCAGTGATAATTATGTCACATACTGAGTTTGGGATAATCGCATATTTGTATTTGCAGGAATTTTTAGAGGGTAATACATAAAATATATGCCCATAATCAGTTCACCGCGCACCGGTTTAATTCTTCCCTACTTCATCATTGCCCAGAATACTAAGGGCGTATTTAAAACTAGGTCATATATGACCAGATTCGTTATCAGTGTTCTCGAAAACTCCAAGTCCCAAGTTTCATGAAAATCTGATGAAATTCTGAATTTTGACCGCTATTGTCTACCTCCGGGCCCACTGTGCTGCGCCTAGAAGATAAAGGGATATTACTTATTCGTTTCATTTCCCCATTTATATTTAAAGTAGGGCAAGTTTTCATTATTTATGTAATATTTTTCTCTTACCACTAGTAGGTTACATTACATAAATTATAACGATTTATAATTAGCTTAAAAAATATAAATGTCCATTTTATTGTTGCCATTTAATCAAACACGATTTGGTTATATAAATACATAACTACGAAATATCAATACCTTTTGTTCAAGGATATTACGTATATTAGAGTAGTCGATACTCTAAAACCAATATTGAACTTCAATTTGTATAGTAACTCTTCCTTTGGTTTTATTTGAATAAAAAGCAGTCAAATATTTATTTTCAAACTTTCCACAGATCATTCTTAATAGTAGAATAAATAATACAATCAAAGGCACGGTATCTGATGCGTAAACCGTTGTTTATTGTTGTTTTTGATACTAGTTAAAGTCAATCAAATCTCTCAGTTTGCTCTTAATAGGCTATTACATTCATCATCTATTTATTTAGCTGTAGATATAATGAAGGATAGCGAACGAAAGAAAGTAACTTAATTTGGTCGAATTCTTTTGGCAGTACATTTTATTAATTCTCCTGCTGTTGAACATTTTCGCAGATGTTTGCTAGCCTGGCGGGTAGTAGAAATATATAATAAATTTTCGTAAAGTAGTGGATAAATTCGATAAAATATGTACAAATATTTTTTGGGACAATCGATCGGACATGTCAAACTTTTCATATTGAATGCCATCTGTTGATATATTTTTGAAATTTTTTTAGTAGTAAGTTTCCACAAAATATGACGTAATTAATATTTTTTACAAAGCAACCCCCATCTTTTGTTACGGAATTTGAAGAAGGGCATTTTTTTAATATAAAATACGGTAAATAGTCGCGTAAGTAGCATAAGAACATCTTTTAAAAATATCACAGTAAAATTTAAAAATACTAATTTTAATAGAAACGAAGAAATTTAATAATCAACTAAATTAAGTGTTCAAATTGGGCTCTAACTTTAGACCATGTGTCTCTACGCTCTAATGGACTACCATTACATTAGTGAAAACTATTGTTTTACCAACAGATAATGGTAATGAATATAGCATACGCGCAAAAATTGCTTTGGAAAAGCAATACAAAATTAAAGATAATTTAACTCCAGAATAAAAGTTATCTATACATTCTTTAAAGCGCGATGAAAGTATAAAAATTTTGCCAGCAGACAAAGGTAATGCCACAGTCATTATAGATAAAGATATATATAACACAAAAATCATGACTCTTGTAAATGAGGGACCCTACTCAAAACTAAACAAAGATCCAACAAAGTCAATAGAGAGCAAAATTTACAGAACTTTGTTTAAATACAAACATGAATTTAATTATTTTGAACGAAGGAAACTTACACCACATCATAGTAAGCCTCCTCATTTTTATGGCTTACCAAAGACACATAAACAAAATATTCCTTTAAGAACAATTGTTAGTTCTATTAATTCACCATGTCATAATTTGGCAAAATTTTTACTTAAAATTATTGATCCATTATCTGGAAATACCGATTCATATATTAAAAATAGTAAACATTTTATAGAAAAAATTTATGAAAACGATATTCATGAATCACACCTGATTGTTAGTTTTGATGTAGTTAGTCTTTTTACCAATGTTCCGGTAGATGAAACTTTAAAAATAGTTAAAGACAGATTACTAAATGATAATAATTTGGAAACTAGAACTAAATTAAGTGTAAATAGCATAATGGAACTCTTAACACTGTGTATAAAGACAACCTATTTACAATTGGACAATGAGTTCTATCAGTAGGATTTTGGTATGGCTATGGGGTCTGCATTATCACCAATTTTAAGCAACATATTTATGGATAACTTTGAGAACACACATGTTCAAAATTGTATAAACAAACCAGTTGTCTGGTGGAGATATGTTGACGACATCTTTGCAATTTGGCCTCATGATGTCGATTTACTAGATAGTTTTTTGGAAAATATAAATAGTAAGGAACCATCTATTAAATTCACATTAGAAGTAGAAAGTAGGAATGAACTACCGTTTTTAGATGTTTTAATTAGAGGGGTAAATAATACAATTTAAACAAGCGTTTATAGAAAACCAACGCATACTAATAGATATCTAAATTTCAACTCAAATCAGTCGATAAACATTAAAAGGGGTGTAGTAAAATGTTTATACGATAGGGCCAAAATAATTTCATCTAATAATGAAATATTAAATAACGAGAAAAAATTTATCAAAGAGGTTCTAGTACAAAATCAATATCCTGAAGCCTTTGTTGATAGAGTTTTCATAAATGTTGAAAATAGGGATAATCAGGTACGACAAAAACCTGAACGTCATTATACAGCAATAATTCCTTATGTATACGGACTATCGGAAAAGCTACGCCGTATAGGTGACAAATTTGATGTTAGGACGGTATTTCAAACGGGGAACACTTTAAGATCTATTTTAACAAAAACAAAACCGATAAACAGGGAGCAGAATTCAAAAAACTGTATTTACAATATCCCGTGTGAATGTGATAAATGTTATGTGGGTGAGTCATCCAGACCTTTCAGTGTGAGGTTGGATGAGCACAAGAATTACATTAGAAGGAATGAAATTCAGAAATCAAAGATTTGTGAACATGCTTGGGAAAACGGACATAGAATAAACTGGGACTCGGCAAAAATTTTAACAAAAGAAACAGATACCAAAAAAAGGAAAATTAAGGAATCAGCAATAATCTTATTAAATGAATATAAGTGCTTATCGAATTGTTCTGTAGATATTTGTACAACCTGGCTACCAATGTTAAAAGAAGAATTTAACAAACTCAACATTATATAAAAGAAAATATCATCAGTTCTATGTTCTGTGTAAGTAGTAAGTATCTATGGAAATAACATAAACAGAATCTTAAAGCTGTGTATTTGACATACACAGCAAAATAAGAGTTCTTCAAAAAAAAAGCTTGAAAACGGAAAGAGATTACTTTCCGAAACGTCAGCTAAATACATTATTTCTGTGTTTATTCCGATTTATATTATTTGCAAAACATAACCTCTGACTTTTCCTTTGGCGTAAACGTCACGGGCGCAGAGGTTTTTTCCCAATAATTCTATTATTTTGTAGATTCGGTGATTTGTTTTAAAGATGATAATAATACATGTGGTAGAAAACCCAAATAATAGGAAAGAATATTCTTATGTTATTGAGATAGAAAATTCCAATTCTCTCTTTCGGAAACAGTATTTGTCGTGATAAACTTTTCCTAACCTAACCAAAACTGAAACGACTAATATCTTGTGCTTCATTATATGTTGGAATATTTTCAGCACATTGGAAGGTAAACGAAATCAGGGTTGGACTATAGACACATCAAAATAAGTAAAGAAATAACAGATACCACTATATAAAATATGGTATAGAAAAAGTAATACTTTTAGTAGATGTTTTTATTAATTAGAAAGTTTAATTATTTCATTTATGACATTTCCCTTGTTCGTTTAAACAATAATTTTAATAAAATGCCTTTCATATATCCTAGATTAAATATAAATTCAATTATTGTATTATTTTAACACATAATAAAAATTTATTTGAATATTAAAAATACATAAACATCAAGCTATCAGACACATTAACTATCGTACCGCTCCGTGTTTTATTTGGTACAAAAATAACATCATCCTCACTAGCATCTGAACTATTTAATAAACCATTGTTTAAGCCACTGTTACTACATTTTGAACTAGTACTAGGCACCTTTCGTGTTACATCATTATTACTTTGTGGACAAATTTTAATAAACAAAAGTGACAAAGTGTTACCAGTATTTTACTGTACATTATACGATTTAGCTTTAATATTTGATTTCGATTGAACTGTACCCTTTCCATTTTTTATCTGACAATTTTGTTTTTACATGAACATTTTCATTATTTTGAAACTCATATTCATTATGATTTGCATTCCTATCATAATATTTTTTTGATAGGCTTGTCTAACCTTTAATTTATTTTGAATATTCCCATACTTATTACTTAGAGGTTTAAATTTTGATTTCTCGACAGCCAAATTATCCCTTAAATATCTAGTCATTAAGAGTTTAGCAAGAGAACCAATTTTTTCATCTATACGTGTATTTCTATAAAATGTAACGTTAAATATAAATCCTTATTATTGTATTTGGCCTTAATTAACGGTTTTTTAAAACACATTTTTTTCAACCTATCCATTTGATTGTGCATATAAAGGACTTGACATTATATGTGTAATCTGCCATTATTTTGAAAATTGTTTAAAATAAAGGCTAGAAAATTGTGGTCTCCCATCACTAATTACAATTTTAGGAATTCCATGACGTACAAAAATTGATTTTAATTATGTGATAATCTGTATTGAGGAGGGACAATCAAGTAATTTTACTAATTCCATGTATTTTGAAAAATAACCTACAACCAGTAAATAAATCTACCTATCTAAATAAAACAAATCGCATACAACTTTTGCCCAGGGTAGATTAGGTACCTCATGATGCAACATAGGTTCCTTTTAAACATAATATTTTTAGTCGCAAACTCCTCTATAAATCCTTATTTTTACTATAAGGAAAGTAACCAGACTGCAACCAAAGCTACAAATCTGGCGCGTTAAGTGTAATAATTGCATATTACCATCAAAACGCTAATGCTTCGATTGCAACAAACACCAGCCGAAAGACTGATCCTACTTAAAGGAGCTCCCTTGCCAGTCGTCACACACCACTTGCAGACTGCAGTTTCGAGCTGTTGGCTTTCGTCAGTGCAAGGTAGGTATGCGACGACCGACATGAGAATCTTTTGACTATAGTACATCCCGGTATTTTTACAATAGCGACATGTAAAACAGCCAGCAGGCGCCATCTAGCGGTCCAGTGTCTGTTGCAATCGAAAAATAAATAGCCTGACTTGGCTTAGCATAGTTCAAATGTGCTTTTAGAGGGCGGAATATTAAACATAATATTTTTAGTCGCAAACTCCTCTATAAATCCTTATTTTACTATAAGGAAAGTAACTAGACTGCAACCAAAGTTACAAATCTGGCGCGTTAAGTGTAATAATTGCATATTACCATCAAAACGCTAATGCTTCGATTGCAACAAACACCAGCCGAAAGACTGATCCTACTTAAAGGAGCTCCCTTGCCAGTCGTCACACACCACTTGCAGACTGCAGTTTCGAGCTGTTGGCTCTCGTCAGTGCAAGGTAGGTATGCGACGACCGACATGAGAATCCTTTGACTATAGTACATCCCGGTATTTTTACAATAGCGACATGTAAAACAGCCAGCAGGCGCCATCTAGCGGTCCAGTGTCTGTTGCAATCGAAAATTAAATAGCCTGACTTGGCTTAGCATAGTTGAAATGTGCTTTTAGAGGGCGGAATATTAAACATAATATTTTTAGTCGCAAACTCCTCTATAAATCCTTATTTTACTATAAGGAAAGTAACCAGACTGCAACCAAAGTTACAAATCTGGCGCGTTAAGTGTAATAATTGCATATTACCATCAAAACGCTAATGCTTCGATTGCAACAAACACCAGCCGAAAGACTGATCCTACTTAAAGGAGCTCCCTTGCCAGTCATCACACACCACTTGCAGACTGCAGTTTCGAGCTGTTGGCTCTCGTTAGTGCAAGGTAGGTATGCGACGACCGACATGAGAATCCTTTGACTATAGTACATCCCGGTATTTTTACAACAGCGACATGTAAAACAGCCAGCAGGCGCCATCTAGCGGTCCAGTGTCTGTTGCAATCGAAAAATAAATAGCCTGACTTGGCTTAGCATAGTTAGTATTTTTGCGACTAAAAATATTATGTTTAATATTCCGCCCTCTAAAAGCACATTTGAAATAGGTTCCTTTTGTTTATTTTTTTTGTAAAGATCTACAAATTGAACAATTTAATACAATATCCTCCAATATGTTTAGACATACTAAGCCAACTGCGCCACTGCAAATTTTCATCTTTTCTATAAAACTTTGCTGCTTCGAGATAATTATTAAAATTTTGAATCCAAAATTTTCAAATTTCTGAAATATTACCACTCATATCAGGTGGTGCAATATCACGATATTCTGCCGTTTTAGAGAGATTTTTTCTCTCGCCGTTTAACTTATAACTTTTTTGTTCGCGGCACTATGTAATAAATACGATGAAGTAGTTTCTTCCGGGTCTTGCCGTGGTCGTCGAACTTGACTTGACGATTCGCTGATCATCCTGTCAGCTTCTCCAGAAGGACTCATTCGTCGTGTTTGGTTGACCGTGACTTACTACGGTGCTGGTACTTGGCAATACCAGTCTCCACGTGTTACTAAGTCGATACCCATCCTCTCTATTAAAGTTGTTCACGTTTTTCATAATGTCCAGTGATTCCCTAATGATTCGCGAATAATAACATGTATTTCTGTCTAATATATTGACGCCCTCGTAGTCGATTTTATGGTTCTCGTTATTATGGACATGCTCTGCTATCGCCGACCTATCCGTGTATCCAAATCTGGTATTTCTCTGGTGTTCTTTGATTCTGCACTGGATACTACTACGTCCTGTTTGTCCGATGCAGCTCTTACCACATGTGCACTTCAACTGGTAAACACCTTTTGATAACAGTTGTCAGAGAATGGTAGCCTCAGTGTGTTAAAGCGGCTGGCTAGCAAACTGAGTTGCCTAGCGAAGCGGGTTCGATTCCCGCAAGGCGAAACAATTTTTCATTAAAAAAATTGCCCCAGTGGTTCGGAGTCCACATTAAACTGTAGGTCCTCGTCTCTCTTTGCCTAGAACAAGATCCTTGAGATCTTCCAGGGGGTTACTTCGGTAACTTGAGAGGCGGTTAAGAAAACATTTTTTTTTTAAGTTTGGGGACAGGGGCTTTGATTGAGGAAAGCATCTGCTGTATTTTCTTCACTGTTCGAAACCGTACACCTACTTTCTTCTTGAATAAAATCTTCTTCAGCCTATCTGTGACTCCCGCGACGTAGGGTAGGCATGCATACGTTGTTGGTTGTTGCTGTTCTTCTTCTGTTGTTCACCTCTGGTTATTTACTATTCGTTATTTACGCTCTCTTCTGTTGTGGATGGTCGTGAGATGTCGCATGTAGGTAACGATCGATGTGCGTTTTTTTTCTGTAGACGCCGTGGGCCAGCTTGCCATTGTGTGACCTTTTCACTAATACATCTAAGAAAGGTAAAGCTTCATCTTACTCGGTCTCCATTGTAAATTTGATACTTGGATGCTGTTTATTCAAACGGTCAAAGAAAAAAGATATAGATAATTCTCCATGCGGCCATATGATGAACGTATCGTCTACGTAGCGTAGCCAGCACTTTAGTTTATTCTCATTGCAGCCTATAGCTTCCTCTTCAAAAGCTTCCATGAATAGGTTGGCTATCGCAGGTGAAAGTGGTGATCCCATGGCTGCTCCTTGCTTCTGCTCGTAGAAGTCTCCATTCCATAGAAAGTATGTTGTAGACAGGCACAATCAGGCCAGATCAGGTATGTCTTCTCTTAGTCCTTTAGGTACAAGTTGTTGGCGAATCAGGTTAACTGTTTCCTCAATTGGTACATTGGTAAACAAAGATTCGACGTAAAAACTAACCAGGATATCATTACTCGTTATTTCCAAGTTTTCCAAAATTTCTACGAAGTGTCCGGAGTTGTTTACGTGGCTACTAGTCTTACCTATATAGCATTGTAGTGTGTCTGTGACAGAAAGAAAACGCACATCGATCGTTACCTACATGCGACATCTCACCACCATCCACGACAGAAGAGAGCGTTAATTAGAACTTTGGTCCACAGAGCCAACACAATATGCGACGACGATAACAAACCCGAAGAACTACAGAATGTCTAACAAGCTTTAAAGAAGAACGGATGCAGTCAAAGCAATATACCATGAATAGTAAATAACCAGAGGAGAAAACAGAAGAAGAACAGCAAAAACCAACAACGTATGCATGCCTACCCTACGTCGCGGGAGTCACAGATAGGCTGAAGAAGATTTTATTCAAAAAGAAAGTAGGTGTACGATTTCGAACAGTGAAGAAAATACAGCAGATGCTTCCCTCAATCAAAAACCCTGTCTCCAAACTGTGTAGAGAGGGTGGCTAATGCCACAAAAATTTTAGAGTCCCTTGGTTTTCGTATACACACTAAATACCAATTTAATTTTTAATTTAATAATAGGGTGGGGCTGGCAATGGGAGTGATAAGTGAGGGGCTGATGCCAAAAAAAATATGGAGTCCTTGACTTTTCGTACATGCCATAAATTGCAATTTTATTTATTTATTTATTTATTATTATTATACGGATTCACCATTACTGGACTTTATGGACTCTTACCTGCTTGCTGTGCCATCTACCCTTATTTATCCCATTTATCCCCGAACCCTTCAACGGAATTAGATCAAAATATAATCTAGTTCCAGTTCTCGGTATAATACAGAACTGTACCAAAAATTTAAAACTTCAAATGGGTCCAAGGCTCGAGACCCTTTATTTTGGAGTTACTGCGAGGGCAATGGTCGAAAATTCGAATACATGGGATGAAAAATTCAAATGTTCAAACTTTTCATCAGGAAGGTGTGCACTACAACATATCTCAATTTCAATCATTTTCACCCGAATTTATGTATTCGAATTTTCTACCATTGCCCTCGCAGTAAATCCAAAATAAAAAGTCCTCTAGCCATGGTCCCATTTGAACTTCTGAAGAGAAAGATCTAAACTACAACATATCTCAATCTAGATTATTTTCACCGGTATCCCAAATCCCATGTTGGTGTCAAGAATTACTCTTTTTAACGTAATTAATGATTAAAAAATATGTTAGTATTAAAATTTCTTTAATGACATCACGCGTGACCTGCATCGCTTGAATTCTTGCCTCGACTTTACTAGAAACATTACACAAATCAGAGCGCATAATGGCCCTTTCCGAATCAAACACAATCTACCATACCAGGCGTTGCCTATCTTCCGGCAACTCCTTTAGCCAACCGTCCTCTTCCCATAACTTATTTTTGCACTCTTAGCTTCTTTTACTCTCAACTTTAAATTTTTAATTCTTTTCCTATCCCTCTCTCCGTTTGTTATTTTTATTTTTTGTTGTTTTCTTCCAAATTCTTTTCAAACCCCCTCCTATAAAATCATCAAAATTATCAAAAATTTCAAAGAAAATTGCAACATTTTTAATCACATTTTGAGTGGCTGGGGTGCTTCCCTCACCTGCATTGTTTCAAACGGGTATTTGTCGTTTGTCTGTATTTATCCATTTTAACAATCAAAATCGAATCAGTGAAGTCCGCGAGTTTTAGTTTTAAGTTTTAATTGTTTTTATCCGTCTTTTTGGAATTTTAAATGCTATTCATCCGTTTTATTCAATATTTTTGTGTTAAAGGTGATGGATGTGTATGTTAGTGTCTGGGTCTATTAGGGTATTTTAGATTATACGTTTAGATTTAGGCACTTTTGTTCACAGTTTTAAGTTGAACCAGCCTCGCCCCATCCAACCCGTCATTTACCGCGGCGCTTCGCACCGCGGTTGGCGGATTGACTCTGGGCCGAGGCCTGACAATACATTGTATTATTTTAAACAGCAAATAAATATATTGGTATTGGTATTGGCCAAACCGCAAACCGAAACAATGTTAATAATGCCAGTTTGCATTTATTTAGAAAACTAGAATTAATCTAAAATGAACTCTTAGATTTTGCATAATTATTTCTTCCCAAGGAAGATACCATAAACACCCATAAATATATCTGAAAATGCATATTTGGACTCATAACACTATATCTTTAAGGTATTAACGAAACACAATATGCGTATACCAGGTGATACAGGAGCATGTAATGCCTAGTAATTTTTTTATTTTTTAAAATATAATTTTTACATTTGGATATGTTAATATTATTATATATTACGTTAATATTAATTTTTATTTTCTGTTTATTTAACTACACTTTTTAAATTATCTTGAAACTTATTGATCTTTTTTGATCTTCTTGATCTCGTATTATAATTATCACATATACTCAGTATATCCCCTCCAAAAGATTCGAAACTTACCGTGGCAATGTTGGTGGAACGAAAACGCAGATTGCGCTCTGTGTGGAGGGGATATACTGAGTACAGATGTGATATCTATAACACGAGATCGCAAGCGTTCGGATCGCGCGACCAGATCGCGCCCTGTGGGGAAGAGGCCTTAGAGCGTAAGAGACACATTGAATGGTCTAATGTTCTAACAACGCTCTAACTAACCTTTAATCCAAATTAAATCATTTAACCGCAAGAGACCATCAAAGTTGGTTCAAATAAATTATTTTTTCAAATAACCTCCAAACACTGTGCCTAGTTAGAATAAATGATCATGATGATGATGATGATGTTTTCATATGGATGATTTTATAATATTTTAATCTATTTAATAAAAGTGCAATTTAATTTTTACGAAATATTAGTCTACAACATTAACGGTGGTCACAGTGAACAGTTACTGTGAAAGAAAAATGGAATACAAGTTCCTGTAAACTGGATCGCATTGCTATTATTTTTGTTATGAAACAAATAAGCAGCGAAATGTAGGAATTGGGTTTAAATTGATAATACAGTGGTGGTATTTACTTAAAAATAATTGCCAAAACTATTACACCATAAACATGGAACTAATTGGTGTATCCATTTGATCAAAGAAAATAGAAGGAATTGTGTCATTTAAAAACATGATTAGCAGATTTGCTCAAGGGTGGTCATAGTTCTCGCCTTTCTCTAAATGTTATGAAATCGATTTCTCGAAAAACAAAAATAATGAACCAATTTTCGTGGTGCATCAAATATAAAATAAAATATTTGTTTCGAGAAAGTTAAGTGTATCTCTGATGAAGATATTGTTATTGCATGTGCATGGGACATTATCGTGAATGCGGGACTAGTTAATCTATAGAGATTGGAACTTACGGGTACCTTAAAATTATTTTCAACCGCAATTTAACGATATCGTAATGACAAGATTTATTTCTATTGACGTTCTGGCGTAGTTTAACTACTAGTTCTCCATTTAATCAGGACACATGGAGACAGACAATACACAGCAACCATTCCCTACGACATGTCATCTGCCGCTCTCTTCGAATTCGGAACAGAAGAACGACTAGCCGTTTTGTCTCTTATAAAATCGCGATTTATCGTCTTGGCAACACTAGAAGAAAGTCGCTAAATAACTATGCCTTAGCCAGAATTCGAACATAGGTCTCATTCATATCAAACCTAACACATAAACACCGAAACACTGATCCGGTTGTTTTTCCAAATCCTCTGATACCGTTTCTAAAAGAGTATTAAACTACTTTCGATATTTCTCAGATAGTTTTTACAGGTTAAAGAATCTATGCATGATAAGCAGAACACGAGAGGCTCCTAAATATTGTCTGATTTACCAACCGGTTTTTGCCAAAATTTCTTTTTACTTTCCGATATATGTAATATATTGGAAAGTGTGGTGATAGTGCAAAAATCGATGTTGACTTTTTGATGAATTTACACGTTTTCAAGTACATGAAGCCAAAAAGTGGTTTTTAAAAAATGCGTCTGCTGAATGCCGTCCGTTGCCTGTGATCGCAGCTAGAGCCTAAACTACTGAATTGATTGTGCTCAAATTTCGTTCAGAATGGTCACACCCCGGGGAGAAATCGCAAAATCGAACCTAGCTCAAATATGAGGGGAGTACACCCGTAAAAACTGATAATTTTTTTCTCAAAAACGGTTCTAACAATTTTAATCAAATTTAATACATAATTACTCCCTTAGTACTAGTATAAGATAGCACGACTTTTTCGTTGTGAAAATGGAACAAAGGTCACTTATCTGGTATACAGGTTGTCTAAGATGGCTGAAGGGGTAGGAGTGGGCGTAGGAAGGCCCAAATGTAAGCTATCAAAAGCCTTCGGCAACACCCCAACCATCTTCCAGGCAGAAATTCATGCTATAGATCTGTGTGCCCACGAATGCCTAAATAAAGGCATTCGAGGGCAAAGATCTATATACTATCAGATAGCCAGGTAGCATTTAAAGCTCTAAGGTCCTATACCTTCGAGTCTAAAATTGCCTGGTAATGTAAACAATCCCTGAAGCAACTGGCCAACAACAACGAGATTACCCTGATGTGAGTGCCAGGACATGAGGGAGTACAAGGTAATGAACTTGCTGAGAGTCTTGCCAAAAAGGAGCTGAAGCACAATTCATTGGACCTGAACCATTTTGTGGCCTGTCCAAGTGACACATAATGGAGGAGATCCAAAAATGGGAAAAGGAACAAAAAAGTCCTACTGGAGGAATACTTCAGGTCTAAGACAAGTGAAAAAGTTTATAACTTATTCGGCAAAAAATACCACAAGGCTTCTCGAACTTGAAAAGTCCGAATTAAGGCCGATAACAGGCCTTCTAACTGGCCACTGCCCCTTGAGATATCATCTCAAGAATATGGGCAAGGCAATAGACGACAAATGCAGATAATGCGATACTGCAACTGAAACTGCGGAACATATACTTTGTCAATGTAAGGTATTAATCCGCACTAGGCTAAAGTTCCTAGAGCAGATGGAATTAACGCCTGAAGACATAAGGAAATTAGCCACCAGGAAAATCACAATCTTTGTAAAAGTCTTGGAATTCTGGGCAATAACTAGTTGTAGGGTAATTCACAAAAGATCTTTTACGTCGAAGTGAAGTAAGGCTATTCAGAGCCAAACAACCCCTGAAACAATCTACAATCTAGTCCTGAAAATGCAGGGACGGAGATCGTAAAGCGTAAGGTTATGAGAATAATTTTTTTTTCTTCTCTAAAACAGTTGAAACGATTGTGATCAAATTTGGCAGATGGATAGTTCCGTAGTAGTAAATGGCACGACTACTTTGTTCTAGAAAATTTAGGGAGGGATGTTGCAAGGGGTTCGGTTTAAAGAATTAAATAATTTCTTTCTTAAAAACGGCTCTAACGATTTTTATCAAATTTAACACATGACTACTCCCTTTTTTGTACTTGGAAGAGATAACGTAACTCGTTCTCTTCAAAAATGCATGAACGAAGACTGTGGGGGAAAACATTAAAATAATTAATTATTTTTTTCTCTAAAACGTTTCCAACGATTGTGATTACATTTGGCACATGGATGGTTCCTCAGTATCAGTATAAGACGACGACACTTCTGAAATTGGTTGAGAGAGTGGTAAATAAAAATTATTGAACCACAGCACTTAGGCCCCATTGGGCCTCTTCTACATCCTCCCTGTTGGCAGACCCTCGCCTAGGCCTCCAACCAACCTAATCTTGCGAAATAGGTGGTGATGCTACCTAGAGGCATCTCCCTTACGTCGGCCAAAGTAGGGCCAACGTTCTGCCAAAATGGATTCTCTGATGAGACGGCAGAACAGTCACAGTGTACATGTTGACTCGTCTCATCTTCTTGTTTACAACCTCTACAAAGAGGTGTTTCGCTTAATTTCATATTATGTAGATGTTTTCTTAACGGACAGTGTCCAATCTGGGTTTCTCATTATAAAACGTAGGTTCCTTCTGGACATTGCCAAGTAGTACATTGGTGTACTCTTGTTGGGATATTTTAGTAGTTCCCTAGCAAGCTGACAGCTGTTTCTTTCATTCCGCTTCTTGAATTCATTGTGGGTATTCTCTTTAATTATTTGTATTATCGTCATGATCGGCAACATACTGGCCGGGCCTGGTCTAAAGATTAGCCTGCTGCCTTCTTGACCAGTCTGTCGGCTACTTTGTTGCTACTACACTGTGCGTGTTCTTTCACCCAGCATTCAATATGTTATTCACGCTGGAGGCATCCACAAGTGCTTGGTGACATTCCCATACTGCTCCTGTGGTAATTTTGTGACTTTTCAGGGCTAGTAATGATTCTCTACAATCTGATTGTTTTGCCCGTAATTTGTCTAACAAACAATCTGTTTTGCATATACGGTTATGCCCGCCAGTTCCGTTTGTATTATATTGGATTTGCAGACTTCTGGAGTATATTCCACATCCTTCCCCATCCTTCTTTTTTGATCCGTCTGTGAAGATGTTGGTCACACCTTCGCCAGCAGCCTCGTTCTCACTATTCGTCTATATTATGTAGGGTCTGTCAAAGACAAGCCGGGGAGAAATACCATCAGTGCACGCATGTAGAAGAGGTGTCTTTCTGACAGTCTCATTCCTCAGGCGACCTCTGGCCTCTCCACAGCCTAAATTTGGTTGTATGCCAACGGATTTGAGGCGTACCATTTTTGTCAGAGCCACTTCTCCTAGATATATATCTAGTGGTGGCAGACAAAGCATTACCTCCATAGCTCTCCTTGGCGTTGTTCACATAGCTCTAGTTATGCTTACGCAGGCAACTCTCTGCACTTGGCTGAGCTTGACCTTAGTTGTAGTCTGTTTGCTGTTAGGCCACCAAACCACAGCTCCATAGGTTATCATTGGTCTCATGACGGCAATGTATATCCACATGACTACTTTGGGTTTCATTCCCCAGGTTTCCCCACGGTCCTGCAGCACTGCTGATAAGAAATGTAAACCTTCTTTAGTCTTCTATCTATGTGAAGATTCCATGTTAGTTTGGCATCGAAGGTTACCTCAAGATATTTCACTTCTGATGCGCAACTTAGTGTTGTATCCAGGAGGGCAGGCGCCTTCAGTGCTCCTAGTTTCCCTTTCCTTGTGAAGAGAACCATCTCCATCTTCCTGAAATTGACAGACCCTGCATTCTTTCACAAAGGACTCGTTCGAATTTTCCGCTAAGCATGATCGTTAAATCATTTGTGTAGGCAATTGTGTGGAATCCTTCTGAGTTGAGGCGGCACAAGAGGCTATCAAGAACGAGGTTCCATAGCAGTGGAACATCCCTGTGGACAGCCTCTCGCGACCATTCCTCATAGAGAAACATCTCCCACACTACATTGGACTGTTGCGAGAATGTTTCAAAACCTTGTCTTGTGGCTGTTTGCAAGATTTTGACATATTGGTCTATTTCGCCACTCGTTCTGGGCACCCTCTTATTAACCCCTTCCAAGTTCTCCCTGAGTTGGCATCGATATTTATCTCTATCAGTTCTCCGGGCATCTCGGAATGGTTTTTTGCCTTGATGAGATTAATTGCAAAGTTCATCCATTGATGGTCTGATAGTGTTACACAATCAAACAAATGCCAAATCTGGATTAGGCTGAATATACGCTACGTTGTTAGTGTTATATCTATCCGACGACACTTGTTGCCTCTACAAAATTGAGGGAGGAATGTTGCAGATGGTGTGGTTTAAAAAATAAATAATTATTTCCTCTATAATTTATTGCTCTAACGATTTTGATAAAAATTAACACATGGACACTTTTTTGCACTAGTATGAAATGACATAACCTTAACAGGTTATAAAAATGCAGAGACTGAGGCTGTGGAGGATAATGTTAAATGAATTATTTGTTGTATTTTTCTGGCTGATTTCCATCATTATTTTGTAGAATAAAAAATACGTCCTGCTCCATTTATTCAAATAGGCCTTTATTTTGGAGTTAATTTTCAAAATATATGCATAACTGTAATGTTAACTATCATGAAAAACTTTTATCATGGATGGTTTGTGGATTAGCGGACAGGGCATTTGACTATCACTCGGTATCGGTAGTTATTTCAAACTGTATACGATGAAATATCTTTTAATAACTCTGTCATTGAAAAAATCAATAAATGTATTTCAATTGGCAATTGATATTTGTTGTTTGTATCAACTTCTTTTTCAAAAATTTCTCTTTTTATTGCCAATTAATTCTTTTGTGTTGTACATATTTACATATTTTATTAAGATTAGTTGAAAGATAACGGAGATTTGACGAAATAAAAATTTATAGCGCGAACGGGGCATATTAGTCCGGTGAATTTACAAAAAATTTTAATACAAAAATTTGTTTATTCCTAAACAGGAAAGTTTGTCCCAGTTGTCACGGACCGATTTTTTGCTTTCCACAAGTGATGTACTACGAAAGTATTGTGACCGTGCAAAAGTCAATTTTGAGGTTATAGTGAATTTACACGTTTTTAATTTCAAATCCTCTAAACCCAATAAAGTGGTTGTTTTAAAAATGTCTGTATGTCTGTCGTATGCCGTCTGTGGTCGCACCTAGAGCCCAGACTGATATTACTACTAGATACTACTTGAGTCGATTTTACTCAAATTATGAATGAGTACTCAGGACGGCGATACCTCAGGACGAAAACTGTGCGGTAAAGTTAAAAGAACTAAATAATTTTCTCCTCTAAGACAGCTCCATCGATTTTGTTAAAACTACATAGACACTATTATAGTACCTTTCATAAATAGACGAAGAAAAAAAAATTTTAATGCTTCAAAAATCACAAAATAATTCGATATTTCACTTGAGAAAGTCAAACTACTAATGAGAAAGTCAAACTACTAATAAAAAAGCCCTTTAAACACTCAATTTCGTCAAGAATCTACAATTTGCACAAACAAATTCTGAAAAAATTCACGATTCATCGATAGTTCATAACTAACATCAATCCACCAGCAAATATCACAAATTATTCAAATTACTAATTTTACGGCTCCAATCTTACAAAATATCGCCCTAAAAAATACCGGGCCCAAATGAACTTCATTAACATCAAAACTACTTTCCGCACCTCGATCGAGATATTTCAATTCGTTTCCGTTAATTTTCTATTAAACAAATTTCCCTTCAAATTCTTCTCTCAATTCATTTCGCATCTTTATTATTCACATTCAAACAATCTTCATTTATATCCTTCAATAAAGTCCGTCCCCATTAATACCAATACTTATTTCCAACCGGTCCTCTTTCATCATCAAAACTAACTTCCTTACTTCCACCATAGACGTATCAGCACAGTTTTATACTCAACTTTAAGTGCAGGACCTTCGGGACAACTTTACGGGGTCATTCCAAATTTACTCAATTTCTTCAACTTATTTTCGTTAATAACTTCCAAACTACAGTCAGTTCATATATAAAAAAAATTTCCATTTCAATGCCGAGACTATCATATAATTTTCATATCAGAATTTCTCATTTTTACAATTGATGATGCAATATTGTGAAATATTGCGCGATATTGCGCAATCGTGACCGCACGGAATGGCAGGGGACATTTCCAGATCTCCGCACGCACCGTCCCCGACGGACCGTATAAAAAGCCGGGTTTAGCATGCTCAAGTAAAAAAAAGCTAACAAATCAATTTGCTCTCGCGCAATAAACAAAACAAATTTGCCCTCGCGCATTAAATAAAAAGTTAAAACTTTTGTAAAAAATTAAATATTTAAGTTTTAATAAAAAAAATTTCGTACTTTGTTAATTTCTCTAAATAAATATTCTTAATTACGTTTAAAACCAAAAGTTTTTTTATTCAAGAGACTCATATACAGGGCGTTCAAAATCCTGTTACAGACATTAATTAAATCAAAGTGTCTTTAAACTAAAAATTTAAAATCAAATGTACTTGAAGCTCAGCAAGCTTCATACACTGGGTGTAGCAATTGACCCTGTCAGGATTATTAAAATCAAAACCAGTGGTTCTCGACGAAGACAACCCAAAGTGATCTAGAGGGACTAATACAGGGTGTAGCATTTGACCATGTCCTACATTTTAGTACTAGTATGAGATGATATGACCCTTTACCCCTAAAAATGCAGAAATTGAGGTTGTGGGCGTAAGGTTAAAAAAAATAACGGCTCAAGCGATTTTGATGAAATTTGTCACATGGATATTTCCTTGTTACGATATAAGGAATTAAAAGAATCTCTAAAACAACTCTAACGGTTTTAATTAAATTTTAAACAAGGCACTCCCTTAGTACCTGTATGACATGACATAAGTAGTTGCCCTGAAAAAATCACATCTGGCAACTTAACGCGGAAAAATGAAGAATAGCAGACAGCAGGTCATATGTTGAAATCCCAGGTAATGAGGTATAAATACTTTATCCTTGCCACTAAGTTAATCTGGTCATCTTAAACCAGGGTATCCTTGGGTACTGAGTCTCACAAATGAAGACCATGGCGCTTGTCAATAGTCTGAGAGCTGAGAGATTGACGATCACACGATAATGATATCCATGGCAGGTCTTATCACTAGGCAGGCTAGGCAATTGCCTAGGGAAGCAAATTTTTGGGGGCGACAAATTTTAAATGTATTAATTTTTTGAAACTGTTTTGTTTCATAGTAATTTTTGTCATTGTTCATTTTCTGGAAAATGATAACACTGCACCACCATATGAACTAAGACAGTCAGCCAATAACTCATTAAAATTGTATTTAAACGAATTAGAAGACTGTTTTGTACATGAATGCATTAATTTTGGAGAACATTTAAGCACAATCACAATTGTACTGAAATTATTCCTTTGCAAACCAGCTACCAATTGGTCAGTCGAGTGCTCGTTTTCTACACTTCGTCATGTCAAAATTTATTTACGATCCTCAATCAGTGAAGATAGACTAATCTCTTTAGCACTGATGTACATTGAGGGTGAAACATTTCGTTCACTGGACTTAGATTTAATAATTGACAGTTTTGCCGCAATGAAATCGCGCAAAAAAGTGTTCTAGTCTAAGTGCTGCAAACTATTTTTACGTATAATTTTTAAAAACTGAAGACTCGAGTGTGCATAGAAAATCAGTGTTGAATGGTAAATCCGTTTATTCATTTTTGCTTACTTCTTATTTCCTTAATTCCGCCCAACTCAGTTTTATTAACCTCTCCACAATAAAATTGTGAGAGGTTACTAAAATTGGTTCAAAAACGAAAATTGAGATAACATCAAATCTTTACGTTTTGAGGTCCTAGGAACCCAAAAAAGTGATTTTTGAAAAATGTCTGTGTGTGTGTATGTGTGTTAGCACGATAGCGCCGAAACTGCTGAACGGATTTGAATGATACTTTGCGTGTGCGTTTCTTTAGTACCCCAGAAGATCTGAAAAGGTTTTGGTTGAGATCGGATTACGTTTAGTGCCATTTTGACGCAACAAGTTGTTTATTTTATAATTACTTTCAATTTGCAATGGAGTCATTGAAAAGCAGTTAAAATTCTGATTTCAACGATATATCACACTTCCACCCTTTCGATTTGGTTTCCGTGAAAAAAATTAAAAACAAAGCAAATAGGGCATAGATCGCATTTCGCATGATACTAGTAAAATTACTGAAATGCTAATGTTTCATTTAACAAAGACAGTCGCGAGCGATCGGATTGCAATGAGCAAATTTTGACGATTGTCATTGTCATCGTTTGTCATCCGATAACGTTGGTGTCATGTTAATAAAATTTCGGCATATTTGTAACTTTTAGTGGATTGCCACAAACTTTAAAGGTAGATATAACAATATCATATGCTTTCTGTACCTTCGTTGGTGAATTTATTATAGATTATCACTTTACCAATTCTCAAATTGTTGCTTTACAAATCTGTAGTATTTAGGATAACTAGACTTTCTTAGTCGTTCAAGTGATGTTAAAGTTGTTAATATCCTAATAGTATATTATTCAACGAGCGATAATGTAGGTAATAACTCGCATAGATGATTGTAAATTCATTAAGTTGAGGGTTTTTTTAGTGCCCCAGAAGATCTGAAAAGGTTTTGGATGAGATCGGATTACGTTTAGTGCCGTTTTGTCACACAATTTAATGTTCTTTTCGGCTTCAAAGATCCACCGAGTGGGGAGGTTTCAGTCGCTTCCAGTAGCTGCCGATTTTTTTCTATAAAAGACTGACATTGGCATTTTAAAGTCGGTATATAATATAAGGCGGCAAATAAATGAGTGCCTCGGGGCGGCAAATGTCTAAGGCCGGCCCTGATGATATCTAATTTCCTTGCCCTGTGGAATTTTGGAAGTGGCCGTTATTAACTGGCTTATGTTGTCTCTGATGATACCTGACATTAGGAAATCAATATTTTTAATAATAGATCTATCGATTTACCATTCCTTGTTACCTACTCATTTATGTTGTATGTCACAATATTTATTATTTTCTATTTCTAATTATGCTCTTATTGTTCTTAAATAAATCAGTGCATCGCAGAAAGTGATGTGAGATTAGCAAAATGGATGTCACTAGACTTTAACCGTATAAAAAATAAACATATTTGATCAAAAAGGTTATAGGGTACATTACAACATAACATTAAAAAGTACTATAATATTAATTTAAAAAGACGCACTAGTTATTTGTGGGCCCCCTTATCGATCATATTTTAAATAAACTATTACTATTATTTTTTCATCATTTAGCTTATATTTATGGAATCTTTAACCTTGTCGTGGGATACGTAATGAATGACTACTGTGAAAAATAATAGTGTAGGTTGAATAAAAGAACGGATATTCCACGTCAGTGCTTCTTGCTTAATAAACAAAACAAGTAGGTAAATGTAGCTCAATTAACTACGCGGATTCAATAGCGAATATATAATATTCTTCATAGTAACCAAGAATTATTAATATAAAAATTATGTATGAGCGTGAAAGAATATTTCATTCCCTATTACATAAAGCCTATCTATTTATTAATGAAGAGTGACAAGAAATTATACCTTATTATTGCATAAAAAGTTAGTCAGATATCTCTTGTTAATTTGTACCAAGATATATGGTGTTAATCTTATTAACAACTACCTGGATGGTCCTCAAATAAGTTTTGAGTTACTTAGGCATTGTTATTTCCAATAAAATTAGTAATGAAAAAATATAATTCAATTGCAATAACAATTAAATCGCGACATGTTTTATCAGCCGCAAATCTTTTTAAATTACCAACACTATTGTCGAATATTTGCACAAGGCTGCTCCGGTTTGTGAGTTAACCTTTTCGGCAACCGTGAGCGGATTAACTGGGTTTTACTGATCCACCACAAGGGTCTGATGTTCCTGATATGCGTATTTGCTTCCACCGATGAAACTTGTAAATTATTTTTAATAAATAAATCTATTCTTATAATAATGTAATATATTATTTTTGGGTATCTTCTTTCTAAGATACCAGGTACCAGGGTACAAAAGTAGTTAAATAATCTGCAGGAAGGTTAGTCCTATATTTTATTTTTAAAATTCATTAACAAACTAACTAAACAAAGTCACAAGAGCGAATATTTTTGGTAAATCAACAAAAATATTTTACCATCCAATGTATAAGATTATACTTCCTTCGGGTTCATGGCATTGAAGTTCAATGCATCTTGAAATATTTACCTGATGATGCCTGCTGGATGGGCGAATTATATCAATTTCATGATGTCTGATCTTCATGATATTTCATGTGGGTGTACTGAGCCTCTAATATGATCGTCTTCCGCAACATGCCGAAAAGGCCTTACCTTTAACTTTGTCCGATTTCAATTGATCGAGATTAAAATTCATTATATGATTAATTAAACAAAATCACAGTGATTGATATCCATAAATAAAAATAGTTGACGACCTAATGATGCCTAAATATCGAAACAACATTTACATATATAAAAATTTACATCCTTCGTGTTTCTGGTATCGAATTTCAGTGAAAATTGAAATATTTGCTGATGGTGTCTACTGATTATACGAAGGGAAACAGTTCCATGGAAACACCGGTATTTCAATTTTATAATATCTGACCGACGTGAAATTTCATGTGGGTTTACTGTAATATGCCAAAAAGGCCGGACCTTTATCTTTGTCCGATTTTAGTCGGACAAATATGCAAATTCATAAATAGCCCAGGAAAGTTAGCACTCAAGGTGGAACAAATTAGTGAACGGCTGATTCCTTCAGAAGTCTTTAAAGTCGTAATGAACATATTGATAGTCCCAAGCGGTCCCTTTAGTACAACGTAAAAAAAATGGCCGCCATTTTGGATTTTTATGTTTTGCTCTATTTGCCACGAAACTATCACGTTTATAAAAAAGCCAAGAAATATTTTTTGAAGAGAATTAAAATTGCAATTGACCTGTTCTTACTTGGATCTTTTAACTTAAAAAATAAAGAAAATATAGATTATGTAACATACCCGCCATTTTGATTTTTTTGTTTTTCTCGATTGCCAGGTAACTAGCACCTATAGAAGAAAGTCAAGAAATATTTGTTTGGAGATAATTAATGTGGCAACCGATTCGTTTTTGTTTGAATCTTTTATCTTCAAAAATAATAAAAATATAACAGTACATAGCAAAACCGTCATTTAGATTTTTTTTGCTTATTTCAATTGTTGACAAAACTACATATCCTACGGAAAAAAAAAATTAAAGTATGTCTTTAAATAAAATGAAAACTGCAATGCATGTACATGTTTTTACTTTAGTTTAAAACATGAAAAGAAAATCAATAATAGTAGGAGAAATATGTACTACTTACAAAAATATTTCTTCATCCTCTTCTTCTAGCACAGCTGAATTACCGCAGGTAATTCCTTGGCACTGCCCACACTTTACAGAACATGTAGTAGTGATCGCCACTAAATTGTTCCGAACTTTTTTCAACCCCAATCCAAAGGATTCAAAGCATTTCCTATCCATTCTTGTATGTACAAATTTGATAGGTATAAATAATTTGTAAAGCATAATTGTTTTAAAATCTTTATCAAAGATATACAATAATTTAAAGGAGAATTACTGTATTTTTTACCTGAAAGTATGTCCGGTAAAGGTGGTGTGTCGCAGCATCTTCTGTCGGGGGCAAAACAGCCGGATCAAATGTACTTCCTATCCTTGTTTAGCTACAATTTTGTTAAACATGATATATCTGTAATCATTAATCCTCTTGATTTTTCCTGCCTGATACAAATTGAGGAAGAAACTGATTCCTGTTTTTACCAAACTCCGTTCTTCGGCATTGGGCTTCATAAAAATATTTAAATCTTCGCACAAATCCCTATTTTTTGCAAAATATTAAAGCACATTTTTTGTCCATTTAAATAAGAAAGAGGTGGTATCACGCCCTGAGACCGCATGAAGAAACAGAATGGTTTCTTTTAAATGGCCAATTTTATTTCCAAGTTCATAAATATTTGTAACTTTATCACCTTTTGCCCCTTTACCAGGGCGTAGTAGATACAATTTTTTATTTACACAATGAAAAGTAAGAAGAACTATTATCTCGGTATCTTCAGAAACTACCGTAACAGTTTTATTGGTTTTAGATTTCTCCAGAGCAGTAGAAACAATAAGAAAATCAGCATCTCTTTCGGCTTGGAGGGTTTCCGTCCCTGCGTTTTGTAAATAGCTTTGAAGTAAATTTATTAATTTGGTTTTGTTGTTGCTATTTCTCAAAAATACTTCCTGTGGTGTTGAGACAGCAGCTTCTGGCTTAATAGATCGACACTTTCTTTGGATCGGATTTTTTGAACACTGCTTTGAGTGGATGGTATATTCTCATCATAACCGTCAACAACAATTACACAATTCGTGCCGTATGTATAATTCGCATAGGTTACATATTGCTTGAAGATTTGTTCATACGTGGAAGGTCTTTGCCATACTACTTTATGTAAGAGTAAACCACCGTCTATAACGAACAATGTATCAGGAGGAGCGTAAAGTTCTGGATTTTCGAGAGCATCCAAGTCCGTCAGCAAGTTTGATTTTGTCCCTTTTCTTAATGACCCATTCTTAAAAAGTGACAAAGGATATGGCGACAATTCATATTCAAAGTATTTTTTTATTTCATCGAGACTCTTGTTAGATATAATAATTTTGTTGAAAAGTTGCATTGGATTCATATTGATTTGAGTGCTCTTGTTAATTTTTATATTACTGCATAGCTGAGTCATGTTATTCAGTTTATCTGACTTTTTACATTTTATATCAGTAAAAATTTTTCCAACGTTTGAATGAAAAATTGTTGTTCCCATTTCCTCAGTTTTGTCACAATTAACATGTGGTCCAGCTACGATCGCGCTCTTGGCGAGAATGACGAAGATCGACATGTTACTCCGTTGTAACAGATATCAAATTGACAAACTCTTCAACCATGGTGCATACAGGCACACATTTTGACATGCTTGCTATCCATCTTGCCAGAGAAGAATTACTGAATCCCCTACCTTGTGTCACACCCCCTTGACTCTTCATAACTCGCATTAAACTTTGTTCAACTTCGTCACGCTGAATTTCTTCTGCTATAGGGTTGTTGTACATAATTTTGAGCTGTTCAATGTTATCATCAGATAACTACAAATCATTCAGCATCATTGATCCTAGAACCTCGTGTGTTAAATAATGTGCACGTAATGATCTGGAATATGCGTGTCCGTTTAACAAATGTGATATGGTATTTTAGCGTAAACTTTTTGCCACAGCTTTTCTATGCTGCTGCCGCTCATTATATGTCTTACGCTACCCAAAAAAGATATAAGAGTATGGAATCCTCCCAATCTTACAATGACAGACGACAATATATGACTGCATATGGCGACACCCCCACCATATTACCACCACTTTCAACAAATTTCAGTTACCCTATAATAAGATAAAGTATGAGAATGATTAAATAATAAGTGTAACACATTTTAGAATTATTAGGAATAACATAAATTAGTTTGATATATTTTCTTCTTGCCTTAATGTATTATAGGATATGAATACTGTTACTCTGTACAAATTTTAAATCACAATAACTCCGTAACCGTGCAACCTGTAATAACAGTTGGCACCTCGTTTCATAGATTTTTTTGTTCTGCATAAAATATGTAACTTTAAATTTTTTCACAAAATGCCTGAATTTTAAGATATATTCAATTTTATGTAAAAAAGCATGAAATTTTAAAGTGGTGGCCATTTTTTTACTTGTACAAATGGAATCGCTTGGGACTTTTAGTATGTTTGTCAGGAACCCCGTAGTTACTCATTTCTAAAAGAATTAGCCTTTCACTAATTTGTTCCGGGTACAATCTGCTAACTTTCCTGTGCTAGAAATATATTGACTAATAGCATATTATTGACATCTTTTATGTCCGGCAAGAACAGCCAAGCGACACAAATTAACTTTTTCATCAAACGTCAGAATATCATGACATTTCTTACTTTTTCTTCCGCTCGAGCGTAGTTTTACTTCCGTTGATAATAGCAACGCACAGCTAAATTTTTTTATCTTTATTTTTTTTATAGCTAATCGACGTTTCAAGAAAAAATAACACGTCTTATTCGGAGTAAAAGATACTTTTACTCCCAATAAAACTATATACTATTACCCCACATATAACATGCTATTTTTTTCTTCGAATACTTTTAGTGCCGCTCGTGAGCGGTAGCAAAAGATTTACTGCCGCTCGAAGTTCGTTAGCGGCAATAAGACACCACGTACGTAAGCCGGTCAAAGTGTCAAAAAAATGACAGTTTATGTTCAAAAAACTTTTTCCTTTAATTATTATTATTATTTAATTATTAATTGATTAATTTAATTTAACTCATAGTGATGAAGATTGGTTCGCAAAGCAAATAAATGAGTGCGGCCAAACGTATCTTTAAGTGAAACATCAGTGGAAACAATGTTAAAAGAAATGTTTCCAAGTAAAATTACTTTCGGCTCAGGCTAATCCAGGATTTGAATGATTATTGTTTTATAAATTACGAAAATTCAATTAAATTTGTCTCAAAATCAGTTAGTTGATTGTGTTATTGAGAGTATTAGATATTCACAAGTAAAAGTATTCATGAGGGTAGCACATTGTTCCATCTTTGTTGAATTATCTATTATGTCACGAATTTTCCATGCACAAGTATCACCACTGGGCAGCATACATAATGACAGAAAAACTAAAATACCAAGTAGCGAAAAAAGGCAAAGTGAAATAACATGTTACTGGTATAAGGAAAAAGGTCATAAACGTGTCGAGTGTCCTAAATATAGAAATGTTAAATGCAAAATTTGAAATAGACCGAATCATGTGATAGACAGTTGCAAGATTATTCTACGAGAATCAAACAAAAGCGATAAATATAAAGGTGTTGGTCAAAAATATGCTAATAAATACCGCAAAAGGACGAATTATACATAAGCAAAGTGTTGCGAAAGAAAAATTAGAAATCAATAAACTAAAAGAACCTATATAGTTACGTGATTTTAATGGTTCCCAAATTATGGCTAAGTGGAAATGTTCCACGATTATAAATATTGAAGGTCAATTAATTTTTTTATTTGTTAATCGGACAAGACTTCTTAAATCACTCACCTGTCTTGATTATTGAGGGCACAATACATTTAGTAATAACCAAGTTACCCGACGACACCGAAACATCCCTGAATATGAAACACTCTGTAAATTGTGTGAAGGTCATAGAGCCCACAAACAAACATTGGATATCAGATTTCATAAGCGGTGATACTAAGAGACGGAGAAAAGTAAACTTAAACAGCTGTTTGTGGGATATCTCGTGATCGTTTTTGTTTTAAAACTAGTGAATTAGGAAAACAAACACAACAAGCATGACAATTGAGTGTACTACAGAGAAACCTTTAGTTTATCGCCTATATCATTTGTCATTATCGGAGCAAAAGGAAGTTAATTTGATGATTAATGATTTATTAAACAATAGTATATTACCCAATAAGCACAAAATAATAATAATAATAATAATAATAAGAAAGCAGGAGGAGCTAACTTCCATCTATTAAACCTTTGGTGAGTAGCGCCACCACTTACTCCAGCTAGGGGTGCAAAACCGAACCGGCAGCCCTAGTGCACCCGGGAGGGGAAAGCATCTTCCCCTCTGGTGTCGGTCGTGGGCCTGCTGGGCTAACCACCCACAGGCTCTAACCTTTGGTTCCGGCAGGCCGAAGACTGGGCCCCCACGATCGACCCCGTTCGGATAGGGGTCAAGGGCAAGGTGGTGGGGCCCAACCGGACGGGCCGCCCGTTGACGAAATTGGCAATGTCCAAGGACGCTTTGAGTGGACAGATGAGCTGAGGGATGAACTTCTGCATTGCTATGAAAGCAGTGAACCCGCGCGGAGGGGATACATGGCGCGGATGCATGCTCTGTGGTGTGAGAGGCTACCAGAGCATAGCGCCTTCACGCCACAAAATCTGCGTGACTATGTATCCCACGTTCGTAGTAGGGGCTATGTGAGAGCTGCTCCTGGACCGGTGAAGGCGAAATACCTCTTCCCCACAGGAGAGAGCGCAGCGGCGCATACAAAAGATGGAAGCCAAGATCCGGTCGGCGAGGCAACACGCATCCCGTATCCAATGTGTGATGGACTATATGGCGGCCAACAGGCCGTTCACGCCTAAAGTGCGTCGTTTAGCTGCCAACCTAAGACGCGTCCATCACACACTCAATGAGGCAGTGTTGCAAACCACCAAACAGCACTGACTCGACAGGATACGGATGCTAGTGACTTGTAAAAAGTCACTAGTGAGGCGGGCGAGAGGGCTTGCGGAAAATAAACTGTTCCGCGAGAAGCCCTCGCGCCTTTTCCAACCGCCTCCGCGTGGTTGTAGACAATCCGCCGACTGCAGATCAGGTGGAGAACTTCTGGAAAACGCTGTACGAGGAGAGGCTTCCACTCAACCGAGATTCTCCTGCCCTTGCACACTTTGAAGCCTTTTGTCAAAGGCTTCAGCAACCACAGGAAGTGTCCGAACCAATAACCCCAGAAGAGGTTCGTAGGGCTCTTGAGGGCTCTAAGAACTTTGCTGCTCCAGGTCCCGATGGGATAAATAACTTTTAGTGGAAAAAGTTATCGAGCACCCACCACCATTTGGCCAGAATTTTTAATTCCTGGTTGAATGGGGAGCAGCAAATCCCTTCTTGGGTTGTTGAGGGGCGGACAGTGCTGGTCCCCAAGAACGGTGATATGTCTAAACGCATGTTACAAGGTGTTTACACGCATTTTGTACATGCGGGTGCTCCACGCAGTTGAACCGGTTTACGAACGGATATATGAGCAACGAGGGTCGAAGAGAGGTGTCGCTGGCTGCAAGGAGAACCTGCTGATCGACAGATGTATCACGCAGGACTCCATGCAGTATAAGCGGAACCTCTCTATGGCCTGGATCGACTACCGCAAGGCATTTGACATGACATCACATGAGCTCATTGTTCACTTGCTCCAATGTCTTGTGGTACCCGGTCCCGTAGTGAGATGTATTGAAGAACTGATGCCGCTCTGGAGGACTCGCTTTACCATAACATCGGGTAACGATAAAGTCCAAACAGAGTCGGTAACATTCAGAAGAGGAGTATATCAGGGAGATTCCCTCAGCCCCCTTCTGTTTTGCATCTCACTACTGCCATTATCCGTCTCGCTCCGGAAAACCCGTGGCTACAACTGCGGTACCCCCGGCGACAGGAGGCATAAGGTCACCCATCTATTTTATATGGATGACCTTAAACTTTATGCCTCTGGAGAGAGGGATCTCCAACAGTCCCTTAGGGTGGTACAGGAGTACACGCAGGCTGTCGGTATGCAGTTCGGGTTGGACAAATGCGCACTGATCCATCTCAAGAGAGGACGATGCGGTGACTATAGAGAGGACGCGCAGCTCGTGGACGGAAGCATCTTACACCATCTAGATGCCGGAGAGTCGTACACTTACTTGGGTGTCGAGCAACGCTCCACCCAAGAAGTGAGTGTAGTGAAAAACGCTCTCCGCGGCAAGTATAAGCACCTACTCCGACAGATCTGGTCTTCAGAACTGTCGGGGAAGAACAAGGTGTCTGCTACAAATATGCTTGCCGTTCCGATCCTTCTCTACTCTTTCGGAGTAGTGAAGTGGACTAGAGAAGAGCTGCGTCAACTCGATGTAGTAACCCGCAAGAAGATGCATCTCAATAGGAGCTTGCATCCTAAATCGTCCGTTCCACGGTTATATCTCCCCCGACATCGGGGAGGCCGTGGACTCTTGAGCTTGGAGAGTCTCCATAGCAGGATGGTTCTGGATGGAGCATGTAAGGTCATCAGGAGTTCGGATCCCCTCCTCTGCATGGTCCGAGACCATGAAAATGCAGAGGTAGGAGCTTTTCTCTTTAAGGCAGCACGGAGAGCAGCCGATGAACTTGGTCTCATCTTCGTCGTCGAGCGGGTAAACCCCGACTCTGTCACCGAGTTGGAACCCGTTCGACTAAAAGCCCACATTAGAGCTGCAGAACACAACATCCTTCTGCAGCTCCATAAGGATAAGCCATTGCACGGGGTCTTCTATAAAAATATAGAAGACCTCGGCTTATCCGAAAGGCTGACCTTCGCCTTCTTAAGGTCAACTGGACTGAAGTCTGAGACCGAGGGATTCATAATGGCTTGCCAGGATGGTGTAGTTAACACTCTCGTCTATCGACGTCGTGTCATGGGTATGGAGGTCCCTGATGTCAGCTGCAGGGCCTGCCGCAGGGCGCCGGAGACTGTAATGCACTTACTGTCGGCTTGCCCGACATACGCAGTCTCGGCCTATATTCATAAACACAACGCAGCATTACGAGTGCTTTACTATCATCTAAGGCACTCGTATGGGATAGACGAAACACCAGTGCTGCCTTATGTTCCGGGGGATATTGAGTCCGTTGTGGGGAATGAGAAGTGCCTAATTTATTGGAACTACTCGTTTCCCACCGTCAGGCAAATACAAGCCAACAAGCCTGACATAGTACTCCTCGACCACCAACTCAAGACAATGTATGTCGTGGAATTCTCAGCTCCCGCTGAGAGCAACATTGTCTTGAAAGAGGAGGAAAAACGGACAAAATATCGAGATTTGCTCTTCGAACTCCGCAGGCTTTATCCAGGCCATTCTGTTAAAATAGTGGTACTGATTATAGGAGCCCTCGGTGGAATGAGACAGACGCTGCTTTCAGAACTAAAGATCATACCGGCATGCCGAGATTCGGCAGAGATCTTAGCCGGCAGAATGCAGAAGGCTGTCATCCTCGGTTCATTGCGTCTACTCAGGGCACACGATTCGCGGACCCGGTAGTCACTCATCCCACGGGCGTGGGGAGTGGCTATTGGTATTACCAGCTCCCCTCTGTGAGGGTCGGAGCCACAGAGTAAGATGACTTGTTTTTTGTAAAAAAAAAAAAATAAAAAAAAAAATAATGTTTATTTACCTCCGATATAATATACAATAATAAGCACAATTTTAACATTAACAATATGATATAGTAAATATAGTACATACAATTATATAAAGCAAACAAAAACAATACGTATATGAAAGAGATGTAAATAAACGAGAGAATTTCAGGGCGCTATGACTCTGAAAATGTTCCATTTAGATTCATTTAAGAATCTGTCTATGGGCCATTTATTATAACGCATAAAACAGAAGTTGACATTTAATACTTTTACATATTATATTTAATATTTTACATTTAAATAGTAAGACAAACAATATATAGGTAAGTATAAATTAAGATTTGTTTAATCAATTATTCAATGAACTTGATTACTAACATCAGTAAGTATCCATTTTTTAACTTTTTGTTTAAACATATTTATTGAGTTTATCGTTTTCAGGTACGCTGGCATTATCGTCTGGAATCTTGGGCCTATGTGAACAAAATACCTTTGCCCAATTCCTCCTTTATTTGGATGGCTTAATTTGTTGGCCTACTACCTGTCTGTCTACTTAGGCATAAAGAAATCTAAACCTCCTGTCGATGTTCAACTAGGGCTTTATCCAACAGCGCCAATTAACAAAGCACGCATGATGCTGCTGCAATTTTAGCCTGTTTATTCGACGTGAACACCTTATTAATCCTTTAAAAAGGTAAATAATAACCATAACCTCAAATCTCAATTAATCTATAATATGGTATACCTGTTTCTTAAGCAAGGAAAATTACCAAGTGCAAAGTGAGCTGCAAGATCATCTAGTCCGCAATGTCTTGCCGACAATAAATTGCAAGCTGTAAAGCGGCTTTAAAGTTGTTCTCAGCATTGCGTATTGCGTCCATAAAGTAGAACTTTTGATTTTTCGCCAAGTAGCCAAAATAAGCCATTAAAACGTTATCGGAAAACGATTTTGAGGTTTGAACCTCATTCCATTTCAAAAAGCGCGTTGGTACGCTTTTTTCACGTATCCGGCAATAAATTTAATATTGTTAACTTCGCTGCTTCTGTTATGTTTAGAAGTGTCAAGTCGATATCAATATCACTTTCCATTATTATCAGATTTATTCTTAATTACTACGTCATTATTAGTCAAATTCAATTTAATAAGGGTTTATTAAAATTAATAATACAAAACAGTGCCTGGGTCGGTGAAGAACAACAATGAAACAACTTAACCTAAACTCCTTTTAACAAACAAATAAAAATAGAGAATAACATTTAAAATATCTGAGAACAGATTTAATAAAACTTGAGAACTACACTAAATTGTAAGAAATGCACAGAAACACTTATTAATTTGGGCATCCGACGCAGGCACCCAAGCTTGAACGAGGTGCCTTCCGCGAGATATGTCAATGCAGGGCTGCGCAAGGTTAGCCTAAACTTTTATTTTTTAAAATTTTTTGATTTCGAAAAGGTTTCAATTATTAAAAATGTTCATGGTGAGAAGTGAATTTAAAGACAAAAAGAAAGACGGGGACAGGAAAGATTTAAAGATAGTCAAAGGTATGAAATACTAACGAAAGATGGATAGGGTTAGAGAAAGGTATAATTGTTGAGACTTGGCTAGAGAGGTTGCCAGAAAATTGGTAACGTCTGGTATGGTAAGGTGTATGATTCGAAATGGGACATTATGCAGCCTAATTTGCGTTATCTTCTTGTTAGCGGACTATCGCCCAGCTTGAACGAGTAGAAGTTTTGAGAAACATGCTGGACGTAGTCCGCTATCGGGGTTATGTCGTTGCAACGTGTGTATAGGTCTTCGAGGGAGGTGCACCTTCCAGAATTTGAGATAAGGCGCATAGATTTGTCCTCTAGCACTTCTAGTTTTTTCATTGTCGTGGCCGGTATGCTACACCACACCAGCGCCGCGTATGTGATGGACGGCCTGATCACCATTGTGTATAACAGTTTTTTATTTTGTCTGTTGAGTCTGCTACCCCTGACCATAAGCGGATACACACTCCTGGACAGGGAGTAGACCGTCCGTACTGTCTCATTTATGTGCGTGTTGAACGTCAGTTGTTGGTCCAGTCTGACCTCCAAGTACTTCACGCATCCTTTGGTTGGAATTTGGTTTCCCCGGATCGAAATTGGAGTATAATTCTGTTTTCAGTGAAATGACGCGTGAAGACTATCGCCTCTGACTTATCAGCGTTCACCCGAATCATCCACTGACCGTAATACTCCGTGGCACGAGCCATGTGCGTCTTCAGCAGTACATTCGCTGCTTGCGAGTTGTGTGAATGCGCATACATGGCTGTGTCATCGGCGTACTTGGCCAGCTTCGTGTTTGGGAACTGTGGGAAATCGAAGACGTACAAGTTGTACAACTTCGGTGACAAGCACAATCCTTCCGGGACTCCCGCAGGAATCTCCAGCCATATTGAGAGTTTATTATTCACTCGAACTTGCAGGATTCTGCCCGTCAGAAACGAGTGAATAAGTTTTATGAGCTGAATCGGAAAGTTGTAGTCATGAAGTTTGTAGAGTAATCCCGGGATCAAGACGGTGTCGAACGCCTTCCCAATATCGAGGAGCACCATGGCGGTGCTCTTCCCGAGGTTATATTGCACTTTGACGTCGTTATCTATCCTAACGATTGTTGCACCGTGCTCCTGCCCCTCCTGAAGCCAAATTGTGACTCATCCTGAACAACTCCTCCTGAACAGTATCGAGCCTAATCAGGACGACCTGCTCCACCAACTTGGAGATCGCCGACAGCAACGAGATGGGCCTATAGCTCTGCCGGCGAACTTCACGTTCTTGTTTGGCTATAATTATCCGTAATGTAACTATAAAAATGTTGGCAGAAATATTGAAGACAAATTCAAATACCCCGTCGCTAATGCCATATTCTCAAAGCAGCCTTCTCTCTAACCGTCGCACTAGCCACAGTGGACCGCTCCCCTAACACAATGGTTCATTATGCATCGGTTGCTAGGCAAGTTGTCAGGCTACAATTGCAATATGAACTAGTCAGGTTCGCTAGACAGTATGATATTCTGTGCAAAATGTAGCTGTTTAGGATTGAATTTATGATCGTTTAATGAACATATTTTAATGTCGTAGAAAAAAAATTAACACGCCTTTCACGTTCGCCATGTGAGCCCTGTTTTGTCAGCAACAAAAAAATGGAGGATATCGCTTGTATGTAGATTTTCGTGCTTTAAATAAAATCACTAAAAAGGTTAAATATCCTCTAACGCTAATAGAAGACCAAATTGATCGATTAGGAGGTCTCTCCAGATGAACATTATGAATTTTTAAGAATGCTATTTGGATTTGCAAATACCCGAGTGAATTTCAACGATTAATGAATTTAGTATTAAGTGATTATAAATACCATTAGTATTAGTATATTGACAAACCATATACCTGCTAAACATTTTCAGGAAGGTTAAGAAAAATATTATGGTTACTTGTTGATTTTCAAGAATTTAAGGCTTCTACAATTTTTATCAAGTGTCAAATTATTATACTAGCAAACTGAGACAGGTATTTTCAATAGACCTATGATACTTGCGTAAGATGCAAGATCTATGATTTTTTTATCGAAATGTATCCAAATATAAAACAGTAACTTCTATATATAATTTATTTATATTTTTATAAAGACAAATAGTGAAAACGATCCTATTCTGTTTGGTAACCATATAAAACTAAAAATAATCTAGTTATTATTAATTTGAATACTTTTACTAACACTTAATCCTGCCACGAAAGAATCCCATATATTTAAAAAGAACGGTTACATATATAACCCCATCGCTGAGGATCTCACCCCTGCGCCGTACATGATAAATGCTAGTTTATGGTTCATAGTGTTATAAATCTCCATCGTCTTCTTTCATATTGAAGGGTAGGAGGGATTTTCCAAGGATGATGGAATAGACTCAAGTCGCAAATAACATATAAAATACACCCCTGTACTATGAACTATGGACCATATATAATGCTCAAACGCGGTTGGAATCTTTAAACTTTTAGATAAACACAGCATGTTTTATTCTCTATAAAAATGATAATTAATTACATTTGCCTGTTGAAATTGTATAGATAATATAAATTTTGAACTTCACTCTATGATTTCTTATTTAGTACGAAATTAATCTACATCTAAACTTCAAAATTACAGACATTCTAATTTTTAACATCTACCTGAAGTAAAACTATTTATTAGTGTCCCTAATATTAAATAAATGTCTCCTAGTTGTCATAGAATAATGGACCAAATATTCACTTATTCATCAAATCCTCTCACAAATTATTATTTTGTCTTTAATTTTCACCAATATTACTAAAGTAAACGGTTTAAATTTATTTTAGTAATAACTCATCAATGAATATTACTAAAAATAACAATATTAAGGAAAGTCAGTGATAAGGGTAGCTCCACCGGTGTAAAATCATCTACAACCACGTAGGACTATAATCGATAAAGTCGTGGCAATGAAATAATGCGAACTATTTTATCTGGTTTGATTTAATTACAAACAGTCATTTGCTTGTTTTCAAAGTGAACATTTTTTTATGAAAATGGTAAATAAGTACATTAAATTGTTCTAAAATTTAAAAAATTTTTCTAAATAATTGTTGATACGTCAAAAGTTTAACGTAGACTTGTTACTAATAGAGTAATGGATTGTTTCTAGTTGTTGAAATCATTCGTCAGCTCGTCTAAGAGGGTGAAGCGAGGGGACGAAATGTATAATAAATCGTAATTTTCTAAGTGGTTGTTGATGCGTCAAAATTTTAACGTAGATTTGTGACCAATACAGTACTTGACAGTTTCTAGGTATTGCAATAATTTTTCAGGGAGTTTAAAAGCGTGAGAAGGGGTAAAAACAGTAATCTTTTAATATGTTTATTGATATAAACATATTAAAAGATCATTAATCTGTAAAAATATTTATGCAGTGACGTTGCAAATAATAAAATAAGCTATTGCAGCTAACAGTCAGTAGTCAGGTCGTGTTAGGGTGTGAAGGGGTGAAATTTGTTAATAAAATATAAATACTTTAACAGTCCTTGAATTGTAAAATTTTTTACTCATACTTGTCATAAATAATTTTATGATTGTTTCTAACTGGCAAAATCATTCGTCAGCCCGCCTAAGGGAACGAAAATTTAAAAAATTGTAGCTTTTCAAATAATTGTTGATGCGTCAAATTTGTACCGTAGACTTATAACTAATAGAGCAATGAATTATTTCTAGTTGTGAAAATCATTCGTCAGTAAGGAGGTGAAGCGAGGGGATGAAATATAAACAAAATTGTAACTTTTCAAATAATTGTTGATGCGTCAAAATTTTAACGTATACTTGCTACTAATAGAACAGAATTGTTTCTAGTTGATGAAACCATTCGTCAGCCCGTCTGAGGATGTGAAGCGAGGGGATGAAATGTATAATAAATCGTAACTTTCTAAATGGTTGTTGACGCGTCAAAATTTTAAAGTAGATTTGTTACCAATGCAGTATTTGACAGTTTCATTTGTCAGGGGGTTTAAGCGGGTGAAAAGGGGTAAAAACGATATATATCAATAAACAAATTTAAAGATTCTTAATCTGTTAAAATATTTATGCAGTGCCGTTGCAAATAATAAAATAAGCTATTGCAGCTAACAGAGTCATTAGTCAGGTCGTGTTAGAGGGTGTGAAGGGGTGAAATTTGTTAATAAAATATAAATACTTTAACAGTCCTTGAATTGTAAGATCTTTGATTCATACTTGTCATAAATAATTTTACTAATTGTTTCTAACTGCTAAAATCATTCATCAGCGCGCCTAAGGGGGTGAAAGGAGAGGATGAAATATTTAAAAAAATTATAGCTTTCAAATAATTGTTGATGTAAAAACGGTATATATCAATAAACAAATTAAAAGATTTTTAATCTGTACAAATATTTATGCAGTGACGTCAATAATAAAATAGGTCTATTGCAGCGAATAGGTCTAGGTTAAAATGTTGACACATCAACAATTATTTTGAAAACTACGATTTCTTAAATATTTCATCCCTCGCTTCTCCCTTTGGATTTTTAAAACATTTCATCCCCTCACTTCACCCGCTGAAGCGAGGCGACGAATAATTTTAGCAGTTAGAAACAATTAGCAAAATTATTTATTACAAGTCTGATTTCAAGATTTTGCAATTCAAAAACTGTTAAAGTATCCATCGATTATTAACGAATTTCACTCCTTCACACCCTCTAAGACTACCTGACGAATTGCTTTGTCAGCTGCAACAGATTTATTTTATTATTTGTAACGTCACTGCATAACTATTATTCCAAGTTAATAATCTTTTTTTTGTTTATTGATATACACCGTTTTTACCACTACTCACCTTTTCAAACGCCCTGACAAATGATTTCAATACCCAGAACCTATCCACTACTGTGTTAGAATTTTAACACATCAACAACTACTTAGAAAGTTACGATTTTTTTTTCATCTCCTCACTTCATACCCTTAGACTGCCTGACAAACGATTTCAGTGTCTAGAAACTATACACCACTCTAGCCTACGTTAAAATTTTGACGCATCAACAATTATTCGAAAAGCTACGATATTTTAAATATTTCATCCCCTTGCATCGCCTCCTCAGACGGGCTGACGAATGATTTTAGCAGTAAGAAACAATTAATAAAACTATTTATGACGAGTGTGAATTAAAGATTTTACAATTCAAGAACTGTTAAAGTACTTATCGATTACTCGATTGATTATTAATAAATTTTACCCCCTCACACCCTCTAACACGCCCTGACTAGGTACTTTCTTGGCTACAACATACTTATTTTATTATTTGCTGGATTAATATTTTTACAGGTTAATAATCTTTTAATTTGTTTATTGATATATACTGTTTTTACCCCTTCTCACCCTCTTAAACCCTCTGACAATACCTAGAAACTGTCAAGTACTGTATTGGTAACAAATCTACGTTAAAATTTTGACGCATCAACAACCACTTAGAAAGTTGCGATTTATTATACATTTCATCCCCTCGCTTCACCCCGTTAAACGGGCTGACGAATGATTTCAATAACTAGAAACAATCCACTACTCTATTAGTAAAAAGTCTATGTTAAAATTTTGAAGCATCAGCAATTATTTGAAAAGCTACAATTTTTTAAATATTTTATCCCCTGGCTTCACCCCCTTAGACGGGCTGACGAATGATTTCAACAACCCACTGCTCTATTAGTAACAAGTCTACGTTAAAATTTTGACGCATCAACAATAATTTGAAAAGCTACAATTTTTTAAACATTTCATCCCTTCATTTCAGCCCCTTAGGCGGGCTGACGAATGATTTTAGCAGTTAGAAACAATTAATGAAATTATTTATCACAAGTAAGAATCAAAGATTTTACAATTCAAGGACTGTTAAAGTATTTATGTTTTATTAACAAATTTCACCCCTTCACACCCTCTAACACGTCCTAGCGAATGACTCTGTTGGCTTATTATTTGCAACGTCACTGTATAAATATTTTTACAGATTAATAATATTTTAATTTGTTTATAGATATATACCGTTTTTACTTCTTTTCACCCTCTTAAACCCCCTGACAAATTATTTTAGTATCTATAAACTGTCAAGTACTGTATTGGTAACAAATCTACATTAAAATTTTGACGCATCATCAACCACTTAGAAAGTTACGATTTATTATACATTTCATCCCCTCGCTTCACCCCCTTAGACGGGCTGACAAATGATTTCATCAACTAGAAACAATCCACTGCTTTATTACTAACAAGTCTACGTTAAAATTTTAACGCATCAACAATTATTTGAAAAGCTACAATTTTATAAATATTTCATCCCCTCGTTTCACCCCCTTAGGCGCGCTGACGAATGATTTTAGCAGTTAGAAACAATTAATAGAATTATTTATGACAAATATGAATCAAAGATTTTAAAATTCAAGGACTGTTAAAGTATTTATATTTTATTAACAAATTTCACTCCTTCACACCATCTAACACAACCTGAGAAATGACTCTGTCGGCTGCAATAGATTTATTTTATTATTTGCAACGTCACTTCATAAATATTTTTACAGATTAATAATCTTTTAATTTGTTTATTAATATATACCGTTTTTACCCCTTCTCACCCTCTTAAACCTCAAATGACAAATGATTTCAATACCCAGAAACTGTCAAGAACTGTATTTGTAACAAATCTACGTTAAAATTTTGACGCATCAACAGCGACTTAGAAAGTTACGATTTATTATACATTTCATCCCCTCGCTCATCCCCTTAGATGGACTGACGAATGATTACATCAACCAGAAACAATCCACTGCTCTATTAGTAAGAAGTCTACGTTAAAATTTTGACGCATCAACAATTATTTAGAAAATTACGAATTTTTAAATTTTAGAACTATTTAATGTACTTATTCACCCTTTTCATAAAAAAATGTTCGCTTTGGAAACAAGCAAATTTCGTGAAATTTTACATTTTTTGCATTAGTTAAGAGACAAGAAATTACTGTAATTAAATTAAAGTAGGTAAAATAGGTAGTATTATTTCATTGCTACGACTTTTTCGATTATAGTCCTACATCAGAATGTGGTTGTGGATGATTTCACACCGGTAGGAGCTACTGGAAGAATCAATAACATGTGAATATCTGAAAAACGATAAATAAAGAGAAAATATACGTGGAGGTTAGTCTGACAGGCCCTCTATTTAGTTTTTTTATTTTTAACACCTACTGTTGGGCCACCCTGTATAATAATATTTGGATTTGCTTTCACAAACAGTATCTTCTTTAGTGTTAAATACAGTTTAGTAATTGTTGTAGTTTAAATAACAATGTTTTTATTGTTAATTATAAGTTAATATTAGTTGTATAGTCGAGCTCAAGTTTACGGTGCACACAAAAAAGGCAACAAAAACTTTACGACCTGATTATTATCACCGTTGGACCATGCAGCATGATGACATCAAACAAGCCGACGCACCTATAACCTATAAAGGTAAGCGAGTCAATTTGCGAACTAAATAGTACAGAACCGAACTTAAAATTCGTATGTATTAGAATGTACATATTAATAATACTAGACCGTAATGCGCTGTTAAAATTGAACGACTGAGTTGCTGATCTAAATATTTCAAGTGCGTGCCTGGGTGCAATTACTTTTGCGACTAGTTTAACGGTATTTTAATGAGGTCGTAAAGTTTTTATTGACTTTTTTGAGTGCACCGTAAACCTGAGCTCGACTATACCATATAATATTAAAAATAATTAACACTGAAGTATTGGCTTTTCGACTGACTTCATGGGTTTCGTTGATTGGATTAGATCAGATCCTATTGCCAAGAAAAGGTGGAGGAAAGTTAGTTATGTGAGCAATAATAATTTTTTAGGCGAAAATATATAATAATAATAATTTATTTATTTAGCTAATATAAACTATACAATTACACATACACATAACAATTATAATACAGTTACAATAGATACAATAAATGAAATCCATGATTAAGAAAAAACAAGTAGAATTAAAGAATTATGGAGTGGCAAAGTCGTAGTGCCATTTAAATGAAATAAGATAATACACAATACAACATATATATACATATACATGACCATTTTACATGTTTCTCTATGTTTCGTATAGGTAATGTTATATATTTTTTTATACATTTATTTAACGTCGGCCTATTTCCGCTACTGAGGCCTAACACCGACGCCTGTAGACGAGCTACCCCCAACCAGGAATTTTGAGGAACCTCTTCCCTTAAGAAGAGTAGGAATCTTTTATTTGCCTAACATTTAATAGACAAAGGACCGACGGCTTTACATCCCCTCCGAAGGATGGTATATCTCCTATACAACCCTCGCCTAAGGTTGTATAGCTTCCGCGCATACACTGATACACAAGCCGCTGGAAGATGTGTGAGGCGAGGACGCGGTTTCCGTTGGAATGGTCACCCATCCAACTACTAAGTGCACCTGTCGTTGCTTTACATCGCATACCGAAGTATGTACATAGTAAAGACGCACCTACCCTCGCCCCCTGTAATGTTATATTCAACACATAGATTTGAAAAATTGTTAATAAATATGTTGGAATTTTTTATATGATTTGGTTAACTTAATATATTTGATGAGTATTATAAATAATCGAGCATGCCTCCAACATAAAATATGTTAATTTTTCGTACAAATAATTTGGCAAAATATATAGTTTTTTATTTTATGGATAAATTGGAAGGTTCTCAACAGGATTCTTATCTTACTGTCATAAATCCTAATGCCTCAAACATATTGTGTATTGGAGTACCTATTGCATTGTAATATTACCCTCATTGCCTTATTTTGCATTTGTTGTAATACTTGAAGTTCATTGTTATTTAGGAAGAGCGAGACAGTTGAGCAGTAGTGCGATTATAGTTTTGTAAAACTGTTAATATAGAAAGTTTTGATGGATTCTTGGATATTCTCGTTAAGTCATTTTTTTTACACTTTTTTACAATATAGGCAGCGTTTTGTTTAAAGCTCAACTGTTCATCTAAAATCAATTTGATTTTATCGTATTTTTTTTTAAATACTTACCCATTTACATTTATGAGATGCATTTCACAATTTGCTATTGACAATATCATTAATGAAAATGATAAATAATATAGGACCTAAGACAGAACCTTGAGGTACACCATATTCTGTTTCCTTTTCATTGGACAGACTTGCACTATAAGGTTTGCTGACTTCTTGTAGTTAGATAGGATCCAAATCATTCTAACACACATATGACGGGGCGTTAACGTAGGATACTATTGGTCGAATAGGTATATTTTCTTTATGTATCTTAGGTGGTTCATAGAATAATTATGATGAGGGGGGTCCAATATTTTAAAGTCAAAAGTGTTTTCAGGGGGAATAATTAATGTATAATGTTTTAGAGTTTTCTGTCTGGTATTTATTAGTGGGGTCAGGTTTTAATTTAGTTTGATTTAGAATGAAACATATTTTGTATTATATTCCCCTATTGTTAATATTGTCACTGTGTTGCCTTTTTCAGCTTTGCAAAAAATTTAATTATTTCATTAATTTCGTTTCCGATGTTTCTTAAGATTATTAATTCTGATTTGCTATTTTTACAAGTGTTTATATTATTGAATAAATTAGCTATACTAATATTATCCTCACATTGAATAATACTTAAAGAGTTTAATGCTAATTGGGTATTTAACACTGATAACTCTACCGCCTGTATGTTATATACCTTAGGGGAAATTTTAGGCCTTTTTATAACATATTGATTTCATTATTACTAAATTCTAATTCATAACACTCTTGAGATACTCTACAAGAAAAAATCTCTGGATTATTTATTAAAACTTGTAAATTTTAATGGTGGTTTTAAGAATAGGCGAATAAGCCCTTTTCTATAAGAGGGCTCCTGTACTTTTATGTGTTTTAAATTAGTTTTATAGAGTTACGTCTATAAGTTATCTAAATATTAAGGATATCTTAAGGAGCATTTTAAAACAAAAATTGTTACTTGAAAGCTCAAACTGCTGGACCAACTTCTCAAATTTTGCATACGCATATGTGAACTACCGCACCGCAATTCGAAATCGCAAAGCCTAACTTTAATGTGGAGGGAGCTAACCTCGACAAACTGGTAAAAAAATTAAAGTAGTATTTTTCTCTACAACCGATCTAACGATTTCGATCAAATTTAACACTAATACCCTAGTAGGAGATGACGCGAATAGCTACTCCTAAAAAATGTAGAAATGGAGGCTGTGAGCAGTACGTTTTTTTATACATTTATTTAACGTCAGCCTACTTCCGCTACTGAGGCCAGCTCTGTGAAGTTAGCACTACCACTTTATAATTTTGAAATCGTTTTGGCCTCATCAATTGTAGCTTTTTTGTTGCGAATTTGTTGCGGTGAGAAAATATTTGTAGCTCTTTATTTAAAAAAAATAACCCATGGTAATGCTAACTTCACAGTGAAGATAGCATTACCACTCACAGTGCTTTAAAATTTTGAAATCGTTTTGGCCTCATCAATTGTAGCATTTTTGTTGCGAATTTGTTGCGGTGAGAAAAAATTTGTAGCTCTTTATTTTTAAAAAATAACCCATGGTAATGCTAACTTCACAGTGAAGATAGCATTACTACTCAACAGTACTTTTAAATTTTGAAATCGTTTTGGCCCCATTAATTGTAGCTTTTTTGTTGCGAATTTGTTGCGGTGAGAAAAAATTTGTAGCTCTTTATTTAAAAAAAACAATAACCCATGGTAAAGCTAACTTCACAGTGAAAATAGCATTACGACTCACAGAAATCGCTTTAAAAAGTGCGCAAATATTTTCTTATCATAAAAAGAATTTGTTGCGAATTTTTTGCTGTGTGAAAACATTTGTAACACTTAATTTTAAAAAAATAACCTATGGTAATGCTAACTTCACAGTGAAGATAGCATTACCACTCACAGAAATAGCTTTAAAAAGTGCACAAACATTTTCTTATCATAAGAATAATTTGTTGCGAATTTGTTGCACACGATTAATAGCAAAAAATTAATGAAAAAATGTTTTTTTCTGGTAATGCGAACTTGATAATCAAAATCGCTTTTAATAATTAGCCCAAAAAAACGGGAGGTTTGTCGATTTGGATGAAATAATATTTTGTGATAATTTTAAACATATCAAAAGGCCCCGCCCATAGACGCCGGCGGAGGCGAGGGTAAGGAGAAAGTAAGTAAAAAAAAATCGGTTTTTCGTAAAAAACTAGAAACAGGAAATTTTCGTCACCTTTGAAGTACAAATAGGTACATTTAATAATATTTTTCACTTTTTGAAGTATCAGAATTTTCACAAAAATTAGGTCTCGGTGCAACAAATTCGTACACCACATGGTATAAATAATCGAAGTGAGAAACAGATGGAAAAATGCATTTGCAACAATTTTTGGCGGTGGTAGTGTCAGGTTGCGCTGGAAATGCAGCGCATTATCAATTATTGCGAAAACCTGTTTATCAACAAATTATTACTCGGCACAACAAATTCATGCATCACACGCTACAACTCATAGAAGTGTAAAACACATGAATTAATGCATTTACAGCAATTTTTGTAGGTGGTAACGCCAAGTCGTGTAGAAAATTCAACGTTTTTTCGGTTTTTACTGAAAATTTGTTTCGCAACAAATTATGACTCGGCGCAACAAATTTGAACACCACACGCTACAAATCGTCGAAGTGAAAAACACATGAACAAATACATTTGCAACGGTTTTTGGCAGTGGTAATGCCAGGTTGTACTGAAAATTCAACGTTTTATCGGTTTTTGCTGAAAATTTGTTTCACAACAAATTATGAGTCGGCGCAACAAATTTGAACATTACACGCTACAAATCGTCGAAGTGAAAAACACATGAGCAAATGCAATTGCAACGGTTTTTGGCAGTGGTAATGCCAGGTCGTACTGAAAATTCAACGTTTTTTCGGTTTATACTGAAAAGTTGTTTCGCAACAAATTATTACTCGGCACAGCAAATTCGTACACCACACGCTACGAATCATAGAAGTGAAAAACACATGAAAAAATGTATTTACAACAATTTTTGTAGGTGGTAATGCCAAGTTGTGCAGAAAATTCAAACGTTTTTTCGGTTTTTGCTGAAAATTTGTTTCGCAACAAATTATTACTCGGCACAACTAATTCGTACACCACACGCTACAAATTGTCGAAGTGAAAAGCACACGAAATAATGCATTTGCAATGGTTTTGGGTAGTGGTAATGCCAGTTTGTACTGAAAATTCAACGTTTTATCGATTTTTGTTAAATATTTGTTTCGCAACAAATTATTTCTCGGCACAACAAATTCTTACATCACACGCTACAAATCCTTGAAGTGAAAAACACATGAAAAAATGCATTTGCAACAGTTTTTGGCAGTGGTAATGCCAGGTCGTACTGAAAATTCAACGTTTTATCGGTTTTTGCTGAAAATTTGTTTCGCAACAAATTATTACTCGGCACAACAAATTAGTACACCACACGCTACAAATCCTTGAAGTGAAAAATGCATGAAAAAATGCATATGTAACGGTTTTTCGCAGTGGTAATGCTAGTTTGTACTGAAAATTCAACGTTTTATCGGTTCTTGCTGAAAATTTGTTTCGCAACAAATTATTACTCGGCACAACAAATTCGTACACCACACGCTACAAATCGTCGAAGTGAAAAACATACGAAATAATGCATTTGCAACGGTTTTTGGCAGTGGTAATGCCAGATCGTACTGAAAATTCAACGTTTTTGTCGGTTTATACTGAAAAGTTGTTTCGCAACAAATTATTACTCGGCACAACAAATTCGTACACCACACGCTACAAATCGTCGAAGTGAAAAACATACGAAATAATGCATTTGCAACGGTTTTTGGCAGTGGTAATGCCAGATCGTACTGAAAATTCAACATTTTTTCGGTTAAGCATTAAACTACATATTGAAGGACAGCTGCCAAAGCAATTTTTCATCATATTTTGATTTTAAAACCTATTACGTATTTGACATGAATTTATTATGCCTAGAAATGATTTGCTGTGAAACAAGTAGTCTTCGCAAAAATGGATAAAACTGGGAATTTCCAGGGTAATCTGGCACTACCAACTGCAAAAATCGTTGCAACTGCATTTTTTCACCTATTTCTCACTTCGACGATTTGTAGCGTGTGGTGTACAAATTTGTTGCGGCGAGTCATAATTTGTTGTGAAACAAATTTCCAGCAAAAACCGAAAAAACGTTGAATTATCTGCACAACTTGGCATTACCACCTACAAATATTGTTGTAAATAACGTTGTTGTAACGTTTTTTTCATTAATTTTTTGCTATAAATCGTGTGCAACAAATTCGCAACAAATTATTCTTATGATAAGAAAATGTTTGTGCACTTTTTAAAGCTATTTCTGTGAGTGGTAATGCTATATTCACTGTGAAGTTAGCATTACCATGGGTTATTTTTTAAAAATAAAGAGCTACAAATTTTTTCTCACCGCAACAAATTCGCAGCAAAAAAGCTACAATTAATGGGGCCAAAACGAATTCAAAATTTTAAAGCACTGTTGAGTGGTAATGCTATCTTCACTGTGAAGTTAGCATTACCACGGGTTATTTTTAAAAAATAAAGAGCTAGAAATTTTTTCTCACCGCAACAAATTCGCAACAAAAAAGCTACAATTAATGGGGCCAAAACGATTTCAAAATTTTAAAGCACTGGTGAGTAGTAATGCTATCTTCACTGTGAAGTTAGCATTACCATGGGTTATTTTTTTAAAAATAAAGAGCTACAAATTTTTTCTCACCGCAACAAATTCGCAACAAAAATGCTACAATTGATGAGGCCAAAACGATTTCAAAATTTTAAAGTGGTAGTGCTAACTTCACACAGCTGAAAAATTAACGTTTTTTCGGTTTATACTGAAAAGTTGTTTCGCAACAAATTATTACTCGTCACAACAAATTCGTACACCACACGCTACAAATCGTCGAAGTGAAAAACACATGAAAAACTATATTTACAACAATTTTTGTAGGTAGTAATGCCAAGTTGTGCAGAAAATTCAAGGTTTTTTCGGTTTTTGCTGAAAATTTGTTTCGCAACAAATTATTAATCGTCACAACAAATTCTTACGTCACACGCTACAAATCCTTGAAGTGAAAAACATATGAAAAAATGCATATGCAACGGTTTTCGGCAGTGGTAATGCCAGTTTGTACTGAAAATTCAATGCTTTATCGGTTCTTGTTGAAAATTTGTTTCGCAACAAATTATTACTCGGCACAACAAATTCGTACACCACACGCTACAAATTGTCGAAGTGAAAAACACACGAAATAATGCATTTGCAACGGTTTTTGGCAGTGGTAATGCCAGTTTGTACTGAAAATTCAACGTTTTTTCGGTTTTTGCTGAAAATTTGTTTCGCAACAAATTATTAATCGTCACAACAAATTCTTACATCACACGCTACAAATCCTTGAAGTGAAAAACACATGAAAAAATGCATATGCAACGGTTTTTGGCAGTGGTAATGCCAGTTTGTACTGAAAATTCAACGTTTTATCGGTTCTTGCTGAAAATTTTTTTCGCAACAAATTATAACTCGACACAACAAATTCGTACACCACACGCTACAAATCGTCGAAGTGAAAAACACATGAAAAGATGTATTTACAACAACTTTTGTAGGTGGTAATGCCAAGTTGTGCAGAAAATTCAACGTTTTTTCGGTTCTTGTTGAAAATTTGTTTCGCAACAAATTATTACTCGGCACAACAAATTCGTACACCACACGCTACAAATCGTCGAAGTGAAAAACACACGAAATAATGCATTTGCAACGGTTTTTGGCAGTAATAATGCCAGGTCGTACTGAAAATTCAACGTTTTCTCGGTTTATACTGAAAAGTTGTGTCGCAACAAATTATTACTCGGCACAACAAATTCGTACACCACACGCTACAAATCGTCGAAGTGAAAAACACGTGAAAAAGTGTATTTACAACAATTTTTGTAGGTGGTAATGCCAAGTTGTGCAGAAAATTCAACGTTTTTTCGGTTTTTGCTGAAAATTTGATTCGCAACAAATTATTAATCGTCACAACAAATTCTTACATCACACGCTACAAATCCTTGAAGTGAAAAACACATGAAAAAATGCATATGCAACGGTTTTTGGTAGTGGTAATGTCAGTTTGTACTGAAAATTCAACGCTTTATCGGTTCTTGTTGAAAATTTGTTTCGCAACAAATTATTACTCGGCACAACAAATTCGTACACCACACGCTACAAATCCTTGAAATGAAGAAATGAAAAACACATGAAAAAATGCATATGTAACGGTTTTTGGCAGTGGTAATGCCAGTTTGTACTGAAAATTCAACGTTTTATCAGTTCTTGCTAAAAATTTGTTTCGCAACAAATTATTACTCAGCACAACATATTCGTACACCACACGCTACAAATCGTCGAAGTGAAAAACACACGAAAAAATGGATTTGCAGCGGCGGTTTTTGGCAGTGGTAATGCCAGGTTGTACTGAAAATTCAACGTTTTATCGGTTTTTGCTGAAAATTTGTTTCGCAACAAATTATAACTCGGCACAACAAATTCGTACACCACACGCTACAAAACGTCGAAGTGAAAACACATGAAAAAATGTATTTACAACAATTTTTGTAGGTGGTAATGCCAAGTTGTGCAGAAAATTCAACGTTTTTGCGGTTTTTGCTGAAAATTTGTTTCGCAACAAATTATTACTCGGCACAACAAATTTTTACATCACACGCTACAAATCCTTGAAATGAAAAATACATGAAAAAATGCATTTGCAACAGTTTTTGGCAGTGGTAATGCCAGTTCGTACTGAAAATTCAACGTTTTATCGATTTTTGCAAAAACCTGTTTCGCAACAAATTATTACTCGGCACAACAAATTGGTACACCACACGCTACAAATCGTCGAAATGAAAAACACATGAAAAAATGTATTTACAACAATATTTGTAGGTGATAATGCCAAGTTGTGCAGAAAATTCAACGTTGTTTCGGTTTTTGCTGGAAATTTGTTTCGCAACAAATTATGACTCGGCGCAACAAATTTGTACACCACACGCTACAAATCGTCGAAGTGAGAAATAAGTGAGAAAATGCAGTTGCAACGATTTTTGCAGTTGATAGTGCCAGATTACCCTGGAAATTCCCAGTTTTATCCATTTTTGCGAAGACTACTTGTTTCACAGCAAATCATTTCTAGGCATAACAAATTCATGTCAAATACGTAATAGGTTTTAAAATCAAAATATGATGAAAAATTGCGTTGGCAGCTGTCATTCAATATGTAGTTTAATGCTTAACCGAAAAAACGTTGAATTTTCAGTACGACCTGGCATTACCACTGCCAAAAACCGTGCAAATGCATTATTTCGTGTGTTTTTCACTTCGACGATTTGTAGCGTGTGGTGTACGAATTTGTTGTGCCGAGTAATAATTTGTTGCGAAACAAATTTTCGCAAAAATCGATAAAACGTTGAATTTTCAGTACCGACTGGCATTACCACTGCCAAAAACTGTTGCAAATGCATTTTTTCATGTATTTTTCATTTCAAGGATTTGTAGCGTGTGATGTAAAAATTTGTTGTGCCGAGTAATAATTTGTTGCGAAACTAATTTTCAGCAAAAACCGAAAAAACGTTGAATTTTCTACGCAACTTGGCATTACCACCTACAAAAGTTGCTGTAAATACATTTTTTCATGTGTTTTTCACTTCGACGATTTGTAGCGTGTGGTGTACGAATTTGTTGTGCCGAGTAATAATTTGTTGGGAAAAAATTTTCAGCAAGAACCGATAAAACGTTGAATTTTCAGTACAAACTGGCATTACCACTGCCAGAAACCGTTACATATGCATTTTTTCATGTGTTTTTCACTTCAAGGATTTGTAGCGTGTGATGTAAGAATTTGTTGTGACGATTAATAATTTGTTGCGAAACAAATTTTCAGCAAAAACCGAAAAAACGTTGAATTTTCCGCACAACTTGGCATTACCACCTACAAAAATTGTTGTAAATACAGTTTTTCATGTGTTTTTCACTTCGACGATTTGTAGCGTGTGGTGTACGAATTTGTTGTGACGAGTAATAATTTGTTGCGAAACAACTTTTCAGTATAAACCGAAAAAACGTTAAATTTTCAGTACGACCTGGCATTACCACTGCCAAAAACCGTTGCAAATGCATTATTTCGTGTGTTTTTCACTTCGACAATTTGTATTGTGTGGTGTACGAATTTGTTGTGGCGGGTAATAATTTGTTGCGAAACAACTTCAGTATAAACCGAAAAAACGTTGAATTTTCAATACGACCTGGCATTACCACTGCCAAAAACCGTTGCAAATGCATTTTTTCATGTGTTTTTCACTTCAAGGAATTGTAGCATGTGATGTAACAATTTGTTGTGCCGAGAAATAATTTGTTGCGAAACAAATTTTTAGCAAAAACCGAAAAAACGTTGAATTTTCTGCACAACTTGGCATTACCACCTACAAAAATTGTTGTAAATACATTTTTTCATGTGTTTTTCACTTCGACGATTTGTAGCGTGTGGTGTACGAATTTGTTGTGCCGAGTAACAATTTGTTGCGAAACAAATTTTCAGCAAAAACGATAAAACGTTGAATTTTCAGTACAACCTGACACTACCACCGCCAAAAATTGTTGCAAATGCATTTTTCCATCTGTTTCTCACTTTGAGTATTTGTACCGTGTGGTGTACGAATTTGTTGCACCGAGACCTAATTTGTTGCGAAAAAAGTTTTTGCAAAATTTAATGAAATCTTGAGTTTCCAGCGCAGTCTAAGACTGCCATCTGCAAAAACCGTTGCAAATGCATTTTTTGATGTGTTTTTCATTTCGAGACTTTGTTACGTGTCGTGTACGAATTTGTTGCATCGAGAAACAATTCGTTGCAAATAAAGTTTTCTCTAATATAGTTTCAACATAATAAACTATGTTCTCTTTTTATGACAACCTTATAATTCTAGCGATTTATGCTTTTTCGTTCTTTAGAAAACATTTTTGAGTAAAATGTTTACGAAATAAAATGGAATACCTGTTTTTATGAGTAAACTGCTACTGTTTTTCAATATAAATTACAGTAGTCCACGTTTTGCTCTCAAAATCTTTTGAAACCTGTTATCTGCAAATTTCCTTCCTTACTTGCACATTTTGTGTTTTATTTTTTATACGATGCACCCGGAATCGTTCAGTCGCGATTGCTGACTTTTTTAAAGTTATCTGTTTGTTCCGGTCCTTTTTAAAAAAAATATCGTTCTTATTTATAAAGTGTTTAGCCCAATGAAATGGGAAAATTTGGATGAAATAATTCAGAGCGGGCTGAAGTTATTCTGTGAGAATTTCTGATACTTAAAAAAGTGCAAAATATTATTAAATGTAACTTCTTGTACTTCAAAGGTGACGAAAATTGCTTGTTTGTAGTTTTTTACGAAAAACCTATTTTTTTTTTACCTATTTTCTCCCTCCCCTCGCCTCCGCCGGCGTCTACGGGTGGGGCCTTTTGATATATTAAAAATTATCACAAAATACGCCTGTTCCCAAAATTTCAGCCCGCTCTGAATTATTTCATCCAAATCGACAAACCTCCCGTTTTATTGGGCTAATTATTAAAAGCGATTTTGATTATCAAGTTCGCATTACCAGAAAAAAACATTTTCTCATTAATTTTTTGCTATTAATCGTGTGCAACAAATTCGCAACAAATTATTCTTGTGATAAGAAAATGTTTGTGCACTTTTTAAAGTTATTTCTGTGAGTGGTAATGCTATCTTCACTGTGAAGTTAGCATTACCATGGGTTATTTTAAAAAAATAAAGGGCTACAAATTTTTTCTCACCGCAACAAATTCGCAACAAAAAAGCTACAATTAATGGTGCCAAAATGATTTCAAAATTTTAAAGCACTGGTGAGTAGTAATGCTATCTTCACTGTGAAGTTAGCATTACCATGGGTTATTTTTTAAAAATAAAGAGCTACAAATTTTTTCTCACCGCAACAAATTCGCAACAAAAAAGCTACAATTGATGAGGCCAAAACAATTTCAAAATGTTAAAGCACTGTGAGTGGTAATGCTATCTTCACTGTGAAGTTAGCATTACCATGGGTTATTTTTTAAAAATAAAGAGCTACAAATTTTTTCTCACCGCAACAAATTCGCAACAAAAAAGCTACAATTGATGAGGCCAAAACGATTTCAAAATTTTAAAGTGGTAGTGCTAACTTCACAGAGCTTAAATTTTCAGTACGGCCTGGCATTACCACTGCCAAAAACCGTTGCAAATGCATTATTTCGTGTGTTTTTCACTTCGACAATTTGTAGCGTGTGGTGTACGAATTTGTTGTGGCGGGTAATAATTTGTTGCGAAACAACTTCAGTATAAACCGAAAAAACGTTGAATTTTCAATACGACCTGGCATTACCACTGCCAAAAACCGTTGCAAATGCATTTTTTCATGTGTTTTTCACTTCAAGGAATTGTAGCATGTGATGTAACAATTTGTTGTGCCGAGAAATAATTTGTTGCGAAACAAATTTTTAGCAAAAACCGAAAAAACGTTGAATTTTCTGCACAACTTGGCATTACCACCTACAAAAATTGTTGTAAATACATTTTTTCATGTGTTTTTCACTTCGACGATTTGTAGCGTGTGGTGTACGAATTTGTTGTGCCGAGTAACAATTTGTTGCGAAACAAATTTTCAGCAAAAACGATAAAACGTTGAATTTTCAGTACAACCTGACACTACCACCGCCAAAAATTGTTGCAAATGCATTTTTCCATCTGTTTCTCACTTTGAGTATTTGTACCGTGTGGTGTACGAATTTGTTGCACCGAGACCTAATTTGTTGCGAAAAAAGTTTTTGCAAAATTTAATGAAATCTTGAGTTTCCAGCGCAGTCTAAGACTGCCATCTGCAAAAACCGTTGCAAATGCATTTTTTGATGTGTTTTTCATTTCGAGACTTTGTTACGTGTCGTGTACGAATTTGTTGCATCGAGAAACAATTCGTTGCAAATAAAGTTTTCTCTAATATAGTTTCAACATAATAAACTATGTTCTCTTTTTATGACAACCTTATAATTCTAGCGATTTATGCTTTTTCGTTCTTTAGAAAACATTTTTGAGTAAAATGTTTACGAAATAAAATGGAATACCTGTTTTTATGAGTAAACTGCTACTGTTTTTCAATATAAATTACAGTAGTCCACGTTTTGCTCTCAAAATCTTTTGAAACCTGTTATCTGCAAATTTCCTTCCTTACTTGCACATTTTGTGTTTTATTTTTTATACGATGCACCCGGAATCGTTCAGTCGCGATTGCTGACTTTTTTAAAGTTATCTGTTTGTTCCGGTCCTTTTTAAAAAAAATATCGTTCTTATTTATAAAGTGTTTAGCCCAATGAAATGGGAAAATTTGGATGAAATAATTCAGAGCGGGCTGAAGTTATTCTGTGAGAATTTCTGATACTTAAAAAAGTGCAAAATATTATTAAATGTAACTTCTTGTACTTCAAAGGTGACGAAAATTGCTTGTTTGTAGTTTTTTACGAAAAACCTATTTTTTTTTTACCTATTTTCTCCCTCCCCTCGCCTCCGCCGGCGTCTACGGGTGGGGCCTTTTGATATATTAAAAATTATCACAAAATACGCCTGTTCCCAAAATTTCAGCCCGCTCTGAATTATTTCATCCAAATCGACAAACCTCCCGTTTTATTGGGCTAATTATTAAAAGCGATTTTGATTATCAAGTTCGCATTACCAGAAAAAAACATTTTCTCATTAATTTTTTGCTATTAATCGTGTGCAACAAATTCGCAACAAATTATTCTTGTGATAAGAAAATGTTTGTGCACTTTTTAAAGTTATTTCTGTGAGTGGTAATGCTATCTTCACTGTGAAGTTAGCATTACCATGGGTTATTTTAAAAAAATAAAGGGCTACAAATTTTTTCTCACCGCAACAAATTCGCAACAAAAAAGCTACAATTAATGGTGCCAAAATGATTTCAAAATTTTAAAGCACTGGTGAGTAGTAATGCTATCTTCACTGTGAAGTTAGCATTACCATGGGTTATTTTTTAAAAATAAAGAGCTACAAATTTTTTCTCACCGCAACAAATTCGCAACAAAAAAGCTACAATTGATGAGGCCAAAACAATTTCAAAATGTTAAAGCACTGTGAGTGGTAATGCTATCTTCACTGTGAAGTTAGCATTACCATGGGTTATTTTTTAAAAATAAAGAGCTACAAATTTTTTCTCACCGCAACAAATTCGCAACAAAAAAGCTACAATTGATGAGGCCAAAACGATTTCAAAATTTTAAAGTGGTAGTGCTAACTTCACAGAGCTACTAGATATCTCTTAAAATTCCGTTTTACATTTTATTGAGATTGGTTGTCAACGAAATAAAACTTTTAACAGCAAAATTAATTCATCAGTATATAGATATATTAGTCTAATTTACTTCAAAATGCAAAAGTTTCTCTGGGTTATGTCGGACTTATTTTTTGAGTTTATTATGGCTTTGAGATATACAAATGAATAAAAGTGCAGAAACATATTGGTTTATTACAAATCTAATAGAGAAACTGAGGTGGAATCAAGAATGTATGAAGATAACTTTCGAAAAAAAGTGTTCAACCACATAAAAAGTATTTTAGGTTTCTTGTTATTAATTTATCAAATTATGGATGGATTTGGTTAAAAAAAGTATATCTAAGAGACAGAAAACGAGAGGCGATAGATAACATTGTATTAGAATACGTACAAGCCAATGCTGTAGAAAAGTTTCAAACGCGGTATACAGGGTGTCCCAATAGTGCGTCAAAGTCCAATATCAGCCTTATTAGAAGGCTTTGGAAAATTATTTCTTATGGAAGTGGTATAGTGTCAAAAGGCGCACATTTAAAAATTATCTTGAAATATACAGGGTGACTCGCTACAGTGGAGCATCTTCGAGGTCATTTTTTTAAATGGAATGCCCTATACTTCGCTGTGTGTGTATTACCATTAATTAAGAAGATTTATTTTGCAATTATGTAGACAAGGGATGTAATACAATGACACAACCACCAAATATTGATTATAATTATACAAGGTGTATCTCGAGGGGTAAACCGCTGGGAATTTTGGTGTACAAACCTCAGGAATTGCGGGAATTTTAGAGGAATTTCGGAAATTGCCAAGGAAGTGCGAAGAATTTCGGGAATTGCCGAGGAATTGCTAAGAATTATGTGTGTATCACAAGGAATTAAGGGATTGCGACGCGTGATGGAAAGGTTTGCGCCTGCGCGTGTAATAATAAAATGCATAGTTTCGTATTACCCACCATTGCAGTCTGTGACACGAGGTACGAGAAATGCAAAATCCAAAACGAACAATGCAAAAAAATCATTTCCTCGGTAATTTATAAATATTGCTCTAAATATCAATCCAAAGAAAATATTCCTTTTTTTTTAAATATATTTCAGTTTGTAGTTATTATACTGTTTTTTATTATTTTGTTAAAACAGAATTTTTTTGTTTTTTATTTTAATATGCATGTATTTATACGAATATTTTTATATGCACCTATATAATTAAATATACCACTTTTATTTTTATATGCTTTTATTAAACTTGCAATGTTTGTTAGTTAGTTAGTTAGTTTGTTTGTTTAGGGCAAATCTTGCAATCAAAATTTCGATTAGTTCTAATTAAGCTAAAGCTTTGAAATTTTGTACATGTGTATAAATAATCGATATCTGGCGGTTTTCGGGTTCGCCGATTACGAATTTATAGTCAAAAATTAGTTCAGGATGACGACTTCAAGAAGGCGGACGACTTTGCCGTTTAAGATCCGATTCAACTCAAAATCGATATCTGGGGGCTTTCTAGGTCGCGGATTATGAATTTTTAGTCAGAATTCAGAAGTTCAAAATGGCGGCGCCAATATGGCTGACGACTTTTGTCATTTAGATCCCAATCGATCAAAATCGATATCTGGGAGTTTTCGGGGTCGCAGATTACGAATTTCTAGTGAAAAATTTAGTTCAAGATGGCGGACAACTTTACCGGTTATGATCCAATTCGTCTCAAAATCGATATCTGGAAATTACAGGCATTTCAAAAAACTAATACGTAAAAAATAAAATTATATAAAAAAATACTCGAAAAATATTTAAAAAAAAGCTTTTATTTAAATGCTCTAAAAAGTAGAAAATAAACTTTGAAATAAATCAAACCCATCATTTTGTTATATTATATAAGTTTTTTGTGATATAAAAGCTTGTCGCGAGCAATCTCCTTTACCAGGAAAATCTCGATGGACTCAAGGACTTTTTACAGGACCGACAGGAGGTTAATAGGACGGTAACTATTACCTGGTTTTTGGGCTTGTTGGGCTTTGGGATAGGAATGATTTTAGCCATTTTCCAACGGGTGGGTAATCGGAGAGCTGGAGGGATGCATTATAGTCGGGTCACGAATAGTATGGCTTTGGGTGGAAGATGGCGTAGGGCGTAAGACGGATGTTGTCAAGTACTAGGACTTTCTTTAGATTCCATTTCTTGATGTGGGAGAGGGAGATGGAGATTAGTTTGCCGGTGGGGTCGAGTCTGACCTGGCTTAGCCAGCTCTCATACTCCTCCGACTTGGCCTGGTATTTTGGGTGGATATGATTAGGAGTGAATTGGAAATAATATAGAGTTGTGAAGGAATTCATCATTTCCTGATCAGTAGCAGCCCAGCCATTGGGGGTTTGAAGGGCAGCAATTGGCTGCCTGTTTTTCATAAATCTTCGGGTAGATAGTAGTGATCGTCGGACTGGGAGAGGATGTCGTCTGTCAGCTGGTCTTGTCTAAAAATCTTTATTTCTTCTGCGATTTGTTTTTTAAACAATTGAAGTTCGCTTTATATCTAGGATCCCTAGTGTTTTGAAATTGTTTTTGTTTCTATCAGGGCTGTTATTTTTGGTGGTAGTTTGTTCATGTATACGTAGGATGGGATCTCTCTCTGACCGAGAATAAAGCGGCTTGGTTGACTTTTTCAGGAGTGGAGCATGAGCAGTCAGGATTAAATTTTAGGACCTGGGAAAAGAAGAGGATAACATCGAACAATCATAGTCAGTCTCTTTTCGTCGTACGTGTTCTTTCAAGTACTCTGGCATAATTTGAAATTCAATTAATACTGGCTCGTGGTCGCTATTTAGTGCCGAGACTACTTCGGTTTTGACTTGTTAAGAGACTGTCTATGATGGACGAGGCTGGCTGAGGACGGGTAGGTTGAAGAAGCGAAGGGATATTTAGGTGAGGGTTTTTCACTAGGTACATATACAATGGCTCTCCGGAATGGCCCCGCTGTACATGTTCCAGTGGCGCTGTACATGTTCCAGTGGGGATGCTTTGAGTTTAGGTCGCCAAGCAAGATAATTTTGGAATTGAAATTTTGTGTTACGTCTAAGTCTCGTATGTCTAGTAATGTCATCGGTCTGCAATAGGTGAACAGTATTAATATTTCGTGATTTTGTATGTTCACTGTTATAGCTGTTGCTTCCAAGATCGAAAGCCCGGAACTATCGTTTTCTTGTGCTTCAGTCCCCGCCGGACGATGAGCGCGGTGTCGCATCCTCGTCCGATCTACGTACAATTTATACGGTAATTGCAGGAATTTATAGGGAATTGGCAGGAATTTACAGTGAATTGCACAAATTTATAAGGAATTTTTAATCTGAAAGGAATTGTGGTGTACAAAATTTTTTAGCGGTTTACCCCTCGGTGTATCTTATGCTAGCGCTAATTCAAGACATTTCAAAGTGAATTTTCTCAATTTTTTTTTCAAATGGAACACTCTGTATATTGTTGTATTTTTGAATTAGTACGTTAATTCTCTACGATTTTTGTGAATAGTATTCTATACATAAAATTGACATTTCCAGAGATATTTTTACCTTTTCATTAAAACCGTTAAATTATAATACTTTTCATTTCGAACTGATCTAGTAGCCATGACTTTGACAAAGTGAGAATAATTGAGAGTTATTTTATTGACGTTTAAGTATTAACTATTGTGAGAAAGTATTTACACTTATTTTAAGTTATAAATTAGTTTGAAATTCGCACTTTCCAATAATGAATTTTTCGAGAGAAAAAATGGTCGATATGGTTTATGTTCTGGGTGCGAGTGATAAAAATTGTTTGCTATCAACTGGAATTTATAAGGAGCGGTATCCGGAAAGAAGACAGCCCTCTAAAAAGTCATTTGAGAGGTTGATGGAACGAATTAACAATACGGGGAAAGTGAAATTTGAGAAAAACGAACGAACAAAAAATGTAATAAATGAAGAAAACGAAACAGTCATACTTTTGAGCGTGATTGAAGATCCTCATCGCAGTATAAGAGAATTGGCAAGAGAAAACGATATAAGCCGATCTTCAGTCCATCGAATCCTACAAAAAACAAATTTCATCCCTACCACGTTCAACTAATGCAGGAACTGACTGATAAGAATGATGAAAACCGAATACAATTTTGTCAATGGGCAAAACAAAAAATAGGACAACAAAGAAGTTTTTTTGACTTTGTTTTGTTTGCCGATGAAGCAACGTTTTATAAAAATGGACATGTTAATCGTCATCATTTTCATTATTACGACACAACCAATCCTTACATCTCACGAACAAATAGCCAAACAAGATGGTCGTTGAATGTTTGGGGAGGAATTGTTGAGGATTATGTGATAGGACCACATTTTTTTGGCGGACATGTGAATGGTCAAATTTATTTGGAATTTTTGCAAGACAGATTGGAAGAATTACTGGAGGATGTTCCCAGGGATATTAGGGAGAGAATGTGGTACCTCCATGATAGATTACTTGTGCACTACACTGCAGCTATTCACGAACATATAAACGACACTTTTCCAAACGGTTGGATAGGAAGAAGAGGACCCCATAATTGGCCTGCCAGAAGCCTGATTTGACGAAAATAGACTTATTTTTGTGGGGCTATGTTGAGAAGCAGGTGCACAAAGCCCTATAACTACAAAAGAAAATATGAAAGAAAGAATATAGTCGATGTCAGGAGTCGGAATTTTTTAGGGTTTTTGTTTTTTTTTGCCAGAGCGCCAATCTAGAGACCCTCCGCCGTTTTCGAGGTTGCTGAACACGATGGTGGGGGTCCCGAATTTTTTTTTCCTCGGCAACCCCCTCAAATTGGCCAAAAACCACCCCCAAAGTGCCCTTTTCCGTGAACCCATTTATTTTCCCCCGTTTTTCGACTAACTATTATTCCCTCGAGTAGAACGGAGTCTCTCGAGGGATTTGACCTCAGCCACCCCAAAGGAGTTGAAATTTTTTTTTTTTTGGGAAAAAAATAATATTTTGTAGTAGGCGTACCACCTTCCTCAAAGAAACGCCTCCTATAAAATATTATTTTTTTCCCAATCCATCCCTTTGAAGGGTAAAAACAACCCTCGGGGATGGTTACACAACCCTAGTCACCTGCCACCTTCCTCACAGAAACACCTCCTGTAAAATATTCTTTTAAAAATTCCACAAAGAAAATATCAATTTTTCAACCCCCTACAGGGGTGGGAGCCTCATGTAGGGGTAGCTGAGGTCAAATCCCTCGAAAGACCTTTCGTTCTACTCGAGGGAATAACAGTCAGTCGAAAAACTGGGGAAAACAAACGGGTTCACGGAAAAGGGCACTTTGGGGGGTGGTTTTTGGCCAATTTGAAGGGGTTGCCGAGGAAAAAAAATTGTGGGACCCCCCCCCCCACCATCATGTTCAGCGACCTCGAAAACGGTGGGGGGTCTCTAGATTGGCGCTCTAGCAAAAAAATGTACCCCTTCCGACTCCTGACCTCGACTAATAAGGGAAGTTTTTCAGGAAATTGGTGTAGCTATTTTAAGAAATGTCAGTATATCATTCGAAAATCGTCTACAGAAATGCATAAACGTATTGGGAAGCCACTTTGAACAGTTCCTATAAGGGTGATTGCCACAATAGTGAGTAATTTACATATAAATTTTGTCCATTAAAGAAAAACTCAAATAAAATATAAGTAATACAATTAAAAGTTGGGTTTAAACCTATTTATGCCTATAATATGAGTTAACCAGTTCAATAATATCTATTTATTGAGTTATTAGAGTTTTTTAAAAATATGAAAACACTGAACTGACAACTAGAGCACAGGAATAACAGAAACTGCAAGTAGTATTTAAAAACTATTATTATTTCAAGTAAAAACAGTAATTAGTGATTATATCACATTAAAATTATAGACAGAAATACCTATACCTAGGTGATTTTTTGTTGGGGTTTTTTTCAAATAATCTTGGTACAAATTTTTTATGATATTTGTCATGAAACGCTTTTGCCGCCTATCTTTAAACTTACGGCTATTTGTATCTTCTTCAAAAAATACCTGTATATATTTTTTCAATTTTTCAAATAATTTATTGCGTAATCCGGATTTTCTTTTGTAAATCATTATATTATCTTTGTTTTTAGAGATTGGTGTTTTTCTGAACTTGAAATCATTAGAACACTCTGTCTGAAAATTATATTTTCTACTACTTTGCCCGTTACAATTTGTTTAAATACTTGTTTTTCGCGAGTAGTGCCAAGAATCTTATAAGTGTCACAAGCTGATCTTTAATTACCTCACTGAAAAGGAGTTTTTTCTTCACAACGTCCACTTCGGTTTCATCAGATCTTGATTCCTTAAAAGGCGGTTTATTCGAGTACCAGGTGTGAGCAATGGACTTGGCACATTGTTTGAGGCATTGAGATTATTTGTTTCCATTTCCTGTCTTACTCTGTGATATCGCTTTTTATACATTTCTAATTGTCTTTTTAATGCAGCTATTTTTTGCATAGATATCTTTTTTCTCTGTGACGTCTTATTTTGTTCCTATTCGCAATTTTCCTTCCTATTTCTCTCCTTGACTGGGGGGAAACAGATCGATTTTCATCAATTTCGTTGTCAGAATGAGGTGGGGTATTCTGTTCAAATCGGTTTTTTCCTTCAACTTCTCGTTTCTTTCTTAATCTATAGGTTTTTGAGTAACTTTTCCGTTCTTTACGCTTACTTCTTTGTTCTCTAGCGTCATGTCAATAATGGACTTTATTATTTTCTTCTCCTTTTGCCTTAAATATTTCTGTTTCTCTTTTTGTTTTTGTTCTTCTCTCTTATTCTTCTACGGCGTTCGCGTTTGCTTTTTTTTGCTTTTTCTCTTCACTGCTCTCATTTTTTCCTGGTCATTATCCCTCCTTAAAATAAAATCAATGCAAGATTAAAACGCTTCTCTCTCTCTCTCTCTCTCTTGCCAAAATGTGCAAAACTAAAAAATGCCTTTCCCGTGCTTAACGAGTCAGTCCCGTGCCTGCAAATTCTCACGGGACTGACGGCACAGAACTGATGTTTTTTACATTAATCAAACGTAATAAAAAAACAAAACAATATTAAGCCATAACAAATATTCTGAAGTAATAACAACTGCTAGTACTCTTTCTTTATGTTACAAAATGTCAAATATACAAAAAATACAGCTTAATATTAGTTACCTCGGAACTGATGCTCCAACAGGTTACAGCTTGTAAAATTTGCGAATGTTGATTAACTGACACTACAAAAACTAACGACATAATTTCTCTCGCGTCACAGAAAATACTAAATATACATTTCGTTCACTAGCTCTTGTTTTGGCGCTTTATTTTGTTAGTCCCCACTCTTACAAACATTTAAACTTTGCAACACGGGACTGACGCAGGAAACAAAAGACAAACTTTTGGCAATGTTTTAGAGAAAATATATATTTTATTTTGAATATTATTGCCTGTAAATTAATCCCTAGTAAATCTGAAAGTCGCGTATCTATAAAAATGTTCAAAAATATCATTTTTACTGTGTAATATTTGGTAGTTTACTGCTTGGACTGGCAGTTGGGACAGACACGGAACTGATGTTTATGCGGAAATTTTTTTAGTAACTCAGTTTAAATTAAAAAAATCTAATTTGTCGGTTTCTTAGGTACTTAAAACGCGAAGATAATGTTCAGCGTTTCATTTTTTAAATTTGATTTTCTTTATTTTTTAAGACGAGGGACATTAGATTACTCATTATTGTGGCAATCACCCATAAACACCAAGTATTATTTGTTTCATTAAATTAGGTTCAAACTGACTTTGAATTTTTAAAACAGTGTCAATTTTTGTATTACCTAATACCATATTTTCTGTTTCTATTATTTATGTCAACTTTTTTGTAATATTAAATGATTATTTATAAATTTTTAAGATATACTCAAATGTAATTTAATTAAACTGTGAAAAAATATTACTGAGGCAACCAAGACGCACCCAGAAAATTTAATACTACTTTCAATTATTCTCACTTTATGTCAAAATCATGGCTACTAGATCAATTTGAAATGAAAAATATTACAGTTTAACGGTTTTTAATGAAAAAGTAAAAATATCTCTGGAAATATCGATTTTAGATATAAGATATTATTCATAAAAATCGTAGAGAATTAACGTGCCAATTCAAAAATACAATAATATACAGTGTTCCATTTGAAAAAAATTGAGAAAATTCACTTCGAATTGTCCTGAATTAGCTCTAGCATAAAATACACCCTGTATAATCATAATCAATATTTGGTGGTTGTATTGTTGTAGTACATCCCTTGTCTAGATAATTACAAAATAAATCCTCAAATTAATACACACACAGCGAATTAATTTGTTAAACCTTGTTCCGACCAAAATTTTCATATTTTTCGAATAACTCAGCAACGCCACGTCAAAAAATCAAAAATTTTGAGGTCGTTGGAAAGAGAATTTTACGCTGAATTCATAAATGTAAAAATATATAGAGCGTTCCATAAAAAAATGACCTCGAAGATGCTCCGCTGTAGCGTGTTGCCCTGTATATTAAAAAATATTTTTAAAATATGCGCCTTTTGACACTATACCACTTCCATAAAAAAATAATTTTCCAAAGTCTTCTAATAAGGCGATATTGCACTTTGACGCACTATTGGGACACCCTATATGTTCCCGAAACAAAACAACTGTGCATAAAAAAGAAAAGTCATTGTCACCCATACAAGCCAACCAAGGTTCAAGGATTGAAAGAAAATAACTATGGCAGAAGGGTCGCATACTGTGAATGGTTTGTATACAAATTCCTACAGGACCCAAAGTTTCCTTCAAAAATATGAGTTTCATTATGATGGAGTAGTAATATAACACTTAAGAGAAATTTTTGATAATAAAATTATTGCAAATAATAGACATTTCCTGAGCTCACTCCGTTGGAACTATTTTCATTATTGGTATACAAAAAACGAAATGTATGCATTTGAACCACCAGTCTTAGAAGAACTTGTACAAAAATACTTTGACTGATGTTCGTGATTCAATATTAACGCGATGAACAAGGGTGACATATTGAACAATTTATTTAAATTTGTTTTGATTATTTTTTAAATTTTAAATTGGAGCCGAGGTAGACCTAATAAAATAAAGCATTTTAAAATACATTTTATTCACAGTTTACTTAGAAAACAGATTTATTTTTCATGTTTTGTACTAGTAACTAATTTTTCTGACATTGCGGTACATTTATGAAAAGAGAATTATGAGTACTATTATATTGAACTATCAAAAAATCCAACGTCAACTTAAGCGCCTTGAAAAGGTGTCCTAACAATGTATTTATATAAAAATGCACTGGTCACTGGTCATGAAATTATGCAAATATGGGGAAGTGTTTTAAGTTTTAAGTGATCGAAACGGTTATAAAATTCTTCAAATATGTTCTCATTTAACCGTATATCTCTAATAATAATGCATGCACCTCAATTTGGAACACGAAGTACCTATAAAACACTTATAAAGAAGCTTGTAATTGTTTACCAACTTATAAAATTTTATGGGGCGCAATTTGTGAGAAACGTTTATAAAAGGGAAAATTTTAAAATTATGTATCTGCAAGTAAGTAGATAATACTGTTTATGCAGGTAGCTAACAGGTGTGAATCCACCTGCAGTTAAAAAGGTATTTTATAATTCATATGGTTAATAATTAACAAACGGAATTTTTTTAAAACATCCTTTAAATCTTACCTTCAAGCTCCACAACTTTTCCCGCTTTCTTAAGTGCTTTCACAGCTTCATCATGTGTTGCCTCTCGCAGATCATCTCCATTAACAGATAGTATTGCATCCCCGACGTATAATTGCTCGGTCTGATCGGCTGCCATTCCTTTAAATATCTTACTGATAAGAATTGGCATTTTGTTTTCTTTTCCGCCTTTAATAGATATACCAAGACCATTATTTTCCGACTTAATAACCCGCACCAGTCTTTTCTGATTAGCTACAGAGTCCGGAACATCCGGTGTGTCGCTTAGTCCACTAGGAGTTTCAATATTATTATTTAGTGTACCGTTTAGTGTGGTTGTGTTCTCGTAGGATTCATCTAAAGTAATACTGAGGTAATCGTCTTCAAGTGTGACGAACACGCGGTACCACTGACCCCGTACGTGTGTTTCAAGAATGCCGGAACGGCCGTAATAGCCAGGAGAATTCATCCCATCGACCATGCTGTCACCCACACTCATTTTCACATTCTATTAAAACCTAACGTATTTACTTGCAGCAAATAACAATACCTGTTAACTTTTGCACCTTCTTCGGTCTACTGATTACACGGATCAGCTGACAGACAGTGGGAGAAGGGGAGGCGGACTTTTAAGTCACTCGCCAGACTGACCGACGACATTCTCGACTACAATCACATTGCAAGCAGCAGGTTTGCTTCCACTGAGTTACGAAATTCAACGGTGTTAGATTGTTGGAGACTCCGCTCGTATTTTACCGATGATTCGGCGCGTCGAAACCCTTCCGTTGCTATGGTTACTTGCGTCCCTTGGGGTTCTTCTAAATAACCAGCTGTTGTAGTAAGTCACTGACATCTACCATCCACTAGTTCAAGTTGCGTTCATTATTAATACTGCATGAACTAGAATGCTATAATGTGGGTTAATAGAATAGTATACAAGAGTAAATGAAAATAAAATAAAACAGGTCTAAATATATAGGGACCTAACTAAATGTAAACTGAAAGCATATAATAAATAAACCCACGTGTAGGTATGTCATTGTCGACCTTGACTTACACTAATTTTTCTGTTATTTACGTGATAAATACGCTATCAACAACTGTTATCTCTGCTAGAAATGTGCAATTGAATATAGAATTGTCAGGACGTTCAAGCGACAACCTTGAAATGGTCTTGGGTGTATATTATATATCATTTAGATTGAATATGAATATTTGTTATGACTAGGAAAGTGGCGCCTGACTGCCGATTTCTTATAGATGGATACATAGAAATTAGAGAAGAATATGATTCTTAGTTCGCTTTTTGTACGAATAACACATATTAAAAACCTTTAGTAGAACTTCTTTGTTTTTATCATTAAGTTTTGTGGCCTTCACCTGACTATTCAGAAGCGTGGGATTACCCAAACAAAACATAAATAAACTGATATAATTTATTTTGTTTGGTGACATGTGCGTAAGTGCGTAAATAGTGACTAATGAGCAGTATGAATAACATGAATAAGGGACGATGCGCTCAACAGCTGAACCTTTTACCAGCGGTGGTGATGGAGAAGTGCAAGACAGAAATTTGACACCCCCGTTGACAGTACAGTGTACATAAGGTGAGTACTCATGTGTATTCGTGGAAGGATGTTCCGTTGAACGTTGTCTGTGAATAAGTGGGTGAGACTTGTAGATCAACAGGCTTATTTTTTACGTTTGATGATGTAACAACTACGAAATTTGCTGTTGAAAATTTAGCCGGTTGAGCGCGAGACTGTTTAATAAATATGGACGTGACATCAAAATTGGAGTGATTTGAAAACATTTCTGCGTAACACATTTGACATTGATCCAAACGCAACGGGAAAACTCTTTCTAGATGCCGCCAACTATAATTCAGCTATAGTCTGTTTTTAAACCAGGAGGACTCTTTCGAATTTGCCGCGCGAAATCATACACATGTGATTGGCTGCGGGTTCGCCAGTTGTACACTAGGCCAGATCGTAACTTTTGACATACATGTCAGTTGAATATTTCAACCAAATTTCATATTTATTATATATATATATATATATATATATATATATATATTCTGGAAGTTTTTCAATATGGATGTTGTGGCAAATTCAAGTTTTGTGGAAGTTTCACTAGTAAAGAAACACAAACGGTTAGATTTCGGTGCTTTAGCATTATCCGAGAAGCAATGTGTAATAAATATGTATAAACAGATGTTAAGTGGAAAAACAAAGGTCAAAATGTGTGAAATCGTATCTACAATTATAAATGCAGTGGGTGAGATATTAAACAATGTAAGATTTGTAACATACCTATTTTAAACACTTTTACTTTTAGGAATTGCAAGATCAACTGTATTCTGTACGATAAGGGAATATAGAAAGACTGGAAACATACGCACTACGCAGGCCAAAAAAACTTGGAGAAAGACCAGGAATTATTACCAGATTTGATGAAACAATGAAAACCTCTATTCGACAAATAATACATATTTTCTTGTACAAAAATGAAATGCTACCCTAAACAAAATTCTACATGAAATAAATATTCGCCCAGATTTGTAGAAGTTGCAAGCAGTAATCGAACCCTGTGATAATAAAGGATGTGGCTATTTATACATACTGTATGTATACGCAATTGGCTATTTATACATACAGTATGTATACGCAATTGGCTATTTATACATACAGTATGTATAAGAAATTGGCTATTTATACATACAGTATAGCCGTCGAGGGCAAGGGACATTATCTATCATAAACAACTATACTACATCAAAAAATATTAACATATTTAACCCAACGAACTAACCTAAAGAAATATTCGTATTACGTATTTTAGTTAACAAAATGTGGTAAAAAAAAAAAACTGTAGCAAGCGGATTCGAACCGTCGACCTCACGTGTGAGAATCGGGAACACTAAGTATTACACCACAGACTGCTGATGGTTAACCTTATAATTCTTACTATATCAATATGTTTGAACGTCATCGCGCATGTGCGGCGTGAATTGCCTGGACAGTATGTATAAATAGCCACATCCGATAATAAATAGTTGTGTATTTAATAGGGAAATTTTGTTTTACTTTCATTTACACACTTAATTTTTTACAGGCATATAATTTAAAAATTAAACGCACTTTATATCTCAAAGCTTCCTCAGTACATGGCAAAATTTTACGTGAAGGGAAAATTATAATATATATCATTGACTCATCAATTGAAAATAATTAAATTTGTTTTTTTTTAAATATTGTTTAATAAGTTTCATATACTAAATCAAATTTCAAATATCTCAAACAATATTCTTTTTTGGGAATTTATTATTAAGAATGAGGAATCCCTACTCCTTTTTAGTAAGTATATTAGACTGCATACACCTATACTGTAGTCGTGTAAGGTTGATTGCTTAGAACCCCTAAAATATTCTAGGGTAATTTTCTGGTAACTTTTATAGTGTAAATTGGGATTCTACATTTAGTCCTCCTGGTTTAAAAACAGACTATAGTGCACGTGGCTATGTAGACTATTATAATAATACACTTTTTAAATTAAATCGGCTTGCCTGGGCTATCCTAGAGAAAAACAAAGTAAACATTACTGTAACTGGAATTACAGACGAACAAATACGGCATGTTGCATTCACTAATAATTACGACATGGTGGATGATGTTTTAACATTTTTAAGAACCTGCGACCACGAATCCTTAGGAGGAGTACGTGAAAAAGCGCAAGAACCTCCAGCAACAAAAACCAAGCGCCCATTTATTCCAAATAAACATAAAGAATTTAAAATAAATTGTTATGGTTGCAATCAGCCCGGACACAAACTTGTAAATTGCCCCACAAGGCGTCCGGTGCCGTATAAGCATAAACAAAATAAATCTCCATGCGCTATTTGTAAACGAGACAATCATGTTACTGAGAACTGTTTTAAACGCCAAACTAAACAAGTAAAGTTTTTGAAACACACTACAAACTTGTATTATAAAAAGGTGTAAGTAAACAATCAACAAATATTAGCCTTAATTGATACAGGAAATGAATGTACTTTGATGAAACAATGTGTTGTTGACAAATTGAAATTAAAACGCAATATTAATAATAAATATAATTTAAAATCGTTCACTGGAGAAATTATACATGTAACCGAGTCTGTAGAATGTCTACTTTGCCTTGATTCAGTACAAGCTATACAAACTATTTTGGTAGTGCCGAATGATCTGTGTCCAGCAGATATACTACCCTCTGTGCAGTCTGGATTCCGAACGAATCACAGTACTGCTACTGCACTAAGCAAAGTAACTACAGATATTGTGAGTGGGATGGATAAGTCTGAAGCTGCCTGCTTAGTTCTTTTAGACTATAGTAGGGCTTTTGATTTGCTAAACCATGACCTATTGATTGCCAAGCTACACCATTATGGTATCTCCGAAAATGCTTGCTTGTGGTTTTTAAATTACTTATCAGGTAGAATCCAGATTGTTGAAATAGATGGTGTGAGATCGGCACCCTCCAATATGAACCATGGTGTTCCTCAAGGAACTATATTAGGGCCAGTGTTATTCAGTTTGTACACCTCAGATCTACCTCAATCAGTTTTGCATTGCTCAGTTCATCTCTATGCAGACGATACGCAATTAGTAAAAACATTTGAACCGTCACATGCGAGTCGTGATCTTCAGAAGGTCAATACAGATTTGGACAGAATATCAAACTGGTCCAAATCACATGGGCTAAGTTTGAATTCGAAAAAAAGTTGTTACCTAATAATAGGAACTAACTCTGTTAAAAATAAAGTCCATATGTACAACTTTACGACAGTAAATATCTGTGGGGAGATAATACCACAAAACGAATCTGCCAGAAATCTAGGTGTAATTTTTGACACTAACCTAAATTTTGAAAACCATGTTGCCAAAAAACTAGGTATACTATATATGAAACTAAAAACACTGCATAAATTAAAATTTTTATTATCAGAAAAAATTAAAATTATGTTAATTGAATCTCTTCTTTATCCGCCGATTGATTACGGTCTCACAATGTATTACAGCTTTCTCACCATGGAATTTAAAAACAAGTTACAATTGGCACAAAACTCCTGTATCAGATTTGTATATTGTATAAGTAAATTTGACCACATAACGCCAACATATAAGGTAAACTCTCATTTAAAAATTGAGTCTCGATTCATGTTATTGTTTGGGGTATTCTTATTCAAAATTTTAAAGAATAAACAACCAGAGTATTTGTGGAATTATTTAGTTCCTAGGCAGGAGCTACATAATTTAAATCTAAGAAACTTGGTAAGGTTTGATATTCCTCATCATGTTACAAAAAAATTTGAATGTTGTTTTTCATATTTGGCTGTAAAGCTATTAAACTCTGATAGCTACTTCAATTTGATGGAAGGAAAGTCCTTAGTAACTTTTAGGTTAGCCTATAAAAAATATTTGCTAGAGTTGCAGAATGGTGTGACCTAGGTTAGGCTAGGTGCTGTTATGTTCAAATATGTATTTTTGCACTTACTTTCTTGTTCTTGTTTGTCTTAATATTGATGTCAGTTTTAGTGGTGACATGGAAGAACGCCTATGCGAATGTCACCTTTTGTGTATGTGTAAATGTATTTTTATATATAGCACAATAAATATTATTATATTATTATTATTATATTGTCGTAGGTAACTCTTTCATAAACAAACCGAACGTTTCGTTTATAAAACACAGTAGTAATATATGAAGTTCTTTGATGCATCGCAACCTTTGAGTGCATGTCCTTTGGTACCTACTACTACAACGTTAACTAGTAAACAAATTTTTACAGAAAATGAGCATAAAAATAATGTGTTAATAGTTCTTCAAAAATATCGAGACTGCATTGTTTTGAATTTTGGAGAAATGGGGAAAGTTACCTATGTAGAAATGAGTATCAAATTGGCACATGACGTTCCTGTAGCTTGCAACCCTTACCGTCTGTCAGAAGATAAAAAGCACAAATTAAGAACTATGATTAATGAACTGCTTACATATAATATAATAAGGGAGTCCATATCTCCATATGCAAGCCCAATAGTACTAGGGCCCAAACCCAATGGCACTTTGCGTTGATTTTAGAAAATTGAATAACATAAAAATAAAGGAAAAATTTACCCTTCCTTTGATATAGGAGCAAATTGCTAAATTACGGAATTCCTCCATATTCACGTCATTAGATTTGTATTCGGGTTATTACCAGATTCCAATGGCATCTGACGCGATAGAGAAAACTGCTTTTATAACTCCAGAGGGAAAATACGAATTTTTGCGAATGTGTTTTGGACTCTGTAACGCTCCAGCAATGTTTCAACGCATCATGTCTAAAATAATAGCCGAACTGAAACCAGGCACCGCGGTAAAGGGTGCGTTACCAAGGCCAAATGGTGCGTAAAATATCCTCATTCTTATTTTACATTCATCTCAAAAACGAGCCAACAGAATTCAGAATTGATTTCATTATGTAAACTAGCAAACTTAAGACAAGGACTTATTACATTTTATATTGTAATCCTAGTTAAAATTAAGTTTTCAAAATTTTCTTCTCCTTGATCATTCAACGCGAACGTACCACTCATTCGTGGCAAATTCACCATACATTATTTCATATTCTACAATGGGACTTAAATATTCAAATAAAATATAATACGATGTTTTATAAAATAAAATAACATGAAAAAAAGTGAAAAGTCTGCATAATATTTGCTTATATTAAAGTTTAATGTCGAATACGAAATTGCTAAATTTCGTGTAAAATAGTTGGGCTAGATGGCAGCAGCATAGCGATGGCATTGCTTCACGTACGGTAAAGCAGGGTCGGGCTCATAAATTTCCATTTACAGTGTTGAAATAAAGCTTAAAACTTGGTTTAATTATTTGGATGTTAAGAAACGACATTATCATTAAAATTATTGCTGATTATATATTTTTGGGTACTTTTTATTTATTAAGATTAACAGTAGTTGGATCTCTACCACAATACGAAAAAATCTGTCCAAATGAAGTAATGGCTATTTATATATATTTTTATTTTTTCCTTGTTTCTCTGAAGAAAGGTAGGTAGTTACCGAGTAGTTACTATGTTTTTATGATCAAAACATTTTATAATAAAAAAATTGAAAAATATGCACTAGTTGTATTCATTATATTAGAACAATACAATTTCATTCAAATAACTTACTGCACAATTACTGGATTAATATGTGAATAATAGGTATATTAAATCTTGGAAGGAATTAAGGTTATAAATTATGTACGATTGTCGATTTTAGTAAAACTGATGTCTGCAAAATAGTTCTAATTTATTTTTGTTCACACATTTTCAGTAACTATCTGTTGGTGACACTGCTATTAAAGATACCATTACTATACATAGTGTACAATAATTATACCAAGGGACAAAGTGCATTTTTTATCACTTGAGTGTGAAGGATTAATTACAGGAGGAATTAAAAAGCATTTTCACTTTGTGGTATATTCATAGCTTTAGAGCTTTCACGAAGACACGCACACGATTCATTTGTGATCTCCAGTATGCGGATGACTGTGCACTTTTAGCCTCTACGCCGGAAGAGCTTCAAGAACTTTTAGATGTGTATGCCCAAAGCTATGATTCTTTGGGACTTAAAATCAACTTTGGAAAGACTAAGATTATGTCAACTCCTCATCAAGTGAACCAAATAGACATTACACTTAACGGAAATTCTCTTGAAGTGGTGGATCAGTTCAATTATTTAGGCAACGTTGTTAATGACAAAGCAAACATGGACAGCGAGATTCGCAATAGAATTAACGCTGCATCTAGGGCATTCTGGGGACTTAGAGAGAGAGTATTTGACAACCACGACCTTGCTTTGTCAACGAAAATGGCTGTCTACAGAGCAGTTGTCATTCCAACACTGCTATATGGATATGAAAGCTGGGTCACTTACCGTCGTCATGTGAAAGAATTAGAACGTTTTCAGCAAAGACACCTCAGAAGTATGATGAAAATCCGTTGGTTCCATCACATATCAAACGTGGAAGTACTCAGGAGAGCAAACAGCCTTCCAATTGAGGTGCTTATTTCAAGAGCACGCCTAAGATGGGCAGGTCACGTTCATCGTATGCATAATAACCGCCTTCCTAAATGTACACTTTATGGTGAATTGCTAAGCGGTAGAAGAAAGCGTGGCGGTCAACGAAAGAGGTTCAAAGACGCTCTCCATGAAAATCTAAAATCCTGCGGTATTGCAGACGAGCAATGGGAACAACTTGCAGCGGACAGAACCGAATGGCGAGGGGTTGTGGCCAGCTATCAAGGAAATGTTGCTGCAAGAAGGCTGAATCCAAGACCTAACCAGGTCTATGTTTGTCCTGATTGCGGTCGACATGTGCTCTCTCGAATTGGCCTCTATAGCCATAGTCGTGTGCACCGTAGATGAATGGGAATTACAATAGACTACACCTTTTACTTGTTTTTTATTGTACGCAATTTATCGACTGTAACATTTCTATACTCGGACTCGAGTAACGGCTAATAATAATAATAAAATAATATTCATACAAATTATTTCATTTTTTGCACTCCACAGTCTAACAGTGCGCTACTGCTATTGTAATAATCATTTTCAAGGAATAAAGTACAGATCTCTTATACTCCTCGAGGGACAGAACCCACTTTTTACACTTTAGTCCTCAAAAATGACAATTAAAATAGCACTCTTAGATCATAGAATACTAAAACATTGTTTTTGAAATGGGAAATGCTCAAAGGTAATTATTTTATTTTCCATTGTAGTGCTGATACTTATTAAGGGTGTACAGAAAAGTTTCTACATGGCTCACTAATTTCCTCTTTATTAAATAACTATAAACATTATTACACACAAACATGAATAATATCTGTACATTTCTTGGTGTTCTAAATACGTACTATCATTCAAGCTATACTTATATCAAATTATACCAATAATCTTTTTTCTATGAACACTAAGAAAGTTACAGAAAGAGACTACAATAATTAAACTAGGTATACAATATTTCATATTTGTACATATCACAACAATGTAATAAATCTAAATCAATATTTACTTCTTCCATGTCATGTTTGCCAGAGAACCTCTATAAATTGCCATTTCATTGAAGTTTTAAAAAATAATGTTTCCATTTACACTTTTCCGTAAAGTTCGTCCAAATCACCTAAAAAAAAAAAAACAAAGAAAACATTGAATGATAAATAATTTTCACTATATTTGAAATATTGAACAAGTTTTTATTGAGCAAAATTACTTCCCTAGGGTTATTATATTTCAGCTCCAATATTAAAAGATGTAATGCTCTGTCTTTGTCATGAATTTGATTTATCGAGGCGCAGGCTCCACCACCCCTACACCTGGCCCTATCCGCACCAATTGCAAGATAGTTTAATGTTTCCACTTTATTCTTTTTCATAACCCAATATGGTGGGAGATTGTCTGTGACGCATTATTATTCTAATTAATCTTTGTTGCATGCCATGTCTGATAGCCTCACCAAAGCTGTTTCCCCATCAGCTTCAGTCGCAACTTCTTTACTACTTTTCAGTCTTTTTATGGCTGCCTCCACTACTTTGGATTTGATCATTTCAAGTTTGCGTTCGTAATCCTGCTGCCAGTCATTGTTTGACTCGGAATGCTCCTTTTTCAAAAACTTTTCTCAAAATTAGAGCCAAAGCACGATAATCTAAGTGTAATATACCATAGTTAGTAAAACGTCCTCTTACTATTACTGTGACCTGCATGTGAATCCAGTTCTTTACAGGCATCTTATAAACAAATAGAAAAAGGTGCAAGCTCCCCTACACCTAGCCACACCAATTATAGGAAAATATTGAAATGTTTCTACTTTCTTTTTCAAATATTGATAGTGTGTTAAGAGACATTTTGCAACACATGTATCATTCTAATTGTCCATAATAGATTATTTGTCATAATAGATTGTTTGCACACACCGATTGTCCCCGAATGTCCCCGTAATTAATTACTATCAAAAAAGAGAATAATAAGGAAAGAGAAAATCATAAACTATAAATGTGTTTCCAATGATGCTCGTATATGTTTTCTTTTAGAGAGTCCCATGAAGAATTTTGGTTTTTATCATTTCATTGGCTGACTTCACTTATATCTCCTCTCCTACATCTGGACTCTAGTAGACAGGAAACTGTATTGTTTTGCAGATGGATTAAATATATGTTTCTTTGTCGGTGGGTTATTTTATATTTAGTTGGCATTGTGCTGAATGTAAAACCTACAACATATATTCAAAACGTATGTACTTATACATTTACAGTTAGTTTATGGATTCCATACCCATTTCCAAAATTCTAGGCAGTAAATGGATCGGATTTGAACTTTATATTCCTATTTGCTTCCAGCATATGGTTTTCATAAAATTCTTTCAATTTAGGTAACATCACATTTTCCCATAACTTTTTATCTTTAAGAATAACTTCAATATAAAGGGGTTGTTGGTCATTTATATATATTACGAAAAAACATAAGTCTTTATTTGCTATATTTAACTGCCCTTGGATCTGAAACAGTCATATTATCAAATGCTCCTGATGTACCTACTATAAAATTATATTTCACCTGGTAATAATAATTATGATTTCTCTTTAATTTAATTTTCCCATCGGTTACATTTACACATAAAGTTTTATCTGTTTTAGCAACTTCTTCCAAGGACTTGCCAGATTTATAAACCTTATATAAACATTTAATTTCTATTATTGCATTAGCACCTACAAGACCTGTAAATAAATAACTTGATATATAACTTGATTTATGTAAGTATGTTTTAATTAGTCTGTATACAAATCAAAGAATCGGGATGAAAAAAGTACGTAATTGAAAATTTAATTTGAATATTCAGGGTCAAGCACGACGATTGTACAGGGCCAATTGCCATTTATTTTTAATAGAGAGCTATAAATATCAGTACTTACATTTTTAGAGAAGACTCTTTCTAGGCTACTTTCATTCCTGTATTATTATTGACTATCTCCCAACCATTTGAAGGTAGTGAATTTTTTTGCTGAAATAATGTCATCTGCAAATGCATTTTAAAAAAATCAGTACAGAATAATTTTCACTTCCCAAAAATATACAGGGTGGCCAAAAATTATTTTTTAATTTGAACTTTTGAATTGAATTTTCTCAATTTTTTCAAATGAAACACCCTGTATATTTTTCGGCCATATGATGTAGCAATGAAAAACTAACAATATTTTTGTATATCTCTATGGCTATTTGTAACCATTTTCAATTTATTCAGCAATAAGTACAACATTTAAGAATAAACTTAATAAATTAGAAGTTTTTTCAAATAATTGAGCAGAAGAAATTACAAAAAGTGCTCCACATGTTGCTCTTTTTGATTGACACATCTCTTATGCGTTTTTGAAATGAACCGTTTTTAAAACTCCCGGTGTGATCGACCAAAGAGCAATGTCATTCTTTTCGTCACATTTTGGAATGTAGAATAGTAGAAACTTCATTACAAAGATGCGTACAGATGTGTATCAATCAAAATGGGCAACATGTGGAGCACTTATTATAATTTTTTCTGTTCAATTATTTAAAAGAACTTATAATTTTTTAAGCTTATTCTTGAATTTATTGCTCAATAAATCGAAAATGGTTAGAAATAGCCAGAGATGTACTTACAAAAAAAAAATTGATTTTTCGCTCCTACATTATATAGTTCAAAAATATACAGGGTGTTCCATTTGAAAAAATTGAGAAAATTTAATTCAATAGTTCCAACTTGAAAACCGATTTTTGGGAATTGCATATTTTTAGGAAGTGAAAATTTTTCAAAAACATCACGCAAATGACTCGTAACTGATATTTACAAAAAATTTTCTTAAAATCCATAATGCCGACTGTAGCGATTTTTTAACATGCATCTGCAGATAGAATTATTTCAACAAAAAAAATCATTACGTTCCAATGGTTGGAAGATAGTCAATAATAATATAGAAGTGAAAAGAGTCTAGAAAGAGGCTTCTAAAAATGCACTGACATTTATAGCATTCCATGAAAAAAAATGGCACTCAGTCCTGTACAAATCGTCTTGGTTGACTCTAACTCGAGTGCACTATTACTCCAACCGGTATGCTTTAGAATTATTCATTTAGTAAATCTGTATATAATAATATTTTTATAACACTTGTAAACTAACCATCAGGAGAGGCAGCCAAATATTCGTATTTTTCGTAAATGAATATGACTGCTTTTTGAATTTTTGCCTGGGGTTTCAGTGCAACAAACTGTTGTAGAGCAAATGCTTCTTTAATTTTACCATATTTCATAGCATCAGACTCAGCATACTTCAATCCTAATATAGGTAGTCTTTAGTAGATTGTCTGGTTTTGTTGTTTTACGTCTGTTTACGTTTTTCAGTGTTCCCAATTTCTATCGGTGTAACCTGAAAATAATATTCAATAAAATAAAACTAAAAATCGAAAGCATAAAGGAGCAAAAACTACATTATATCAAACATACGGAACTGGCCAGCATAACCATAGCTACAAAAGAGATTGTCCGTAGACAAACTACGGGCAAAACAATTAGGAACTACACAGATTGTAAACAATCATTACTAGCCGTAAGAAGTTACAAAATTACCACAGGAGCAGTATGGGAATGTCACCAAGCACTTGTGGGTGCCTCCAGCATGAATAACATACTGGTATGCTGGGTAAAAGGACATGCACAGTGTAGTGGAAACAAAGTTGCCGACAGACTGGCCAAGAAGGCAGCGGGCCAAAGTATCTTTGGACCAGGCCTGGCCAGTCTGTTACCTATCACAGCGATAATACAAATAATTAAAGAGAACACCCACAATGAATTCAAGAAGTTGTGGGATGCAAGCTGTCAGCTTGCTAGGGAACTACTAAAATATTCCAACAAGAGTACAGCAATTGTTAGGTTTTAAACTGGACTAAGAACTGTTACGTTTAACTGGGGCTAAAGTTCTTAACCACCAGCTTTTTGATAAGACTTCTAACCTTACCACACCTCGGCTATTACTCGTCCTCTCAGGTTTGGGGTTCCACGTTCACAAGTGAACGGGCCTAAAGTTGTACCTAGGTAAGAGTAAATAATTATTAAATGTTTAAATCAATAAGTAAACTAAATTACCAAGTGGTTCATTTAACAAAATAATAAGTCGCTATCAAGTTCTAAAAAGATGGTTTTATTCCAAGACAGTCAGAGATCTCAAGTCAATAACAAATTTTTAACAATATATACACACATAAGTATATCTACAAGTTACATGAATGAAATTTGAACACAAATGTTCCAATAAATTCTATGAAGAAGGTACGTTAATTTGAAGTGTCTATAAACAAAATAGTTTTCTAGTTTAGAAACCAAAACAGTAAATTATAATTAGAATAACCAAATAATATTCACCAAATGCAATTGCATGTAGTTTACATCATGTCTTTAATTAATTCCCCTTTTTACAATATATCCAGACTCATAGTCATTAAAATGTGAAGTGAAAATTCCCAGTATAGTTAAAATCAAATTTACCAAATTGAATTGTACAAATTTAAAAAAAAATAAACAGAAACTTATCTTAAGCTTCCAGCGTGGTAAGGTAAATACTCGTGATTACGACGTGAAACCAATGAAACCATTGCAACAAAATCCTGATGAGTGAGGTAACCATGTAGTTAGAACTTGAACTCTTCACAATGCCATCTATACTGAATCTCGTCGACTATAGTAGACCCTCCTCTCAGCGTTCCATCGATGTGACGTAACATAACCATCATCGGTAATATTCGATATATTATAATATATACCACAAGAAGACTAACCCAATAAAACCAGTGTGAATAAAATATTAAAACATCTCGGAACGTAGTAGACCTATCATAAACCGCCTAGAAGTGAACCACAAAATACTATTAATACCTAAAATGGACATGAACACGTGTAAACTTACCCATCCAATAGGGTATTTCCCAACTACGCGTTTCCATCCAGCAAGAGCTGATAATATTTCCAGCAGAAAACTAATCCCAAAAAACAAGTAAATAATATGGCGATGGCACACCATTCCCAAGATAAATTTGGATAACTTTCTTTTGCCAGCACAGCGTATCGGAAAATTTAGCATCTACAATGCTCAAACATCCAACATGAAAAGAGAGAGAAATTACCACCAACCCAATATGTAACTGCCAAATCCAAGCGCAAGCGCTAGACTGACCGATGTGAGTACTGTTCGATTCATAAACTAAACGACATCGAGATCTGTTTAATTTTACAAAATAAGAATAACTAAACAAACTATTCAACCCACAATGAATTATGAAATTACTACTCGTTCAATGAAAAAGGAAAAGATTAAATTGTGAATATACTAGAAAACAATTATAGAAACAATGTCTAATTTAAATGATATCAAAGGAACTGATCAGAACAGAACTGACTCCATGGTGCGTGTGCCGTACAACCATAACTAATTGAATACACTTAGCAAGCAATTTGACAGTCTCACAACGAAACTTATAACCTTCAATAGAACTGAACAACACAAGGAATAAACCATAAAAATTGTATAGTAATGAATACTACAGTAAGTACTCAATTAATATGTTAATTAACCTGACATTACAGTATCGTAGCCTGTTGTGGTTATGTTTTTCTTAGTTGCCTACATGTTTCGATGTTCCAGGTACTCCGCACATGACAAAGAAACTACATAACTAGATAACATATACCCCATTATTTAGCACAATACAAACCTAATTCAATATTAGGAATGAACAATGTACAGGTAGGATACTTCTTGTTTATTATGTACCAAACTAATGTTCGCTTATTCGCTTCAGAGCCAAACATGCCAGTGAAAGCTATACCTTGTGTAAACTATAAGTTATTGATAACTAGAGTACGACTTCCCAGTAGTTGAATGTTTAGTAATCGAACCCCGTCACAACAAATAAAGTAAAGAAAAGTACATAAGGTTAGGCTAATTAATAAAAATAGATTTGAAATATAAATAATAACAAACAATGCAAGCTATTTACTGTGTGAATTAAAATGACAATTAAATCCTTTTCTATATTTAATGTGAACTAGTGTTGAATATGTGATTAATAAAAATTTTAAATTACAAGGAACGTTACGACTAAATTTACTCGACTAAACAAAATATAATTAACAAAAATGTTACTGATAATTGAACTTTATTTTGATTTTCAAAACAAATGCAAAATTCTGTACTTATGCTTGCCAAGACAAGATCAAACGTAACGTAACACAATGTCCAGAAGGAACCTACGTTTTATAACGGGAATCCAGACTGGACACTGTCCGTTAAGAAAAGATCTACATAGTATGAGATTAAGCGAAACACCTCTCTGTAGAGGTTGTGAACAAGAAGGTGAGACGGTTCAATATGTATTCTTGGCCTACTTTGACCGATATAAGGGAGATGCCCCTAGGCAGCATCACCATCTATTTTGCAAGATTAGTTTGGTTGGAGGCCTAGGCGAGGGTCTACCTACAGGGAGGATGTATAAGGGGCCCAATGGGACCTAAGTGCTGTGGTTTAATAATTTTTATTGACCACCCTCCCAACCAATTCCAGAACCCTTAACCGTTCATAATAACATTTTAAATCACTCAATTTTCGTGAATTTTCGATGATGTATTATTTTTATGTTGGTATGTCGATATCAGATTTAATGTATTGCTTATAGATTCCACAATTAAAAAGCACCAAAAGATATATATAGTCAAAATGAATCAAAATACTTACTGTACCAGATGCTGCGTTATAATCGTGACCCAAGTTGTGACTATAAGAGTGATGACTCCATCCACCATCTACATAAACTTTGGTCCAGATATTATGACCTCCATCAACTTGATTTCTTTCTAATGCAAGCGTGTACTCTTCCTTGCTGACTCTTCAATGGATTCCCACAAATACGATTTCCAATGATCTCCAAGTTCAAATTCAATTTTATTACCATTAATAATTTCTTTCAATGTTTTCCCTCGTTTTATGTTCTCCCTAGTTGACATCTTTTTATGTGGACTTGTGACATCCTAATCTTAGATGATCACAATAACCAATAATGAAGTATTTTCTTTTATCAGTAAATCTAAAAAGAAAAATATAAAAATGCATTTTTAACTTAAAATATTAGTCCAATCGCTAAGAAACAAACAGTATGTATTTAGCTACTATTTATAGCTCGCTTGAAAAAATTGCAAATACTCTCTGACATTTCACAGCAGCATCCTTACTTTCAATGATGATCAATTATAAATGTTTATCGAACAAATCACCCCAGGCCTCCCAAACTATTACTCTATGTGAGCATTTATGATGAAAGCTGGACATAAATTGAAAAGATATCCCGTGTCGCATTTTTTTTGCAAATTGTGAGAGGTTATTCCGTGATGATTAGGCTAAATTTCAGATATTTTGCATTTATTTCAATTTCGCTCAAATTTCATATCCAAAACCAAGAAAATCGAGTAACGCGTTATCTGAGACCCTGTACAAGCACATGTGAATTCTTAAGCTATGCCGCTTTCGTTTCATTAATTATTATTATATTCACAAAGGCACTACTCATTTGAGAAATTCAGTGGATAACAAAAAGAAACGTACGTATTATAGCCTCAGAAATATATGCAAGCACAATTTGACATTTTACGCAAAATATAACCTACTAATTATTGTAAAATAATTTCAGTTATCATGATCTAAATTTTAAATAATATATTACTTACCTAGTGCAATCAATGAATCAATCGTCAGGCAATAAATACACAAATTTTCAGTATTTTCACACTTCAATGTATATTGCACAAATATAAACGTATGTAGAGTCCGTAAATGACCGTAAATTGAAATTCTTAGCCTTGAGAGCTTCAGTATCATGTAATGTAAATAAACAAGTTATATGTTATGTCTTTTATGCCAACTAAATACGCGCAACCCACAACACTTCAAGATGTTCTCTGTGTCGCCGAGGTTTTGTCTGTGACTAGTACATAAATAAACAAAAATCGCTTCGCGATTACAATGCGTACGGTCCTGTACATCGTCTAGATTACTGGGCTTCTGTGTTATCGATAGGACAGTGCAATTCGATTACTTGCTCCGATTGACTGGGGGCATGCAAACGCACTCTTTATTATTCCTACTGCGACAGTTACCGACAATCTAAAAAAATTGGAAGAGGTATTAGCGTTGTTTCGGAAGTATAATCTAACGTTACAGATACCAAAATGCAAATTTTTGCAAACGACAATAACTTATTTGGGTCGGGAGATCAGTAAGGACGGAGTGCGACCGGAAAGAAATAAAGTTCGAGCAGTCTTAAATACAGAATAACCCAAAAATATTAAACAAGTAAGACAGTTTCTTGGGTTCTGGTTACTTTAGGAAGTTCCTTAAAAATTATGCGTTCATTGTAGAGCCTCTTACCAAATTGTTGCGCAAAAATATAGTCTGGGAATGGGGAAACAAACAGCAACATGCTTTCATAACAATTCAAAAAGCTTTGTCCGAAAGACCTATATTGAAAATATTCGATCCAAAACTACCAATAGACCTACACACGGATGCGAGTGCCATTGGGGTCGGTTCAGTGCTCTTGCAAAAACATGAGTCTGGCATGCACTCGGCCGCATATTTTAGTAAGGAGTGCACATTGGAACAAAGCAAATATCACTCTTACGAGTTAGAGACAATGTCAGTCGTGATGGCACTTAAACATTTTCGAGTGTATTTACTAGGTGTACAATTCGTTGTTTACACTGATTGTGCTGCGTTGCGGACAACCACATCAAAGCGTGATTTAATACCACGTATAGCTAGATGGTGGTTAGAAATTCAAGATTATACTTTTGAAGTACGCTACCGCCCCGGAATCAAAATGTCTCATGTGGATTATCTAAGTCGACATCCCGTGATGACTGCTTCAATCATTAATCTCACCGAATCAGAGTGGGTAAAAGCGGTGCAAAGGCAAGATGATGAAGTTGTTCGAATAATCAACATACTAAAAACAAAACGTAGCCCAGCTACTAAAAATTATTTCGATAATTTCAAGTTAAAAAAAGATATATTATATCCATCGTAAGGTAAATGAAGAAAATAAATGGGTAGTGCCTACTGCGTGTAGATGGCAGATCTGCAAGTTAAATCACGACGATAATGGGCATTTGGTTTTGAAAAGACGTTGGATAAAATTCGACAAAACTATTGGTTTGCTAACATGATTAGATTCATTAAAAAATATATCTCAGCATGTTTGAATTGTTTGTATATGAAACAAGCAAGGGGCACTAAACAAGGATTCTTACACCCAATTCCAAAGGGCACTATTCTACTTGAAACAACACATGTAGACCATTTGGAACCGTTTGTAAAATCACAAAAAAATAATTCTTATTTATTAGTTCTTGTTGACGGATTCACGAAGTGTGTTTTTGGAGGCGGTAACATCTATTAAGGTTAAATATGTTTTAAAAGCGATACAGAATTTTATGTAAATATTTGGAGTACCGAAAAGATTGATTTCGGACCGCAGATCCGCTTTTACATCTGCAAGCATGGAAAAATTTTGTAAGTAGAACTGAGAATGAAATGTTGTGCACAACTATGAATGAATGAGCATGCTCTATGTATAAGAAGTAGCGAGAATAAATATATTTGTACACATGTGTATTTATAATGTATTGAGGACATTTGACGATAAAACAGCATCAAGTCCCGATATGTTGATGATAGGACTTTGGTTCTATAATGATGATGGTACTTAAGTGTGGAATTTAATAAAATCTCTACGGCAGGATTGCTTAGCAAAGTGGCAGCAATTGAATAGCTGCTACAGTATTGTGATCCTTGCATAATAGAGATTGTGGGGTTCTTATCGTAATGGTAGACTGGCAGGTAAAGTTTAGAGCACTTACAGTAGGGACCATTGCAAAATAAGAACAGGAACTAGGAAGTGAAAGTGCGTGCGTGAAAGTATGAATTATTAAATGAAGTAGAAGTAATGGGATCTAAGTAATATCTTAGGTTTAATTTTGTGGTAAAACTATAAAGTAGTTTGGGCCTTGTTGTTTATGACGATCTTCATCATAATATGATGAAGTCATGTAGAAATTATGTTATAATTAACAGTACATCTTGTTCTATAGGTTCGAGAATGATGGTCTGGTGGAGACTGATGGTGTTGTGGAGGGCCAGAATTCAAGTACCACGTAAGACAAGGACATGCCTATTGAGGACAATAGGCAGTACAGGATGGCCGACTGTCAGGACGTTCAAGCGACAACCTTGAAGTGGTCTTGGGTGTATATTATATATCATTTTGATTGAATATGAATATTTGTTATGACTAGGAGAGTGGCGCCTGACTGCCAATTTGTTATAGAGGGATACATAGAAATTAGAGAGAAATATGATGCTTAGTTCGCTTTTTGTACGAGTAACACATATTAAAACCTTTAGTGGAACTTCTTTGTTTTTATCATTAAGTTTTGTGGCCTTCCCTGACAGAATAACATTTCAATGTGCACTAAAATACTAATGGATTATGGATTTTGAGATGTGTCTTATAAACCACTTGAATTGTACTATTTGGTATGGCATGCTAATGGTATTTTATCGGTACTTTAATGATAAAACTTATATATACTTATAAATATGTGGGGTTACTGAATTGCCTAATAATGGTGAAATAATGGTTTACAATATGTATTATTGGTAAACCAATGCTAAATATGGTGTAACCTATGATATAACTGTATAATAATGGTAAAATGGTGTCACATAATGTGCATTAATGGCAAATTGAAGATGAATACGAGATAAATATCATTACGTAATAATGGCAACATCTGTGTGTCTTTTATGTAGCATTGGTAAGCTCATGATAAATATGAAGTATAATATGTGGTAAAGTATTTAATACGATAGATCAACAATTTCACTATTTTCTATAAAAGGGAACTTATTCATTGCCACTCATCAAAGTGCACAATGTGCATTTCCAAACGATTGAAAATAATACCATAAAACTTGCGACATCCTACGTCTTCAATCGGAAAAGGTAAATACAACAACCCTACACTGTTCTCTAGTCTATCAAATATAGACTAAAGGTGTCCACAACTTGTCGACTGACTCCATCTGGTGGCAACTTATTGCAATCTGAGTTGGCGACGTACTCGAACTAAGTTATATTTTGTATGATATAATTGTGTAATAATGGTCGAATAACGCATAATATGCATTAATGGTTAATTAGTTGGAATCAGGATACAATATAATTGTGTAATAATATACATTGGTTAATTAGTGATGAAACATGGATATGACATAATTGTGTAACAATGGTAAAATAATGCATCTCAGTGTAAACTATTGATAAATCTGGAGTATGATATAATTGTGTATTAATGGTAAAATAATACATCACATTGTGCATTATTATACATGTGGAATAATGATCAGTAAATTAATGCAGCGTAATATGCATTAATGGTAATTGAAAACGTCACTAAACATCCACACCCTAATAAGGATTTGAACACGGGACACTTTGGTCGCAAGCCCTCCACGTAAGCATTACGCCATTGAGCATATTAATGATAAAACCAATTCTTTTATTTTTACAAATGTACCTACATACAGGCTGTCCATTTTATCAGGGCCCTCGAGAATATCTCACATAATATCGGTCGTACAAAAAAAAATATTTTTTACGAAAATTGTGCCGATTTATATACCTAACCTACAAAATGGTTTAAAGACATTTGAAATCCATGGCCTACTTTAAGAGTAGTCGGAAAATATCGAAAATGCGGAAAACGTCTAGGCCAAATATCTCCGTTATTTGAAGAGATACGAGAAAAATTCTAAGGCTAAATTTTTTTGCAAAATATAGTGTTTCAACGAGGTTTTATCTGTTTTTTTTTCAAAACCGTTGTATTTTGAAATTTACTCTTCAGGCTGTTAAAAAAATTATTTTAAAACGGAAGGGAAATGGCGCCATTAAATAGATATAAATAGATAGATCGTCCCTTTTCAACAATATATGACATGCCATATGTATTCATTGGTACTACGTTAGTAATTATAAAAACATTTTTTTAAGACTAATAAATTTTTTTTAACAAGCTTTATACTTGCCGTGGAGAAGTATGATTAAATAAAACGATAAAAAATAATTCAATAAGTTGTTCAAATCTTTGCCATAATAAAACACTAACAAAATTAAGAAGAATAAAGTAAATGCAGGTAACAAAAACAAATTAATAATAAAAAGAATATAGCACACAGAACATTAATATTTATCTAATCCTCAAAATATTTTTTAAGATATCATATCAAGTGTTCAAAGTGTTCACCGCGATATCTTATGCACAATCGAGCGCGGCGAGGCACTGCATTTAAAACATTACTCAGCATTTCGGGGGTAACTGTATTACATGCCTGTTGAATTCGAGCTTTTAGGTCCTCTACATTTTGCGATGTCGTCGAAACACCTTATCTTTAGTATACCCCATAGAAAAAAATCCACTGGGGTTATATCTAGAGAGCCAGGGGGCCATCGAATAAATCCATTGGTACCTATCCAATGTTGAGGCAAAATTTCGTCTAAATAATCTAGGCAAATCTGGGAATTGTGGGGAGGAGTTCCATCTTGTTGAAAATATTGAAAGTTGTGTCGATTCTCTAAAGGTAGGTCATCTAAGAATTCATTAAAATTCATTTCTCAAAAAGTTTAGGTACCTTTGACCACTGAGGTGACCGTCATAAAAATAAGGACCTATTAAATTGGTGCCTAAAATACCTATCCACACATTTATTGAAAAACGATTTTCAAACCCAGTCGGTCTATGCCAGTGTGTATTTTCAGAATTCCATTTGTAATGAATATTGCGATTAAAAAATTCATTATTAGAAAAATTTGCCTCGTCGGACCAAAGTATCTTACTACATATTAATGGATCGGCACGCTTTTTGTCCAATAGCCACCTACAAAAAGTCATCCTCCTTGGTTTGTCCCCCGCTTGTAAATTGCGAACTGTTTTTACTTTAACCATTTTTTTTTAAATTGTTCTAGCACTTTTATTTATATGACAAGCAATTTGAATTTCTCTTAATGATGTTTCCAAATTTTCTGTATTTTTATTTCTTACATAATTAATGACTCGGTTTACCTTATTTACATTATCAGTAACACTGTTCAACCTTGTCCTCTTCTTTAAAAATGAACCATTATTTTTCAGTTTCGTAGCTAATTTTCTGAACAGAGTTTTATTCGGCTGTAGTGCTTGTGGAAATCTGTTTCTATATTCTATTTGAGCTAATCCAGAGTTATAATTGAATTGGCAATATGTAACGAACATATTATAACGATCAATGTGAGTGAAAATAATTTTTAAAAATTCTAAATTCTTAAACGAGTGTGATTGAGTGGGAGTTTAAGTATTAACTGAGATGGTCTGTCAAAAAATTAAATCGTCAAGTTTGTTCATAGCCAACTATTTTAAAATAATTGAAATAATACTGAAATCATGAAATACAAACAAGTGGATATTATACTTAAATTAACTAGTAAAGACATTTTAACTTTCTGAGCAAGGAGTGACGCTTTTATGGAGGACCTCTATACATTGGCATAACTGCGAATACTCTTTCTATAATTGCTCCATGTTGCTTTCTTGATTATTATTTTGTTTTTGTTACCTGAATTTACTTTATTCTTCTTAATTGTGTTAATGATTTATTATAGCAAAGATTTGAACAACTTATTGAATTATTTTATCGTTTTATTTAATCATACTTCTCCACGGCAGGTATAATGCTTGTTAAAAAAAATCTTATTGGATTTAAAAAAAATGTTTTTATAATTACTAACGTAGTACCAATGAATACATATGGCATGTGATATATCGTTGAAAAGGGAGGAAATTACTCTATTTAGTGGCGCCATTTCCCTCCCGTTTCGAAATAATTTTTTTAACAGCCTGAAGAGTAAATCTCAAAATACAGCGGTTTTGAAAAAAATTAGATAAAACCCCGTTGAAACACTCTGTTTTGTAAAAAATTTTCGCCTTAGAATTTTTCTCGTATCTCTTCAAATAACGGAGATATATATCCGCCATAACACTTAAAGTAGGCCACGAATTTCAAATGTCTTTAAACTATTTTGTAGGTTATATAAATCGACACAATTTTCGTAAAAAAAAATTTTTTTGTACGATCGATATTAAGTGAGATATTCTAGAGTGCCCTGATAAAATGGACAGCCTGTATATCATTGAAGCACTTAATATTACTATTAAAAATCAATGTTATTTTTGAAAACTACAATTGGTTTCAAAAAAAATTTCCTTAATTCAATAAAAAAAAAGCGCCAAATGCACCATTAGGTTACCATTAACCAACAGAAATTTATTATTTTTATACCATTGAACCTTATTGCTAAATAATTAATGGTATAGTCAAATATGTTAATTAAGTATATTAATGGTGTTAAATGACATTATTTTTATCTACATTTATCACCGCATACCATTACACCATACAAAAATAACGTTACATTGTAATGGAAATGAAAAACATCAAATCAATAAAATCTATAACCTTAAATAACATTGAAATAGTTCTGATGTAACTATAAGCAAATACAAATTTGCCATATCATTTTTGTAGCATTAAGTATACTTGATAATGATATTAATGACCATTAGATGCAAGCGAATAGTTCTGCACATTAACTGTCCATTGGATATATATTCCATTTAAACATATTTATTGATTGCAGTAACTCACATTATGTGTCATAAACATTACCATTAAAATAAAATGATATAAATTACCTCTAAATATATTAGTAAGCGAACAGTAAATTAACCATTAAAATTAGTGATACAATTTACCATAAAACAAATAAAACTTGTTCTCTTACTTTGTTATCTACGTACCATTGTACCTTGATAATGGATATTAATGACCATTAAATGCTAGTGAATTGTAATAGACACGATAACTGTCCATTAAATGTAAATAATTTTAAATTGTATCTAAATATCACTTAATATAATAGCAAATTGTGTCATTATAAAGAAGAGTAAATCACCATTAAAGATGTAATGGTACGTTACTATAAAAAACAAAAATTAAGTATGCCATTTTATCAATTTTATGCCATTGTTTAGCAATGGGAGTAAATAACCATTATATCCGACTGAACAATTAGTCACATTATTTGACCATTAAAATGTTAACGATTAAAAATACCATTTATTACAAAACATAAATCTCCATTATTTGTCATAAACTACCAATATGTATTAATGACATATATTAGCAACAGTTATATTTTTACACAGATACATTATTGAAACCCTTGACGTTCCCATTAAATAACAATGGCATTTTGAATCAGTAAATGAGTTTCAAGAATTTCACATTAACTGAATAAAAAGATCTAAAAACACCTTATTAGATAATAATGATAATTAATACGGTATTTATGGGAGGGTTGTTTTTTGTATGTGGGCTAATGCAAATGCATTCACCTATAGCAGAGATAGTCATTTATATACCTTGCAAGGAACTGTAAGTTTTCCTCCAGCAGGTCAAATTACTGCCCGAGGTGCGACAGAGGACTAATCAGAATCACAATGGGGTGAGAAAGCTACTTACTACAGAGGTATACATATTATTTTTAACCTCACCACAATAAAATTGTGAGAGAGTCGAAAGAAAAAGCAGAAACCGTTTTAAGAGCAGTAATAATATTAATATGTTTATTTGCCATAAAAATAGAAACACAAAATAGAGTTATGTGCCGCCCTCTTACGGAGAGAGGTTTAATCCCTGGTGGCAGATTGACTTGAAACCTGACTAATTAGCTACAAGTAAAACGACGCCATCTCTGGACCAACTAGAGAACTACAATTTTGACAGATACGAGAAAACGAACTGAATGAATCTAGAAGAAACGCCACACATAAATAAGAGGCGGAACCAACGCACGGAGTTCAGTTATATTTTAGATACGATAAGGAACAGTGAAAACAAATTAGCACGGTGACAATTAGTAATTAAGTTATAGTTAGTGCATAATTATAAGGATTTATTATTGTAATTTAGTGAATAATAAAGCAGTGATTAGTGAAAATTCTTGTTGCAATTATTTGGACCTATGCTTGGAGGTGTTTACTGGATGGTGTAAACACGTAACAATAGCAATTACATCTCCTTACAAACGAACATGAAAATGAATTACAGAAGGTTCGGTGGAAGAAATAAAAAAACAATTTACAAATCAATACAGACATATGCAAATTAATGAATACATATTGCTACGTATTTGCATATTGGACAATTACGAAGATTGCATGTTTGTGTTATTTGCTGAATCAGGGTTTGAATTTGTTTATTTCCTTTAGATGGTTTTCAAAATTTATTTAAATTAGCTAAAGATCCGAAAGATATGTGTTTTAGAATGTTAATACTTGTTTAGAGTTGTTTTAATAGTTTTAAAGTTTTTATTTGTTGTCAACAGTAAGTTTGATACTGACATCTATGTTAGTAGTTATTAAGTTGTTGTTGAAATAATTTCTGACATTTAAGTCATTATGACATTTCTTTTAAGTAGGAAATTTTATTTTATAGTTGGTAAATGTTTTCCTGGAGAAAGACAAGGAGGTTTAAGTTAGGTTATGTTTGGAATGAAATTAATCAAAATTCATATGGTGTTTTGTTTTGTTTATTTTGGATACTTTGATATTTAGTGATATAGAACAACAAACAACAGATAAAAGAGAGGTTGCAAAATTGGAAAAACAAATTTAAGAAAAAAAAGAACAAGTGAAAATTAGGGAGTGAAGAAGAAAAATAATAAACAAGGATTAATAATTTTGAAATTGAACTGAAAGTCAGAAATTGTGGAGATCAGCGAAGAAGAGAAAAATAGACTGTAAATAAGAAGGTAGAGGTGTTATTGTGGATTGGAGTTGCAGAGGAGATAAGGACGAGATAAGGTGAAGAATTAATGAAAGGAGAATTGTTGGATTTGGAAAGAGAAGAGTGTAGCTACGAAGAAGGAAGGTTTTTGTGTATTTAATTTTTGGACAAGGTTGTATATTAAAATTTAAATAGTGTATTAGACTTTCGAACCTGTTATAAAGCTAAATTATCTAAATATCAAAGAAAATAAATTATTTATATCGGATTAAAAATTTTACTTTAATAAAAATTTCATTTTAAATAGGAACTGAATTTGAACCTGCTCCTGAAGGGAAAGATAAGCTAGCCGGCCCATTAAATATTTTGACATACTTTCGGATCAAAAGGTAAGAGATTTTAATTTGATCTTTTGGTTTTAAAGTTTTTTTTTATCTATTGGAAATAAACAATAAGTTAAAGTTTGATTAGTACTGCAAATTATTAAGTTCAATAAAACTAGAAGAGCACATTTGGCGCCCAACGCGTGGCGATTGTAAAATTGTTGATTTGATAAAGTGTGCAGTCTTGGTGAAAGTTTGTGAACTGTTGATTGTGGTACATTGTTTTAAAATTCAATAAAAATTGCATTTATTAAGGGTATATAAAGTATTAATTCTTAATTGTGTGGTATTTGTATGAAATTAAGATCAGGAAAACAAACAAAAATGGTGAATAAAAATCAAACACCAGAAACTTCTCGACAAGGTGATACATCCCAACAAACACAAAATGATGATAAATTTATACAATTAATGAACATGATAGCGAACAGATTTGATGAAAACAAACAAGACATGAATAGTAAATTTGAAGAAAGCAAACAAGACATGAATAATAAATTTGAAGAAAGCAAACAAGACATGAATAATAAATTTGATGAAAATAACAAAAAAATGGACGAAAACAAACAAGACATGAATAATAAATTTAATGAAAGTAACAAAAAAATGGACGAAAACAAACAAGACATGAATAATAAATTTGATGAAATCAACAACAAAATGGACAATAAATTTGAAGAAAGCAAACAAGATATGAACAAAAAAATGGATGAGAACAATAGGAAATTGGAAACGAGTACAGTAGAGTTACACAATAAAGTGGACCAGAAAATTAAGAAAGTAGAAGAAAAGGTAGAAAAGGTTTATGAAGAGATAAGTGAATTTTAAAAAGAAGTAAGAGTAGAAGTAGAACATGTTATAGTAGATGGTATGAATGGAATAGATATACGCATGAAAAAACAAGAAGATATAATCAAAACACAATTAAAAGAACAGGATGGTAAGACCGAACAGAATATGAAAATATTGAAGGACACATACACACCTATATTTAACACATATGCTACACCACATCATACACTGGTAAATCAATTCTATGGTGATTCCAGAATCCACCCAAAAGTATTTTTAGAACGTTTAAGGCAATATCTACAATCTATAAATTTAAATTTTAATTTAAAACATGAAATTCAAAATTTATTAAAAGGTGAAGCCGAAATTTGGTATCAAATTGTAGAATCTGAATTTGAAACTTTAGAAGAATTTGAAAAGTTATTATTAAAAAAGTATTGGTCTGAACATTGTCAGGAAAAAATTCGTTTCAATTTATTTAACGGAAAATATTCAGAAAATAGTGGTATGTCTAGGGAAAATTATGTCATGCGTAAAATGTATAATATTAAATTCTTAGAGCCAAACTTGACAGAAAATGAAATGATTAAATATCTAGCAAGACATTATTCTGATGACATCCACCAAGTAATCATTACACAACGCATTACGACATTAGATAATCTAAATGAGTACTTGAGAGTAATAGAAAAACATACAACCAAACAGATGGTAATGATCAAAATTTCAACAGACAAAATTATTATGCAAATAGACAACAAAATGGGTATAATAATAATTATCAAAAAAATTATGACAGTAGAAATTTTAATCAAAATAAAGGTAGAGATTATGACGAAAATAGGAGGTTCAACGGTAATGATAATTATAATAAAGAACAGAATAGGCATGATAATAAACGTGATTCAGTAAGATGTACACAGGTAAACAATACAAATGTCAGATCTGATCAACAGAATGACATGAATCAAATTAAGACGATAGCAGAGGTAAATTCACATTTTCCAAAGGAAAATTTTTAGATAGGGAAGTTTTAATTGGGATGACGACATACGGACATATGCGAGCATTTATAGGTATTGAGAATGAATCAAATTTAGATAATAGAATTAGTAATTTACCAATCATCAACATTAAAGTTAATGAAATAAATTTAAAAGCATTGATTGATACGGGATCAGAAATCAGTTTAATAAATGGAAAGATAATAGATAGTAAAAAAGAGTTATATCAAAAAAATTGTACTAAGATTTCAAAAATTAAATTAGTAAATGCAAATGGTAAGAAATTCACAGAATGCAATAAAATCATAAATTTAGATTTTGAAGTAAAAGAGATACGGTTTAGAGGCAAGTTTGTAATTGTTGACAATTTGAGTTTTTATGTCATAATTGGTGAAGATATTTTATCACGACTTAAGGCAAAAATAGATTTTGGGGAAAAGTTCCTAGTTTTAAAAGGTACTGCGGTGAAAATATTTAATAAAAATGAGTTAAACTGTCATCGGCAGATGAGTGAAAAAACCGCGAAAAATCGGGACCAAAATTATTTTTTCCACATAAAACTCACTATAACTTCATAAACATTAAAGTACGCGCATTCACAAAGTCATTTTCAGAAACTACAGGAAAAGACCTTTCATTTGACGTATCGTACAGCTCGATACGATAAACACCAAAAAAGATATAGGGCAAAACAGCCCCAACACATAGCACAAAATAGCCACGCGGCGAGGCCCTGCAGCGCAACAGCTCGCGACCGGCAAAGCCCGTGCTACGTCACACCGCCGGGAAACTATAAATATGCGCACGCCCGCTAGCCCTGGATCAGTTCGTCCGCATCGTCCGCTACACATCGATCAATCAGTCCGCTCGCAGCCAGCATCGAGTAAACATCAATCAGTTAGTTCGCGACCATCGTCCTACACACATCAGCGCCTGCCTTTGACACCGTCTACCTGAAGACAGTATTATATTGTAGTAAATATCTCTTTTATTCCACAACCTGCCTAATTAGTAGTTTGGAGTGCACAGTAGTGGTGAAAAGTGAAGTGGGTGTTAGTGTACTATAAAAGAAATCGTTATGAATACCAGGAGTCGATCTAGGCAGAGGGACGGCGTCCCATCTAGCCAGGTAGATTCAGAACAAACACAGAGCCGTTCGCCCCAGGTCCCGGACGCTCTCTTTACCAATCAAGAGGACTCAGGTCTGGTAAGGGAAACGGTGAACCCCTTGTCGCCCAACGTCGCGGCCCGTCAATTTCTCATCAGTCAAGAGGATTCAGGTCTGGTAAGGGAAATGGTGAACCCCTTGTCGCCCAACGTCGCGGCCCGTCAATTTCTCACTGGTCAAGAGGATTCAGGTCTGGTAAGGGAAACGGTGGACCCCTTGTCGCCCAACGTCGCGGCCCGACGATTTTTCACCGGTCAATGGGATTCAGCCCCGGCCAGCCAGGGGGCTACCCCTAGTCCTAGTACATATCCAAACCTAGGAAGGGAACAAGAAGCACAGCCCTTCCTCACACCATCCAATAGCCAACGCCTACCTACTGCAACCACGGACTCCACAACCAGAAGCCTTCAAGGAGTACAGCCACTGCCATTAATAATGCCTGCTACCCCTGCTCTCACACCAAGTGGGGGGAACACAAGCCACAGTGAGGCATTAACACATGCACTCACGAAAGCGGTGCAACAGCTAACGCAGGCACTCACAGAAGCGGTGCAACAGCTAACGAGCACCACAGAAATACTCCTGCAGCACCTAGCTCTACAAACGAGGACAAGCCACGACCCCCCGGCTTCGCCCCGGGCCACTTCGGGCCCTATCCAACCAACCTCACAACCACTTCCGGAATCGGAATGGCAACCTGAAACGTCACCAATACAACCACAGCCGGCATCGTACGGGGCGGAAACGGGCCCGGCTCACCAACAAGCCGCCGCCACCGCCGTTCGTAGACAAAACATAGTGGGTTATATAGGTAATTGTAATAATAATAATTTAAATGATTTAAATGATGAAAAATATAAGCCTACATGTGAAATGAATAATTATAAAATGCCTAAAAGATTGGAGATAAATTGTCCTACTAAATATGAAAATCTAGTAAAAAAATTGTTACAAAATTATATATCGTTAATAAATTACAAACCGAGAATAGCTAAAAGTTATGTACACAAGTTGATAGTAGATGATAGTAAACTCAAAATATTTGGAAAAAGAAAACACAAAAACTTCAAGACGAGGAAGAAATTTTGCACTGGAAATAATTGGAACAGGAGCAATAAGAAAAATACGGAAAGGGACTTTTTTTTTTTTTGGCATTCGGCCATTAGCCATGCAGCCAACCGCTACTTAAATTAAAAATTGCTCGAAAACTTAATAAATATTGCGCTGCTGAAAATCATTCATTACATTCATTACAAACTAACCTACAACGACAGAGAAAATAACAATATTTGAAGATCACAAAAAAGGAATAGAAAACAGGGACACACGCTTCTCGCCCTGGGGTAAAAGGGACATGAATAGGGAATTTTATATGGAATTATACACTATATACAAACACGGATCTATTAACAAAGATAATTTGGATTTGTGGGATATAATGAAAAATATACTAGTGATAAATAAGCGTGGATATAAATTTGAAATAATATGTAATGACGTAATAAAGGATAAAGTTGGTTATAAACACATACTGGTTGTGGTTGATGTTTTTTCAAAATTTACAAAGGTATATCCCACAAAAAGATGTAATACAAATACGGTTTGTAGAATACTTTCTAAATATTTTAAAACTGTAGACACTCCTAGAAGAATTTTAGCTGACAATGTGACATATTTTGACAACGACAGATTAAAGAAATATTTGACAAATTAAAACACACAAAGAAAACACAACAAAACTGATGATAAATACAGTATTTTGCAAATACGGCATAATTGAATAAAATTAAACAGTTTAACATAAGTAAAAGCTTATAATTTGGGGAGGGGAAATGCTATGTATTTGCATATTGGACAATTACGAAGATTGCATGTTTGTGTTATTTGCTGAATCAGGGTTTGAATTTGTTTATTTCCTTTAGATGGTTTTCAAAATTTATTTAAATTAGCTAAAGATCCGAAAGGTATGTGTTTTAGAATGTTAATACTTGTTCAGAGTTGTTTTAATAGTTTTAAAGTTTTTATTTGTTGTCAACAGTAAGTTTGATACTGACATCTATGTTAGTAGTTATTAAGTTGTTGTTGAAATAATTTCTGACATTTAAGTCATTATGACATTTCTTTAAGTAGGAAATTTTATTTTATAGTTGGTAAATGTTTTCCTGGAGAAAGACAAGGAGGTTTAAGTTAGGTTATGTTTGGAATGAAATTAATCAAAATTCATATGGTGTTTTGTTTTGTTTATTTTGGATACTTTGATATTTAGTGATATAGAATAACAAACAACAAATAAAAGAGAGGTTGTAAAATTGGAAAAACAAATTTAAGAAAAAAAAGAACAAGTGAAAATTAGGGAGTGAAGAAGAAAAATAGTAAACAAGGATTAATAATTTTGAAATTGAATTGAAAGTCAGAAATTGTGGAGATCAGCGAAGAAGAGAAAAATAGACTGTAAATAAGAAGGTAGAGGTGTTATTGTGAATTGGAGTTGCAGAGGAGATAAGGACGAGATAAGGTGAAGAATTAATGAAAGGAGAATTGTTGGATTTGGAAAGAGAAGAGTGTAGCTACGAAGAAGGAAGGTTTTTGTGTATTTAATTTTTGGACAAGGTTGTATATTAAAATTTAAATAGTGTATTAGACTTTCGAACCTGTTATAAAGCTAAATTATCTAAATATCAAAGGAAATAAATTATTTATATCGGATTAAAATTTTACTTTAATAAAAATTTCATTTTAAATAGGAACTGAATTTGAACCTGCTCCTGAAGGGAAAGATAAGCTAGCCGGCCCATTAAATATTTTGACATACTTTCGGATCAAAAGGTAAGAGATTTTAATTTGATCTTTTGGTTTTAAAGTTTTTTTTTATCTATTGGAAATAAACAAGTTAAAGTTTAATTAGTACTGCAAATTATTAAGTTCAATAAAACTAGAACAGCACAATATATTGTAATGTTAGGACAATAACCGCAATAACAATTTTACTTTACATAACAATCGCTGGAGTAAATCGCCCAATATGAAGTTAAATAATCCAATTATTAATAAATTTAATACGATCGACTTACTGAAATACAGGGTTACAAGTTTACGTTACCCCAGTAATGAACATACTGTATGTGTTTTAGAGCTGATTATGCAAATAACAAGCATCCTGTTATGTAATAAGAATTTCTGTGTTATTTTGCTTAAGATTCGAGTAGCTCCGACATGTACCATCTGAAGGGGAAGAAACGAAAAGAAATTGTAATTGCAGTGGGAGTTAACAATTTAGTAAAAGAACACTATAGTAGGGAACCGAGCCGTCTCAAAAATGCCTGTAAAAAGAGGTCTATACTAGTCGAGGACCTAAAAAAATTGAAAATGGTTTCCCGTAGAAAACCATCTGCCGCATTCCAATTTTGAGGTCGCGTTGAAATTCGGAATTGCGAAATTTTACCCCAAAATCGAGAAATCGGAAATACACATTTTTTAATACTTTTAAAGCCATGTCTTCGTTATTAATAAAGTTTTCGGGGCATTTTTTTTTGCTAAATGATTGTTAGTATCTTAGCTATAACCTGGTGCTATTAAATTGTTTCCATTGAGCCGTCTTCAAGTTTATAAGACCTTGTCATTTTTGTGTAGTGATATTTTGAGCAATGGAGGAGCGACTGTTATTTATTGAAATTTAAGAAGAAGTCAGCTACAGCATTTCGCCCAAAATACTATAATTGTTTTTAGTGAAAAAATTATGTCTCTAACTTCAATACAAAATAAGTTATAGTAAGTTAAACCCAAACGTCTTTTGCGCTCTCTCTGCTATTCTTGCCAGTTAGTATTGCACTTACTGTCTGCTTTTTTCGTTGTCGATGTCTAACAACACCATTAGTCCATTACACATTAAAATAGAACAATAAATAAACAGTTTTGCTTTGGGAGTTTCGAGAAATTTTGCCAAAGTATTACTGATACGTAAATTAATATAGAATATAATTCCCGTCTTAATTATGTTATTTTAATATATGTAAACAAGTTATTCTCCAAAATACCGTTTAATATTTAGTAGCCCAATAAAATGGGAAAATTTGGATGAAATAATTCAGATCGGTTGAAATTTTATATATTATTATTTCTTTTTACTTTACGACAAAATTTCATAAGACCTAAATTTCCTACAAAAAACACTTTTTCGTGTATGATTTTCAATAAGTAGCGACAAGAAACTGACGATTGAACATGCGGTTGATTTTTAAATTTTAGCAAACAAACAATTTTCGTCACGTTTGAAGTACAAAAAAGTATATTTAATATTTTTTCACTTTTTGAAGTATCAGAAGTTATTCTGTGAGCATTTCTGAGTCGTTGCATGCTGGGTCCATATTTAAAAAAAATTTTATGCGCAGTTTTTGCACGAAAATCTTAATACATAATTTTAATAAATGTACTCTGTAACTCGTGAACCATTCATCATATGTAGGTCAGTTGGAGCTCCTTTTTCAGGTAATTTAATTCTGTGTCATTATTGCCTAAAGCCAATCAAAAAATAATTATTTGTCAAAATCCAGTTGAAAATGACAATTTTTCATTTTTTCCCCTTTTATCTCCATTCACTCGTTATCAAAACGATTTTGTACATACATGGACATATTCAAAATTTGATTCTCTTTACCTTTCATTAGATACACTATATGCGTACGATCTATCGTTTTCGAGTTTTTATCAATTTTATCATGAAACAAGTGTTCTGATAGCGCGCTATAAAAATGTTTAAAAATTCATATCTCTGTCAGCATTGATCGAATGGAAATGAAAAATAAAAGGAAATTGTTCGTAATCGAATTCTCTACAACTTTTATTTGAAACATTTTGCGATCCGAAAGACCATTTTTGAGATTTGAGCGAAGAACGCGCATTTCCGTTGCGTCGCAAAACTGTCAAAATTTCAAAAAAATACGATAGGCGAGTGCACAAAACACGGTCTTCTTAACAACTTAGTTCTCGAAAACTAAGCAAAATTTAAAAAAAAATGTTTTAATAAAAATGTTCTTTGATTCATCGGCTACAACTTTGCCGCTTATAGTACCTAGTTATCTTTAATAATAATGCAGTTTATAATTTTTTAACTTTGGTCATTTTAACGTGATTGGAAGTATTTCAATATTACCTGTTTCAAATTTAAGATCAATAAACTTACTAATAAAAAAGATATGACAAGTTAAACAAATAATCCCAATAAATCACAAATTTTAGAAAAAAGTCGAAAAACCCACATCACTGATTTCGCAATTCCAAAATAATTCGCGACCGAAAAATTCGGACGTATCAGATCAATTTACATAAGTTTCAATGTTCAGTTTTTTTTAGGTCCTCGAGTGGTATACAAGTCGTGTATACTATACGTGATTCCTTATCCCTTAATGTTAGAAAATAGGGGCGAGCGTAGGTGCGTCTTTACTATGTACATACTTCGGTATGCGATGTAAATCAACGACAGATGCAGTTAGTACTTGGATGGGTGACCATTCCAACGGAAACCGCGTTCCCGCCTCACACATCTTCCAGCGGCTTGTATATCAGTGTATGCGCGGAAGCTATACAACCTTAGGCGAGGGTTGCATAGGAAATATACCATCCTTCGGAGGGGATGTAAAGCCGTCGGTCCCTTGTCTATTAAATGTTAGGCAAGTAAAAGATCCCTACTCTTCTTAAGGGAAGAGGTTCGGCAAAATTCCTGGTTGGGGGTAGTTCGTCTACAGGCGTCGGTGATAGGCCTCAGTAGCGGAAATAGGCCGACGTTAAATAAATGTATAAAAAAAAATAATATTAGAAAATACGAGGTAGGATTTGGTGACCGAAATATATTTACCGTGTTTATTGTATCGAAAGAAGGTGGAGCAACAGACATTTGAATTGCGACAGCCATAATAGGGCTTGAACTGGATAATGAATGTATTTTATTTAATTCGATAGTGTTACGGTGGATCACCTGTATGATACAAAAATTAAAAAGGGCTGGAGGTTTTGCTGGAACTACTCGCGTTTGGCATTAAATCTGTACAGAACGCTCTTCCTAAAGCAAATTTTTGTGATAAATTTGATATTAGAAGAGAGAAAATTTTATTTTTTAAAAATGAATGTTAGTAAGAATCATTGATAGATGTTTTTATATATACATGATACAGTTTAGGTCCATACTGTATACGCCGTTACCAATTAAGTATGAAGAAAATTTTAATTTATTCATCTAAAAATATTGTTTTATTATCGCATGTGACCTACATTACAAAATAAAAACTGTCCAATAAGTTAATGCCAGGTAGGTAGAGATTTTTGGATCCAAGTATGTTCAAGTGGCTCACCGATCTTGTCAACTTTAAGTGAATCCTTGCAAGATGTTTTAATATTCCTGCGAATACACACTTCTATTAATTTTCAACAGTAATTGTTTGTCTGCTGTGCCGTACTTCATCTGACAGCATTGGGTATTTTCCTTTTTCCATAAATTATCCTAATAAATCATCTGCGTGGAATGTGGCATATTATTATCCTAAATTATAATCAGGGAACAAAGTCGATGCGTCACTTATTCAGAACGTAATAAAATAATTTTGTTACGATTACATAATCTTATCTAAATATGATCATTTGTTACCTATCTGTACAATTGTACATATTGTTATGTTCACGAGTACGCCACTGCCTTATGGAAGATTCGAGAACTGTGCTAGAAACGTCTCGAATGATACATCTGAACATTCTGGAATGATCGAGTACATTCGACACGGATATATATATATACACTGTAGAGCCAGGCGTGCTGGGGACAGTAATATTAGACAAGCAAGTGATGAGATGAAATAAGAAACAGTATCAAGTGGTTAACTATATTAGTGAGGCGACTTGTAATTAATGTGTACTAATGTGTATAAGGACTTCATTATTGTAATTAAGTGATTAATAAAGTAGTGGTTTATGAAAGATTCTTGTTGCAATTTATTGAACCTACATACAGGGTGTTTACTGGAGATTGTAAACACGTAACAATTAGTGTCCGAAGCGGGATTGCAACAGAATTTCTGAAGAATTTTAGAAAGTTCCATAGTATTCTATTTGGAAACCACTGGAGATACCGAAGTGCTTTAAACTGGAAAATGATATAAACATTAGACAAGACCTATTGTGATATTTTGAGAAAAGTTCCAGAACCTTCTATTTGGAAACTAGTGCACTAAATCCTATCAACTGGAAAGTAATATAGACATCGAATAACACCTATTTGTGACAATCTGAGAAAATTTCTAAAACATTCTATTTAAAAACTAGTGCATTTAGCTAAATTCTGCCAACTGAAAAGTGATATAGACATTAAATAAGACCTACCTGTGATATTTTGAGAAAATTTGTAGAACATTCTACTCCGGATTTTGTGGAAATACTTGACTTGAACTTGATATAGGCATTAAACAAGACTTGTTATTGCTGTTTCGAGAACTTTTTGATGAAACAAGAAACATGGCAAGGCATGTTCGCGGAATTAAGAAAAATGATGCTAGGCCAGAAAGAAGAAAAAGAAGAACTGAGGGAAATGATGTTAGATCAAGAAAAGAGACGCCAAGAAGAAAAGGCAGAACTGGAAAGAAAACATCAGAAGGAAAAGGAAGAACAAGAAAGAAAACGTCAGGAAGAAAAAGAAGAACAAGAAAGACGTGAAGAAGAAAAGGAAAGAAAACGTCAAGAGGAAAAACGGGAAGAAAGGATACGCCAGGAAGAATTGAGAAAAATTATGCAGGTGCAACAAGAGGCTATTCTGTCGGCCACTGTTGAAATTAAAAATGAAATTAGAGGATATAGGTAATGTAAAAGCTGAAGTCAGTGAAGTCAAAGAAAAAGTAGGTGATATTGAAGGGAAAGTTACTAGCGTGGAAGGGAAAGTAAGTTTGGTCGAAGAAGAAGTAGAGCGACTGAAACGGCACTTGAGGGAAAGAAGCGGCCAGACAGTAATGTCATCAGGTCCACGACTACAACCTCCCTCCTTTGATGGACAGACTTCTTGGTCAACGTATAACAGATAGCTTAAGGCTACTGCATGCACAAACTGGAGTAATGAACACAAGGCTATGGCATAGTTCTAGCATTAAGGGGCCAAGCATCAGAGTTGCTTCAGACAGGATTTTAAAGTTTTGGAGGCTGCACTAGATCTGAGATATGGCGACCAGCACCTCGCTCAAGTGTACCAGACTCAGCTGAAATCACGTATACAGAAGACTGGAGAGCGTAGAGAAACTGCCACAGTTGGCTTACCCGAATGCACTAAGGTAGCTCCAGGAGCAATTGGCAGTTGACGCGTTTATTGATGGCCTGAAAGATGAGGAGATCAGGCAGGTCCTTAGGATATTTATGCATAAGAGTAGTAGCGAAGCATTAATCCATGCACTTGAGATAGAAGCCACATATATGGATTCCTCATGGCACAAGGTACAAGCTGTCTCTGTGGAAGAAACCCAATAAGAGGAAACGAATTTAGACACCAAACTCAAGGATTTGCACAAGATGTTTACTCAATTAATGACCAAGACAAGTTTCCCAGGAAAACAGGAAAACCGACAAGAAGGCGTAAAGCGTAGCGGAAGTCTTCGATGTTACCATTGTAACAAACCAGGGCATATGATGCGAGATTGTCGACAATGGAACCTTGGGGAAGTAAACGGCACCCTAAGGGAGTTAATGCCGAGGATGTAAAGGAACAGCAGAATGTAGTAGAAATGAAGGCGGCTAAGATTGAGGTTCCGAAGGACTGGACAAAGGAAGTTGCCAGGAAGGAACAACTGAGCGATGACGGAATTGGACCTTAGTGAAGGCAAAAGAAAAAGGCGCACTACCAAGAAAAAGACGCACTACCAGAAGGAAAGGATGTGTCGAATAAAAGTGTCGAGTTGAAGGCTTTGTGGGCCTAATGGGATTCCCTAAGGCTTGAAGATGGACTATTATGGAAAGCTTGGGAGAACCCGGATGGGAAAGAATTTACCATGCGGTTGCTGATACCCAGGTGCCGAGTACCAAAAGTACTTCGGGAAGTGCACGAATGAATATCCGGAGAACATTTTGTCAAGAATACGACCTTGGCTAGGGTACGGAACCGATTCTACTTAGCCGTCAGGACGTAGAGGCTTGATGTCGCAGATGCAAGGTTTGTGCGGATGTGGCTGCCAAGGGGTCACTATAGGGAGTGGTGAACAAATGAAGCCTCGATATGACCGTAACGTTAATTCGGCAGGATTCAAGGTGGGGGACTTGGTTTGGCTGTACAACCCATAGCGGAGTGAAGAAGGATTCTCGAAGCTTCACCCACATTCATCCGGATTATTTTTTTTTTATACATTTATTTAACGTCGGTCTATTTCCGCTACTGAGGCCTAACACCGACGCCTGTAGACGAGCTACCCCCAACCAGGAATTTTGCCGAACCTCTTACCTTAAGAAGAGTAGGGATCTTTTACTTGCCTAACATTTAATAGACAAGGAACCGACGGCTTTACATCCCCTCCGAAGGATGGTATATCTCCTATACAACCCTCGCCTAAGGTTGTATAGCTTATATAGCGCATACACTGATATACAAGCCGCTGGAAGATGTGTGAGGCGAGAACGCAGTTTCCGTTGGAATGGTCACCCATCCAAGTACTAACTGCGCCTGTCGTTGCTTTACATCTCATACCGAAGTATGTACATAGTAAAGACGCACCTACGCTCGCCCCGATCCGGATTAATGACGTTGTTTATCGGATTCAAAGAAGTAGGAAGTCCAAGATGAAAGTCGTGCACTCGGATAGATTGGCGAAGTATGTCGGGGATTCTGAATTGCCTGACCGGAACGTCCGGGCTTAAGGAAGGGGTATATATACAGTAGAGCCAGGCGCACTGGGGACAGTTTGATATTAGAAAGAAACAGTATCAAGTGACGAATTATAGTAGTGAGACTATAGTAGATGGAACTTGTAATTAGTTTGTTCTAATGTGTATAAGGACTTAATTATTGTAATTAAGTGATTAACACGTTGAGCTCCGCTTCACTAACGCATGTCTTCGAGCACTAACCGATGCGGCATACCATGGTGTCGACCCGTGGTCGACACAGGCCATACACGCATCGTCTATTTTTTTTAATTATTTTTTTTATTTCCGCTACGGTGATATCATCACCAGCACCAAAGGATAAACTCGTTAGTATGTACGCGAACGTTCGGCGTGGATGATTGACCATACAAGCGGAAAAATTCAAAAAATTGTTGGAAACTTTTAATAATTTTAATAAGAAGGTATTTATTCTAATAGCCGATTTAGTGGGGGATCAGTCTAAATATGTCGACCACAGGTCAACACTGGCCGTACAGTGACGTATAGCTATGTCGACCACGGGTCGACAACGGAGCTCAACGTATTAATAATGTAGCGGTTTATGAAAGATTCTTGTTGAACCTACATACAGGGTGTTTACTGGAGATTGTAAACACGTAACAATATATCCCTCTACTGTCTGATGGTAGTACTCCTTCCAGTGATGAAGTGAAAGCAAGTAGGTAGTTTATTATGAATTATCGGTGTTTGGATAAGTAATTCAAGTCTGGCCGATAGCCGCGTTGGTTAAGGCGCGAGGTGTCAATCGCGATTAATCACACAAGTATTGCGCCACCAGGTTCAAATCCCGGCTCCTGCACTGTCTGAGGAAGTGGTTGTATGTCCGCGCTTTTCAATGTGTAACCCCGTCCGCACAAGCCTCTGGCTTCTGAAATTGGAGGTTGTCTAATTTCTGTGGTGTTATTATAATTCAGCACCTCTAAAAATATTGTTATATGTTAGAAATAATTTAAAGATAAGTACAACGATATATTTTAGGGTTGGGATATTCTCAAGAGAAAAACGGGTCCCATTTGGCTATTCTAAGAATATTCTAGAAATAATATATTCTTTGTAAGTTCATTTAAGAGTAACTAAATGTTTTAAAGAAATATTCTGAAAATAATTTCTGGATATGTTTGTGCTGTGTGGGTTGATGAGTCCAAGTTAACATATTTCGATCGTGAAAAATTAATCTTCCTAATAATAACGAATGGTTCTTAATTTTTTAAAATATTATGTGGCTTAGCTTTAAACTGAAATATGTTAAACCAGCAATAAAAGAAAGAGCCAATAATGGAACGAAAATGTTAAAATGGGAGCAGATCAAAAACCAAAATGCACTTACTGTGTAATAAGATTTTTCGATAAAAAAAATTACATTGTGTTTAAAATGTTTCATTTTTAAATTCTCGTGTGCGTCATTTTTTTAGATTAATATACAGATTTTTAATGAACGAGATCTGGTTATAAAATATCGGTATTTTACACAGTAAGTAGCAGTAATTCAGTGTCTATTTAATCACGTTTGCAGTCACCTGTTAAGTCTATTTAATTTGGAATGTTTGAATAGTAACTAATACCTGTTATCTTATTGATTAACTACTATCGATATATGCTATATATTGCCCCTACATTCTACTCATGTTATCATATTATGGACTATAATAAATGCAACTGTTTACAACAACGAACGCAAGGCGGTTACGATATGTGCGATAATAATAAAAATGAGTAAGATTATCAAACTTCTTTTGTACTCATAACTACTTTTGAAATAAACTTTTTTCAGATATACATATGAAAAGATTTCTGAAATTAAAAACTTTCTACTTGAAAAAGTGACCATAAAACCACAAGTGGGAATTATCTGTGGATCTGGTTTAGGTAGGTACTTATATTATTTTAAGAGATTTATTAAGTTTTAATTACTTTAATTTTCCTATGTGTGGTGCTTGTATAAGCATCATTGAAAACACCATTATAGTTTGGTTTATTGACATTTTATTTCCTATTTGCTGGTTAAGAATACATGTTTCATATTATTATTATGAATTTTTTTCGAAAGGTTTGACCGCAATGAACTAAGAAAATATTGTTTTTCTGTTGGGGGCATTATATGATTTTTAAATTGTATATCCGATAATTCAGTCATGAAAGCGTTTATTCGACTCGTTCTCATACTAAAACGGCAACATATAAATGATTTCAAAATGTTCGAGAGGGAGTATCTATAAATATGAGTTGTTGAAATTATAATTACTTTTAAAGTTTGTTGTTTTTTCTGCGGCAACGCAAAGTCATTGCAGAAAACCAAAAAAAAAAAACCAGAAAGAAATTGATTTTTTGCTTCAAGCACTTTTTGAATGCAAAAGCTGCAATGACGTAATAATTATATAACCAAAACTACAGACGACAATGAGAGGCAATAACTCCTAAAATAAATAATTGAAGTGTGCGGGAAGTCGGAATGCTCGATGAACACGAACTTTTCAAAATTTTTGTCATTTTGAAATATTGTTATAAAAATCTATAAACGGTTTGAATATATATGGATGCTTGAAAGAACATATTACATCATGAGGAAACAACAAATTTAGGCGGCTATTTGTTGCACTTTTTCCCCATTTCCTACTTTTCCTTAATCGGTTCCAACTTTAAAACTAATTATCGAAACCGAGTGAGTGTGACTACAGTTTTAAAAATTTGAAACGTGATATATTATCATTCCCCGTTTATATATACATATATATATATATATATATATATATATATACAGGGTGTTGCATCATGAGAGGGACATAGCTTAATAGGAGGTAGAGAACATCAGTGGTAACCGGAACCTCCCATAGAAATGTCTCATTGGGCCTTCATTACGAAGTTACAGGGTGTTAAATAATTTTTGGCCAAACCTGTTTTTTGTCATAACTTTGACAGGGAATGAAATAACGGATTCATATTTGGTACGGCTAATGTACTAACGAGCCCCAAGAGGTACATGTATAAAAAAAATATATCCAGGTCCGGACTCACTATAATTTATGTTTCTTCTTTGCATCAATAAAACATCTCCCTGTATATATTTTTTGAAATTTCGATACGATATTCGAAAAGAGCAAGAAAAAACAAACAAAATGGCCTATTTCATTTTTTTGTTACACCTTCGTGGTTATTTAAATACGTTGTTAAATGTGCAAGAAAATGGATTACAGAACCCTATTAAATGAGAGGTACGTGAAATAAATAGTTTTATAACTAAAATTTGCAAAAATTCTATTGAGCCTAGGTGGTCTGTGAGAATCCTAATTCCGGTACGTTTTAAAGGTCCATTTTGGTAAAAAACTGTGGTCCTAATAAGTAATCGGGTATGAAATAACAAAATTTTTAATCAATCACAGTAGGCTTGTTCAAAGAATAAAAGTGACAGATAATTTAAACCATTTAGGCCTAAGCAACCAGTTACTTTGATCAAGAAAATCATCAACATTTTATACTTAATAAAAATTGGAAAAGAGAACAAACTAAAATCTAAATAAATAAAATATTTTCCATTCAATTAACAATAAATAACAAAACAATAACTAAATGTGTTTAAAAATAAAACGTAATTGACACTAAAGTAAATTTTCAAAATGTCCTCCCCCACATTCTGTGCATTTTCTTGCGCGTTTAGAAAGGTCACCAATTGCTCGACGTATCATTTCTGGATTATTCCGTATTTCGTCGCAGGTTGTAACGATGCGCTGGATTAAATGTTGTCTACTTTCAATTTCAATGCTATAAACCTCGTTTTTTAAGTGGCCCCATAAAAAGTAATCGCAAGGGTTACAATCAGGAGATCTTGGTGGCCATTCATGTGGACCCCCGCGTCCAATCCATCTATTAGGATACACATTGTTTAAGTGTTCTCTTACTTGAAGGTTAAAATGTGGTGGGGCCCCATCATGCTGAAACAACATGCCTCTTATACCGATATTTTCTAACATATTCGGTAAAATGTTTTGAAGAAAATCAAAGTAAATTTCACCATTCAATATTTCTTCAAAAAAATGTGGCCCTATCAAATGTCTATTCACAAGTCCGATCCAAACATTTACAGAAAACCTGTGTTGCGAACGGCGTTGGCGTACCGCATGTGGGTTTTCCTGTGCTCATTTATGATTATTTCGTGAATTGTTTACTCCATCCCTTGTAAATTGTGCCTCATCCGTAAATAAGGTTCTGTAAATGACTGGGCGATGGTTAGACAACCAATGACAAAATGCCAGGCGGGGGATATCGTCGCCTTGTTGAAGACGCTGTACCTGCTGGATATGATATGGATGGTAACGTTCTCTTTTTAGGGTTCTCCATACTCGCCAATGAGGAATACCAGTTGCCAAACTGATTCGTCTAGTGCTCATATTTGGGTTTTCTTGAACTACGTTTATAATATTGTTTTGTTCCTGCACACCTTGTTGTAAAACACGCTCCACAACTGCAGAAGTAGGAAACTTTCCGTGTTGTCTTGCATACTGGAACACCGTACTAAAGGTTTTATGATTAGGGCATCGACGACCAGGAAAACGCAGCCGATATTCTCTTTCCGCCGACCTACCATTTCCATTACAGAAACCATAGATGAATATTATGTCAGCATATTCCACGTTTGTAAATTTTACTGGCATAGTTAAAATATTTTCACAAGTTTTCACTAACTAAATGCGGATTATTGACACATTAAATTACTAACAAACAATTATTCAACTGTTTAAGAGATTTCTTTTTATTATCTGTCACTTTGAACAAGCCTACTGTGATCGATTAAAAATTTTGTTATTTCATACCCGATTACTTATTAGGACCACAGTTTTTTACCAAAATGGACCTTTAAAACGTGCCGGAATTAGGATTCACCCAGACCACCTAGGCTCAATAGAATTTTTGCAAATTTTAGTTATAAAACTATTTATTTCACGTGCCTCTCATTTAATAGGGTTCTGTAATCCATTTTCTTGCACATTTAACAACGTATTTAAATAACCACGAAGGTGTAACAAAAAAATGAAATAGGCCATTTTGTTTGTTTTTCCTTGCTCTTTTCGAATATCGTATCGAAATTTCAAAAAAATATATACAGGGTGATGTTTTATTGATGCAAAGAAGAAACATAAATTATAGTGAGTCCGGACCTGGATATATTTTTTTTATACATGTACCTCTTGGGGCTCGTTAGTACATTAGCCGTACCAAATATGAATCCGTTATTTCATTCCCTGTCAAAGTTATGACAAAAAACAGGTTTGGCCAAAAATTATTTAACACCCTGTAACTTCGTAATGAAGGCCCAATGAGACATTTCTATGGGAGGTTCCGGTTACCACTGATGTTCTCTACCTCCTATTAAGCTATGTCCCTCTCATGATGCAACACCCTGTATAAACATTGGAAAAACCTCAAAATTCTTGAGAAACTGAAAATAGCCATTGTTTACAACAATTTATAAACAATTGTAATATATAAGTTATTTTAACTGTTAAAATCTGGGTGAAAGGATTTATGTATCGCCTATAAATAAGATGTAAATAGTTTTTTAATCGGTTTGAATGCGATTTGACTTGACTTCAACAACTATTAAATTATATTGCGATGATTTTAACATTGTGTGATATATAAGTAGAAAAAATTTGCTATTATGAAATCATTTGGGTGCGGCCCCGATAATGTTCCAGCAGTAATTACTTATAGTATATATTACGTTATCTCTTATATTTTGCAATTTATCGTGGGAAATTGTATTAGAACAATATATTACTGATACAAATAAAGAAAGATAATGAAATTTTGAATATACTAATAGGAAAAAAATTTCAGCTATAATGCCCCAAGGGCGTCGATAATTACAAAATAATATTATCACAGTTTTCGAAAGCACGTTAATTCTGCCTACTCCTTAAACCCCCCATACACACTCGAGCATGTTGGTAAAAGTAGTTGGAACCTGGCTCGGCGAACATGCTTGAAAGTGTGTGAGAACGACGAATGTAGTTGGCGGTTGAAATGCTTTGCTCATTGTGCGGCTTGCCGATACCTATCAATACGAACCGAGCATCAAACATGTTGGTACATGTATCGTGATTTCGCGAACATGTTGGTGATTAGCAATAGTTTCTTGTAGTTGTGTGAGAGGTTTGTTCGTTTTGTTTTAAATGTATTTTTAACCACCTTCCAGGTCATCTGAATAACCCTCTTGAATTTAAGAGATTTAGATTTGTCTGAGGAAGGAGACGGGGCCCTAAAATTTATAGTGGAATCCGAACCACTTCTTGGATAATTTATATTTAATAATTACTTCGCAGTAGGTGGACCTCGAACCCACTTCGCTGGGTATGCTCAGAGTGAAAGCTAGACCATTAACCATTACCATTAAAAATGTTTTTATTTTCTATAACTATCATACATGTCAAGGTTTTATTAAATATCTGAATATATATCATTTTACAAAATGTATATTTTCCCGGCGCGTTACATGTTTTTTCTTGATAAAAACGAAACGGTCCGGGCGGCCCATGTTATGCCAAACAAGAATATAAAACCTTTTCTTAGTTGTTGCGATGCAGTTGCTCTCCTACATGTAGTTTAAGCAAGTTTTATTTTCTTATCCTTTCGGTTCAGAAAGAAAATTAAATTAATTCTATCTTATTTAAAAAGTTTTCAATATATACACAGGAAAGTTAACTAAAAACCTGTTTAAGAAAAATACTATTTACACATTTAAAAATACCGATTTTTTCCATCCAAATTAAGTATAAGTTTGTACCAATTTTAACCAAAACTAAAGTATATACATTTATACAAGTTAATGCATTTGCAGAAATTTTTTTGTTATTTATCATTATGTCACTCCAAGACCAAGCAAATTATATGTTGAAAGCTAGACGCACTAACATACTGAGCTAGCATCCTGTGAGAGGTGTGCCTCAATTTCTTTTATTCGGTTGTCATTTTTCTTCACAGCAGTGAGGCTCGCGGTTTTAAATTATGAATTGAAGTTGGCAAGTTCGGTGCGTACATGTGTGGAAACCGTCGAGCATGCTTGGTTGGAGGTGAGCGTGTATGATGGAGCGTTTTATCCAGGGCGCGCACCGAAGTGGGAACTAAGTGATGTGGTAGTGGCGTGGTATCCGTGTGACAGGTGGAATTATTTTAAAACCCATGGAAACAAGGCGGAGTGGCCTGTGGCGGCGGTGTCTCCGACAAATTTAATTTTTGAGTAGCGAGTGCTCCTTGGCCGCTACTTATTAGTATTTATTGTTAAGGACGACACATGCTCAAATTGTAGCTTCTAAAAGCTACTTTAAGATGACAAAAAAAATAATTTTTCTTTCAATTTTTGATTTTTTCTTTACAATCAAAAAAATTGTATATTATATATTGTTCGTACTTCCATAAACTTTTAAAAGTGTAACGCATTTTTATATTTGAGGGTTCTTATTAGCTAAAATTGAATTTATTTATATATTTCTTTAAAATGCACCAATAAACAAACATTGGAAGAAAGAAATTACTTCACTATGTCATTTTAAAGTACCCTTATATACCTAAAATTGGAGCCTTTGCACATACCGGTTTGGGTGATAGAATTTCAAAAGGGTGTAAAGGTTTAACATTTTTTCGCAGTTTAAAAATATATATAAATTATTAAGGAGTAATTATACTTTATAAGAGCCTACATTTTCCTTGGTTTGATTGAAATGTATCCATTATTGTCGCAATAACAATAATTTGTTCAAAAATGTCAAATTTTACAATATTTCATTTCTTTTAATAGTACAATAAAATTAATCTATCGTTTGGATTTTATCTCTCAGGGGATAATTTCATGATCAATCGATGTGGAAAAATGTCGGGAACAACATACTGAAATGTTTAAGACTTGAGTGTTGTGGCAATTTTGTAAATAACAAAAACTATCAACAAATTGGCCTTACTCGACATTAACGCGGTACAACGGCCATAAAATACCTCTAATAATTAAAAAATATATATCACGTTGTAGAGAAAGAAATTCTATACAATTTTGATACGGGAAATATGCCTCTACGATGCTTAATTTTTTTTAAAGCAATTTTTTTAGATTTTTTGCCAAGTTGTATTTATTTGGTCAGCTGGCCTTTATCGCCACGTCCCTTTTCGACATGGGCTGTAGTTCCTGCGTATTCAGCGCTCGCAGCACGAGCCGTTCCGCCATGTTACAATATAACAAAGAAAGACATACGAAAACATTTTTATTTTCATAAGTTATAGAAATTTAAAAAACATGTAACTACTAGAGTAAGAATATTAAAAATTAACTAACTAACTATTAGTAATAACAGCTCCAACTAATAATGTTTTTAGTTTGAATTGTTATTATTAATGGTTGTGTTTATTGTGCAATTGGTCTTATTGCCCAGATTAAGTCCTTCTGGGATATCATTTTGTGAAACTGTAATTATTGAAGCAAACTCTTCGCAAACGTTTTGATTTTCTTGAACGAATGATACATTTGTTGTATTGCAACATGTTGAGTGTAACACCTGTCATTTCGATATGCAACAAATAATCTTCTGCTGTTCATATTTTTAGGTCGTAGAGCTGCGTATTTACGGTAGAGTGTGCAGAGTTCAAATACACATCCTTCATTGGTAATGGCGAAACTTCTTGGTGTATGAGTTTTTCCATCTCGTAAAACGCGACAAGAAAGCGCTCATTATCCACCACATCGTCTAAATTTAAACGTATTAAATCATCTCTTCGATACGCACCAAAGATCCCAAACATTAATATCGTATTTGCTAGTTAGTGGATTTTGTGAGCCGGAAAAAAACCCGAGAAACGTACGTATTTTCTGACGCGATCAGACTACCTCCCCTCCCCGTTTTCGAGGATGCTGAAATCGATGGTGGTGAGCAAAATTCATTTTAAGCATGCACAACCCCTCAAGCGGTCAAAAAACACCCCCAAATTGGGGTGAAACGCTATGGAGAGCGCTTCCGCCGGACAAACACTTGTTTATCCCCGTTTTCGAGGACGCTGAGATCGACACCAGCCTTGAAAATCATCCCCGATGCAAACACCCCACAAACGGCCAAAACCGCCCTCGACTGCAGTCCTTGAAAATATCACCTGAGATGAGTCCATCTATCAAATATCAAAGAAACCGTTACTTTGACGGATTTCTGTGTACGCGAAGTATAGGAGATGCAAGGAAATTTTCTTTTCGTTCGTACTGCATTCAACTAATATGTCTTTGGATTAAATGTCAAACAGAAAAAATCCAAATAGGTTCCAATACCATAAAATCTGCAATATCGTGTTCAGTATCGTTTCAAAGTTCTCTTCGTCCTCTTTAACGTTAGTATTTCGACACATCTCACCCCGACAGCTTTTGCAAAAAACGCTGCAGGGTAGACCTAGATTTATGCATGTACATCTTTTCGAACAAACGTTTTTGCAAGAACAGTTATATGCTTTCGCAAAGAAATGGCTGATTTAATAAATAATAAAATCTACGTGCAGTTTTGTATACGTGATTTGTCCACATCAACCCTTCAGACGCAGTGTACGCCGATTTTTTTCTATTTGACATTTAATCCATAAGACATATTAGTTGCATGCAGTACGAAAGAATAGATGATCAAGTGAGATTTTTAAGTCTGGCGTCGGTTTCAGCATCCTCGAAAACGGGCGAGTGCACTAGTTTTACCGTGGGAAAAAGGGAACTGCAGTTTCACCCCTTTTAAGAGCAATTTTGGTCGTTTGTGGGGTGGGTTTTACATCGAGGATGATGTAGGTGGTCTAGTCGCGTCAGAAAATACTTCCGACTCACAAAATCCACAAGTAGATATTGTTCATCTGGAGCTTCACAAAAAAATTTGGTCACTTGTTCTGCTATTAAAACTCTGGACTTTTTCGGTATATATCCTACATCTTGACACTTCAAGAAAGCAATAATTTTTGGATATTTGTTGATGTCACCATTTTCTTTTATGACCAAACAAATTTTAGAATTGAGAATCGACTCCATAACGTGGAAGATTTCATAGACTTTACTTTTTAGACAAGGTAAACTAAAAGAATATCGTCGATTACAGTTTTAATTTTGTTCACATTTCACCATTCAGTAAAAAGTTGATATTCGAGTTCACATCTTGACCTGGATTTTAATGGTAATAAATTCGCGTTCGCTTGTGCCGCTTGCTCTAGGCTATTATCGGAAATTTTGGGATTTTCTTCTGAGTACATTTTATCGGTATAAATTTAATTGGCAGAAAATAAACAACGCTGACAATGCGGTGTTTGGTATATATATATATGATGCGTTTCCATGGTTACTCTCAAATTATTTCAAAGGTGATTTGCTTTAAATTAGTCTATGTCAGGTATCGTTGACAGAACGTTTAAAAATATTACAGAAGTTCATCCAAATATTCAAACATTTACGAATTAAAATACAAAATAGGTACATGTTAAACATCAGCTAGCATATAGACTTTCTTAAATTTGATTTACTTTGATGTATATTTCTATTTTCAAGCCATATATTCGGTATTTTTATTTAGCGCACGGAAAAAATCGGAGATCGGGATAAAATTTTCCGTGCGCTAGTCTGAAAAAGCCCATCTTACATTACTATTAATACAGATAAAAATAAGGTGTTTTCAAAGAAGTATAATAAAAATATTTTTTCACAAATATTAAATTTCGCTATAATTTAAAATATATTAATCCGTTAATGCTGCAATAGTTGCAGAAAATTACATGACCTTCAAAATGATTTTCTAATATGCTGGCGCAAGGCCAAATTTATATAATACAAACTTGAATTTATGCTTATTTTAACATCCCGTATAACATGAAATATGATTCATCAACTCTTTATTCAAGTTTTGGGTCTACTGTTTATAGTTACTTAGTTATACCAAAGTTCTTTTGTAAATTAACTTTTAATTTATTAATCAATGTCAAATTATCTGCTTAAACTGACGCTCGTTCTCCGTAACGCAAAGTACAGTCATATTTAAAGTCCAACGAGCAACATTTCTTAACCCATCGTTGATAATATCCTGCTAATGTTGTTGATGGTCTGTAGTAAACTTTAGTTTAAGATATCCACACAAATAAAAATCGAGATGAATGAAATCAGGTGACCTAGATGGCCACCTTACCAATCTGTCGTTCCCCATAAGTTTCATTCAGGTAATTGTGAACGATATGAGCATTGTGGGGTCCTGTCGCATTTTGATCAGTCATGTTTTAAATTCTGGAGTAGGTTGTTAATTTCTTCTTGAATTTCATTTTGGATAAATTCAAAATACCTTTCACCAGTTCAAGAACTATAAAAAATATAGGACTAATAATTCTCCCTCCAAGTATCCTAGACCACGTGTTGAAACCAAATCTGTCTTAGAAACCTCCTTGCATTAATAATTTCGGATTTACTTGAGGCCAGTACCGCATGTTGATTTGGTTAAACACATCATAAGTACCTAGTAAATTTTGTTTCGTCCGAGATTGTCGTCACCTTGTTTATGTAATAACCAATTAAGATGCATTAACCGTTGATTTGAGTCATTTCCGTATAAATACTGGTGTAGGTTATATTTATACGAACGGCATGTATATTCCTTTAAAATTTTTCTGGCACTTTCCTTGCTAATGTTATATTCTCACACAGCATACAGAGCACATGAATTTATCACATATTGCCATTCCCCGTCTATTAATAGTATGTCAATTTGTTCATTTCTGGTATATCGGTACTGATTACTTTCCATTATTGCCTAACACACAACTTAATACTCTCACCTTTATACATCAAACAAAATTGTGGTTTTCTGATTAACGTGACGTTTAAAATTTTGTTTCCAGGCCTACTATGTTTCTAGTTCAAATAAGCAAGATTAAATAAAATTCCGATGTGATATTCTAAAATTATATAATTTTTAGTGTCAAATGGAAATAAAACTAGATCGTCGTTTTTGAAATAAAATTTCCTATCTAATGTTGAGGATGGTCCATACATGTTTTATTTAAAAAAATACTTTTTTATCAGAAACCAACACTTTAAAATTTATTGGCCCTAATAAGACTTTATATTAATTTACTATCAAGAATGATTGTTTGTGTGGTTAACAGAATGACAAATAACATTAAAAGTTTACAGTTATTCCCGAAAAAAAGGAAAACTTTCGTAATCAGGTAGAATTTGGTTCGTAAATTCCAAGAGTAATAAAATACACAGGGTGTTCTATTTAAAAAATGAAATTTGACGTTATGTCGTGGAAACCGGTAATCGGCCATTTTATATTTGTTCCAAATTTTAAAACAATTGGTTTATAAAAAGAGCTAAAGCTATGAGTCTAAGTGAGGTCTCGTGGTCACCCCGCATGGTACTTACACATACCCGCCAGCCAATTTAACTGATCGGTATTGATGACATGATAGAAATACGTAAGGGGCCGTGTGAACTTTCTGACAAAAAAAAATTATTTGGCGGGTAGTTGTTATCTTCAAGTTTATTGCAAATAAATTGGCCGCCTAATTGTAATAACACTTAAAATTGCAGACAAAATTTGTGTTTCAGTAATATAAATAAAAATAATTAACTATGATAATACCTTTATCTTATTGACTTTATCACATTACACCTTGCACTTCATGCAATTATATGAGTAATTATATATAATAAAATATTTCCAGGAAACCGCTGCGATATGTACAACAATAATTACAATGATTGGGGTTTTAATAATACAGGAAAATTGACATGAATTAATTGTTTTAGGAGACAACTTTCTCGAGGAAATATTATTGCCAATCCTTATGAACTTTGAATATCTGATTATGAAAAAATATTTTTTTCAAATAGTTTCAAATGAATTTTTCTGATGTGCTATTACGATTTATCTACTTATCTGCATAATATTATGATGATCTAGTATTCGAATCGGAGTAACAAAATTACTGGCTTGTTCGCAATGAAATTCTTAAGAAATCTAGACCTATCCGATATTCAGAAAACGATCGTCTTTCTTTAAAAGAAAATACAATTTCGAAAATGATCGAAAAATTCAAATTGAATATCTTTGTAATAAAGGGGAGTGATTTTACCAAAGTTGGCAAAGGGCATCTGTGATCAATTCGAATACATCCAAGGCGGACGCTGGTAAGCAAACAGAACGGTCAAAATGGCGATCGAAACATCATTTTTTAATCCTCCGTCAATTATCAAGGAGGTAATGTGTATCAATTTTCTTTTTGACTGAGCTGGTATTTGACAACATTGCTCTGTATTGTTCGAGTTATGCGAACACAATTTGATCAGACTTGTATGGGTACCTGGCCATAGTGGCATAGAATACAATGAAGGAACAAAAACTCCTTTCCCTGGATTTGAGCCAGTTTTTGGTCTGCCGAGAAGTCTGGTGCAATTAGAGCTACGAGACTGGGCCAGGGAACAACAGTTCAATGACTGTTGGGCTCAAGCACTCGGAATGAGGCAGCCAAAGCTCCATGTAAAGGGTCCCTACTGACTTCACCATGATGCAATTATACAATGAATCTACATACCTGAGCACTCCAGATCTTTTGATATAATAATACGCGTATCTAGCTAATAAACTAACTAGCAACTTGTTAATATTTTTGTAATTACTTCAAACCAATCATTTGAGTTCAGCAGAGAGAAATATAACTTGGATCGATTAAAAGATGCCTCCACGCGCCTAAAATTCGAACAAGACTTCGAAAGAATAAGGGAGCTCCAGAATGGTAACAATAACGGGGACCCGGTAAACGAATGGAATAATATTCAAGAGGTACTATCACAAGCCAGCACTGACATTCTGGGAAAAAAGATATAATGCAGGAAATAATGGATAAGCGATGATATATGGAATAAAACCAAGGGCATGCAGCAGCTGAAAGACGGCAAAGCAACCAGGTCTGATAACATTTCATTCCACCTGAAATATTCAAAGCCTGTCCCAGCTTAATTGCGACGACTGGAAGAACGGTCTCATTATTAAATTGCAAAAGAAGGGGAATCTGAGTGACTACAGAAATTGGCACGGGATAACATTATTGAACACTATCAATAAGTTGATAGCTATTATTACATACATCCGTCTTGCTGCAGCCCTGGAACCGTTCCTCTGAAACTAAGAGACGGGATGCAAACTCCACCGAGCCTGCGTCGATCAAACTAACACCGCATTGTCATAGAACAATCGCACGAATTTCACTCACCACTATTTCTAGTTTTCGTGGGCTTGACACCCTATGACAACGGCTATATGGCGGATCCTTCATAACAGGGGAGTACCTGAAAACTTGATTATCATCATTGTCTGGTCGATAGCCGAGTGGGTTAAGGCGCGAGGTGGCAATCGCGATTAATCACACGGACATCGCACCATCGGGTTCGAATCCTGGCTCCGGCACTGTCGGAGGAAATGGTTGTATGTCCCGCGTTTTTTCAATGTGTAACCCCCTTTCCGCACAAGCCCTGGCTTCTGGAATTGAGGGTTGTCTAATTTCTGTGGTGTTTATATATATTTTATATCATCAGGGAGCTATACAACAACTCTAACTGCCGTGTTATACACAGGGGAAAAACTGATGAGGCCTTACCAGTAAAAAATGGTGTTATGCAGGGATGCGTTCTGTCACCTGTTCTATTTAATATTGTTCTAGGCGTGGTAATGCCCGCCCCTAATGTGCTTAAGCCCATGTGAATTTGGGCATCAAGGCACAAGTTGTCTCCAATAATGATCCTTAAAAATTGAAATAATTCACATATAATGTCCATTAGTTTACTAAAAATTATACTTAACAATATTCTCTGTACCCAAGAATAGAGTTGCTGGGTTCTTGTAGGTCTCCCAAGTTTTATAAATAACGTCATTCGAGTTGTTTCTCATTGGTCGAAAGCTATGTTTCACAGCGTTACGCCACCCGTCTCGGTATTTTTATAGGAATTTAACCTTTGCAAAATTATTTTTCATCGGATCCTTTGGTGGTAATAGCTTAACGTTTGCTATTTGACGTCCGACCTGAGTTGCATATTAAAAAATTATTCGCCAGGTCTGTTTCTTTCTTGGGGTAAAATTTCTTAATTTTAAATTTATTATTACTTAAGTGCAATAATTCTAAAATAAGACTAACAGTTTCATTTTTCCATTTATATAAACAGTATTTCTTACTTAAATTTTGACCAAGGGAAGGTAAAGGAAAAGTATTTAGTTGGCAAATAGAAACACATTTATTTTTCTTTTCCACAATTATGATAATTATGTAAGTAACATAATTATCATAATTGTGGAAAATCCCAATTATTATATATATGCTATTGTTTTTAATAAAATGCTTCTTATCTTAGAATTCGCTGGGGACTGGATTTACACACACTATAAAGATAACTTGTAATTTATGATGCTTTTATCGAGCATTTCTTTAATTTTAGGTTCAATGGGTGACGCTGTTAAAGATGCAATTAAAATTGACTATAAAGATATTCCAAATTTTCCAATAAGCACAGTACAAGGACATCACGGAAAGTTAATATTTGGTTATATGTCAGGTGTTCCTGTAATATGCATGCAAGGTCGTTTTCATTATTATGAAGGATACCCTCTTTCAAAATGCGTTATGCCCATTTATGTTATGAAACTTCTTGGAGTAACACATTTGATTGCCTCCAATGCAGCTGGAGGCTTGAATCCAAATTACCAAGTAGGAGACATTATGCTGCAAAAAGATCATTTGAATATTATGGGATTTGCGGGAAATAATCCCTTGATAGGCCCAAATGATGACAGATTTGGTCCAAGATTTTTTGCCATGACAAATGCGTATGATCCATTTATTTTAAACAGTGTAAAGAACTTAGTAAAGGAGTTAGGAATAAAGTATGGCGTGCACGAAGGAGTGTACACTTGCATGGGAGGCCCAAATTATGAAACAACCGCTGAATTAAGAGCTCTAAAAATTTTAGGCGTTGATGCGGTTGGCATGTCAACAGTTCATGAAGTTACGGCTGCTAGACATTGTGGTATGAAATGTTTTGCATTCAGCTTAATTACAAATATATGTAGTACTGATTATGAAAATCAATTTGAGGCTAACTCAGATGAAGTCCTCGATGTAGGATTGTCAAGAGAAGAAGAATTAAAAAGTCTAGTTGAAAATATTGTAGGTTTTATTGGAAATAATTGTTTACTTGTATGAATAAATCAATAAACATGATTTAAACATTGACTGATGTAATTTTTCACTATTAATAAAATTTACCCAACTCAACTATATAAATATTCAAATAAAACGCAAACAATTTTTTTTTTTTTTTAAGGATATTGGCTTTGGACATAGTCCATTCAGCCACGAAATTTAGAGATATAGACCCTACCGAAATTAAGAGATAATAAGTAAGATAGCAACCAACAGTGAAACACAGGGAACACACGCTTCACGTCAAGGTGCCTTTCATGACAACTTTCGAAAGAGACAAACAAGAAGGGCAACAGAAAGTATAGGTTAATTCACACAGGGTAAAAACAAAGGAAACGATAGCTAAAAGATTCTAGATCTCTACTGTACACAATACACAATAAGGAGATCGTTTCTAACGACCAAATATAGAAGCGATGTACTGTGTTGTGGTAACGGTATGCCATGATTTACCAGCTTGCCTATTAAAAATTTTATTGCGGTTCTATTGTGCTGGCACGCAAACAGCCAATGGTTCAGATCACCGATGCTGCCGTCACAGTCACAGAAGGCATTTTCGATCAGGTTCATTGTAAATAGGTGAGATTTAAATGATCCATGTCCAAACAGGCACCTGACGTATTTTACATATATGTTTCTACTGCAAAACTTCTCCTGACTGTATTGTATTTGGTAGGGTGTCGTATATCTTACAGTAATGATAATTCTTAACCCTACATACCGATATCCAATCGCGCATCCATTTCTCCTGTATGTCTGCTCTGAGATTCGTAATGATGTCAGTAAATGGTAGCAATTCAAGGCTATCCCCGGTAGTACTAGCTCTCTTAGCCAAGTTGTCCGCCATTCTGTTACCGCTAATATTCGAGTGTCCTTTTGCCCAAATGTATGTGACGTGTTTATTTATTTTTTCCAATTTCAGGTGTTTCTCTAATATATCCACTAGAACTTTATTATGGAAGACGTGTTTCATTGGATCGGAAAGAGCTCGTAAGGTGGACTGAGAATCGGTGACGATTAGAAATGCGAAATAGTTTGTGCTGTTTTGTAGTGCCCAGTCTAAGGCTTGGCTGATACCAATTGACTCAGCAGTGTATATAGAGCATTTTGTATCTAGTTTGGTCAGTAACTGTTCATTCATATTTTGGATGAAAATTGCACAACCTACACCGGTCGATGACTTAGGCCCATCTGTAAATGTTTTACAAGGATTCGGGGACCGGGATACAATTTCAGAAAATATTGCGTTATGGTTATCTTCAGAAGTATATTCTGGTATGATGACGGTGGATTTTACAAATGAAATATCGTATGCTGAGTTGAAAAAGGGTAGATGCTTGGACTGGGAGACAGAGTTGTAATCTAAAGATTTAGTAAATGTGTTTGCAAGAACCGGAGATGTTTTATTTAGCCAATACGGTATTGTAAAATCGTATGCAGAAAGTTTAGCCAGTTTAGCAAGAAGTGCATTATCTGCTCGGCTACGATATTTCATTATAGATTTTTGGGCAAGAAATCCCCCTTAGCGTTAATGGGGGTTCATTATATTGTGCTAGAAGGGCTGCAGTCGGAGTGCTTTTAAGTGCGCCAAGTACTAATCATAAGGCTTTGTATTGGAGCCTGTCTAATCTGGTAAGTCTTGATTTTGTGGCAGAGCCATAATGAAAACAGCCATAATCTAAAATAGATCGAGTATAAGACCTAAAGAATAGAAGGCTTATTTTAGGATCCGCGCCCCAAGAACGTCCAATTGTTGCTTTTAAGGCATTGAGACTTTTTTCACATTTGACTAGACATTCGGGGATATGTGCTTCCCATGTCAATTTACTATCTATGGTCAAACCCAGATACCTATAGCTGTTACAAACTGGGACGTTTATGCCCGCTAAGTTCAAATTGTTGGTCTGAGCTAATCTATGTCTTGAATAAAAGACTACTGCAGATTTCTTAGAGGAAATGTCAGATCCTTGTTAGAAAAAGTAACTTTCACAGCAGTACATAATATATTTCAAATCAGTGATGCATTGATTATAGGTTTTATTGAAAATATATATACAAAAATCGTCTGCATACTATGGCACATTAGCTTCCATACCCATATTGTATAAATCAAGGGTGTAAACATTGAATAACAATAGACTTAGCACAGAGAGAATGTTTACGAGTTGTGGTCCAACCAACTCATTGTTGTAGCGGACGAAAATTTGTCGTTCGCGAAACAGGTTAATAACATTTCTTGCAAACTCAGTTGGTAGTTTGATCTCTAATAACTTGTTTAGAAGTACGTCAATCAATCAATCAATACAACTTTATTAAAAATTAAAATTTACATTTGCCTCCCCAGAACCCACTCCGGGACCGACCGTGCAACCAACACGTTGCTCGTAATGGCGGATTGCAATGTCGGGCGGAATGGGCCTGGTTCAGCTAAAAGGCAATTGAAAAAAACAGCTTAACCTAAACACCTTCCATCGCAGATGGATAAAATTAGGTCATAAAATGGGACATATCTAAAAAAATAGACTTAACTAAACTTACAAACTACACACTTTTAAGAAACTTTTGTACTAAACACATTTTTAAAATTTTGGTACTGACGCAGACACCTCAGCATAAACGAGGAGCCTTCCGCGAGGTGTGAAAACGCCGGGCTGCGCATAGGCTAGCCTAAACTGTGGTTTTAAAAATATTTATTTCGAAAAATTTTGATTTTTGAAAAATTTTAATGAAAATGAATTTAGGGACAAAAATGTACAAAAAGAAAACAAGAAACAAACGCGACAAAATGATTACAAATAAAAAGGAAGAGACAGGAAAGATTTAAAGATATAACAGGTATTAAATATCAGCAAAGGTGGATAGGGTAAGCGGAAGTTATAGTTGGTGAAGTTTGGCTACAGAGGTTGCCGGAAGATCGGTAACGTCTGGTATGGTAGGGTGTGTCTTATCCGAAATGGGGCATTATACTGTCTAATTTGTGTTATATTTCTTGTTAGCGGGCTATCGCCCAGTGTGAAAGAAGAGAATTTTGGAGAGATGGGGTTATGTCGTGACAAAGTGCTTATAGGTCTCTGAGGGAGGTGTATCTTCCAGAATTAGAGATGAGGTGCATAAATTTGTGTTCAAGCACTCTTAGTTTCCTCATTGTCGTGGCCGAAATGCTGCACCATACCGGCGCCGCGTATGTGATAGACAGCCTGACCACCATTGTGTACAACAATTTTTTATTTTGTCGGTTAAGTCTGCTACCCCTGACCATGAGCGGATACAGACTCCTGGACAGGGAGTAGACCGTCCGTACTGTCTCATTTAAAGTGCGTGTTAAACGTCAGTCGCTGGTCCAGTCTGACCCCCAAGTACTTCACGCACCTCTTGGTTGGAATTTTGTTGCCCCGGATCGAGATTGGTGTTATGATTCTATTTTCTGTGAATCGGCGCGTGAAAACTATCGCCTCTGACTTCTCAGCGTTTACCCGAATCTTCCACTGGTCGTAATAAGCCGTGGCACGAGCCATGTGCGCCTTGAGCAGCATGTTCGCTGCTTGAGCATTGTGTGAATGCGCGTACATGGCTGTGTCATCGGCGTACTTAGCCAGCTTTGTATTGGGGAACTCTGGGAAGTCGGAGACGTACAGGTTGTACAACTTTGGTGATAGGCACGATCCTTGAGGGACTCCCGCGCAAATGTCCCGCCGTGTTGATAGTTTGTTATTCACTCGAACCTGCAGGGATCTGCCCGTCAAGAACGAGTGAATGAGTTTGATGAAATAAGTCGGGAAGTTGTAGTCGTGTAGTTTGTATAGTAACCCAGGGATCCAGACGGTGTCGAACGCCTTTTCAATGTCGAGGAGCACCATAGCAGTGTTTTTCCCGAGGTTGTATTGCACTTTGACGTCGTTAACTATCCTAACGACTTGCTGCACCATGCTCCTGCCCTTCCTGAAGCCAAACTGGGACTCATCGTCGATGTGGAGCTCCTCCTGAATAGCGTCTAATCTGGTCAGGACGAGCTTCTCCACCAACTTGGAAATCGTCGACAGTAACGAGATGGGTCTGTAGCTGCCGGCTAACTTCGCGTTCTTGCTTGGCTTAAGGATTGGCATGACCACGGCGCATTTCCACTGACTAGGCCAATGTTGTAATCGTAGGATCGCGTTAACGATGTACGTCAACTGTACAATACCTTTCCTCGGAAGATATTTGAGCAGCTTGTAGTCGACGCCGTCTTTTCCAGGAGCTTTATTGTTTGGTAGGTCTTTGACAATTCCTGCTATTTCCGAGGGCTTGGTCATGACCTTCAGAAATTCGCATCTTGTCAGTTGTACGTCATGACCAATGATTTCGTTAATGTCGTTTTCGATGCGGTCGTGCTCTAAATTATTTGGTATGTTGTTATTGTGTATGTTTTCAAAATGTGTAGCTAAGTTGCTCGCTTTCTGAGCGTCTGTCATCGCTGTCTGTCCGTTCGCGCTTGTCAACGCGGGTATAGCCTCCCGCGTGCTTTTCAGGGCCCTCGCCAGCTTCCACAGCGAGTTGTCCTGAGTATTTGGCGCTGCCAGTTTATCCCCCCATTTCTGGTTCTTTACAGTGTTGATGGTGGTTCTGATTTGCCTTTGCAGTCTGATCATCTCGACCTTAGCGTTGACATCGCGATATCGCTGCCAAAGCCGTCTCAGTCTGTTCTTTTCTCGTATGTCTCGTATGACCGCTGCGTCGAGTCAGTCTTTGTAGGGGTTTATCGTGATAGTGGTGGCAACAGTCTGCTTGGCATCCTGCAGCACTCTTCTAAACTCCTCCACTACATTTTCCAGCTCGGCGGACGCATCGATTGTGATATCTAGTGTTAAATTTATGTTAATGCGGTTTTTATAGAGGCGCCAGTCGGCGTCTCTATAGGATGTGATTTTGCGTGTAATGTCTTCCCTTGACATATCGTTCAACTCAAGAACGATTGGATTATGGTCGGACGTGAGTTCCTCCAGGGCCACTGGGGCCGTGGAATTCCTCACGCCCTTGTTGACCACTATGTCAAGGGTTGTGGGTGTTGTACCGTTGTCCGGAAAATGCGTAGGATCGTCCGGATACTGCAGAATGACATTACGACTATTTACATAGTCGAACAGAGTGTTGCCGTTCGCGTTGTTGCGATGGCAGTTCCAGTTGCGATGCCTAGCGTTAAGGTCGCCTATAAGCAGACAGTGCGGGCTCACGTTCATCAAATTCTCCAGACAACCCGCCGTGAAGCCGTTCGCTGGTCTATTATACGCGGTGATGATGCTCATTCCACCCTCCAGCGTCACACACATATTCTCTACAGATGTGTTCCGTATAGAATGGTGCGTGTGCGCAATGTCTGATTTTATGAGCACGGCTACCCCGCCACCTCTGTTATTGTCGGCCCTATCTTTTCGATGTACCGTATACCCTCGGACCTGCAGCTTGCCTTGTCTGTTAAGTTTTGTCTCATTTAGAAGCATAATGTCAATTTTATGCCTCAGTATGTAGTTAATTAGAAAATGAATTTTGTTACCTATACCGTTGGCGTTCCAGGAAGAAAGTTTTAATTTTATTTAAAACGCATCTTGTGGAATTGCTTTTAAGAAGCGGTGCATAACAAAGAATTTCTCACCTGCGTTGACACACCTCTCAAGTTCATCGTTAAGGTTGCTGTACAACGCCAGTAGTTTATCTAAATCCACTAACGATGTCAGTCTTCTTTGCTGCTGACGGAGCAGTTCCACTTTTTCTGCCGTTCCGCTTGCTAGGGGAGGAGTAGGCAGCAATGCTCGTCTTCTTTCTGGTGCTGTTGGGGGTTGGGTTGTCTTACTGGTTTGTATCTGCTGGCGGGCTTGTTGCGCCTTTAGAAGTACGTCAAGAGTTACACTATCGTAAGCACTTGAGATGTCGAGATATAAGGCTGCTAGGTAATGGTTTTTTGAAAAGGTCAGCTGAATATCGGTGACCAATTTAGCTGCACAATCAATTGTACCTTTACCCCTCCGAAACCTATATTGTACATCTGGAAGTAGATTATTTCGCTCTAACCACTCCATTCTTAGTTTAATAATTCTTTCAAGTGTTTTGAGAAGGCAAGACATAAGCGCAATAGGTCTAACAGCGTTATTATCACTGGATTTAGGTATGGGGATAATCAGACTTTCCTTAAGAACTTCACAGTCTTCGCCTTTAATTAGAATATTATTATATATATGACATATGTTTCGTATTAAAGAATTCGAGATATATTTGATTTTGTCGTGCCGCCGCGGGGTCGGTGCTGCCATCATATTTGGGACGGAGGAGTGAGCTATCAGTACCAGTCGAGCAGCGCGGGACAGACACAGAGTTGATCGACAGCAACAGCTCAGACAGTGTGCATTCAAAGCAATAAAAACAGAAAATAGTAGTTATAAAAATTGTAATATTGTGCAACATCAGTTTCCCGTCAGAAGCACGGCGAAATCAAAGCTTAAACAACATCCAAGGCCAAACAAGCAAAACAAGTAAGTGGCTCATATTCCATATCTCTTTATCACGCAACTTCCCTCTTGTCTCAATCTGACAGCTAACAGTTTTCTAAAGCATTTTCTCATATTTACATTTAGTAATTATATCAAGACTAAATATTGTAAAATTTTGTTCTCATTGACAAATCAGACAAATAAACAGTAACAAAACGCCTATACAATCGATTGGCATTATGTCAGAGGACGAAAAAGCAACACTGAAATCCCGCAGGGGTATTTTGAACGGGCAACTTACCAGATTTTCGACTTTTTTAACCTCTTTGGATACAAGTCCTGAAAAAATCATACAGTTAGAATCGCGAATGGAACAAATTGAAAGCATTTTTAAGGAATTCGGTGCGATACAAACGCAAATAGAAATCCTAGAGAACACCGTGGATCAGTTAGAAAAATGAGTCTCATTTGAAGACAAATATTTTGCGCTAATCAGTAAAGCAAAATTACTAATCTCGCAGAACGAATTAGCAGGAAAGGCAGAGGTCTCGATGTTAAAACTTCCGGATATGCAAATTCCAGAGTTTTTCGGTGAATATGATAAATGGATAAAATTTCGCGACACATTTAAAGCACTCGTAAATGAAAATCGAACAATCAATGGTATACAAACATATTTCTTTTTACAAGCAGCTTTAAAAGGCGAAGCAGCCAAGGTTATTGAGGGACTTGAGGTTTCGGAAACAAACTACAAGGTCGCTTGGGAATTATTAGAAAAGAGATATGAAGACAAAAAATTAATAATCGAAAGTCACATAAAGGGTCTTTTTGAATTAACTAATGTTACCAAGGAGTTATTTAGACAATTAATTTTGTATATGAATTTTTAAAGCATTACCGCGCATTAAAAAACTTAGGCGAACCTGTAGAAACTTGGAATTCAATGTTAATTTATTTAGTAACCTCAAAATTAGATTCTAAAACAAAACGTAAATGGGAGATCAAAATTTAAAAAATAGATAGTCCGAAAATAACAGAATTAATAGAATTTTTGACCGAAAAATGTGCTATGTTGCATACGTTAGAAAACAAAATAAATATTCAGGATCCTCACTCTCACAAAGCAAGCACTCAAAATCAACAGACTAAAAACAAAAGATATGAAAAAACAGTTGCATACGCATCAATGCAGGGGCGTACTTGTCTCTTTTGCAAGGGCACGCATTTTATCTTGAATTGTGAAGCCTTTTTAAAACTCACAGCAGATAATAGGATATTAGAAGCAAAAAAATTAAAACTTTGTATAAACTGTCTGCGATCGGGACATTTTAGTTCAGATTGTAGGTCAATTTCTTGTACTATTTGCAACAAGCGTCACAATACTCTCTTACATCTGGATTCAACTTTGCAAAGGGCAGAAAATACGAAAAATAAGCATGCACAAAATAATTCATCACAACATGATGATAACTCACAGTCTCATTCAGTTTCGCTCACCGCACATTGCAATCAAATGAATAATAATTCAATAATTCTTTTATCGACCGCTGGCATTATCATAGTTGCTCAGGACGGTTCTCAAATACGATGCAGGGCGTTGTTGGATGGTGGATCACAATCAAACTTCATCACAAAGCAGCTTTTTGAAAGGCTAAATTTACAATCACAAAAAATTAATATGCCAGTCTCGGGGATCAATCAATCAATAATGAACATTCAATCTAGAACCCAAGTAGCAATTAAATCAAGTTATGGTAATTTTCAGACAAAATTAGATTTTTTGATAATCGATAAACTCACAGATAATATTTCACAATTTTCATTTAACAGTGCAATCCTAAATATTCCAAAAAATCTTAGACTAGCTGACAGCAATTTTAATACTTCCCAATCCATAGATCTCTTATTGGGGGCGGGTATATTTTTTGACCTACTAAGCCTAGGATAGGTTAGATTAGGTATTGATCAGCCTATAATGCAAAAAACAAAATTAGGCTGGATTTTGTCAGGAAATTTAAATTTGTCTAGCCCTCAAAATTCTACAGCTTGCTTTCTTAGTAGCAATTTAAAAATTCAGCATGATATGGAAAGGTTTTGAGCAATTGAGGAATATGAGTCTCCTAAATTTTTAACAAGGGAGGAGACCAAATGCGAGCAACAATTTATTGAAACACACAAACGGAATAACGACGGTCGGTTCATAGTTTCATTACCAAAGAAGCATAATTTTACCCAGCTTGGCAATTCACAGGAAATTGCAGTGAACAGGTTTTTGGCTGTTGAGCGAAAACTTGCAAGAAATCCTAACTTGCGTGAGCAGTATATCAATTTCATGAACGAGTACATATCACTAGGCCACATGACTGAGGTAAACCCGCCAAAACCTTCAAGTCTATTATATTACTTGCCACATCATAGCGTTATCAAGGAATCCAGCACTACCACACGTTTGAGGGTTGTATTTGACGCCTCGTGTAAATCAGATTCAAATCTATCATTAAATGACGTTTTATTAACAGGTTCATTAATTCAGGATGATTTAATTAATATTAATAAGGGTTCGCAAGCACAATGTAATAATCATGGCTGACATTGCCAAAATGTATAATCAAGTGCTTATGCATGAATCAGATCGCGATTTACAAAGAATCATCTGGCGTGCTGATCCTAAGTCTGAAATGAAACATTTTCAATTAAATACTATTACGCATGGCACCGCGCCAGCCTCATTTCTCGCAACAAGGTCATTACATCAATTAGCTTTTGGTAATTCAGAAAAATTTCCTAAAACATGTCAGGTAATTTTGAAAGATTTTTATATGGATGACCTGATATCAGGTTCGGACTCGGTAGAAAATGCAAATCAGTTAATAAATGAATTAAATGTAATACTTAGAGGTGCAGGTTTCGAACTCAGGAAATGGTTGTCAAACAATCAATGTATTTTAAATGAATTAGAAAGGTCTGAGTTGAATCAGTACATTATTTCAGATAGTGATAATATAAAGGCTTTAGGCGTATTATATAATTCAAGGGAAGATTGTTTTATATATACAACGAAAATCGAACAAGAATATTTAAATCCACAAAGTATAATTAAAAGACAAATTTTATCTATGATAGCAAAATTTTTCGATCCTTTAGGTCTCTTAGGCCCGGTTACTACACTAGCAAAATTGATACTACAGGAATTATGGAAACAAAACTTAAATTGGGACGATTCGTCGATTCGGTACTTCCCGATTTATTTAAAACGGGGATAAATTTCATTAATCTATTAAATGAAAGTAATCAAATCAAAATCTCTGGGCAAATAGTACTCCCTAAACCAATTTCTGTTGAAATTCATGGGTTCTGTGATGTCAGTATGGTAGGGTAGCTTATGGTATATACACGCGCTCACAGGATTTGGCGGGAAATGTTAGCGTACATATAATCTACTCAAAATCTCGGGTGGCGCCATTAAAAACGATTACGCTTCCGCGCTTGGAGCTCTGTGGTGCAGGGCTTCTAGCAAAGGTCATGAACAAAACGATAAGGGCATTAGACATGGAAATAGACAAAATCTGCTATTGGACTGACAGTACTATTGTGAAGGCCTGGATAGCAACAGAGCCGGCAACTCTAAACATTTTTGTTTCAAACAGAATAGCCCAAACATAAAAGTTGACACAACCTGATCAATGGTTTCACGTCCCCTCTGCGGAAAACCCTGCAGACATCATTTCAAGGGGGTGTAGTCCTTATGAACTTCAAAACTCTACCCTATGGTGGAATGTACCGAGTTGGCTAAGTCAAGGCACAAGCTCGTGGTCATGTCAAAATAATAAACAAATAATGAATTTACCAGAGATGAAACAAGTCTCAAATATCTCATTAGTGGTTCCATTCTCATGTAGCATTTTTGAAAAATTTTCATCATTAGCAAAATTAATTTAGAGTATTCGCTTATTGTTTGCACTTCATTAATCTAATAAAAAATAAGTCAACATCTACAGGAAGCTTATCCTTAAGTGAAATTGAAAAGAGTAAGGTGACACTTTTAAAATTAGCGCAAGCAGGAACATTTTTCCGGAGAAGTAGTTTATTTGCTAAATTCAAAATCGGTAAAGCCAAATAGTAAATTGGCATCATTAAGTCCGTTCATTGATACTGATGGTCTAATTAGAGTTGGTGGCCACCTAAGACATTCAAAGTTATCATTCTCACAAAAATAGCCGATTGTTTTACCATCGAGGCATTGTCTCACTAAATTAATAATAATGCATGAGCATAAGCGTAGTTTGCATTCTGGACCTCAAGCATTACTTTCAACCATAGGGCAAAATTATTGGCCATTAAGTGGCAGAGCTACTGTTCGCAGTGTTTTAAGAACTTGTATCACATGTTTTAGGGCTAACCCAAATTCATTAATTCAAAAAATGGGGGATTTACCTAGCTTGAGAGTAACTCCAAATCATCAATTTTCTTCAGTTGGTGTAGATTATGCGGGGCCATACTTGCTGAAGGATGGCAAGTTACGCAATCGCAAATTCATTAAGGGTTACGTCTGTATTTTTGTGTGCATGGCTATCAAGGCTGTGCATATAGAATTGACTACTGATTTAACGACTAACGGTTTCTTAAACTCTTTCAAGAGATTTGTATCCAGAAGAGAATTATGTAGTTTAATAATGTCGGATAATGCCAGGAATTTTATAGGCGCTGATAATAATTTGGCAAAAATTATAAAGGATGATGGTGTTCAGGGTTATCTTTATGAAAAACAAATCGAATGAAAATATATTTTTTTTTTTTGGAGGAATATGGGAAGCTGCAGTAAAATCAGCAAAATATTACTTAAAACGTTTATTGAATGATAATCCATTAACATATGAAGAATTTTTTACTTTGTTAGCGCAGATTGAGGCAATTATGAATTCCCGACCTTTGTTTCCCCTATCCAATTCACCTGATGACCTTGAGCTTCTTACTCCAATCAATCAATCAAAACAACTTTATTCACATTACCGAACAAATATCTAACCAGATATCTACCTCGCATTTGACCCTGTAACCAACGCATATTGTTTGTCACGTTGGTGGTAACAAGGTCCAGCGGAGCAGTGCTGGTTCAATTTATAATCTTGTTGATTGTATCTTGAATACATTTAGTGATGCATTCAAGATACAATCAACACACTCATTCTCCTATTTACAAATAAAATTTGAAATGAGTAATACAATAATTGTACACTACTAAGTAGCTGAAAACAGTTAACAATAAAATTTTATGGTATATCACTTATTTAATTTTGTGCTACTGGTGTGGGTACCAAAGTCTATAATGATGGATCTCGTTGCAAGATTTCCAATGGCGAACAGACGTTACTGCTGAATCTTTTGTACTCTATAATTTCTGGTCTAAATATAATTTTGATTTTGCGATGTACTAGAGATAAATTTATATAACAAATAAAACAAAGAGTAATAGGAAAGATTTAACAGTTATGAAATAATTATGCTGTATAATTTGTGTTATATTTTGGGTTAGCGGACTATCATCCAGTTTGAAGGTGTAGAATTTTTGAGATATATTCTGGGTGTAATCCGCTATTGGCGTTATGTCGTGGCAGCGTGCATAGAGATCTCTGAGGGAGGTGTACCTGTTGGAATTCGAAATGAGGCGCATACATTTGTGTTCTAACACTTTCAGTTTGTTCATTGTCGTGGCCGACGTGCTGCACCACACCGGCGCCGTGTATGTGATTACTGGCCTGATCACCATTGTGTACAATATTTTTTATTTTATCTGTTAAGTCTGCTACCCCTGACCATGGGCGGATACAGACTCCCGGACAAGGAGTAGACCGTCCGTATTGTCTCATTAATATGCATGTTAAACGTCAGTCTTTGGTCCAGTTTTACCCCCAAGTACTTCACGCACCTTTTGGTTGGAATTTGGTATCCCCTGATCGAAATTGGCATCAGAATTTTGTTCTCAGTGAATTGGCGCGTGAAAACTATTACCTCTGATTTTTCGACGTTTATCCGAGTCTTCCACTGACCGTAATAAGCCGTGGCACGAGCCATGTGCGCTTTCAGCAGCATATTAGCCGCTTGTGCGTTGTGCGAATGTACATACATGGCTCTTACTCCCGGACACTTCTTAATTGGGAGGGCATTAAACTCACTACCTCAAACTCAGGTGGAAGCCACACCAAGTAAGTATTTATCACGATTTGAACGCTTGCAAAAACTAATCCAGCAATTTTGGAAAAGGTAGTCAAATAACTACTTACATACTTTGCAGCAGAGGAATAAATGGCGTTTTGAGCGTCCGAATCAAGCGATTGTAGGATCTCTCGTAGTACTGAAGGAGGACAGCCTACCACCATGTCGTTGGAAACTAGGCAGAATCACAGGCGTTTATCCTGGTCAAGATGGTGTAGTGAGGGTGGTTAGTGTACAGACAAGTGGCGGCATCGTAAAACGAGCTGCAGCAAAAATTTGTGTATTACCGTTAGAATAACATTTTTCTCACACCAACCTAGACTGTTGTTATTTTCTTTTGAAAGAGATTCTTTCAAGAGGGGCGGCATGTTTCGTATTAAAGAATTCGAGCTATATTTGAATTTGTCGCGCCGCCGCGGAGCCGGTGCTGCCATCATATTTGGGACGGAGGAGTGAAGTATCACTACCAGTCGAGCAGCGCGGGACAGACACGGAGTTGATCGACAGCAACAGCTCAGACAGTGTGCATTCAAAGTAATAAAAACAGAAAATAGTAGTTGTTGTGAATAAAGATAGTCATAGCGGAAGAAAAGTCTACAGTTATTTTTTCGTCGCACATGTATTTGCCAGCATATCAAATCAAAGGTACGCAAATCCCAAAACATATTTCAACATAAAAATATCTTAACAATATCGGGTAAATTCATTATCATTGTATAGTTAATTCCATCTAGCCTGGAGCTGAAGCAGAGGAAACTTTAATACTAGACTCCAATTCTTCTATACCAATTGCAGATTCCAGAAAGTGGGTGCTCTCCTGTGACCTGGGAAAAGATCTTCAATTACGTCTCTGTTAAAGAATACATTTTTGTTTTTACTCCCCTGTATTTTATTCACCCTTCTCCACACTTCTGAAGGATTGGTTTGTCTGTTGAGTTTTTCACATAAAAGTTTCCAGTTTGCTCTGGCTTTACTCTTAAACGCACGTTTACACAGCGCATCTAATCGTTATTATTCGTCATATTCTGTTTATATATTTTAAAAGCTTCTTTGCGTTGTCTGCTTAAACTCGTACATTGACCGTCCCACCATACTGGAGGCTTGGGATGATTAGGAGAAAATGGTACTTTTTTTCTTGCATGCGATGTCGGCTGCAGATGTGATGGCCTGGATTAAGAACGTTATCATATGATTTGTCGAATCAAATTCTGGTAATTCTGTAAATTGGTCCTCTATTAGTGTTTTGTATAATAACCAATTGGCATTGTCTGTGGACCATTTAGTAACTGGAAAAACCATTATGTGGTCAATTTCATAATCTAATAATGTGATTTCAATAGGAATATGATCAGAGCCATAGGTATCAGAAAGGGTATTCCAAGTACAGGAGTTAACTAAGTCCGAGGACAGCATGGTGACGTCAACTGCTGAATTTGATATATTAGGTGCCGTAATTCTAGTGGCAGAACCATGGCTACCGATGACGAAGTTAGAAAATTAGCTTATTGAAAGATTTAAACTATATTCTTTCCTATTATTTGAGTTTTCTACCACATGTATTCTTATCCTCTTCAAAAACAAATCACCGAGTCTACAAAATAATGGAATTATTGGAAAAAAGCCTCTGCGCGCGCCAATATCCATTGGCTGGATGTCGGTCTCAATAACTAGGGCCGAGTAGGACTACTACTCTTTGCTCCTAGATTATCTCTGTAGACCTAGACCGGCCTTCGTGGTAGGTGGGCCCGCGTACTTCTACCAGACCCAGCTCACAAATGTGTGAGATGTGTCGTGGTATTTTCTGCGGACCTCCCCTGGTCCTGGCTGTTGAACCTCGCTGGCTGAGGTCTCTTCTGGCGCTCTTCTTGTCTTGATATTTTCTTTCTTCGCCAACTTGTCACCCCCGGGGGTAGTCATCGGTCGAGTTGGGTTTAGGAAGTTTCGGCTGGGACTGACTGCCGGTACGTAGGACATCAATTGATATCCTACCCCGGATCGTCGGAAAGGTAAGGATGAGCTGTGTAGCTCGGGAGTGTGGAGACCTAAGTGCTTATTTTAGCACTTTCGATCTCCACGGAACAGGTAGGACAACGGGCGTTGGACGGTATGTTGTCCGACGCCCGCAAGGAGGTTGGGTTAGGGTTGAAAAACGTCATGTCTCTAGTAGTGGTGGTCCGTCCTAGCGTATGTGAAACAGGTCGCTTAGCGGGATAGGTTATACTCACCCGTTGTCTAGTAGCTGTATCCTCGGCCGCTTATGCCCCCGGGTCTCGGCAGGGTCATAATCAGTGGCCTGTCTGATCGGCGGGTTCCCATGCTCCTCGGCTTGGGCGTACAGCTTCTTCGCTCGTTCCCGGACGACTTCAGTGACCATGGTGTACTCCAGGTCTCTGACGATGTCTGCGGTTCTCACGTACCATGGGGCGTCAACTACCGTCCTAAGGGCGATATTCCCCACTGCCTGGATTCTCTTCATGTAGGACTTCGCCTGGTAGCCCCACGCTACCGAGGCGTACGTCAGCTGCGGCCTTATGAGGGTCTTGATAAGCGTGAGCTTGTTCCTCAAGTTGAATCGGCTCCCATTGGGTAGATGAGGGCTCTCGTACGTCGGGCCTTGGCTGTGATAGTGTCCGTGTTCTGTCTCCACGTTAGGTTTCTATCCATGACCACGCCAAGGTATTTGACGGTGTCGTGCCATTGGATGTCCGTTCATGGAGACGTGTCCTGTGGGAATTTCTTTCCGCACTCGTCTGAAGAGAATGGCTTGGCTCTTGTCGGCGTTGACTGCGACTTTCCACTTCGTACATCATTCTTCCAGGAGTGTGGCCGTTTCCTGGAGTTTTCTGGTCGCGTTCCTGGCTTTTCAGGATCTGGCAATCAGCGCGGTGTCGTCTGCATACAGGGCTAGGGCTGTGGTCGGTCCGGGGGAGGTCCGAAGTGTAGATGGCGAACAGGTGCGGTGACAGCACCGAGCCTTGCGGGACTCCCGCCTCCACGGTCCTGTAAGTGGAGAGTTGGTCCGAGATTTTCAGCCTTGGCTGTCTGCGATGCAGGTAGGATCTCACTAGTTTGACGAGTTCGATGGGGTAACCCATACTCATCATTTTTTTGTCGAACGCTTTTGCGACGTCTAGGAACAGCGCCGCGGTGACTTGACGCTGGTTGAACCCCTTGGTAATCTCCTCGGTGAGGCGAAGTACTTGGAGTTCGGTGGAATGTCCTGTTCGGTACGCGAACTGTTCATCCGGGATGATGTTCAGCTCTTCTGTCTTTTCTGTTAGCCTCTTCAATATGACCCGTTCTGCAACCTTGCTCATGGCTGGGAGGAGGCTGATGAGCCTGTAAGAAGACGGGAAAATGAGTTCTTTCCCTGGTTTAGGGATCATAATGACGTTGGCCTTTTTCCACCTGGCTGGAAAGTGCCGTAACCTTAACATCGCGTTGACGATGTTGACTAGCGCCGCTACTCCTTTCCTGGGCAGCTTTTTGAGAGTAATGTTTCCTATCTTGTCACATCCCGGAGCTTTTCTCGGCTTTAGGCTCCTCAGGATTTCCTTGACTTCCTCGGGGGTAGTCGGGCGGATGCGGTCGTCATCTGGCAGGCGGCGGATCCTTCGTACTCTGCGCTCGACGTCATCCACCCAGTCCTCGTCCTCGTCATCGAGCTCGTTCTCTCTGCACTGCAGTTCTAAGCTGTCGGCAAACGCCTCGGCTTTTTCCTGGTTAGTGTAGACGATCCCTCGCTCTCCGTGAATCGGGGGCATAGGCTTCCTTCGGTTTCGCAGGGCACGTTGGGTATTCCACATGCTTCTGTCCTGTGGATTCAGTGACTCAAGGTGGCGTGGTCACCCCTCCTGACGCTGTTCTTGGAGGGCGGCTTTCACTCTTCGGCTGAGGATGTTGTACTCCCTTCTGTCGGCGGGGAGCCTCGTCCTCTGAGCCCGTCTCTTGGCGCTTCTTCTGTCCCTTATCAGCTGCCTGGTGACCTCTGGGAGGTTCGCCATCGGTGCTGGGGGTCTTCTTACTTCTGTTTCCGTCGTGCTGGCCCTTATTGCTTCCAGGATCTGCTCCTCTAGGGTAATGATGGCCCTCTCAACTCCTCCACGGTTTCTAGCCTGGGAATTTGTGCGGTGTACTGCTGCAGGTGCAGCCGGTACGATTCCCAGTCTGTTCGTCGCTTCGTGAAGGTGGCGTTGTCCTCACCTGCCTGTCCTCCTAGAGTTAGGAAGATCGGGTTGTGCTCGGCAGATCCCTCCGTTCTGGTGGTGATCTCCGCTTCGAGGGTCATCTCCTTTAGGATGGCTATATCCAGTACGTCTGGCCTGTTTCTGCCGTTATTGAAGGTGGGCTGGTCCGGTCCTACCACCAGCAGTTCGCCGGCGTGCTGTCCCAGGAACCGCAGAAGTTCTCGTCCTCGAGTGTTGGTTATGCCGCTGTCCCATTGCTGGGATTTGGCGTTAAAATCGCCAATTGCGACGACCTGTGTCCTGGCGGGCAGGATTGCGTCCAGATCCTCCTCGGTAAGCGTGCTGCGGGGTGGCTGGTAACATGAAACTACTTGGACGTCGCCGTTTCGTGCTGTGGACACTACTACAGCGGTGGCATTCATGTTTTCTAGCTCAGGCAGTACCGTCGGATGGTGGGCTATGGTCTTTTTTACTAGTAGAGCCACTCCTCTTGCGGGTCGCTGAGGGATGTTTACCCAGTCCATCCTGTACGTGTGATATCCTGGGAAGTTGATCTCCTTGGCCGGGGTCATCTTGGTTTCCTGCAGTGCCATGACGTCTATATCGTACCTGGTCAGGAGCTCTTCGACTTCAAGTCTCCTTTCTTGCAGGCCGTTTACATTCCAGGCCGCCATCTGCAGGACTTCCGGTTTAACCTGTAAAGGCATTACAGATTAGTTAGGATTGGCATTTGTGCAAAAAATGCACTCATTGCTGAGCACATTTGTTGCATTTGAACGAGCATCGCAGTGAGGTTTTTGGCCTCTGGCGATGCCTGCTGTTTTGCGGCAGGGGCGGTGTTCTGCCCTGCCTTGCCCTGGGCTACTCTCGCGTAGCTTGTCCCTGAAGCTACGCCGCCCTTTTGTGTTGAGGCCGTCGTCGGCCTCTGTGCTGGCCTCTGGGTTGTGCCAGTTGTGTTTTTCGATTACTTTGGGCACTCCCTGTAGCTGGCCGGGTGGGCTCCCTGGCAGTTCGCGCACTTGGCCGGTGTGTCTGCCTTCTTCTTACACTCCGTCGCCGCACTTCACGCATTTCGGCTGCGCGGTGTACCTGGATTGGCCGTGGCCGAAACGCTTGCAGCGGTGGCATTGGGAAGCCGCTACCTTCGCCCGCTGTCTTTCTGTCCTTACGACTAGTGAGCAGCACCTCGTTACTTGTAGTATCTTGTCCTGGTCCTGTGGGACTAGGACAAGCATGAGGGGCACCTCTTGTTTAGTTTTCCTGGACGTCATTCTTTGCACCGCGGTAGGTGCGAACCCTTGTCCTTGGAGGTCTTCTGCCACTTCTTTGCAGGTGACACCGCTCGGTATCCCTCTTATCACAACACGTAGTTGTCGTTCCTCGGGCAGGGAGTACGTGTGGTACTCCCTTTTTTCATTTTCGAACAGCTTGGTCATCCTGCGGTAGTCATCCGGGATGGATGGCTCTATCGCGATGCCCTCGCCTGTCACCTTCCCCTTAGTAAAGTTTATCTCTGCAAGCCGCCGGCTCACCGTCGTCCACGATTCTTTACTCCGCAGGACTACCGGGGGTATCCTTTGGCTTTTTATCGTTTTTTGAGGGGCCTCGGTCTCCTCTTTCCGGGCTTCTTGCTGGGGATCGCTAGCCTCCTGCTGGGGGGCTCTGGATCCCGATCTGCTCCGTCTGGGTGACTCGGACTCGGAAGGGCACTTGGGGGGCTCTTTAGCCACCTTCTTTGCCACCTTAGGGGCCTCTTCGTCCGAGTCCGTGTTGGCAGCGGGCGGATTTTTTCTTTTCCGTGTTTGCGATTCTCTCAGAATCGCAAACACGGAAATGATATGCATACAAGCACATAAGGCAATTGCAGTCAATAAAAAAACAGACACTGATAATTTAAGTATTATTTATAATCATATAATAAAAAATTTCATTAGTTTTTAGATGTAAATGTGGGAGTGTTTCTTGTCCGAGTCCCTGTTTTGTATCGATAATAAGGACCATATCTTTTGATAAGAATATTTTACACTAGGTAAGGATGTGTGTGTGTGTGTGCTCACGTGTATGTTTTTTCCGTTTTGTCTCTGTCCGTAATTTTTGTTATATCTTAATTTTAATTTAGAGCTATATATCGAGACATTTACAACATTTTATAGGTTTATATTTATATTTTAATAATTCTGTATGTTAAAAATCAGTATTTGTTATATTTAAAAAACTGAATGTATTTATTTACTTATTATCTGTACGTTTCAGTCCTGAAGAAGATTTAAAAATAAATCGAAACGTCGATATAGTGTAAAATTTCTGTGTTTATTATCCTACACCGATGAGAAAAATCCAATTATAAATATAAATATATATCAAAGATGGCTAGATGGCGCGTGCTTACTATTTTACATGTCGCTATCGTGAAGATACCGAGATGTACCAAATAGTCAAGGAATCCTCGTGTCGTTCGTCACATGACTACCTTGCACTGACGAGAGCCAACAGCTCGAAACTGCAGTCTGCAAGTGGTATGGGACGACTAGCACGAGAGCTCCTTTAAGTGGGATCAGTCTTTCGGTTCGTATTTGTTGCAATCGAAGCATTAGCGTTTTGTTGGTATATCCAATCAATCAATCAATACTACTTTATTAATAATTAAAATTTACATCTGCCTCTCCAGAACCCACCCGGAGACCGACCATGCAACTACCGCGTTGTTCGTGGTAGCGGATTCCAAGGTCGGGCGGAATGGGACTGGTTCGGCTTAAAGACAATTAAAAACAACTTAACCTAAACTCCTAAATTAAGTCATAAAATTGCATATATCTAAACCAGACTTAACTAAACTTACAAACTACACATTTTTAAAAACTTTTGCATTAAACACTTTTTCAAAATTTTGATACTGACGCAGACACCTCAACCTTATCGAGGAGCCTTCCGCGAGGTGTGAAAATGCCGGGCTGCGCATAGTCTGGCCTAAATCTTGGTTTTAAAAATTTTGATTTCGAAAAATTATGATTTTTGAAAAATTTTAATGAAAATGAATTTAGAGATAAAATATATATATCCAGGCTAGCCTCAATACTATTATAATTTAAACACGTATGATGTAGGGGAGCTGATTCTAATATATTAGTGCGTGGAGTAGGAAGCAACAAAAATTCAAATATTTTAGAAAAATTGCGATGGGACAATGGGTCTCTATTTCATTTTTACTACCCTTTTTAAACACTGGACAAATTCTAGATTGTTTCCACTTCTCAGGGAATGTTTCTGTGCTGAAGATTAAATTAAATATAATACAGAGAGGTTTGTAAAAAGCATTAGCGCAATCTCATGGTATTTCATCAGGTCCTATACTGTCCTGTAGTCATGTTTGCCTTGAGTGTTTTAATTAAGTTTAGGACTTCGCTCTCAGTGAACATATTCGAATACGCATAACATTGTTATTATATACACTGTCACCGAACAAATATTCACTAGAATTAATATTACGCATTAGAGAAAAAATTAGCAAAAGAGTTAACTATATCTTGGGGGTTTTCAAGAGTGACATTGTTGTAGTTCACAGTACTAGGAATAGATGTGGTATTATTTTTTGAATCAATAAAACCCCAGAACTTATTTGGATTAGATTTTATGGCATTCTCGGCATCCCGTATCTATGCAGCATAAATATCTGTTATAGTCATTTTTAGCAAAGCTCTTAATTCATTGAATATTATTAGATCATCCTGATTTTTAGTCCTTCTGTATATATTACGTGACCTGTTCTTCTGTTTAAGCAGTCTAATTGTATTGGAATTAAACCAGGGCGATACTGTTTGTGTGATGGTGTTTTTTAGGGACGTGTTTTATAAAAACAGAATATATTTTGTCAAACAATTCAAACACAGATTCGTTTACTGTCAAATTAGAAATAAAACTCCAGTCAACTAGAGATAGCTCATTGTAGAGTGCAGGTAATTATCTTTTTTAAAATTAAACGACTCATGACAAAATAGAGGAAACTTATTAGTCATAAGATTTTGTACACACACATTGATACAAAGAGCAGGATTATGAGAATCTTCCGCTAACGAGACTGGGGTTGATTTTTGAACATTACAAGACATATTACTTAAAATGAGATCTAACAGTCTGTTATTAATGTTGAGTACATTCTTTTGTTGTTTCAAATTACAAAAGTTCATAAAATGCAGCAGGGTATTTTCGAATGGGAGTTATTGAGAAATATTCAGGGATGTTAAAATCGCCAATAATAAAGAGCAGGATGATGAGAATCTTCCGCTAACAAAACTGAGGTTGATTTTTGGACATTACAAGACTTATTACTTAAAATGAGATCTAACAGTCTGTTATTAGTGTTGAGTGTATTCTTTTGTTGTTTTATATTTAAAAAGTTCATAAAATGCAGCAGGGTATTTTCGAATGGAAGTTTTTGAGAAGTATTCAGGGATGTTATAGTCGTCAATAATAAGAATGTCGGATAGTGATTCAATATTATCTAATAAATACTCATAATCCTCACAGGTAATGTCAGGGGTAATATATAACAAACATAAGAAAATAGTGATTACATGTTTTAATTCTTATGCCCAGTATATCGATGCTCTTGAGATTATTAAAACCTGGACATAGGGACCGAGTGTCAAGTAAATAAGTATTGTACTTAATTTTAAGTGCGAGTAATACTCCACCCCCTCGCGTTTTATTACAAGCTTGAAATCCCTATCAGCGCAAAATACATCATATACATTTATGGGTCACAATTAAAAAGATATCAATAGGAAAAATAACTAACGTGTTAAAATTGATTAGTCAATCCTTTATGAATATCAAATATGATAGCAATTTCCAATTTGATAAATAGGGACAAAAAGAAGTTAAAATATATATCAGCGGCGCCATATAGTTAAGTTACATATATAACTATAATTTTCTTTTTCTTTGCGTTTTAAAGTATAATGTATTAGAACACACACACACACACACACACACACACACACACACACATATATATATATATATATATATATATATATATATATATATATATATATATATATATATATATATATATAATATATGATTTGCAGGAAACAACTACTCAGCGGGCAAATACCCCGACCTGCATTGAATTACACCTTACAAATCATTAAAGAATGGTAACCAATATCATTTGTCAACTCCCTGACCAGACATAGACCGGTTTCGAACTTATTAGTTCTCATCAGTATGCCATAGGTCATGGAGCAGACAAATGATAGTGGCCAACCTGCTAGTTTTATACAAACTATAGTAAATTGAGTAGTGGTGAGAAGTAAGTGAAACCTCTCAAATGGTCAATTGCTACTATACACCATAGATGTCTCTATGGGCGTATAGCGACTTGCGATTCTGCAAGTACCTGAGAGCGGCGACCTTTCAGTCCTAGGTGGACTTAACCTACTGTTATAATATATGATTTGCAGGAAACAACTACTCAGCGGGCAAATACCCCGACCTGCATTGAATTACACCTTACAAATCATTAAAGAATGGTAACCAATATCATTTGTCAACTCCCTGACCAGACATAGACCGGTTTCGAACTTATTAGTTCTCATCAGTATGCCATAGGTCATGGAGCAGACAAATGATAGTGGCCAACCTGCTAGTTTTATACAAACTATAGTAAATTGAGTAGTGGTGAGAAGTAAGTGAAACCTCTCAAATGGTCAATTGCTACTATACACCATAGATGTCTCTATGGGCGTATAGCGACTTGCGATTCTGCAAGTACCTGAGAGCGGCGACCTTTCAGTCCTAGGTGGACTTAACCTACTGTTATAATATATGATTTGCAGGAAACAACTACTCAGCGGGCAACTACCCCGACCTGCATTGAATTACACCTTACAAATCATTAAAGAATGGTAACCAATATCATTTGTCAACTCCCTGACCAGACATAGACCGGTTTCGAACTTATTAGTTCTCATCAGTATGCCATAGGTCATGGAGCAGACAAATGATAGTGGCCAACCTGCTAGTTTTATACAAACTATAGTAAATTGAGTAGTGGTGAGAAGTAAGTGAAACCTCTCAAATGGTCAATTGCTACTATACACCATAGATGTCTCTATGGGCGTATAGCGACTTGCGATTCTGCAAGTACCTGAGAGCGGCGACCTTTCAGTCCTAGGTGGACTTAACCTACTGTTATAATATATGATTTGCAGGAAACAACTACTCAGCGGGCAACTACCCCGACCTGCATTGAATTACACCTTACAAATCATTAAAGAATGGTAACCAATATCATTTGTCAACTCCCTGACCAGACATAGACCGGTTTCGAACTTATTAGTTCTCATCAGTATGCCATAGGTCATGGAGCAGACAAATGATAGTGGCCAACCTGCTAGTTTTATACAAACTATAGTAAATTGAGTAGTGGTGAGAAGTAAGTGAAACCTCTCAAATGGTCAATTGCTACTATACACCATAGATGTCTCTATGGGCGTATAGCGACTTGCGATTCTGCAAGTACCTGAGAGCGGCGACCTTTCAGTCCTAGGTGGACTTAACCTACTGTTATAATATATGATTTGCAGGAAACAACTACTCAGCGGGCAAATACCCCGACCTGCATTGAATTACACCTTACAAATCATTAAAGAATGGTAACCAATATCATTTGTCAACTCCCTGACCAGACATAGACCGGTTTCGAACTTATTAGTTCTCATCAGTATGCCATAGGTCATGGAGCAGACAAATGATAGTGGCCAACCTGCTAGTTTTATACAAACTATAGTAAATTGAGTAGTGGTGAGAAGTAAGTGAAACCTCTCAAATGGTCAATTGCTACTATACACCATAGATGTCTCTATGGGCGTATAGCGACTTGCGATTCTGCAAGTACCTGAGAGCGGCGACCTTTCAGTCCTAGGTGGACTTAACCTACTGTTATAATATATGATTTGCAGGAAACAACTACTCAGCGGGCAACTACCCCGACCTGCATTGAATTACACCTTACAAATCATTAAAGAATGGTAACCAATATCATTTGTCAACTCCCTGACCAGACATAGACCGGTTTCGAACTTATTAGTTCTCATCAGTATGCCATAGGTCATGGAGCAGACAAATGATAGTGGCCAACCTGCTAGTTTTATACAAACTATAGTAAATTGAGTAGTGGTGAGAAGTAAGTGAAACCTCTCAAATGGTCAATTGCTACTATACACCATAGATGTCTCTATGGGCGTATAGCGACTTGCGATTCTGCAAGTACCTGAGAGCGGCGACCTTTCAGTCCTAGGTGGACTTAACCTACTGTTATAATATATGATTTGCAGGAAACAACTACTCAGCGGGCAAATACCCCGACCTGCATTGAATTACACCTTACAAATCATTAAAGAATGGTAACCAATATCATTTGTCAACTCCCTGACCAGACATAGACCGGTTTCGAACTTATTAGTTCTCATCAGTATGCCATAGGTATATATATATATATATATATATATACATATATATATATATATATATATATATACATATATATATATATATATATATATTATCCAAAAATTAATTTTATTTTAGCAGTTTTAGATGTGAAATTAATATAATATGTAAATGAAATAAATAATAAATATACAATATTCAAATATAGGACTTTGCGCTCGGTGGGATGTGGACACTGCCACCCTCATCCTTCCCCTTTTCTTTTACAGTGTCGTGATGTTTCGCCGAGAATCGTCTCATTTTCGGACGTGTCGAGTCAAGTCAGTATTCGCGAATCTCAAACTCAATCTCAAATTGGGAGATTTTGGTTCTTGGTTAGGTTTGTGTAATGTCTTATTCTCTCAATTTTATGTTTTTTCAATTTGTAATCTGTGATCTTTGTTGGAATTTAGTAAATAGTAAGTGTCTGCTTTAGCAGAAAATAGTGTGGTGAATGGACAACCGACAAATTATTAATATTAAAATATTTGCCATGGCCGACGTAAGACAAACGGTAAGCGATAATTCTGATATACATTTTTTATTAGAAAACAGTTCTGCGTCCATAACATACGACGAAAAAATTTTTGTCTACATGTACACATCAATTACACAAATGTGTTCGGCCATATGTAGTTTTGCATTATATGATCATAACAGTTGCTCAATGTAGCAGGAGTGGGATTAACAAAGAAATAGACCTTTTCACAACTGATTTACTCGGGACCCATGTGGATCTGTACTACATGTTGTCTACGAAAACAATGGTGATTGTCTACCATTTTGAGTTGTTGTAAACAGTAGGCCCCACGTTGGGCGCCATGTCTACGAAAACGAGGGTGAGTTTGTGAAAAATAAAAATGTTTTCATTCGGAGACTGCAAATTTTTGAAGTTGATGGGCGCCAGCAGCCTCGATGGTGGTGTTCTCGTAGCTCTGGTGGTTGAACGAGCTCTCAGGGCCGATTTTTGGAATGTGTAGACTGGTTAACGATTTTTTAAAGTATCGGTGGGTACAGCTACTACCCCCTTTACTGTCTCGCCGGCTGACATACGCAAGCACCGCTTTTGGTGCCAGGTACCCCAACTTTTGAGTATGTAGACAGGCGCTGTTGCCTGGTAAGAGTCGTCGATAAGAAATAAAAGTCAGAGATACCAAAATATGTAACTCTAAGCAGAACTCTTGCGCTGGTCGATGCACAATTTGTTTTAATGAATTTAATCCCTAACAATACTGAGCTAACACTGGTTATTTCGAAACGGGTTAAAAGTCGCGGCACGATTGTAGGATTGTTGTCGTAGGCTGGCCTTTCTCCTCCACGCTGTAGGGTGTAGATGCACTGGCAACTACGACGCCGTACTGGTTTTGGTTCGTCAGGTATGCTGAAGTTCTGGAAGCTTGTAGACGTAGTGGACTGGACTGCTTACTGATGTTGACTCGTTGGCTGCTCGGAATGAACTGGTAGTTGTAGCGCGTGCTAAGGCTCGGAGTGAACTGCCGTTGTCGAAACCCCGCCACGATACTGTAACTTTCGGGGCGGACGGAGCTCTGAACGTCAGGTCGGCTGGCGTTTGGAACGCTTTGTGCCGGATGAGCGGCTGGGGCCGCCTGCTGCGTCGTGTCGGACCCGCTCAGTCATGCCGAGGCGGACGGGAATCTAAACGTCGATATACCCTAAGCGCGTTTATTGCGTTGTATTTTATTAGAGCTGAGATATGAATGGATAATGATGCTAAGCTACAAATTGTGACTTTTTGATTAATTTTAACTGTTTTAAAGGGCCTTTTTTGGCCTCGACAACACCCCCCTTATTTTGAAAAGAGCGGCGTTAGAGTTCTGCTTGATTGCTGTTACGTCCTTTATTGACAATTCTAAAATTGAGTGTTATTGAACAATTCCAATTCTTACTTGCTATTAACAAATGAAAAATCCCGAAAATAAAAATGTATACAATGCTAAAAAATAGATAAAATTAAAAATTACGAGTTTTTGTCGTGGGCACTGCACTAGCGTCCTCACTGATGTTTGTTGGCACTTTACACACTTCGTTCGAGTGACCTGGGCTGGTTGGTTCAAGGATGACTATCCTTGCTCGCCGTCGTCGTCGGGATACTGGTTGCGCAGCTTGCTGGCCTGTTGGGAGCTGGGCAGTTTGCTGGCCTGAAGTTTGTTGGGCAGCTTGCTGACCTGTAGATGGTAGGGCAGCTCGCTGGCCTGTAGAGGTGTCTGAAACATTTAAAACAGAAGGTTGGTGCCGGCTGGCAACGTTAGATGTTGACGGTTGCGGGATTGGCATCACGTCATCGGGTTGGATGGGATTGGGATTTGGAACGCCTTCCTGTGCCTGAGGGCCTGGTTGGTCGTCGCCATCCTCTGGGTCTGAATCGGTAGCATCCACGTCAGTGGCATCGTCATTGTCGGACTCTGGCTCACTCGAGAACTCCATCTCTTCGTTGCCCCTGGGGGCTGGCCTCAGGTGGTCCACGTGTACGATCGAGATGCGGCCGTCTTGGTCCACTTCGTACACCTCGTTGCTAATTTTTCGTGCGATTCGATGAGGGCCGGTCCACACTGGTCCGAACGCCTTTTTCATTTTTCCTCTGATTCGGGTCATCACTAGATCATTGTTCTGAAACATAATTTGGGGTTCGACCCCTGGGATAGAGTATTTTTGTTGAAAGTTTAATTGCCGTGCGTATATCTGTCTGTTTCGCGCGCGTCGTGGTACGACAGGTTCTTCACGCAACTTACGATACTGTGGGGTGTCCCACTCTCCCTGCCTTGGCAACTCGTAGCCGAGCACTGCTTTTGATGGCGTCATTCCCGTGGCTGCATTATGCCGCGTCCGCAACACTTGCACTGCCTTCTGTAGGTGACTGTCCCACGTCGACTGTTGCTTCCCCTGAAGCATGACTCGCAGTACCTTCTTTACTTCCTGTACTCGTCGCTCGGTAGGGTTCGCTTGTTGGTGGTATATTGGCGAAAATAATTGGCTTACTCGTTGTCGTTCGCACCATCGGGTTAGTGTCGCTCCGTGAAAGATAGTACCGTTATCTGATTTTAGAGTTTTGGTTAACCCATATCTTGTAATGATTTCCTCGTCTAGGAACGTCGTCACTGTTTTGCCGGTTACCTCAGGATACGCCTTGGCCTCGACCCATTTCGTGAAGACATCGGTGGCAATGATAGCGTATTTATTTTTATTCCTGGTTTCCGGGAACGGACCTAAAACATCGATACTAAGCATTTGGAATGGACATGTTGGGCTGTGAGCCTGATGTGGAGCGTTTGCTTGTTTCTGTCGAGTTTTTACTGCTGAACAGATGATACAATTTTTTAAGTATTGCGCTACGTGCTTGTGAATGTTTTTGCAGTAGTATCTGTGTGTAATGGCGCGTAACGTTTCGTCTCTGCCGGGATGTGCAGCCTCTGTTGTGTCATGGAACTGGTGTATAACTTTTTTGAGACTACTTCTGGGTATAATGAGTAATTCTCTCCCCTGGTATTTACGCCAGAGAAGGTTGTCTGATACGGTATGATTTTGGTGAAAGGTGGTTTCCTTATTATTTTGAGGTCTATTGTGATTGATGGCTTACCATAGTACGATATCCTGCTGGATACGTCTTGAACGTTGCTGAGCGCGTACTACCTCCTCGTAGAGCTGAAGGTGGTCCATCGCATTCATTGGCGCGGGTGACGTCGCTTCGTCGGCCTGATGAAGGAATGGTGGAGGCAGCAGCTTTTGTTCATCTATGGGCTCGTGTATTTGATGAGGAGCCGGATTGCGACTCAGGAAATCAGATAGTTGGTTGTCCTTGCCTGGACAATGGATCACATCGAATTGGTACTTCTGCAGTAGTAATGACCACCGCATAAGTTTAGTCTTGCTGTCACGATTTTTATTAAGCCATGTTAGTGCTTTGCTATCGGTGAGTAGCGTGAATGGTTTATCTTCTAGGTATATTTTATATTTTTTGATCGCCCATAAAGTGGCCAGAACTTCCAGCTCATTGACATGATACTTTTGTTCTGCCTTGGTTAATGTCGCACTGGCGTAAGACACGACGAGTTTGTTGTCGTGGTCATCTTTTTGAAATAGGGTGGCGCCGAGCCCACGAAGTGAGGCGTCGGTCTGCAAGTAAAAGTGTTTACTGAAATCTGGGCGGTGTAGTACTAGAGCTTCCTTGAGGATGGTTGTTTTTAGATTTTCGAAAGCTTCCTGGCATTCAGGAGTCCATTTGAATTTAGTGTTTTTAGGTAACAAAGTTGTTAATGGCCTAGTCAATTGTGCTGCATCCGGTATATATTCGCGGACCCAGTTGCAGGTTCCGAGAAAACTCTGTAGTTGCTTTTTGGTTTGTGGTGGCGAAAAGTCCAAAATGGTATCGATATGTTTTTGTTGGGGTTCGGTTGTGGCCCCTCTGATATGGTGTCCAAGGTAATCTAATTGCTGTGCTGCGATTGTGCATTTTTCAGGTGAAATGTGTAGGTTGTGTGTCCTTATGCGTTCGAACACTAACTTTAAGTGTTGGACATGTTCTTTGATTGTTTCGCTGTAAATTATAATATCGTCTAAATAGACGTTTACGAATTTATGTAGAAAACCCGTTAATACCTCTCGCACCATGAATTTTTGAAATGTTGCAGGGGCTGTCTTTAGCCCGAAAGGCATAACGGTAAACTGGTATGATGCTCCGTCGGGTGTGGTAAATGCTGTAAATTGTTTGGAGTGTTGTTCCATTGGAATCTGCCAATAGCCGGATTTTAAATCTAAAAGTGTAAAATATTTAGCCTTCCCAAAGTCTTTGATCGTTTCGTAAATCTTGGGTAGAACAGACGATTCGTTCTCCGTAATCTCATTGAGCTTCCTGAAATCAATGCAAAAGCGCGGTTTTTTATTTGGCCGCTGCACGAGCACAGTTGGTGAACTGTACTGTGAGCGACTTGGCTCTATTACACCGGCCTCTAACATTTCCTTGATTTGCTCATTCAAGATCTTTTTCTTGTCTGGTGACAAAGGGTAAGGTTTTTGATGTATAATTTTGTTGGATGTTAAATGAATAGTATGCTGAACACTATCGGTTGTGGCTTTAGCTGGTACTTCGTCGAACAAATCGGTGAATTCGTAAAATAATGGTGTTAACTCTTGTTTATGTTCTTCTGGTAGTACCAGGGTGTTTGGTAAGGAGTTGTTAGCAATTTGTTGTTTGGTAGCAGGATCGCAATAAATTGTGTGTCGTTGATTTACGCCTGCATAGATACATTTGCGTCCGTAGTCCAAAGTTACCTCTTCTGAGTTTAAAAAAGGTGCCCCTAAAATGACGTCTTCATTTAGGTCTTCGAATACTTGAAATATGCCTGACGTGTGTAGGTTTTGTAAGCTGCAGTTTAGTTCTAGGGTGCCTTGCGATGCGAATGCGTTGCTACCGCAAGCAAGTGAAAATAATTGTGTGGTTTTGCTCTTTTGCAGTTTATCCACTAGCTCTGCCTTGATAGCATTACTAGCGGCTCCGGAATCTATTAATGCCAAACGTTCTTGGTCGTTTATTGTTATCTTTACCCTGAATAAATATTTTAGATGGGCTGTCTGATATAGTGGTAAAATTTCTTGATGCGTTGTTTGCACGCCTATAGTTTTATAAATTGGTTTGCCAAAATTAGTTGTAAATAGTTTAGATATATCGTATGTCTCGACGGGTTGTTCATAAGTGTTGATGTTTTTGAGTGTGCTTATTTGATTGACTTGTGGTGGATTGTTTTTTCTTATTTGTGAGGTGGCTGGAATTGTTTTTTCCCTCCTGTTTTCTTGTGTGTATTTTACATCTGTGGTTGGGGGAGCGGCTGTTGCTCGCCAGTTTCGGTCATTGTCTGCATTGTTGTTTCTTGCCGTTGGGGGCCCGTATTTTGGGGACGGCGCTGGTTCTCCCCGGCCCTGGTGTAGTTTTTTGCGTTTTGTTGCTGTTGAGAATTATTATTTGGACGAGCAGGATTCTGTGGTCTCTGCGTCGCCGTTGCTTGCTGTTGGGTAGGTTGCCTGTTAGGGCAATCCCTATTGAAATGCCATCCTCCACAGTGTCGGCATGGCGAGGGAGGCTGACTGGAATTTGGCTTAAATGCTGGGGTAGACGTTTGTCCTTGTGTTTGGTAAGTTGTATTTTTATTCTGAGGTGCTTGAATGTTTTTATTAGCTGCAGATTGATTCATCTCGGTTTTCGGTCTGTATGGTTTCCATGCTCCTCGAGCGTCTTCTTTTACATCTGCTTCTATCTGTGTAGCAAGTCGAATTAAATCGTCGGTGGATCGAATGGATGCGCCTCTCAGGCGGCTTCTAAGTTCTGGTCGCAGCTGATCCAGAATTGTCGCTGCTTTGTGTTGCTCCCCTTTTTCGGGTTCCAATCGTGTGAATAGACAGTGTTTCTTGGTGATGAAAAGTTCGGTGTCTTCCGTGGCACCTTGCTTTTCGCCGTATAATTTTGCCATGTTCTGAGTAATATTTAAAGTAGAATCGTATTTGTCATATAATCGATCTATGAACGTGTTATAGTTGTCTATTAAATTTTTGTAAGGTTCGTACCATCTCGCAGCGTCGCCTCGCAACTGCTGGACAGTGATATTTAGTTTATCCACTTCATCGGTGGTGTTGGTTCTTCTAAAATGTTGATGCATTCGGCGTATGAATGCAGTAGGATCTTCATGGTTTTGTCCTCCAAACGTGTGTGTTGACCGGATTCTGGATGCTCTATCTTGTGAACTCTGCAGGGTGATTTGTTGTAACGCCTGCATGAAAGTTGTAGCCATACTGGAGAAGGCATTCTCCAGTTGTTGAACTGGCGCTTGAGCTGGTTGGGGTGCAGAGATGTATGTGGTGCTTGAGTGGGCAGCGGCTGCTTGCTGCACCGGCTCCGGGGTGTACGCTGATTGTGTGAGCATACATGATGGTCTGTTTTCTGGGAAAATCGGGGCTTCCTGCGAGCCATTTCTTGATGCTACCAGGGGTGCATGTTGTTGGTTGACTTCGAAAGAGAACTGTTGTGCGTTCTGCTCCATATTCGCTGACGTTGCTGTTTCGTTGCTCGTTCTATAGGGGTTCGCGTCACCTTCTGGTTGACTATATATTGTTCCAAGACGTGTGCGACGTGCCGTATTTATTATCGGAGTATTGTCGTTCATTATAATTGTTTATATAGGTTTATAATTGTTTATAAGAGTTTGTTAAAAGTTTATAAGTTTATAAGAGCAGCATAAAAATGTTTATAAATGTTTATCACAGTAAATGTTTATAGCAGTTAATGTTTATAAAGGCAGTTGCAGGAGAGTATTACAGTTATCGTAAATTGCTTACCTGTCCTGTGGCGTTGCACTCACTGCACTATGGTTTTTTTTTACGCGTTTGTTTAGTTTTATTAAACGGCACTACACTGGTTTGTATTAAACTTCTTTCTTCTAATTGCTGGAACTGTAAAGCCCCTTAGTTGGGCGACATGTCTACGAAAACAATGGTGATTGTCTACGATTTTGAGTTGTTGTAAACAGTAGGCCCCACGTTGGGCGCCATGTCTACGAAAACGAGGGTGAGTTTGTGAAAAATAAAAATGTTTTCATTCGGAGACTGCAAATTTTTGAAGTTGATGGGCGCCAGCAGCCTCGATGGTGGTGTTCTCGTAGCTCTGGTGGTTGAACGAGCTCTCAAGGCCGATTTTTGGAATGTGTAGACTGGTTAACGATTTTTTAAAGTATCGGTGGGTACAGCTACTACCCCCTTTACTGTCTCGCCGGCTGACATACGCAAGCACCGCTTTTGGTGCCAGGTACCCCAACTTTTGAGTATGTAGACAGGCGCTGTTGCCTGGTAAGAGTCGTCGATAAGAAATAAAAGTCAGAGATACCAAAATATGTAACTCTAAGCAGAACTCTTGCGCTGGTCGATGCACAATTTGTTTTAATGAATTTAATCCCTAACAATACTGAGCTAACACTGGTTATTTCGAAACGGGTTAAAAGTCGCTGCACGATTGTAGGTTGCTGTTGTCGTAGGCTGGCCTTTCTCCTCCACGCTGTAGGGTGTAGATGCACTGGCAACTACGACGCCGTACTGGTTTTGGTTCGTCAGGTATGCTGAAGTTCTGGAAGCTTGTAGACGTAGTGGACTGGACTGCTTACTGATGTTGACTCGTTGGCTGCTCGGAGTGAACTGGTAGTTGTAGCGCGTGCTAAGGCTCGGAGTGAACTGCCGTTGTCGAAACCCCGCCGCGATACTGTAACTTTCGGGGCGGACGGAGCTCTGAACGTCAGGTCGGCTGGCGTTTGGAACGCTTTGTGCCGGATGAGCGGCTGGGGCCGCCTGCTGCGTCGTGTCGGACCCGCCCAGTCATGCCGAGGCGGACGGGAATCTAAACGTCGATATACCCTAAGCGCGTTTATTAGAATTGGGAAATACAGTGATATTCGACTAACCGGTGAAAGGGTGACAGTGAATTAGCAATCACTGTGATTTTAAACGGTGATTTGAATCACTCCAGTGATTGATATTAATATAGTTTATTAGAAAAATGGTTGACGTACTTACATAAGGCAATCGCTCTGTTTCGTTATTGAATAATTGTTGAGAAATATAAAATATCTCATTTGATTTAGTATCATCCGTAATTACTTTAAAGTATTAGATTACCTACTTAAACATTTTTGTAGATTTTTAGCGGCATATCATATCTGTTGTTGCGATGCAGTGGATGAATCACTAATCACTGCTTTACTTGAATTATGATCACCGGTAGCACCAGTGATTTTACGTTCACCGTGATTGGATCACCGTGATCGATATATCGCCCAACTCTAGCGTTTATTGCGTTGTATTTTATTAGAGCTGAGATATGAATGGATAATGATGCTAAGCTACAAATTGTGACTTTTTGATTAATTTTAACTGTTTTAAAGGGCCTTTTTTGGCCTCGACAACAATGTGCACATCAATTACACGAACGTGTTCGGTCATATGTAGTTTTGCATTACATGATCATAACAGTTGCTCAATGTAGCAGGGGTGGGATTAACAAAGAAATAGACCTTTTCACAACTGATTTACTCGGGACCCATGTGGATTTGTACTGCATGTATGAATTACCCAAACGTATTCGGTCATATGTAGTTTTGCATTACATGATCATAACAGTTGCTCAATGTAGCAGGATTGGCATTAACAAACAAATAGACCTCTTCACAACTGATTTACTCGGGACCCACGTGGATTTATACTACAGGTGACATCAATTACCCAAATGTATTCGGTCATACGTAGTTATGTATTATGTGACTATAATAGGTGCTCAATGTAGCAGGACTTGGGTTAACAAAGAAATAAACCTTTTCACAACTGATTTACTCGGGACCCATGTGGATTTGTACCACATGTGCATATCAATTACCAAAATGTGTTTGGTCATATGTAGTTTTGCATTATATGATCATGACTGTTGCTCAATGTAGCAGCAGTGGGATTAACAAAGAAGTAGATCTTTTCGCAACTGATTTCCTCGGGACCCATGTGGATCTGTACTAAATGTGCACATCAATTACCCAAATGTGTTCGATCATATGTAGTTTTGCATTATGTGATCATAACAGTTGCTCAATGTGGCAAGAGTGGGATTAACGAAGAAATAGACCTTTTCACAACTGATTTACGCGGGACCCATGTTGATTTGTACCACAAGTGCACATCGATTACCCAAAGGTGTTCGGTCATATGTAGTTTTGCATTACATGACTATAATAGGTCCTCAATGTAGAAGGATTTGGGTTAACAAAGAAATAGACCTTTTCATAACTGATTCACTCGGGATCCATACGAATCTGTACCACATGTGCACATCAATTACCAAAATGTGCTTGGTCATATGTAGTTTTGTATTAAATGATCATAACTGTTGCTCAATGTAGCAAGAGTGGGATTAACAGGGAATTAGAGCTTTTCACAACTGATTTACTCGGGACCCATGTGGATTTGTACCACATGTGCACATCAATTACTAAAATGTGTTTGGTCATATGTAGTTTTGCATTATATGATCATAACTGTTGCTCTATGTAGCAGGAGTGGGATTAACAAAGAATTAGACCTTTTCACAACTGATTTACTCGGGACCCATGTGAATCTGTACCACATGTGCACATCAATTACCAAAATGTGTTTGGTCATATGTAGTTTTGCATTATATGATCTTAACTGTTGCTCAATGTAGCAGGTGTGGGATTAACAAAGAATTAGACCTTTACACAACTGATTTACTCGGGACCCATGTGGATCTGTACTACATGTGCACATCAATTACACGAACGTGTTCGGTATGTAGGTTTGCATTATATGATCATAACCGTTGCTCAACGTAGCAGAACTTGGGTTAACAAAGAAATAGACCATTTCACAACTGATCTACACGGGACCCATGTGGATCTGTACTACATATGCATATCGATTACCCAAACGTGTTCGGTCATATGCAGTTAAGCATTACATGATCATAACAGTTGCTCAATGTAGCAGGAGTGGGATTAACAAAGAAATAGACCTTTTCACAACTGATTTACTCAGGACCCATGTGGATCTGTATTACATATGCATGTCGATTGCCCAAACGTGTTTGGTCATATGTAGTTTTGCATTATATGATCATAACTGTTGCTCAACGTAGCAGGAGTGGGATTAACATGTGACGCGTTTTTTTCCACCTCGCACGTTGACGTGGAGAAAAGGCGCGGCCACTCTTTGACACACGAGCTTCGGAAACAAGTTTTCGAATTACTCGGGCGCCAGTCCTAGTTTAAGTGATAGGACACACTACCCTCAAGCCGAGTACGCGAGGCTGAGCAGCTCAAGTGGAGAAAGTTTATTCCAGTGGGTCAATATATGGGAAATTAGACGTTCACACACAGACAGTAAAACTCAGAGTTTTCAATAAAATCAATATATTACGAGAATCCTACTATGTACAATTCTAAATTATCTCTAACTACTTAGTTACTATTAAAATTTACTAATTACTGGATACCGGGAGGAGCAAGCAAAAGTCTAGTACCAAATGACTCAGGCGACAAGGATAGCAAGCATAAAACTACTATTTAAAACTTCAGCACCAAGCAAACGGCAAAGTGTTAGCACAAAGTAAGCGGCGTTACGTGGGCAATTTAATAAAGCGATACCAGGGTGCAGACTAGATACGGATACCAGGCAGAATGAAGCAAGACCACAATCATAAAAATAAATCTACAGTATAACAGTATATGAGGAAATACAGAATACTTGGCTAGTGTGTGCAGTGACAGTTCCTTGGTATACGCTAAAACATACAAGATAGTATTATTAGTTCCCTGTAAAGGTAAGGTATGGTTAAGAGAACAGATCCGTTACTTTTCAGTACTCCCAGAGATCCGAAGATACATGGTGAGTACCTACGAGTAACAGTAACGAGTTGTAGAACGGCTTCCCTCGAGACGGAATACTGGAAAGGTAAAGTATGATTAGGAACAGATCTGTTACTTTTCAGTATTCCCAGAGATCCGAAGATACATGGTGAGCACCTACGAGCAACAGTGACAATGCTGAAAGGTAAAGTATGATTAGGAAACAGACCTGTTACTTTTCAGTACTCCCAGAGATCCGAAGATACATGGTGGCACCTACGAGCAACAGTGACAATGCTGAAAGGTAAAGTATGATTAGGAAACAGACCTGTTACTTTTCAGTACTCCCAGAGATCCGAAGATACATGGTGAGCACCTACGAGCAACAGTGACAATGCTGAAAGGTAAAGTATGATTAGGAAACAGACCTGTTACTTTTCAGTACTCCCAGAGATCCGAAGATACATGGTGAGCACCTACGAGTAACAGTGACGATTTGCAGAACGGCTTCCTTCGAGACGGAATACTGGAAAGGTAAAGTATGATTAGGAACAGATCTGTTACTTTTCAGTACTCCCAGAGATCCGAAGATACATGGTGAGCACCTACGAGCAACAGTGACAATGCTGAAAGGTAAAGTATGATTAGGAACAGGTCTGTTACTTTTCAGTACTCCCAGAGATCCGAAGATACATGGTGAGCACCTACGAGTAACAGTGACGATTTGCAGAACGGCTTCCCTCGAGACGGAATACTGGAAAGGTAAAGTATGATTAGGAACAGATCTGTTACTTTTCAGTACTCCCAGAGATCCGAAGATACATGGTGAGCACCTACGAGCAACAGTGACAATGCTGAAAGGTAAAGTATGATTAGGAAAAAGACCTGTTACTTTTCAGTACTCCCAGAGATCCGAAGATACATGGTGAGCACCTACGAGCAACAGTGACAATGCTGAAAGGTAAAGTATGATTAGGAAACAGACCTGTTACTTTTCAGTACTCCCAGAGATCCGAAGATACATGGTGAGCACCTACGAGTAACAGTGACAAAGGCTGAAAGATAAAGTATGATTAGAGAACAGATTTGTTACTTTTCAGCACTCCCAGAGATCCGAAGATACATGGTGAGCACCTACGAGTAACAGTGAAAATTTGTAGAACGGCTTCCCTCGAGACCGAAATACTGAAAAGGTAAAGAATGATTAGAGAACAGATCTGTTACTTTTCAGTACTCCCAGAAATCCGAAGATGCATGGTGAGCACCTACGAGTAACAGTGACGATTTGCAGAACGGCTTCCCTCGAGGCGGAATACTGGAAAGGTAAAGTATGATTAGGAACAGATCTGTTACTTTTCAGTACTCCCAGAGATCCGAAGATACATGGTGAGCACCTACGAGCAACAGTGACAATGCTGAAAGGTAAAGTATGATTAGGAAACAGACCTGTTACTTTTCAGTACTCCCAGAGATCCGAAGATACATGGTGAGCACCTACGAGTAACAGTGACAAAGGCTGAAAGATAAAGTATGATTAGAGAACAGATTTGTTACTTTTCAGTACTCCCAGAGATCCGAAGATACATGGTGAGCACCTACGAGTAACAGTGAAAATTTGTAGAACGGCTTCCCCCGAGACGAAATACTGAAAAGGAAAAGAATGTTTAGAGAACAGTAGTTGCACTAGCCAAGTTTCTCCATTCCGTTATTTCTCTCCTATGGTCGTACTTACTTCTGGGACTGGATTCAGGCACGTCTGCTGGGGAAGGTGGTCAGATCGGAGTGACACACTTGCTTGGTATACCGGGACTTTTCTATAATCAAACAGCTTATTAGAGTAGCGGGAGAAATGCGCCAATTGGATGCGCGGTTACAAAATTGTGGACTTAGAAAAATTCCGCGGCTGGGAATTAATATATGACAAGTATTTGTGCCTGGTGTTTCAGACTGGGAGGAAACACGTCTAGTTGCTTTGAGTCGATCGGAGCGACTGCCTACACGGTATGAATTTAATTTCTTCCTTCAGATATGAAGGAGTGGGAGAAACAGCAGAAAACAGATGCGTGATGGATCAAGGTGACGTCAGATGGACTTAGAAAAATAATTCAGAATCAGATTTGGACTTTGAATAATAATTCCACGATGGTTTTGTGGACTTAGAAAATACAGATTTTATGGACTTAGAAAAATTGATGTTACTTGGCGGCTTCAAATATTTAGTGTGAACACGTCTGCTGGCTCTGAGTCGATCGGGAAGACTAACTGGTCGGTGTGAATTAAATTACTGCCTTCAGAGATGAAGGAGTGGGAGAAACAGCGGAAATTATGTGCGCGGTGGATCACTGTGACGTCAGCTGGACTTGTAAAAATATTTGAAATGTCTTTTCGGACTTAGAAAAATAATGATACAGAAGTTATGAACTTAGAAAAGTTATTGTTACCTGATTTGTAGACTTGTAATATTTTCAGGACAGTACCAGGGCCAACAGCAGGCACGTGTATCTCGTGGGACGGCAGCCGGAAGACTAAATGCGGAATAATTAAATTATTCCCGTGTACTGAAGGGCTACGTCACATAAGTGACGTCGGGCGGACTTGTAAAATATTTTAAAATATCTTCGGACTTAGAAAAGTAATGCCACGATGAATTTGTGGACTTAGCAAATTTACCTTAATCTGGTACTACAGGACGGAGAGCTCTGCACGTCTAACGTGGTCGGTCGCTGGGAAGGCACTGCCTCGTGCGTGGTTTGGCGTGTCTGAAATGTAAAAACTCTTCTCGTCGCTTCCCCACCTGAGTTCATCTGTACCTTTACAAGTGAAATATTTTTACGCGGTATTGACAATCACAAATATTAATTATTTCTAACTAATTCGCTGTTAGCGGTACAATTTATACGGAATAATCGAAATTAAATATAACACGGCAATTTCTATAACATATTTAAGAGATTAAATAAAATAAAACTTGGGCATATCTGGGTAACGAAAAACACTTCGTTACATCCCCCTCTTACTTCGCCTAAAAAAAAAAATTAATGAAATGATTTTTTTTTTCTTAGCTTCCTCCATCGGTTTTTTTTTCAACTAGAATAATATGAAATAAATGAAAAATTTACGATTCAGGTTCCTATCTGAGCAGAGATGCTTACTCCCTCTATTAAGTACATTTATTGGTGAATAAGTACATCTTTTTACAAGTAAAAATCAAAACAAGGTGACTCTATGTACAAACAGTATATACATTAAAAAAAACTAAAATTCTTACAGATTCCTTACGGTCAGATTTTTTTTCAGACCAAAGTTTAACCATCGGTTCCCTAAAACAGAAGAAACTTGTACAGATGTCTTCTTTTTAGGTTCCCATTTGTACAGAACGGCGACGCTGGGTTTCCACGATTTCCTCTTACTGTACTGGTCCGGTGACTCCTATTTTAAACAAACAGAGTATGGGAATGATATTTTACTTTTCGACCCAGGTCTACAACAGAAAAATAAATTACAATAAATTCAGCAAAAAATAAACGGCAATATAGATAGTCGTTCTATAGGAAGTACGACGCCTACATTTTATGCAGGGAGCTGCATCGGAGTGCGTAACTAGGAAACATGACCCGGCGGTGTCCGGGGTTACTCTGGACTCCTTGGGAGGTGATAACTACCTCGAAAAACAGAAAAACGATTGGAACGAGTGGATGACAGACTATGGACAGATGCCTGTCGCCATGACAGCGGGCGATGGTACGACGGTGAGTGGTGTTGTGGAATACATTTACAATCCTTCGACATTACTCCTTGTAAACCACATCGAGAACAGAAGAGGCGCTTCTTTTGGCGACAAGATTGACGGGAATGCCCTGGATTACCACACCGCCAACATAAATCCCCTCGACTAACTGGTAAATAAGTCGGGACTTTCTTGAAAGGTTCACGGTGCCTATTAGCAGTTTGTTGAGACTGGATCTTATGGATTACTGGAGAACTCTTTGAACTGGTAGACGACTCGATGATTCCAACTTCTTTGGTGGTATCTTCCTGTGTCTTCGGGTTCTGGGGTCGGCGTCTCCATTTTCTTGCTTTAGGCTGTTTGCGATGGGTGTGGTGTTGGGCCGGTTGCGCAGTTCCAGTGCTGTCCTGGAAAACTGGTACTTCGGTATTCAAGAAAACTTGTGGTCTCTCTTCATCACATTTAGTTAGGGCTAAACCACTTCCTACCAGTGGGTCAGTTACAGGTGATGATGACACTGGACGGTTGTTCAAGTAGACAGTACTGGTGGGCAGGTTTACATGGAACGCTCTTGTCCTTAGGATATCCATTCCCAGTACTATGTCGGAGGACAAGTTCGCCAAGTAGAGGACTCGCTCCTTAAAATGGGTTCCATCTATCTTGAACTCTAAGTCATACGCAGTGGAAACAGTCACACGGGACTCATTGGCTAACTGGGCTGTCGTAGTAGATATGGTGATGGGATTTTTCCCCTTCTGGGCGACGAAATCCTGGACTCGGTTTCCTATGTAGGAACGAACAGATCCGGTGTCTACTAAGGCAGTAAATTGTTTACCATACATTCTCAATTGTATGTGGGGTCGAACATCTCTAGGGATGGTATCTTGTGAAGCAGGCTTGTCAGCAGGCAACGCAGGCTTCATACTGGTACAGCTTTGGTCTTGTTTCGCCGTCCTGTGGCATGAACAGTCTTTGGTTAAAGTTTCATCTCGTCCACAACGTGAACAGAATAGCTTCGGTCTGGAACGACATTGTCTACGGTAATGTCCAGATTTTCCACATCGCCAGCAGATTCTGGTTTGGTCGGTGCTGTCGATAATGGTGGAAGTTGATGGTCCACCCTCATTGTTAACTACTGAGCAAATTGGAGGCGATGGGGTTGGTTCCATTGGCCTTGGAATTTCCTGCAGTGGTTGTACGGTGTTGATGGGGGTTTGATCCATTCTGGAAGGCGTCGGTGGTTGGTTACCAGCAGATGGTGGTACTGGGCGTGGTCTCAGTTGTGGGTAGCGATTCACTGGCTGTCGTGGCACTGTTAGCTGGTCGGCATCTAACTCTCGTTGCAAAGCCTCAAATTCGTTAATTTGACATACCAAATCTCTAGTGCTTTGCACTTCGTTACGTCGGATATATTGCCGGTATTCAGGTCGCAGATTTGTGTACAGACGTTGTAATGCCTTCTCTGGCGTGTACTCTCCCTGCCGGCGTAGTAGAGTCTGCAAAGCTACTACATAATCTCGGCCAGATTCTCCTGGTTGTTGTCGGCGTTGATAAATTTGTTCCTCCAGGAAGGATTGGTAATTTGTGGGAAGGTAAAACTGTTTGAAATCTGTAACGAAGTCTTCCCAGGTATTCCATAGACTTCGTGTGTTGCGATACCAGGCTAAAGCATTTCCTTGGAATATTTCATACAGGGCTGGCAGCAGTGATGCATTGGGAATGTAGCTGTGTTCCTGAAACTCCACTAATTTTTCCAAAAACTCCATGGCATCGGTTTTTCCATTGAAATGCAGATTCCACTTCCGGACTTTCTCGCATACAGCACTTACAGACATCTGCACGGCTGTCTCACTCACTCCCGGAGGTACTAAGTCTTGCGTCGGTGGTGGGATGACGAGAGACAGAGCAGGCGGCACCCTCACTCTAGGTGATGCACTTCCTTCTTTCATGAAACGTACTAAACGGCGTTTCTTTTCATCCACTGTTCCTGTTGAGCTCAATCCAAACTTCTGGAGCTCTATATCCAGTTCCTCCTTTTTCAGTTTGTAGATCCAGCTTAGTCGTACCTCTCCCCATTCTGAACTAAGGGTTTCTCCCTGCTGGCCTGCTTCGGGTATTTCTGAATCTCCTCCGGTAGCCATTTTGTTTTGGACGGCTGCTTCTGGTAATACGTTAAACTGGTTTCTTCTGGTGGTCTGCACAGGGCGACGTTCTCAGATAAATTCTCCGGGATGGAGGTATGGAACTGGAACTGATGCGGTACACGGAGTGTAACCGATAATGGAACTGGTGGGGACGGCTGTCTTGGAGTGAACCTCTCTGCTTGAAGTCTTCTGGCGAAGTGTTTCCTGCGGCGAGGAATGACAATAATATAGTACGGGAAACGATGCGGTACACGGAGTGTAACCGATACTGGAACTGATGGGGATTGTGGTCTTGAAGTGACCCTCTCTGCTTGAAGTCTTCTGGTGAAGTGTTTCCTGCGGCGAGGAACGACAATAATATAGAACGGGAAACGATGCGGTACACGGAGTGTAACCGATACTGGAACTGATGGGGACTGTTGTCTTGAAGTGAACTGCGCAGATCGACGGCTTCAGATTCAACTCTCCTGTTGAAATGGTGCAGTCAGCTGACAGGTAGAACTGATATCTTGAAGTGAACTGCACAGATCGACGGCTTCAGACCAACTATCCGGTGGACACAGTAGATGGTGAGATTAAGCTGGAACTGCTGTCTTGAATGAACCACTCTGCTCGAAGTCTTCTAGCGAAGTGTTTCCTGCGGCGAGGAACGACAATAATATAGAACGATGCGGTACACAGAGTGTAACCGATACTGGAACTGATGGGGGCTGCTGTCTTGAAATGAACCACTCTGCTCGAAGCCTTCTAGCAAAGTGTTTCCTGCGGCGAGAAACGACAATAATATAGAACGGGAAACGATGCGGTACACGGAGTGTAACCGATACTGGAACTGGTGGGGATTGTTGTCTTGAAGTGAACTGCGCAGATCGACGGCTTCAGACCCAACTCTCCTGTTGAAACGGTGCAGTCAGATGACAGGTAGAACTGATATCTTGAAGTGAACTGCACAGATCGACGGCTTCAGACCAACTATCCTCTTCCTGACCAGGCGCTTCGTTTTACTTCCTCATAGCTATGCGTGGTTGATCCTGCGTCCCAGGCTTGATATATTAAACTTGCTTACTCACAATCTCTTCCTTTGCTGAATCCTCTTGACTTGTTGGGTACAGGTATTCAGAAAACGGTGGATACCCAATTACTGGTCTTGACGGGGTCTAGGGACTCGTTTCTTACAGTCTCAGCAATATTTTTCCTCCCAGGCCACTCTCGTACACGTCTTTTCACAACGGTTGGTCGGAGCCAACTGAAACTAGTGGCAATCAATTCTACGTCCTCAAGTTACTCGAAAACGAGGGGTCGCTTCGACTATACCTTCTGGTTACAGTGGTGCCAAGTATTCCGGTCAAAATTTTGGCAGTTGGTCAAAAGTGGTGCAAAAGGTGTATCTTGGTCCTAGTTATCCTTCAGTGCCTGTATCACTCACTTCTGACCTCTAGTTTGACTACAGCACACTTCTTCCCAGAACGGTGGGTCGGACTCAACTGAAACCCGTGGCAATCAATTCCTTGTGGTCGTTTTAGTCCAAAACGACACCATCCGTGACTTCGTGTGTCTTCGGGAGTCTTCGGGAATCTTCGGAAGTGCTCCGGCGGAGCTCGAATTTTTTGTTAAAAGTCCAGCCTCCACACGTGTAAACTCCCTGAAAACTTCTTTTAATTCTCTCCTTCCTCCAGTCGTTGACAAAATGGTAAATACCCTCTTCGGAGGAGGTCGGATTTGCTCGGGAATGATCGCAATCGATTCCCGATGGTTGGTTTAGTCGGAAATGACACCTTCCTTGGTCAAATGCGTCACCTGGTACTTTTTCGGTTGCTTTCGGTGACTGCCGAATGTGAAAGTCTAATCTAATTTCCCTTTTTTTATTTTTAACGGTCCCTGCTCGGGCGCCAAGTTTGTGACGCGTTTTTTTCCACCTCGCACGTTGACGTGGAGAAAAGGCGCGGCCACTCTTTGACACACGAGCTTCGGAAACAAGTTTTCGAATTACTCGGGCGCCAGTCCTAGTTTAAGTGATAGGACACACTACCCTCAAGCCGAGTACGCGAGGCTGAGCAGCTCAAGTGGAGAAAGTTTATTCCAGTGGGTCAATATATGGGAAATTAGACGTTCACACACAGACAGTAAAACTCAGAGTTTTCAATAAAATCAATATATTACGAGAATCCTACTATGTACAATTCTAAATTATCTCTAACTACTTAGTTACTATTAAAATTTACTAATTACTGGATACCGGGAGGAGCAAGCAAAAGTCTAGTACCAAATGACTCAGGCGACAAGGATAGCAAGCATAAAACTACTATTTAAAACTTCAGCACCAAGCAAACGGCAAAGTGTTAGCACAAAGTAAGCGGCGTTACGTGGGCAATTTAATAAAGCGATACCAGGGTGCAGACTAGATACGGATACCAGGCAGAATGAAGCAAGACCACAATCATAAAAATAAATCTACAGTATAACAGTATATGAGGAAATACAGAATACTTGGCTAGTGTGTGCAGTGACAGTTCCTTGGTATACGCTAAAACATACAAGATAGTATTATTAGTTCCCTGTAAAGGTAAGGTATGGTTAAGAGAACAGATCCGTTTCTTTTCAGTACTCCCAGAGATCCGAAGATACATGGTGAGTACCTACGAGTAACAGTAACGAGTTGTAGAACGGCTTCCCTCGAGACGGAATACTGGAAAGGTAAAGTATGATTAGGAACAGATCTGTTACTTTTCAGTATTCCCAGAGATCCGAAGATACATGGTGAGCACCTACGAGCAACAGTGACAATGCTGAAAGGTAAAGTATGATTAGGAAACAGACCTGTTACTTTTCAGTACTCCCAGAGATCCGAAGATACATGGTGAGCACCTACGAGCAACAGTGACAATGCTGAAAGGTAAAGTATGATTAGGAAACAGACCTGTTACTTTTCAGTACTCCCAGAGATCCGAAGATACATGGTGAGCACCTACGAGCAACAGTGACAATGCTGAAAGGTAAAGTATGATTAGGAAACAGACCTGTTACTTTTCAGTACTCCCAGAGATCCGAAGATACATGGTGAGCACCTACGAGCAACAGTGACAATGCTGAAAGGTAAAGTATGATTAGGAAACAGACCTGTTACTTTTCAGTACTCCCAGAGATCCGAAGATACATGGTGAGCACCTACGAGTAACAGTGACGATTTGCAGAACGGCTTCCTTCGAGACGGAATACTGGAAAGGTAAAGTATGATTAGGAACAGATCTGTTACTTTTCAGTACTCCCAGAGATCCGAAGATACATGGTGAGCACCTACGAGCAACAGTGACAATGCTGAAAGGTAAAGTATGATTAGGAACAGGTCTGTTACTTTTCAGTACTCCCAGAGATCCGAAGATACATGGTGAGCACCTACGAGTAACAGTGACGATTTGCAGAACGGCTTCCCTCGAGACGGAATACTGGAAAGGTAAAGTATGATTAGGAACAGATCTGTTACTTTTCAGTACTCCCAGAGATCCGAAGATACATGGTGAGCACCTACGAGCAACAGTGACAATGCTGAAAGGTAAAGTATGATTAGGAAAAAGACCTGTTACTTTTCAGTACTCCCAGAGATCCGAAGATACATGGTGAGCACCTACGGGCAACAGTGACAATGCTGAAAGGTAAAGTATGATTAGGAAACAGACCTGTTACTTTTCAGTACTCCCAGAGATCCGAAGATACATGGTGAGCACCTACGAGTAACAGTGACAAAGGCTGAAAGATAAAGTATGATTAGAGAACAGATTTGTTACTTTTCAGCACTCCCAGAGATCCGAAGATACATGGTGAGCACCTACGAGTACCAGTGACAAAGGCTGAAAGATAAAGTATGATTAGAGAACAGATTTGTTACTTTTCAGTACTCCCAGAGATCCGAAGATACATGGTGAGCACCTACGAGTAACAGTGAAAATTTGTAGAACGGCTTCCCTCGAGACCGAAATACTGAAAAGGTAAAGAATGATTAGAGAACAGATCTGTTACTTTTCAGTACTCCCAGAAATCCGAAGATGCATGGTGAGCACCTACGAGTAACAGTGACGATTTGCAGAACGGCTTCCCTCGAGGCGGAATACTGGAAAGGTAAAGTATGATTAGGAAACAGACCTGTTACTTTTCAGTACTCCCAGAGATCCGAAGATACATGGTGAGCACCTACGAGTAACAGTGACAAAGGCTGAAAGATAAAGTATGATTAGAGAACAGATTTGTTACTTTTCAGTACTCCCAGAGATCCGAAGATACATGGTGAGCACCTACGAGTAACAGTGAAAATTTGTAGAACGGCTTCCCTCGAGACGAAATACTGAAAAGGAAAAGAATGTTTAGAGAACAGTAGTTGCACTAGCCAAGTTTCTCCATTCCGTTATTTCTCTCCTATGGTCGTACTTACTTCTGGGACTGGATTCAGGCACGTCTGCTGGGGAAGGTGGTCAGATCGGAGTGACACACTTGCTTGGTATACCGGGACTTTTCTATAATCAAACAGCTTATTAGAGTAGCGGGAGAAATGCGCCAATTGGATGCGCGGTTACAAAATTGTGGACTTAGAAAAATTCCGCGGCTGGGAATTAATATATGACAAGTATTTGTGCCTGGTGTTTCAGACTGGGAGGAAACACGTCTAGTTGCTTTGAGTCGATCGGAGCGACTGCCTACACGGTATGAATTTAATTTCTTCCTTCAGATATGAAGGAGTGGGAGAAACAGCAGAAAACAGATGCGTGATGGATCAAGGTGACGTCAGATGGACTTAGAAAAATAATTCAGAATCAGATTTGGACTTTGAAGAATAATTCCACGATGGTTTTGTGGACTTAGAAAATACAGATTTTATGGACTTAGAAAAATTGATGTTACTTGGCGGCTTCAAATATTTAGTGTGAACACGTCTGCTGGCTCTGAGTCGATCGGGAAGACTAACTGGTCGGTGTGAATTAAATTACTGCCTTCAGAGATGAAGGAGTGGGAGAAACAGCGGAAATTATGTGCGCGGTGGATCACTGTGACGTCAGCTGGACTTGTAAAAATATTTGAAATGTCTTTTCGGACTTAGAAAAATAATGATACAGAAGTTATGAACTTAGAAAAGTTATTGTTACCTGATTTGTAGACTTGTAATATTTTCAGGACAGTACCAGGGCCAACAGCAGGCACGTGTATCTCGTGGGACGGCAGCCGGAAGACTAAATGCGGAATAATTAAATTATTCCCGTGTACTAAAGGGCTACGTCACATAAGTGACGTCGGGCGGACTTGTAAAATATTTTAAAATATCTTCGGACTTAGAAAAGTAATGCCACGATGAATTTGTGGACTTAGCAAATTTACCTTACTCTGGTACTACAGGACGGAGAGCTCTGCACGTCTAACGTGGTCGGTCGCTGGGAAGGCACTGCCTCGTGCGTGGTTTGGCGTGTCTGAAATGTAAAAACTCTTCTCGTCGCTTCCCCACCTGAGTTCATCTGTACCTTTACAAGTGAAATATTTTTACGCGGTATTGACAATCACAAATATTAATTATTTCTAACTAATTCGCTGTTAGCGGTACAATTTATACGGAATAATCGAAACTAAATATAACACGGCAATTTCTATAACATATTTAAGAGATTAAATAAAATAAAACTTGGGCATATCTGGGTAACGAAAAACACTTCGTTACAAACAAAGAATTAGACCATTTCACAACTGATTTACTCGGGACCCATGTGGATTTGTACTGCATGTGCACATCAATTACCCAAACGTGTTCGGTCATACGTAGTTTTGCATATGATGATAACAGTTGCACAATATTGCATGAGTTGGGTTAACAAAGAAGTAGACCATTTTACTCGGGACCCATGCTGATTTGTACCACAAGTGCACATCGATTACCCAAAGGTGTTCGGTCATATGTAGTTTTGCATTATGTGACTATAATAGGTCCTCAATGTAGCAGGACTTGGATTAACAAAGAAATAGAACTTTTTACAACTAATTTACTCGGGACCCATGTGGATCTGTACTACATATGCATATCGATTACCCAAACGTGTTCGGTCATATGTTGTTTCGCATTATATAATCATAACAGTTGCTCAATTTAGCAGGTGTGGCATTAACAGAGGGATATAACTTTTTACAACTGATTTACATGGGACCCATGTGGATCTATACTACATGTGCACATCAATTACCCAAATCTGTTCGGGTCATATGTAGTTTTGCATTATATGATCAAAACAGTTGCTCAATGTAGCAGAACTTGGGTTAACAAAGAAATAGACCCTTTCATAACTGATTTCCTCGGGACCCATGTGGATATGTGCTACATGTGCACATCAATTACCCAAATGTGTTCGGTTACATGTAGTTTTGCATTATATGATCATAACAGTCGCTCAATGTAGCAAGAGTGGGGTTAACGAAGAAATAGACCTTTCCACAACTGATTTACGTGGGACCCATGTTGATTTGTACCACAAGTGCACATCGATTACCCAAAGGTATTCGATCAGATGTAGTTTTACATTATGTGACTATAATAGGTCCTCAATGTAGCAGGACTTGAGTTAACAAAGAAATAGACCTTTTCACAACTGATTTACTCGGGACCCGTGTGAATCTGTACCACATGTGCACATCAATTACCAAAATGTGTTTGGTCATATGTAGTTTTGCATTATATAATCTTAACTGTTGATTAACAAAGAATTAGACCTTTACACAACTGATTTACTCGGGACCCATGTGGATCTGTACTACATGTGCACATCAATTACACGAACGTGTTCGGTCATGTAGTTTTGCATTATATGATCATAACCGTTGTTCAACGTAGCAGAACTTGGGTTAATAAAGAAATGGAGCATATCACAACTGATTTACACGGGACCCATGTGGATCTGTACTACATATGCATATCGATTACCCAAACGTGTTCGGTCATATGCAGTTAAGCATTACATGATCATAGCAGGTGCTCAATATTACAGGAGTTGGGTTAACAAAGAACTAGACCTTTTTACTCGGGACCCACGTGGATTTGTACTACATGTGCGCATCAATTACCCAAACGTGATCAGTCATAGTAGTTTTGCATTATATGATCATAAGAGTTGCTCAATGCAGCAGGAGTGGGATTAACAAAGAAGTAGACCTTTTCGCAACTGATTTCCTCGGGACCCTTGTGGATCTGTAATAAATGTGCACATCGATTACCAAAATGTGTTTGGTCATATGTAGTCTTGCATTATATGATCTTAACTGTTGCTCATTGTAGCAGGTGTGGGATTAACAAAGAATTAGACCTTTACACAACTGATTTACTCGGGACCCATGTGGATCTGTACTACAAGTGCACATCAATTACACGAACGTGTTCGGTCATGTAGTTTTGCATTATATGATCATAACCGTTGCTCAACGTAGCAGAACTTGGGTTAACAAAGAAATAGACCATTTCACAACTGATTATTATTATTATTATTATTTGCACGGGACCCTTGTGGATCTGTACTACATATGCATATCGATTACCCAAACGTGTTCGGTCATATGCAGTTAAGCATTACATGATCATAACAGTTGCTCAATGTAGCAGAAGTGGGATTAACAAAGAAATAGACCTTTTCACAACTGATTTACTCGGGACCCATGTGGATCTGTACTACATATGCATGTCGATTACCCAAACGTGTTTGGTCATATGTAGTTTTGCATTATATGATCATAACTGTTGCTCAATGTAGCAGGAGTGGGATTAACAAAGAATTAGACCATTTCACAACTGATTTACTCGGGACTTATGTGGATTTGTACTGCATGCGCACATCAATTACCCAAACGTGTTCGGTCATACGTAGTTTTGCATTATATGATGATAACAGTTGCTCAATATTGCATGAGTTGGGTTAACAAAGAAGTAGACCTTTTTACTCGGGACCCATGCTGATTTGTACCACAAGTGCACATCGATTACCCAAAGGTGTTCGGTCATATGTAGTTTTGCATTATGTGACTATAATAGGTCCTCAACGTAGCAGGACTTGGGTTAACAAAGAAATAGAACTTTTCATAACTGATTTACTCGGGACCCATGTGAATCTGTACCACATGTGCACATCAATTACCAAAATGTGTTTGGCCATATGTAGTTTTGCATTATATGATCATAACTATTGCTCAATATAGCAGGTGTGGGAGTAACAAAGAATTGGACCTTTTCACAACTGATTTACTCGGGTCCCATGTGGATCTGTACTACATGCGCACATCAATTACACGAACATGTTCGTTCATATGTAATTTTGCATTATATGATCATAACCGTTGCTCAACGTAGCAGAACTTGGGTTAACAAAGAAATAGACCTTTTCACAACTGATTTACTCGGGACCCATGTGGACCTGTACTACATGTGCACATCAATTACATAAACATATTCGGTCATATGTAGTTTTACATTATATGATCATAACCGTTGCTCAACGTAGCAGAACTTGGGTTAACAAAGAAATAGACCATTTCGCAACTGATTTACTCGGGACCCATGTGGATCTGTACTACATATGCATATCGATTACCCAAACGTGTTCGGTCATATGTAGTTAAGCATTACATGATCATAACAGTTGCTCAATGTAGCAGGAGTGGGATTAACAAAGAAATAGACTAATTCACAACTGATTTACTCGGGACCCATGTGGATCTGTACTACATGTGCACATCAATTACATAAACATGTTCGGTCGTATGTAGTTTTGCATTATATGATCATAACAGTTGCTAAATGTAGCAGAATTTGGGTTAACAAAGAAATAGACCTTTTCACAACTAATTTACTCGGGACCCATGTGGATCTGAACTACATATGCATTTCGATTATCCAAACGTGTTCGGTCATATGTAGTTAAGAATTACATGATCATAACAGTTGCTCAATATAGCAGGAGTGGGATTAACAAAGAAATAGACCTCTTCACAACTGATTTACTCGAGACCGATGTGGATTTGTACTACATGTGCACATCAATTAACCAAACGTGTTCGGTCATATGTTGTTTTGCATTATATGATCATAAAAGTTGCTCAAATTAGAAGGAGTGGCATTAACACAGAAATAGATCTTTTCACAACTGATTTACTCGGGACCCATGTGGATCTGTACTACATGTGCACATCAATTACATAAACATGTTCGGTCGTATGTAGTTTTGCATTATATGATCATAACAGTTGCTAAATGTAGCAGAATTTGGGTTAACAAAGAAATAGACCTTTTCACAACTAATTTACTCGGGACCCATGTGGATCTGAACTACATATGCATTTCGATTATCCAAACGTGTTCGGTCATATGCAGTTAAGAATTACATGATCATAACAGTTGCTCAATATAGCAGGAGTGGGATTAACAAAGAAATAGACCTCTTCACAACTGATTTACTCGAGACCGATGTGGATTTGTACTACATGTGCACATCAATTAACCAAACGTGTTCGGTCATATGTTGTTTTGCATTATATGATCATAAAAGTTGCTCAAATTAGAAGGAGTGGCATTAACACAGAAATAGATCTTTTCACAACTGATTTACTCGGGACCCATGTGGATCTGTACTACATATGCATATCGATTACCCAAACGTGTTCGGTCATATGTTGTTTCGCATTATATGATCATAACAGTTGCTCAATTTAGCAGGAGTGGCATTAACAGAGAGATATAACTTTTTACAACTGATTTACATGGGACCCATGTGGATCTGTACTACATGTGCCCATCAATTACCCAAACGTGTTCGGGTCATATGTAGTTTTGCATTATATGATCAAAACAGTTGCTCAATGTAACAGAACTTGGGTTAAGAAAGAAATAGACCCTTTCATAACTGATTTCCTTGGGACCTATGTGGATTTGTACTACATGTGCACATCAATTACCCAAACGTGTTCGGTCATATGTAGATTTGCATTATATGACCATAACAATTGGTCAGTATAGCAGAACTTTGGTTAACAAAGAAATAGACTTTTTCACAAATGATTTACTCCGAACCCATGTGGATCTCTACTACATGTGCACATCAATTACCCAAACGTGTTCGGTCATATGTAGTTTTGCATTATATGATCATAACAGTTGCTCAATGTGGCAAGAGTGGGATTAACGAAGAAATAGACCTTTTCACAACTGATTTCCTCGGGACCTATGTGGATTCAAATCAATTCAATATAATTTTATTAGCTTAGCTAAAACAAATACATCAGTTGATGATTTAAAACTATATAGAAAAATTTTTAAATAATAACTTAAATTATTAGATACTAAGTATACACGAGGTACATATACAATGACATATATAAGTAAAAACATAGACTATTAAATTATCACAGAGATCATTTTTCTTTAACGTACACTATACTTTTATATTTAAAAATATTAACATTTACACTATTTGTTATATCGTTGGGTATTTCATTATACATCTTTAGTCCCTTTATGAATAACTGATTTTCTTCATAGAGAGTGTTTGTTCTTTGGATATAGAAGTTGCCCTGAGACCTAGTGTTGTAGTCATGAATATCTGACACAAATGAACAGAATTCCAACATATGTTTGGGAAGCATATTATTCAAAAGTTTGTAAATAAAAATAATAACATTTAACATTACAGTTTGTTGCACAGATAAGACTTTTAAATTATCCAACATATAACTAACATGAGTATACCTATCACAATTTAATATACATCTTAAAGCTCGATTTTGAATCACTTGAAGGCTATAATACTCCTTCTTACTGAACATAAACATAATTGTCGGACAATAAACAAAATGTGGAGCAATTATATTTTTATAGATCAATAATTTTGTCCACGTACTTAAAAATTTTTCAATTCTAGAAAGGAACGAAACTTTTTTTGATACCTTTTTACATATATATTCACAATGATTAGAAAAACTTAGATTATTGTCGATGATAAGACCCAGATATTTAAATTGTGTAACATTTTCAATTTTATGACCATCAATTGTAATATTTAATGTTTGATTATCACGATATTTGGACTTTAACAACATACATTTGGTTTTCTCCAAATTCAAACTTAAACTATTTTCACCTAACCACTTATAAATACCTACTAATTCCTTATTTAAGGTATGTTCTATAATATTAATATCATCGCCTACACAATAAAGGAGCGTATCATCAGCAAATAGTTGAATTTGGCATTTTTGTACTATGCTAACTATATCGTTAATATATAAAATAAACAATATGGGCCCCAGTGCAGAGCCTTGAGGTACACCATCTTGAATTTCTCTTAAGCTTGATGTACTATTACCAAATTTAACTGATTGCCTCCTATTGGACAAATAGGATTGAAACCACTGTAACACTGTTCCTTTTAAACCTAGCTTTTCTATCTTCTTTAGCAACACTTCTCTGTCCATTGTCTCGAATGCACGTCTGAAATCCAGAAATACCACCCCAATATATTTCTTCTCGCTGATTGCACTTTTCCAGTTCACAAGTACCGACTGAGAGTTACTCTTCCTAAATCCGGCTTGATGTTTCGTCAAAATATTGTTGTTCTCTATGAAATTGATTAATTGTTCTTTTACAATAATTTCCAAAAGTTTTTCGTATGGAGGCAGCATATTTATTGGGCGGAATTCGTTGCACAAGATAGTGTTTTCCCTATTTTCGATAGGAACCACAGTAGAATTTTTCCATTTTTCTGGTACTATACCTTTTTGAAGTGACATATTTATTACATCAAGGAATCTGTTTCCTATTATTTCAAACGCTAGCCTTAATATTTTTACAGTAATACCATCAGTGCTACTTTTTTTATTGGGCATATTATTTATCGCATCTCTAAGTTTGGGCAGGTTACACAATTCAAATTATTCCCAAGTACTATCTACCATTTGTACGCTACCTAACTGACTGTTATTTGTGCCATTTCTAGGTACATTTCCTCTAATATCTTCTATTGATTTAATAAAAAATTTATTAAACTCGTCGCATATTTCATCTGTTTCTGTAATTATCTTATTGTTAAACTTTATTTCTTCTTTCAATGTTTCTGGCTTTCCTCTACATATGCATATCGATTACCCAAACGTGTTCGGTCATATGCAGTTAAGCATTATATGATCATAACAGTTGCTCAATATAGCAGGAGTGGGATTAACAAAGAAGTAGACCTTTTTACAACTGATTTACTCGGGACCCACGTGGATTTGTACTACATGTGCACAACAATTACCCAAACGCGTTTGGTCATATGTTGTTTTGCATTATATGATCATAATAGTTGCTCAAATTAGTAGGAGTGGCATTAATAAAGAAATAGATCTTTTCACAACTGATTTACTCGGGACCCACGTGGATCTGTATTATATATGCATATCGATTACCCAAACGTGTTCGGTCATATGTTGTTTCGCATTATATGATCACAACAGTTGCTCAATTTAGCAGGATTGGCATTAACAGAGAGATATAACTTTTTACAACTGATTTACATGGGACCCATGTGGATCTGTACTACATGTGTACATCAATTGCTCAAACGTGTTCGGTCATATGTAGTTTTGCATTATATGATCATAACAGTTGCTCAACATTGCAGAACTTGGATTAACAAAGAATTAGACCTTTTCACCACTGATTTACCCGGGGCCCATGTGGATTTGTACTACATGTGCACATAAATTACCCAAACGTGTTCGGTCATATGTAGTTTTGCATTATATGACCGTAACAATTAGTCAGTGTAGCAGAACTTTGGTTAACAAAGAAATAGAACTTTTCACAAATGATTTACTCCGAACCCATGTGGATCTGCGCTACATGTGCACATCAATTACCCAAGCGTGTTCGGTCATGTGTAGTTTTGCATTGTATGATCATAACCGTTGCTCAATATTACAGGAGTTGGGTTAACAAAGAAGTAGACCTTTTTACCCGGGACCCATGTGGATTTGTACTATTTGTGCGCATCAATTACCTAAACGTGATCAGTCATAGTAGTTTTGCATTATATGATCATAACTGTTGCTCAATGTAGCAGGAGTGGGATTAACAAAGAAGTAGACCTTTCCGCAACTGGTTTTCTCGGGACCCATGTGGATCTGTACTAAATGTGCACATCAATTACCCAAATGTGTTCGGTCATATGTAGTTTTGCGTTATATGATCATAACAGTTGCTCAATGTGGCAAGAGTGGGATTAACGAAAAAATAAACCTTTTCACAACTGATTTACGCGGGACCCATGTTGATTTGTACCATAAGTGCACATCTATTACCCAAAGGTGTTTGGTCATATGTAGATTTGCATTAAATGATCATATCTGTTGCTCAATGTAGCAGGAGTGGGATTAACAAAGAATTAGACCTTTTCACAACTGATTTACTCGGAACCCGTGTGGATCTGTACTACATGTGCACATCAATTACACGAACGTGTTCGTTCACATGTAGTTTTGCATTATATGATCATAACCGTTGCTCAACGTAGCAGAACTTGGGTTAACAAAGAAATGGACCATTTCACAACTGATTTACTCGGGACCCATGTGGATCTGTACTACATATGCATATCGATTACCCAAACGTGTTCGGTCATACGCAGTTAAGCATTACATGATCATAACAGTTGCTCAATGTAGCAGGAGTGGGATTAACAAAGAAATAGACCTTTTCACAACTGATTTACTCGGGACCCATGTGGATCTGTACTACATGTGCACATCAATTACCCAAGCGTGTTCGGTCATATGTAGTATTGCATTATATGATTATAACAGTTGCTCAATGTTGCAGGAATTGGGTTAACAAAGAAATATACCTTTTCACAACTGATTTACTCGGGATCAATGTGGATCTATACTACATGTGCACATCAATTACTCAAACGTGTTCGGTAATATGTAATTTTGCATTATATGACCATAACAATTGGTCAATGTAGCAGGTTTTTGGTTAACAAAGATATAGACCTATTCACAAATGATTTACTCCGAACCCATGTGGATCTGTACGACACGTGCACATCAATTACCCAAACGTGTTGGGTCATATGTAGTTTTGCATTATATGATCATAATAGTTGCTCAATATTGCAATGAGTTGGGTTAACAAAGAAGTAGACCTTTTTACTCTGGATCCATGTGGATTTGTACTATTTGTGCGCATCAATTACCCAAACGTGATCTGTCATAATAGTTTTGTTTTATGATCATAACAGTTGCTCAATGTAGCAGGAGTGGGATTAACAAAGAAGTAGACCTTTTCGCAACTGGTTTCCTCGGGACCCATGTGGATCTGTACTAAATGCACACATCAATTACCCAAATGTGTTCGGTCATATGTAGTTTTGCGTTATATGATCATAACAGTTGCTCAATGTGGCAAGAGTGGGATTAACGAGGAAATAAACCTTTCCACAACTGATTTACGCGGGACCCATGTTGATTTGTACCACAAGTGCACATCGATTACCCAAAGGTGTTTGGTCATATGTAGTTTTGCATTAAATGATCATATCTGTTGCTCAATGTAGCAGGAGTGGGATTAACAAAGAATTAGACGTTTTCACAACTGATTTACTCGGGACCCATGTGGATTTGTACCACATGTGCACATCAATTACCAAAATGTGTTTGGTCATATGCAGTTTTGCATTATATGACCATAACTGTTGCTTAATGTAGCAGGAGTGGGATTGACAAAGAATTCGACCTTTTCACAACTGATTTACTCGGGACCCATGTGAATCTGTACCACATGTGCACATCAATTACCAAAATGTGTTTGGTCATATGTAGTTTTGCATTATATGATCTTAACTATTGCTCAATGTAGCAGGTGTGGGATTAGCAAAGAATTAGACCTTTTCACAACTGATTTACTCGGGACTCATGTGGATCTGTACTACATGTGCACATCAATTACCCAAACGTGTTCGGTCATATGTAGTTCTGCATTATATGACCATAACAATTGTTCAATGTAGCAGGAGTGGGATTAACAAAGAAATATACCTTTTCACAACTGATTTACTCGGGATCCATGTGGATCTGTACTGCATGTGCACATCAATAACCCAAACGTGTTCGGCAATATGTAATTTTGCATTATATGGCTATAAAAATTGGTCAATGTAGAAGGTCTTTGATTAACAAAGATATAGACCTTTTCACAAATGATTTACTCCGAACCCATGTGGATCTGTACTACATGTGCACATCAATTACCCAAACGTGTTCGGTCATATGTTGTCTTGCATTATATGATCATAACAGTTGCTCAATATTGCATGAGTTGGGTTAACAAAGAAGTAGGCCTTTTTACTCGGGACTCATGTGGATTTGTACTACATGTGCGCATCAATTACCCAAACGTGTTCGGTCATATGTAATTTTGCATTATATGATCATAGCAGTTGCTCAATGTTGCAGGAGTTGGGTTAATACACCTATCCACTATCGATTTACTCGGGACCCATGCGGATTTATACTACTTGTGCACATCAATTACCCAAATGTGTTAGGTTATATGTAGTTTTGCATTATATGATCACAACAGTCGCTCAATATAGCATGAGTGGGAGTAACTAAGAAATAGACCTTTTCACAACTGATTTACGCGGGACCCATGTTGATTTGTACCACAAGTGCACATCGATTACCCGAAGGTGTTCGGTCATATGTAGTTTTGCATTATGTGACTATAATAGGTCTTCAATGTAGCAGGACTTGGAATAACAAGGAAATAGACCTCTTCACAACTGATTCACTCGGGACCCATGTGGATCTGTAGTACATGTGCACATCAATTACACGAACGTGTTCGGTCATATGTAGTTTTGCATTATATGATCATAACCGTTGCTCAACGTAGCAGAACTTGGGTTAACAAGGAAATAGACCTTTTCACAACTGATTTACTGATGTGGATATGTATTACATATGCATATCGATTACCCAAAGGTGTTCGGTCATATGTAGTTTTGCATTATGTGACTATGCTACGAGTTGAACGTACATAAACAAATAGATACGTTGGATCTTAATGATTATCAGATATTACGTAACGAAATCACTTGGGCTACTGTAGCGTAGCAGATACCGTAGGCACTGGCTTACCCGGAAAGTGATGTACGTGCCTACGATAAAATTTCTCTAGCTCAGACTATCTCAGGGCGTTAAGCCCAAGCTTACATAAACTATGATAAATTATTAGTTAAGTAAACTAATAATCACAAATCACTGAGTTTTTCCATATGTAGTGGTCGCAGACGAAATAATGACACTTTCTGTAAAAATGAAATGCACTATATTGAACAATTTACAAAATTAGTTCTTTAGCATGTAACCTGGTGATGTTCACAAGGTGTGACAAATTTCACGCTTAAAAAGTTATAACATATTCATAAAATGCCTCGTGTAGCTACACATCGGTTTACATTTTGATCATAAAATTGTCATAGATTCTGCCACAAAGGTTTGATTTAAATAACCTCCTTAAATATATGTAAATATATGCTTAAAATACTTAAAAAATGTACAGGTTAAAATGCCAAAAGGTATAAATTGATGTCCAGCGGAACCACTGAAGGTGGTCCCCGGTAAGTAAAAATAATAAACACACACTTATTTAGGGTGGTACGATACCGAGTCCGGTGGAAGAACTGAAGCCCTGCAGAGATGCCTTCGGGACACAAGAAATGGACCCAAGGATGGGGTTGATCGTGGCCTCACCAGCCCTGGAACCTTCCACTGTTTGTGGATGCCCCGTCCGTGGAACTTCACTGACGTGCGTAGAAGCCCCGTCCGTAGAACCCTAAAGATATCACGATTTAATTCACAGTCAGAAATGCACGTGAAGCGTGCTTAATGTGAGAAATTCTGACATAACCTACAAATGAAACATAATTTACCTCACTGATGAGGGAACAATCCACCAAAACTCCTGGAAGCCACAGTCGGATAAATGGGGTTGAGTCGCCTTTTAAAGTTGACACTGTATTTCCACAGGAAAGCCTGCAAATTTGCGAAACACGTGGGTAGAGAACGGGTAAGATGGCGTGAAGAGGTTAGCTTACCTTGTGTAATTTAATATCCTGCTTCCGCAGATAAAATTTACTCACAAACACAAAATATTCCGCTAAACGGAACAACAACGGATTGAGGATATTTTCTTGAGTTGGTTATTCTAAAATCCATGCGGATGCCTTGGATAAAATCAAGGTTCACAGAATAACAACTAACCAACAAGCCAAGCCAAGCCAACCAAAAATGTCTGCTTCCGTTGATCACGTGTCACAAATGTGTCGCCCTCCCATGGAGAATAGCGAAATGTGTTACGGACGTGTAGCAGTTGTTATAATGCGGCCCACAAAACGCTAAAGCGTATGGTGGGTCGCATACGCTAGAGGTCCGTAACAACTCCCCCTTTACTCGCAGGAAAAAAAAATCGAAGATTTTTTTTCTTACTAGCTTCTCACCAGAGGATGGGTAATTGGTGGGGAGACTTAATATGCACGGGGATGGCTAACCCGCCTCCCAAGTTACCATCAGGCATAACAATGAAAATAATGAGACTTAAATGCACGAGGATGACTAACTCGTCTCCTAAGTTATCATCAGGCATAACAACAAAAATAATGTCAAAATAAGGAGACTTAAATGCACGGGGATGGCTAACTCGTCTCCCAAGTTACCATCAGGCATAACAACACATAAAAAAAAATACATAGAGAAAAAAAGAGAAGGGAAAAAAAGAACAAAAACGCATAAGGACTTAACAGCTAGGAAGTAGCTCGCCCCAAGGCTACTCCACCAGCAAAACAATGAGGTACGGGAGTGTTCCCCGTCACACCACGACGACCACCCTTGCTAAACAACGAGGTTAGTCTGAAGCCCAGTAGTGCCTACCCGGGTAATGATAACCAGGCCTAGACCAGGCTACCTCCAAGCAGCACCTCCCAAGCTCGAGCCCCTCCAGACGGATACCTTTAAAGGCAGCTGCCAGCAATGTGAGCGCCCCCAACGAGACGGAGTCCCTCAAGACGCAAGCGCCACACAAGACCATTTTTGGGGACTTTTGCCCCTCGCAGGTATAACCACGGTGATGGTATTCGTGCATCCCCCATCACAGAGATCCAACCAAAGACACTTCCTCCCGTGAGGCAGAAAGAGGTGAAAACTTACTCAGTGAGTTTCAGCCACCTGAGCAAGACCAATGAACCAGAAAAGCAAATGTTACTACCAAATTAACGACAGAAGTGACCTAAAACATGTTACTAAGACCAACATAAAAAAACGAATTCGTCATTGCCTATTCGGATGCCTAAGTACGTCAACGGAACTAACAGACCACAACTAGTTGTCATCGGGAGGGTGTGCTTTCAGATCTTTTATGTGCCACACCGAACGTTTACCGTCAGAACCTTCGAGCTCATAAGTCCATGGTGAGAGAATTTTTCTAATCGTGAAAGGACCCACAAATTTAGGTGCTAACTTTGCCGTGAAATATTTAGAGGCATCAGACTGGGCGTGAGAACGTCTCCAGACCTTTTGCTTCAAAACAAACTTATCGGGTCGGCGTCTTAGGTTATAATGTTTCTTACTGGATTTATGGGCCTTTAATATTCTACTCTGAACATCCTTATAAATCTTAGCGAAGGCAAGTTTACGGTTTTCAGGATTTACAACTGGGTACTCAGACTCAGAAGGTACGTACTTATCACTATTGCCATCTAACGAAATTTCACGTCCAAAATTGACAAAATTAGGCGTTAGGCCTGTAACCTCATGTTTGGACGATCTAATGGCGAAACCTATTTTCGGCAAAAATTGATCCCAAGCCCTGTGATTATCCTTTACATATGCAGATAACATAGTCTTAACAACACGATTTACCCTTTCAGTCAGGTTGCATTGAGGGTGGTAATTTGCGGTGTACGCTATTTCGATGTTGTAAGTTTTTGCAAGATTTTGGAAACGGTTACTCTGAAACTGACGACCATTGTCTACCACTATAGTCTTCGGAGCGCCAAATAAGAGAATTACATTATCCTCGATGACCTGCGATATGCTATTAGCGGTAGCTGACCTCAACGGAAACACAATGGCAAACTTACTAAAATTGTCACACACGACAAGAATAAACTGATAACCTTTAGCCGTCCTGGGTAATGGACCCATCAGATCGGCACTAACTAATTGCCAAGGTTTTCCAACGGTAGGTGTCTTACTCAACAAATTTCCCCTAAGTGACTTCTGTTCGGGTTTAGTACTTATGCAAATCTCACATTGCCTAACGAACTTAGCCACATCGGCCTTTAATTTCGGTCAATAATACCTATTTCCCACTCGAGCCACAGTCTTATGGACCCCTGCGTGTCCACAACTCGCATCACAATGCAACGACCTAATTACTTCTAGGCGTTTCTCTTTGGGTAAAACCAGTCTCCAAGTGTCGGCAGGATCTGCTAACTCGGGATAACGCAAACGTACATACTTGTACAACTGGCCATTCTGTATACGCCATAAGGGATAACGCATAGGAGACCTTTCGACTCGCTCCAACATTCTCAAATACCATTTATCGGTGGGAAAATCAGCATGGTCCGTGACCGACAATACTTCGATGGATTCCACCGTTACTGGTACTGAACGAGACAGAAAATCAGGGACGGTATGTTCAGAGCCCTTGCGATGAATCAGTTCAAAATCATAAGGCTGCAGACGAAGTGCCCATCTGGCCAATCGACCTTGGGGATCTTTTAGCTGCTGCAACCATAGCAAAGAATGACAATCTGTTATGATTTTGAAGTGGAAGCCTTCAAGATAGTGACGTAGCTTCTCCACTGCCCAAATTACGCCAATGCATTCTCTTTCGACCGAGCTATATTTGCGCTCCTGGCTAGTCAAAGAACGGGACAAATAGCAAATTACCTTTTCGCCATCATCAAATTGCTGCGTGAGCACGGCACAGACACCGAATGCCGACGAATCTGTCTGCACATAAAAGGTACGCTCAAAATCAGGGCACGTCAAAATAGGTGCAGTAACCAAACACTCCTTAAGAAGTTTAAAAGATTTCTCGCACTCAGGCGACCAACACCAACTAACATTCTTCTTAGTGAGGTTCGACAAAGGAGCCACTATTGTAGAAAACTGCGGTACAAACCTTCGATACCAAGATGCTGTGCCTATAAATCTACGGATTTCCCTAACGTTTTTCGGAGAAGGTACACTCAAAATCGACTCTACTTTCGCTGGGTCAGGACGTAAACCGTACTTATCAACAACATATCCCAAGTACTTAAGCTCAGGACGGCAAAATTGACACTTGTCAAAACTAACTATCAGCCCAGCAGAATGCAAGCGATCAAAAACCTTCTGCAACGTCTCTAGGTGAGATTCGAAATCCTTCGACACTACCACAATGTCATCCAAATAAACCAAAACCGAAGGCTGCAAATCAGCTCCAAGCACGGTATCAATAAGACGCTGCCAAGTCGCAGGCGCATTTGACAACCCAAAAGGCATAACTCGAAACCTATACAAGCCATTAGGGACAGTGAAAGCGGTATAGTCTTTGGAAGACTCAGCAATAGGAACTTGCCAATATGCACTCTTAATATTTAATGAACTTAAATATTTGGCATCCCTCAACTGATCTAATATGGAGGAAATCAGCGGCAGAGGATAGGCATCCTTTTTAGTAACAGCGTTAAGGCGCCGGTAATCTACACAAAAACGCAAAGTTTGATCCTTTTTCTGCACTAAACATATTGGGGAAGACCAAGGACTTTTACACGGTTCGATGATATTTAACTCCAGCATTTTCTTAATTTCATCATCAATCACTTTTTGTCTGGCAGGCGAAACAGGATAGTATCTCTGTTTGATAGGTTTGGTATCTGGGAGTAACTCAATCTCATGAGAAACGAGATGTGTACGACCAAGGGAAGAACCCATCAGTTTCCGGTTTTCATCCACCAAACTATCCAGAGCTAGTTTCTGTGATACACTTAAAGAAGTTTCGTCAAGGACACTGTTAACCTCAACGAGTGGTTCCTGCTCAGAAAAATGCCAAACGTCTCCCCACGTTGGGCGCCACTGCTACGAGTTGAACGTACATAAACAAATAGATACGTTGGATCTTAATGATTATCAGATATTACGTAACGAAATCACTTGGGCTACTGTAGCGTAGCAGATACCGTAGGCACTGGCTTACCCGGAAAGTGATGTACGTGCCTACGATAAAATTTCTCTAGCTCAGACTATCTCAGGGCGTTAAGCCCAAGCTTACATAAACTATGATAAATTATTAGTTAAGTAAACTAATAATCACAAATCACTGAGTTTTTCCATATGTAGTGGTCGCAGACGAAATAATGACACTTTCTGTAAAAATGAAATGCACTATATTGAACAATTTACAAAATTAGTTCTTTAGCATGTAACCTGGTGATGTTCACAAGGTGTGACAAATTTCACGCTTAAAAAGTTATAACACATTCATAAAATGCCTCGTGTAGCTACACATCGGTTTACATTTTGATCATAAAATTGTCATAGATTCTGCCACAAAGGTTTGATTTAAATAACCTCCTTAAATATATGTAAATATATGCTTAAAATACTTAAAAAATGTACAGGTTAAAATGCCAAAAGGTATAAATTGATGTCCAGCGGAACCACTGAAGGTGGTCCCCGGTAAGTAAAAATAATAAACACACACTTATTTAGGGTGGTACGATACCGAGTCCGGTGGAAGAACTGAAGCCCTGCAGAGATGCCTTCGGGACACAAGAAATGGACCCAAGGATGGGGTTGATCGTGGCCTCACCAGCCCTGGAACCTTCCACTGTTTGTGGATGCCCCGTCCGTGGAACTTCACTGACGTGCGTAGAAGCCCCGTCCGTAGAACCCTAAAGATATCACGATTTAATTCACAGTCAGAAATGCACGTGAAGCGTGCTTAATGTGAGAAATTCTGACATAACCTACAAATGAAACATAATTTACCTCACTGATGAGGGAACAATCCACCAAAACTCCTGGAAGCCACAGTCGGATAAATGGGGTTGAGTCGCCTTTTAAAGTTGACACTGTATTTCCACAGGAAAGCCTGCAAATTTGCGAAACACGTGGGTAGAGAACGGGCAAGATGGCGTGAAGAGGTTAGCTTACCTTGTGTAATTTAATATCCTGCTTCCGCAGATAAAATTTACTCACAAACACAAAATATTCCGCTAAACGGAACAACAACGGATTGAGGAAATTTTCTTGAGTCGGTTATTCTAAAATCCATGCGGATGCCTTGGATAAAATCAAGGTTCACAGAATAACAACTAACCAACAAGCCAAGCCAAGCCAACCAAAAATGTCTGCTTCCGTTGATCACGTGTCACAAATGTGTCGCCCTCCCATGGAGAATAGCGAAATGTGTTACGGACGTGTAGCAGTTGTTATAATGCGGCCCACAAAACGCTAAAGCGTATGGTGGGTCGCATACGCTAGAGGTCCGTAACAACTATAATAGGTCCTCAATGTAGCAGGACTTGGGTTAACAAGGAAATAGACCTCTTCACAACTGATTTACTCGGGACCCATGTGGATCTGTACTACATGTGCACATCAATTACACGAACGTGTTCAGTCGTATGTAGTTTTCCATTATGTGATCATAACAGTTGCTAAATGTAGCAGAATTTGGGTTAACAAAGAAATAGACCTTTTCACAACTAATTTACTCGGGACCCATGTGGATCTGTACTACATATGCATATCGATTACCCAAACGTGTTCGGTCATATGTAGTTAAGCATTACATGATCATAACAGTTGCTCAATGTAGCAGGAGTGGGATTAACAAAGAAATAGACCTTTTCACATCTGATTTACTCGGGACCCATGTGGACTTGTACTGCATGTGCACATCAATTACCCAAACGTGTTCGGTCATACGTAGTTTTGCATTATATGATTATAACAGTTGCTCAATATTGCATGAGTTGGGTTAACAAAGAAGTAGACCTTTTTACTCGGGACCCATGTGGATTTGTATTACATGTGCGCATCAATTACCCAAACGTGTTTGGTCATAAGTTGTTTTGCATTATATGATCATAAAAGTTGCTGAAATTAGTAGGAGTGGCATTAATAAATAAATAGATCTTTTCACAACTGATTTACTCGGGACCCATGTGGATCTGTATTACATATGCTTATCGATTACCCAAACGTGTTCGGTCATATGTTGTTTCGCATTATATGATCATAACAGTTGCTCAATTTAGCAGGAGTGGCATTAACAGAGAGATATAACTTTTTACAACTGATTTACATGGGACCCATGTGGATCTGTACTACATGTGCACATCAATTACCCAAACGTGTTCGGGTCATATATTGTTTCGCATTATATGATCATAACAGTTGCTCAATTTAGCAGGAGTGGCATTAACAGAGAAATATAACTTTTCATAACTGATTTACTTGTTACCCATGTGGATCTGTACTACATGTGCACATCAATTGCACAAACGTGTTCAGTCATATGTAGTTTTGCATTATATGATCATAACAGTTGCTCAACATTGCAGAACTTGGATTAACAAAGAATTAGACCTTTTCACCACTGATTTACCCGGGACCCATGTGGATTTGTACTACATGTGCACATAAATTACCCAAACGTGTTCGGTCATATGTAGTTTTGCATTTTATGACCATAACAATTGCTCAATGTAGCAGGAGTGGGATTAACAAAGAAGTAGACGTTTTCACCTTCTGATTTGCTCGGGACCCATGTGGGTTTGTACTACATGTGCACATCAATTACCCAAACGTATTCGGTTATATGTAGTTTTGCATTATATGACCATAATGCTTAATGTAGCAGTACTTGTATTAGCAAAGGTATAGACCTTTTCAAAAACTGATTTACCCCGGACCCATGCCTCGGTGAGAGCAATACAGTCCCACTGGTCAACGAGTGAATTAGTAAATAACTCATTAGTTTTTGTCCCTAGTCCACCAACATTCTGATAATAGAACGACATAAAATAAGACTTCTTAGCTATTACTTTTTCAGTGTTTATAAATGTTTTTGTGGATAGCACATGATGGAAGCTTAAACGAGCTGATTGTTATTAAATACCTAAAATATTATTCCTGAACTTTGTAAGATTATGTGGGAGGACAAAGCAATTTTTATCCCATGCTGCATGATTAGTCTTTATTACCCTTATTGAAGATTAGTCAGTTGGTGCAACAAGGATCTTGTGATTTACACTATGAGATGTTATATTTTTGAGAATCAATAGCATCAAAAGTATTAAAATAGTCATAGCCAACGAATAATTTACCCTGCCTTAATGTATTACCATATGTAGTCTCATTTACTTGAAGGATGTCCTGAAATATTTTGCTGTTTTTTTTTAAATGTGACACAGATATAACCTTACGCTCACTGTTAGACACAATAACATTTTTATTCTGTGACTTTAGAAAATTATGGATAGTTTCAGCATCTAATTCTTCCATGATTCCGACTACACGCACACGTGAGTATAGAGTCGCCAACTCCTCAACAGCATATTTATCAGTAAGTCTTTCAGCAGCTAATACTTTGAATTTTGTGAGTCAGTGATATTACAAGAAACAACTAGGCCTCCATCTTTAGTAATTCGAACCTTACTTAGACTTATACTGGAGCTTACGGGGTTGATGTTCTGAAGCATATCATCTTTGATATTGGTAGTAGAAACAGTTTGCTTATTCATTGGTTTAATAAAGAATGTTTGATTAGCAGTAGCATAAGATTTTAGGTTAACAGAATTACAAACATAGGTGGAAATATTGTCTATTTTTGGCTTGAGCTTATCAATTTTGGGAGTAACCAGTTTATCGATATTGTGGTGGATAACTTTCCGGACCTCAGTTTTGATTAAGTTAGTAATTTCGAGTTTAATGTTATTAATCGTAGAAGTAAACCCAGCAAGTGCTGCATCTATTTGATCCTGGACCTAGGAACTAATATTGGTGTTTCATTAAGAGCAGTAAAAGGAATAAGCAGAAACTTCGGTTTTCTCAAAAATCTCACATGTACACAGGTAGAATAAATGCTTAACTTTTTGAAAGCATTCCAAACTCCATGTTAGAAAGGACAGCGCATGAGTAGTAAAAAAATATATTACAGATTTCTTCACAGCCTATAAGTCCTCCAATTTTATCACAGCTACACGATGAACAGCCCGACATGATTGGAGATGAAACTGCTCCACCCTCCACCACTGGCGGGCAGTTGGGGTTAAGTAAAAATAACAAATCTTCTAGGACACAGCATTCACTAACTGATGTTTCTTAAAAAACAAACAGAGTTGAAACACAGTTACCTTAATTGCAACAACGGGCTGCCAATTAACGTTAAGCTTTTTTAATTTCGATACATTCGGTTCAAAACCAACTTTACTTGAGAAACAATAGCACAGCACGCCACGCGGCTCGAGTATTCTTCATCATAACGGGAATAAAGTTGTTCAGCTCCCTTTTCAACCATAATTTAGGAGACTAATCACTAACATTTTTAGATGGTAACGTCCTAACGTCCATTTTATGGTATGTAAATTCATGTGCTTGTAAATGATCTAAACTGCTTTCAAAGTTATCACAAACATACACGCATTTAGAAATGTAACAATTTCCTGCAATAAATTTAAACATATGCGTTTGCTGAGAGTAGGAAGGAACTAATTTGCTGGCATTAACATTTCGGAAGAGGTTTAAGTACAATCTTATTCTTCTGCTTGGATAACGGATAACTAGTATTATCATAACCGATAAGTATATAAAGTTCTATAAGCTGACTTACAATAAACAAGAAGAATTTTGCAGCATATGTTGTTAATTCCTCAATGATTTTGTTAAGAAATTTATAATTATTTGAACGGCATAACTAAAATTCAGTGGAATATGCTATCGAAAAGTACAGCGCCAGTAAGAAAATATGTGTATAAATGAATTTTTAACAGCAGATTCTTGATTTTTACCTTTTTAAATAGTCAAGCATTTAAAAAGTTATGAATCTGCTACTAAAAGTTAATTTATACACATATCTGTAGCCAAAACAATCGGACCATAAAAACTAAATTTGGAATGTCTAGTATAATATTATTCACATAACCCAGATCATACTTTTAGAAACGAACAAAATACCTGCCACATTTTTCTCTACAAAATTGCAGTACCCCTACGTTTATCATATTTTTTTTCTGTTTTAATGTTATCGTCGTAATCGCCATACATTATTTGATCTTAAAACATATTTTTAGTCGCAAAATCCTCTATAAAATCCTTATTTTGCTATAAGGAACGTAACCAGACTGCAACCAATAGCTACTCTCCGGGCTATTTGCCCCACCGAGCGCTGAATTACAAGTTACAAGCCTGGCGCGTTAAGTGTAATAATTGTATATTACCATCAAAACGCTAATGCTTCGATTGTAACCAACACCAGCCGAAAGACTGATCCTACTTAAAGGATCTCTCGTGCCAGTCGTCACGCACCACTTGCAGACTGCAGTTTCGAGCTGTTGGCTCTCATCAGTGCAAGGTAGGCATGTGACGACCGACACGAGGATCGCTTGACTATTTAGTACATTTCGGTATCTTTGGGATAGTGACATGTAAAATAGTCAGCAGGCGCCATCTAACGGTCAGTGTCTGTTGCAATCGAAAAATAATTAGCCTGAATGGGCTTAGCATAGTTCAAATATACTTTTAGAGGGCGGAATATTAAAACATAATATTTTAATCGCAAACTCCTCTATAAAATCCTTATTTTACTATAAGGAACGTAACCAGATTGCAACCAACAGCTACTCTCCGGGATATGTGCCCCGCCGAGCGCTGGATTACAAGCTACAAGCCTGGCACGTTAAGTGTAATAATTGTATATTACCATCAAAACGCTAATGCCCCGATTATAACTGCAGACTGCAGTTTCTGGTTGTTGGCTCTCGTCAGTGCAAGGTAATGTACTAAATAGTCAAGTGAGCCTCGTGTCGGTCGTCACATGCCTACCGTGCACTGACGAAAGCCAACAGCTCGAAACTGCAGTCTGCAAGTTGTCTGTGACGACTGGCACGAAAGCTCCTTTAAGTAGGATCAGTCTTTCGGCTGGTGTTTGTTACAATCGAAGCATTAGCGTTTTGATGGTAACATACAATTATTACATTTAACGCGCCAGGCTTGTAACTTGTAATTCAGCGCTCGGCGAGGCACATAGCCCGGAGAGTAGCTGTTGGTTGCAGTCTGGTTACGTTCCTTATAGGAAAATAAGGATTTTATAGAGGAATTTGCGACTTAAAATATTATGTTTTAATATTCCGCCCTCTAAAAGCACATTTGAACTATTATTTAATCTGGTTAAAATTTAATCCTTATGAAATGGATTCAAAAGACAATTTTACATAATATGAATCTAATTTTAAAAGTATGTCCACTATGATTGATGTGCACGGTATTAATTGTTCTCCGATATAAAATAGTTGTCATTTAGTAGCACAATCAGATTGTAAAAATGCTTTCATTAAAATTTACTGTGAAATTTCTACTACAATTAATATAGCTTGCGCAGTCTGAACAATGTTTGTGGATATAAGTGAAAACGCAAGCTCCAATCGCTTTGCGCTCTGGGTATTAGATTAAGCAGGAAATGTTACATAACATGAACCTAACTTTAAAAGTATGTCCAAAAGTTGCATAGCAATAAAAATTACATCATTTGTAATTACAATTTATGATAGCACATTGTGAAAGAATTATTGCAAAATACAAGATAATTATAATTATTTTTATTTTATGTATGTAATTATAATTAAACACTGCTTTTAGATGTTTCAAAACAATCAATTTAGATTACTTTACATAATTTTCAGTTTGTTAAACCTTTATCAAGAGCGGTTCAAGATGAATATAGGTATGATAAGCACTCATCTGATCTTGTATTGCACTTGCTGCATAACATGCCCAAAATATGTAAGCTAATTATATCGTTTTAGTCCTATGAACAGGTCAAAAAGTGGCTTCATAATTCAAAAATAGTGTAACGCATTTTCTCTGTTGTATAGTAATCATGAATGCCTCCTGAGTATTTTGCCAAGTTGGTGGATCCGTGGGGGTGTGTGTTAACCGACATACCATCTTGGTGACAAATTCAAACATGAATATCTGGCGAACTGTTGATGCTATGTAAAAAATTGTAATTACCTTTTTTGTTTAACAGTAAATCCTCTACAACTCCTTTCTGAGGCCCACAAAACTAACCAATTACGAGTTATAGTGCATCAAAATTTGCAGGTATTTGGCATGGTTTCCAAATCAGAAAAGTAGTCCTGTCTTGAATTATTCACGAAAACCTGTCAAAAATGACGTTTTTTACATTTTCTCTTATGTCTATAGGGTTCGAATCCTGACTCCGGCGTTGACACTGTCGGAGGAAATGGTTGTATGTCCGCGTTTTTTCAATGTGTACCCCATTCTTCACAAGCCCTTGGCTTCTGGAATTGGGGGTTGTCTAATTTCTGTGATGTTCATTTATTTATTTATTCATTTATTCATTTATTCATTTATTCATCTATTCATCTATTCATCTATTCATCTATTCATCTATTCATCTATTTATCTATTCATCTATTCATCTATTCATCTATTCATCTATTCATCTATTCATTTATTTATTTATTTATATATTTACTTATTTATTTATTTATTTTTATCGTTCTAAAACAAAGTGTGTTATTTCAAGAAGTGATATACAGGGTGAAGCTTTAGATCCTTTCACAGGCATTAATATTAAAAAATTTAAATTCAAAGTGTCAAAATAGACTTAGACTCTTAAAATATATGTGAAATCAACCACTGGGATTTATACGGGCTGTAGTCATGACCCTGTCCGACATCTTAGGAGCAACCCCCCGAACCTCTTTAAAAAATAAAATTAAATGCACGAAAAGCTCCAAGAACCTCTATTACGCTCCAGTGTCGACTCAAACATTTTTTATTTTACCAACCTAGAGGGCCTGTTCGTGTTCAATCTATATTTATTTATGTCGAAGGTTTTAGCTTGTTAAAGTGGCCATAGCTTTTATTTTTGGTTCTCTTTGATTCAGTTTTTCAGGATCAAAATTGGTAGTTTTTGTAAAGTATAGGACCAATAGCTCTATAATCGTAAGAGAATAACACCCAACTTTTCGACCCCTGGAGTTGATCGTTTCTCCACTGTAGCGATATATGCTTCAAGCATATCGCTGATAAGGAAAGTGGTGTTTTAAGCTTGAAAAGGATATAAGTTTGCATCATCGACTAAAGAGCGTACCTAACGTCAATCGAGCAGTCATATCAAAATACGTAAATATGAAGAACAACAGGTTAATATTTCTATATCACTCAAAAATAAATGCGAAAAGACACCATTTTTGAAAGTTTTTCGTGAATAACTCGAAATTGGACTACTTCTACTATTTGAGATCTACACCAATGGATTCGGCATATCAAAATATGTGAAAATGGACACTATCAAATTCATATTTTTGTATCCCTTAAAAGGAATGCACATTTATGTGAATAATTCGAAATTGGACAACTTCTGGAATCTAAGACCTACGCCAATCAATGCAGCGCAGCATACCAAACGTTACGGGCCTACCGCGAACTGGCCACGTTCCATCGGAATTTAATACCTCTCAACCATAGGCAACCCACTGTACCTCATAATATATGTAAAATTACATAACACCACATCGTTGAACATAAAGGACTCTGATTAACTTCCATCTCGGCCATTATTCATTTCCTTTCATCTTGAAAAGCACGCGGCCGTTTTCACTCCCGATTGCCAAATTCATTTCCAACCATCCTCGTGGGTTTTGTGAATTTAGGCGATCTTTAGAGGTTTTCCCTTTATGTTGGATATTGATTTATTTTGTGGAACTAGTCTTGAGGGAAAATTGTCACTACTTAGTAGGATTTTAGGCGACAAAACGGCCGCTTCCGCTGCCGCTCCCGGCATGCTGTTAACACCTTCGATTCTGGGTACGCTGCTGTACGTTGATTTTGAATATCACTTTTGGTTTATGTCCTTATATCATTCCGGGTACGATTCGAAGAGCGCATTCGCCACCGGCCGTCATCTGGGCCAGACCACATTAGCGAGGGCCTACGGAATCATCGAAAACCTTGTCCTATCTTTGTGGGCTCGTCGCTGAGGACATATTTTATTCGCTGCATTTTACATTGAAAACAACACACCTAACAGACCTTCTTGGGAAATTAATTACTACTCATATTTTTTTAACATACTTAATTTCATCATTATTTCTGTACGCTAGCGGTAGCTACCAAACAGTAATCAATAATTTATATTTTAATATTTTTGAACATAGTTGAACATAACCTACAACTTACAACGTATGTATGTGTCAAGTACATTTTTAAATTGAAACTTATAGTCTGTACCATGTCAGTTGTTGCAGCAATAAATTGTTTGTATTGAGAGTCAGGTACTTTTATTTTATTGTCACGCCAGGAAAAGAGACAGCAGCTACTAATTCATCCCGTAAGTAAAGGGTACGCCCAGAGATTACTGAGCTAGATTACTTTTCTTTCGTCATGAGCACTACACCACAATTTCGGGCTAACCATGCCACAACTACGCTACAACACTGTGCCCTGATTGTAGTTAAAATCCAGTATCACTCACGTTAAGGAAAGAAACCCTCGTAGCACAAAGTACACGAGAATTGACACTAACATGGTAATATTCCAGTATATATCAAAATAAAATGCGAACGAACAGCATCCTTAACAGTTTAGATATAGGACAGCTTCTGGGATCTATAACCTGCCAATCGATCCAACTATATACACTAACAAGTTATATCCTGTATGTCCCAAAAAATGCAAAAAATACCATTTTTGACAGTTTGATTCGAAATTGAAATCTTGAGATTGGGGAGCTATATCCCAACGGAGAAAAATTATGTCGAAAACGATTGCAAAATCTTTTGGACCACTTATGGTCAGCCGAACCCCCTTCAAAGTCTTGACCAAACTTTTCATCGCACGCTATAAACTTTGTTATTATCCGTTTTATTAAGAATAAAATTCTTAATATGATTTTTATTTCATTTTTTTGTCGAAGCAATAGTTTTCCCGTCAAAGGTTTAAAATGTTTATAATAACGATTAAATAATGAGCAATAAACAATTCAATAACTCACTAAATGGTAAAAGATCAGTGTATTGTGGTCCAGCTCAAAATTTCTGATGGACATATAATCAAAATATAATACAATCACTATACAGTAAAACTATATTTCAGTAACTATACAGAATATTCAGTGTACCTAACTTTAGGTGATGATAATATTCGCAAACATATGAAGAAGATTCTTATTTTTCGCAAAACTGGCAGCTGACGCACTCTGAAATGTTAGAAGAAATGTAAATTGACTGATCTAAAGTGGTATTCCCTTAAAATAAAAATAATCATTTTCGACATGCTTCACAAGGAACCTATCACTTTAGTTCAGATAATAATATACACTTTTCTAACGTAATTGGTGATTGATAATGAAACTAAACATTATAATAAGTTTATTTATTCACAAAACAATTAAAAAATAGTCAAACGATACCCAGACATTCTTTATAAATAGCTTATATTAAGAACCATATCATTTACTGGTCAATAGTATTAACAAACATTAATTTAATAAAAAAGTGCGTTTGTCATTCTCACACATTCAAAAATAAGTCAAATTTATTTTTTTAAATCATTTGAAATAAATTTGACTATATTTTGTACGAACAGTTTAAGTGCACCTTCTCTCATTTTTCCAACATCAATGACCTCTTCATGGTTAGGTTTGTCTTTGTTATCGTAATCCGTTATACACATGTTTGTTATTAAACTAAATGCGAGTACTGTTAAGTCACAGTGCCTCGCAGTAATAACTTCATGAACAGTTGACATTCCAACAGTGTCAGCACCTAACATACTTAGCATCCTTAATTCTGAAACTGTTTCAAAGTTAGGCCCACCGAGGCAAGTGTAAACGCCTTCATGGATGATGTCTTCTAGTCCCAATTCTCGAGCGATTTTCTTTGCTTGATTGATTAAATCTCTACTATAAGCTGTGTTCATCGGAGGAAACCTAGGACCAAACCGCTCGTCGTTTGGCCCTTGAAGAGGGTTGTTGCCTGCGAATCCCATGAGGTTAATATGGTCTTTCACTAGCATGATGTCTCCAACTTTATAATTTGAATTTAAACCCCCTGCAGCATTTGTCGCGATGAGGTGACTTACGCCTAAGAGCTTCATTACACGTACTGGCATGGCACACTTCCACAGTGGATATCCTTCATAGTAATGAAATCGGCCTTTCATACACACCACGGGAACTCCGGCAAGATGACCGAAAACTAGTTTTCCCACGTGTCCCTGAACTGTACTTCTGGGGAAATGAGGAATTCTTTCATAAGGGAATTCTATTTTCTCATCAAGAGCATCTGCCAAGGAACCTGTAAAATAAAAACTTTGTACAGAATACTAGAATTTATTTCTTTACTGAAACTTTCCCTTGCAATATATCTACAATTATTTATTTGTCCTTCGAAGTTGTTTCGACATAGTTACAGAGAATCATTGATTTTTCACAACAATAATTTACTGAACGAAAGTTTTAAAGTGTGTAAAAGTATTATTTTCTGATATATGCAAACAAGATATTGTACATAAATGGGAAAATGGTTTCGGTTTTAAATTGGATATTAATAATGAAATGTACTTTGCATAGCTATATTTCAACCAAGAAAAAAATAATATCATTATTTATTTTATGAATTTTGATAATATAAGTTAATTATTGGATTATCAATGTTTTTTTTCGTAATTTTATTTAAATTCATTGACATGTCCTTAAAAAAATACTTGAGATTGCTAAATGTACGATTTTTTTGCAAATTTAGGATATCTACCGTAAGTGTAAATTCAAATTTTCGACCACTTTGTGTTTGTGGATCCGCAAATGGTTGGTATCCGTTTCATTTCACATCTCCCTTCCTCTTAAAACTACATAGAAAATAGTAACGAAACATTTGTCACTTTATAAGCTTCTTTTTGTGCCATACCGCTTTTTTATTAAATATAATACTTTTGGATTTATATACTGATTCGACTTATCAGTGCTAAAATCGCAACATTAAATCAGACAAATCTGTTTTGAAATTCTGTAGTGTATAGAATATATGTTTGATTAAATGCATCTACTTTGTATTTGAATGTTTATTGTGTTTTGCGATGTTTATATTTGTGCTCAAAACAAGTGTTAACTCACTTATTGATTGTATTTATTTGCAAGTGAATTTTTCTAAGTATGTTTGTGTTTATATACTATACTGTAAATTGTAAATAATTTTTCTTTTTTGTTTTCGGTTTCCGAATGTTGGACAGGACTTCCGTAGTCTCTGACACCACGCGGAAATCTCGCCGGCGATTAAAATTACGGCCACTCCCCACAATCTGTGAGGTCAGTGTAAACACGCGAATCGTGTGCCCTAAGTAGTCGAAGGAACCCCAAGATAACTGCTTTCTTTATTTGGCCTGCTAGCCATTCGGCAGATTTCTGGCAGGCCGGTATGGTCTTCATTTGCGAGAGCAGCGTGGGCATGGGCTTCATAGCTCCGAGTACACCGATTATGAAGACTACCATCTTGACTGAGTAGCCTTGGTACAGCACTAGGAGCTCGTACCGGAAGTCGATGGGAAACCAGTAGTTTCAGTATATCCTGCACCTCTCCTCTTCAACAATGGACTCAATATCTCCGGGGACGTAAAGCGGCACTGGTGTTTAGTCTAACCCGTACGAGGGCCGCAGATGGCAGTAGAGCACTCGTACCGCCGCTTCATGGCGGTGGATATAGGCCGAAATCGCTTATACTGAGTATGCAGGCAGACAGTATGAGCGATTCCGGCGCCTGATGGCAGGCCCTGCAGTTGGTATCAGGAACCCCTACATCTACCACAAGACTTCGGTAGTCCAAGGCGTTAATAACACCGTCTTGGCAGGCCACAATGAATCCCTCGGTTTCCGACTTAAGCCCAGCTGACCTTAATTAGGAAAATGTTAGCCTAGTTGATAAACCCAATGTTTCTATGTTCTTATAGAATATACCGTGCAAGGGTTTATCGACATGCTGCCTAAACAGATTTGCCTGTACGGCAGCTTTTATTTGGGTTTTCAGACGGTTTAGCTCAGTGACTGACTCTGGATCAGAACTTTGCCTGTCTCCTCATTTGATGTCGAACACGAGACCAAGTTCATATGAGGCTCTCCCTCACGAATTGCAGGATGTTACATGCTATACTCAGTACTACCCGGCCATGCATACAGTCCAGGTTCAAGAGCCCTTGGCCCCCTCGTTGACGTGGGAGGTACACTCGAGGAACGGACGATCTAGGATGAATGCTCCGCTGAATATTCATCATCTTGCGGGTATCCCTATCTAGCTGGCGCAGCTCATCTACTGTCTACTTTACTACTCCAAAAGAGTAGAGAAGAACAGGAACGGCAAGCATATTCGTAGCAGACACCTTGTCTCCCGGAAAAGTTCCGCTGCTCACCTGATGTCATGGTTAAGCGTGTTCTCCAAAATGGCAGCAATTGTTCTATGTATCTCATTAGTGGTGCTGCTACCGCAAGACATTGGAGCAAGTGTAAAAGTATCTCATGAGATGTTGTGTCGAATGTCTTACGTTAGCCTATCCAGGACATCGATAGATTCCGCTTGCGTTGCACAGAATCCTGTGTGACACAGCGGTTTATCAGCAGGCTGCTCTTACCTGTCATGTCCTTCTTTGCACTACGTTGCTCGTAGATCTGCTGAAAGACCGGAACAACACGTTTTATTTTTTGTGTACCTCTCCTCGCAGAAGGAGTGGAACTCATCTCCTAAAGTAGAAAGCGGCTATTTTTAGTAAACTGCACTCGAATACATTAATCAGCCCGCATTTTATTAATTATGTTAGCATCATCAGAAAGATGCTTAAAACTGAAAATCAGTCTTATTCGTCTTCCGGTGATGATGATATTATTAGCTAAATGCATCTAAAAGTATATTTTAGTATTTGTTAGTAATTCCCTTTGTCTGAAAGTTATTTGTGGCATTCTATGAATATTCTTTCCCATTTTTTGGGTTTTCTACCACATGTATGTATTCGGTGATTTGTTTTTGAAGAGGATAATAATACATGTGGTAGAAAACCCAAGTAATAGGAAATAATAATTCCCTTTGTTGTATTTACTTCAAAAAGAAAGTATTTATTTTAATAGACCTAGGTATTTCGAAAATTATCAAATTAAATGGCAGAGGTAGCATAGTAATTTTTTTTACAAAATCCTACGACGCTATACCAACGATGCGGTAATAAAGTATATACAACATTTTGTGGTTTCAATGTTTCCATTATTTCATCTAATATAAGTTTACCCTTATCGAAAAGTTAGGCTTAATTCAATTTTATTAACCAGATTATTGTCTCAGTATTTTATTTTAATAATGGTACATACTAGGTAGATTTTAAATGTAAATAGTCAAAGAGTATAAAAAATATACAAAATACAGAAATCATAAGTTTGTGTTCTAAATTTCAAAATTTAATTTTTTCAATTTAAATAAACCCAAAGTGATTTTTCTAAATTAAGGTAAATCAAATCAGAAGAGATCAGCAAGTAATATAAAATTTTGTAAAAACAATCAGATTTAATTAAATTACTACCACAACTAAATTTCAATAATGATTTTTGACCTATTTTGTTTACCATTCTGGCAACTAATTAATCTGAGAGGGTGTTATAAGACATCTGTGTATTGGTAACATCAGATATATTTTTGTATTAAAAAAAAAGTAAACTTTTTTTTTGTATTACAACTGTATTGCTTTATACTAAAAAATGCCTAGTTCTAACTCCATAACGATTATCTGTGTCTGGATTTCATACATCAATTCTATATACAATGACATATTCTACAAATGAAAGTAACTATATCGAAATATAGAAAAGAACCGTGACTATAGTTATATGTAAATTTTAGGAAAAAGTTGCATTAAAAAATCGGCAGCTACTGGAAGCGACTGGAACCTCCCCACTCGGGGGATCTTTGAAACTGAAAAGAACATTAAATTGTGTGACGAAACGGCATTAAACGTAATCCGATCTCATCCAAAATCTTTTTAGATCTTCTGGGGCACTAAAAAAACCCTCAACTTAATGAATTTACAACACTCGCGGCTCGTGCTGCAAATTTCATCTATGCGAGTTATTACCTACATTATCGCTCGTTGAATAATACACTATTAAGATATTAACCACTTTAACATCACTTGAACGACTAAGAAAGTCTAGTTATCCTAAATATTACAGATTTGTAAAGCAACAAACCGAAAATTGGTAAAGTGATAATCTATAATAAATTCACCAACGAAGGTACAGAAAGCATATGATATTGATTGTTACATCTACCTTTAAAATTTGTGACAATCCACTGGTGCAGTCACTAAAAGTTACAAATATGCCGAAATCTTATTAACATGACATGGCACCAACGTTATCGGATGACAAAGGATGACAATGACAATCGTCAAAGTTTGCTCATTGCAATCCGATCGCTCGCGGCTGTCTTTGTTAAATGAAACATTAGCATTTCAGTAATTTGACTAGATTTTAGAGGAATATTTGTAGTTTAATTCTTCGATTTGTCTGTATATATATTTTAAAAGGGCACTAAACGTAATCCATTCTACTTCTAGAGCAGTGAAGAAACCCTCACACGTGAATCGACACGTGATGTGACGAGTTTCACGACGTAACGGCTACGCGCATTGACCATGTCACCGATCTATGCTTCATATTTGCTTCGTTTTTAATTTGTTTCACGGAAACCAAATCGAAAGGGTGGAAGTGTGATATATCGTTGAAATCAGAATTTTAACTGATTTTCAATGGTTCCATTGCAAATTGAAAGTAATTATAAAATAAACAACTTGTTGCGTCAAAACGGCACTAAACGTAATCCGATCTCAACCAAAACCTTTTCAGATCTTCTGGGACACTAAAGAACTCACATGCAAAGTTTCATTCAAATCCGTTCAGTAGTTTCGGCGCTATCGTGCTAACACACACATACACACACGGACATTTTTCAAAAACAACTTTTTTGGATTCCTAGGACCTCAAAACGTAAAGATTTGATGTTATCTCAATTTTCGTTTTTGAACCAATTTTAGCAACCTCTCACAATTTTATTGTGGAGAGGTTAAAACATCTATTTATTTATAAACGTTTACCGATTTATAAACTAATCCAATGACGTTTGCAACCATTTTGAATAATTTTCCGGCCCACTTTTCGAAGAATAGTGCCCAATACGATCGCTTTGAAACAACTAAATCATATTACAACTCGGTGTTATTATTACATAACAACAACAACCTCGGGAGAAATGAAAATAAAAAACAATGTTTCACGCATCGAAATATGTTGCAATTTACCAGAACACTTATAAGAATTTGGTAAATTTTCACAATAGAAACAAAAACAATTTCATCACGTTTCGGGTCTCTAAAAATATTGCAAATCAAGGTTATTTTTTTAAAGGGTTATCACTACATGTACACATGCTTCCTAAGTATCGTTGCGTAAAGTGAAACTTCTCATTCATTAGTTTTCTACAGAATTCTGCGTATTTACAAATTACAGTCAATTTAGATTTAATGCATAATAATTAGAATCAGCGATAACTCAATCAAAATATATCGAAGTAAATTTGTAATGCTTTTTGTTCAGCGATAACAATAAAAAAATTATTATTGTCGTTACTGAACGAGCTGTACGAACAATGAAGAGACAAACAATACATTTTCTATACATTTCTGCGATTTATTTATTTTGAAATTAACTTTGGCACAAAATATACAAAGTATAAGAATCCAAAGAGTAACAGCAGATAAAGTAGAAATTTTTTAGTAGTCGTATTAAAATTTGTGGAGAATTGCAATATGTGAAGAAAAATATCTTTTTTGTAACGCGATTTCTTAAAATGGCATTTATTTGACAGTTTCAATGAATCAAAACAATATCATTATTGACAAGTGAAAAATAAAGAAAAAAGTGTGAATTAATATTTAATAATTAATACAACATTTTATCCAACACTTTCATATAAATGCTTTTTCAGTGACACACAATAAAATTATTAAAATGTCATGTCATTAATTTTTTGTCAGTTGTTAATGTCAAAGTCAACAGTGTTTCTTCAAAAATATAAAATGCAAGTAGCTTATTGCTAAGTAGATTCTAAATGGATGTGCCGAGAAAACTGTGGTTGTTATCCATTTTCTTTGTAACCAAGGGTTTGTTTAATAAACATTGTGTAATTAGCATCAAAATGGAAAATTGTGAAAGATATAATATGGAAATTCCGACTAATATTTTGCAAGAAGCCAAAGAAGCTACAGCCAATTTAATTCCAGAAAAGTCCAAAGTAACCTATTTTAAAGAATTACTTTTTTTTTATATTAAAGTTACTCTTCAGTGACTAAATCACTTTACCTCACTAGTGACCTAAAGTACATTTTAACTCACTACTTTAACACACTAGTGACTTATGGGACACTTTATACTTTTAAAATCTCATCAGTAAAGATCACTTTATATGAAAGTGTTGGATAAGGAAATTTTATTTCACAGTGTGAAATAGAACTTCTAATTTCTATGGAAACGGCAATAGAATTTAGTCATTACAAGGTAACTTTGGCAATTTACCGTATTTTTACAAAATTATATTGTTTTCTAATTTCGAATGGCTATACAAATTTGGTTCTTAATTTAACAATGACCAATGACGCTGGCTATAATATTATAAAAAAGTTAATCTTCCTCCAGAAAGCGGTTTCTTATGCAATAATTCATGTTGTTATTGGCTGACTTTAAATTTATTGAATTATTTAATAACAATGACATGTTATTATGATATGCATATCTTCTATTTACGAAATACTTTTTATTGACATTTTCGTTGTCTTTAAAATTAAAAACATTCTTAAAAATACCATTAATCTAGATAAAAATAATTGTAAGACAGATATAAACATTATATAAACGAAGTTCTTATATAATTGTTGGCCATTCTGGTATTCTATTATGATACTATCTGCAGCTTTGGGAAAATAGGTTTTTAGGCATAATTGCATTATTTGAAATTCTAATCATCTTCTGATGATGCTAGCTTGGATGACGAAATGTTCGCCAGTATGTTTTAATATTAGTATTTCCGTTTCTGCATACTCTTGTCAAAGATGGAAACTTCTCGTGCATTTATTTTCTTAAAATATTTCATAACTTTTATATTTACTAGTCGATTTTTCAACACAATAGGATTCTAAGTTCTTGCACATGCGATTTTCCATTATTTAAAGCTAGTATTGAGTTTCAATATTGTCAAATACATTTTACAGTGGTTTGAAAAACCAGAAAGCGGCCATTTTTTGCCTTTGCTCTCTTTTCTAAAAAATCCTCCCAAAATACTTAAATTTTCATCAGTTTCGACTATGTACGACAATTTTATTGGTAATTTTCTGGGTAATGCCTTTCACAATTTCTACAAAAATGTGTTAATAAAATCAGACTATACCCATCTATTTCTACGGGGAGATGACAATTAATATACTGACATTTCTGACTAAATAGGTTGACATGATATATTATATTATTATGATAAGAAGCATAAAGAAAAGGTTACGTCATTAAATATAAAATGCCCATATCGTTTGAATGGAATTGCAAATACCACACTACTAACAAAATTGGTACGAGTAATAGATACAATAAATCTTATATTATTAGTTCATTCAATAACGATGCTCATTAATTTTTATTACTGCCCTATATATCATAGTATTATCGTGTTCTCAAGTATCCAACAAAATTTTGAAAACTTAATTAAGGCAGTACAAGATTATTGAATGAGGATGATTCCGAGAACAAGATAAACAATAATGCAACAACTGAAAATAGTTATGTATTTATTTTAAAACGCAAAATTATTAGGGTAACGTGGGGACGGTTGTTTCAGTGGAAATTAGAGATAAAGGAGCCTACTGTGTACTCTAATAAATTAGGTTATGTTTTCTATTTTAAACTATGGCGATATATAGTTATGATTATTTATTTTGTTTACTGTATATCTGTAATGCAGTTTTTATTCAATTCAAAATGGTTTTTATGATTTTTAGTTTCACTAACGTTTTTCACATGATACTCAGTTTTAATGTAATCATAATATTTATGTACAAGCACACATATATAAGAGTCGATGTATTTAAGCCACATCTCTTTAATTCTTTAATTGCTGATATATTTTATCTTTGAACTTTGCTACTGAGCTGTAGGGGGCAAATTAATTATAGAATACTATGGTTTAATTAAAACGATATAAATTTTAATTAATCGTCCAAAAAAATAATTATAATCTCGTACAAAAAATGTGTTTACACTTGTAAGTACTTATACATAATTCTGATCTGATAGCATGATGTATTAGCAATGAAATATCACCAGTTAATAACTATTGCCATTTAAAGGATCCCAAACCATTTTTATAGGAAATTGACTTTCTGTGAAATTGTCTTAAGACCATAGTAGGATTGCAGGATAAGTATTGGGTAAATGGTAAACTGCCCATGAAGAAATTTAGGTAAATATTTATGTTATTAATTATTATGCATTAAATTACCCAAAGTTTCAATTCCGAAAATGGAGGTGTAAGGGAAAAAATCAGGGCCACAAAATTTTCGATATATTTTTTCTCATATCTCGCTTGATCTTGGTAAAAATATGTGTTGAACTCGAGGATCGAAGGTTTTAGATAATATGACATACTAACAAAAATACTTGTTTTTCGAGCGGATTGAAGTATTGTCGAGTTAAACCTCAGGTTAAACCTTCCTTCGCTCAATTGGAAAGTCCATGAAAATTATTTATTATTCCTAGAATCACAGCAAATTTTGAACTATAAAAATTAAAATGAATTTTTAAGAGGTTGGGAGAAGTACTTTAGGTAGATTTTTTTAATAATGTCTTTTCCCGCATGAGCTTCTGAGAGTGTAACAAATTTTATAATGTATTTCATTAACCTTTCAGTTTTTAACCTTAGTAAGTACTAGAATAATCATAATTTTAAATAATCTGATGCTTAATACATTTGAAGCCGATGGAGTCTAGTTTCTCTCTCTTTTTTTTTTAAATTATTTCCTAGTCCTGGCTCTACTCCGTCTGGTTTTTCCACTGCTACATCGCCTAGTATCGTGGATGTTTGGCTGGTTCTGGGCATAGGAGGTGTCAAGAGAACCCATATCTGACACATTTTATATTTTTGAATCAAGTTATTTTAACTGAATTTTAATTGAATTTAGAGGTTAGTGTGATAAACCCTGTGGTAGTCCCGCTGAAATCAATAATTTTCATAAATCGCCCCAATTATGTAATGTAGGGTTTAAATATTTCAGTACTTCAATCTACTCGAAAAACATATATTTTTTAGTATATAATATTAAACTCAATGCGAGAGTTCAACTCGCATTTAATCGGCAATTTATTGTTTATTATTACTATTGCAATAAATGTGGAAATCTGTTAAATTTTACTGTACGTTATTCACAGCATTTTCTATTTATAGTAATAGTAGGTAGTAATAATAGATATTACTCACATATGCATCTTTTTTTATTTTTGTATATAATGTGTTCTATCTGCATCTAAAAAATATGTAGTGTATGAAAATTTCAATCGATTTCACAGAAAATATTAGAAAATGCTGCTCTTAAAACCCCTACATTTTTTTTCACCGCGCGAATAAAAGTCTGAATGGGCACGACATTAAGATTTATGAGATATGGCTAATCAAAAGTACACAAGTGTCATCATTTTATAGATTTAGATTTTGTTACTCTTAAACCTATAACTTTATGGATAAGTACAAGAATGAAAAGATGTTTTTTACAAATCCATAATGATAGATAGAATAAAAGTTTAAACTTTTTTACAAATTTTTATTAATACAAGTTAATGTGTTACGTTCAGGGTGTTTTGATGAAGGTTCACAAACATCACCCACATGCACTCAAGCGAAAATGGAGGTTCTTCATATAATCATTTTTGAAGAAAGCCTTCCGTGTGCAGACTTTGAAAGGCTCTTTCCGCAACTAGTGAAAGTAATTTTTATTTAATTGTGTTTGTTAATGGTTTAGTTTTTAAATATAAATTAACACAATACTACTACAATACCCATGCCTAAAAAATTAATTTCTAGAATATCAAGCTTTGACATACCTACTAAATTAATTTTTCGTTACAAACGCCTGGCTGTAAAAATGTATTTCAAAATTTAGAAAGGTACAATTTGCCTCAAATGAGCATCTTAATTTCGCATTTGACGCTGTAACTAGGTTTATGCATTTTCACCCAGAAAGTTATTTCTTTGATTTCGTCCATGTACACGAAAAAACGAATGTGCAAGGTAACCGAATCGAATCTATATGTTAATATCCTGAAAAATTGAATTATAGAATAATAGAAAATAAAATTTAATTAAGGGAAATTTGATTACGGAACCGAATATTTTATTTCTTTTAAAATATGACATCTATATACTATATTGCTAATTAATGTATATTGCATAAGAGAACAAAATTGTTATTCTTTATGATTAGTAAAATATTAGGAATTAGATATAATCTGCCGTAGAATCATATATGTACCTTTGAAGTATATTTTCTCCCCTGTGATTACCGCCCTCAGCTGGGTATCGGGCAGTAATTTCACCCGCAGGAGGAAAATTGCACATTCCTCCCTAGGTATACAAATAAGTTTGTCTTCCCTAGAAAGGGCAACATACATTTTACTATTAGGAATTAAAATAGAGTTTTATGAATGTGGTGCAAAGAATTTGTTCATCTTTATTTAAAAAAATGTGGATTTAGTAACGAGATGTTAGTTATTAAATTATAATTTTATATGTAGGCGTTAGAAAAAAAATCTCCCCGGTGATGATAATATTATCTTCATTTATTTAATAACTGGTTGTATTATTGAATAAGCGTGAAAATAAAACATGTGAACCGTTAAATTCCAGATATGCACTTATTTATGAAAAAATGTAATAACCTTCATTCCAATACGCACCCATTCCGGAGCCACAAATAATACCAACAGCTGGTGTAAAGGGTACTCTTCGTTTAAGGAAATTAACAGTTTCAACGATTGCTTCATAAGTGTACCTGTAAAAAATTAAAAACAACGTAAGCCTAATTTTCAGTCTGTTTATAATTTCGTGGAAGAAAGAAACGATAATTTCGATACATTGAAAAATAGCATTGAGTACATAAAATATTAAAACTATACAGGGTGTTCTCAGATAAGATTGTTTTAAATTTTATTATTTTTGATTTGCCGAAAAAAGCCATTCTTTATAAAGAGCTTAGCTTATCGTTGTCAAATTTAAGATAAATTATACAAGGCATTCTAAAAATTAAAAAATATGAAATCAACCTTAATCAGCCTTTTTTGCATTTTTAATAAAATTAATACGAAGAAAAGCTTAAATACGAAGTTTACTTGCAAAATAAGGAAAGACCTGCTCTCAAAACAAATTACATTTTATTCAACTAAGTTGAACACTATTCTACATGTAGACCTCTTACTAGTACACATTTTAAAAAAAAAGTTTTTTATTTCTTTCATACGCAGATGAGATCACATCTTCATTTATGGTTGCAATAATTTGAGGAAGTTAGCAAATTTGTTTTAATACTTAAAATAATAACAAATTTCTTTATTATTTTTATACGAATATTGGTCCAATATCTATAGCATTTATTTATAGAGAGGATCCAAGACTCGAATATGGAGGATGAATTATATCTCATGTTATATGGGGTGGTAAAGTAGGCATAAATCCAAGTTTTGAAAACACCTGAAGTTTGGCCTTACTCCGCCATATTGGAATAATGGTTTCATAAAATATTTCATCTTCCGTTCCTGCTAAATAGATTTTGAAAAAGTAATTTTTGAAAATTTCCTACAACTGTGTCTATTATGCCATTATCATAGATTTAATAGTTTTTTAATTACAGCTCGCGAAAAGTAAGAAGTATGAAAAAAAATCTGGATTTCCTTTTGCTTAAGTCCTATTATATCAAACATTGAAAAATCAACTAAGTTCATCTTACTCATTAACTTTTGCAATGAACAAATGGCTTACATAGCGTCGCAAAATTTTAGGGAACCGCGTGTTGATCCGTATGTTTCGTTTATTCTTGCCGGATGAGCGAAGCGAGAGATATATAGCCGCAACATTCTGAAGCTGTTTATATTTATGGTACTGTCGAGCTTTGTTAACGGCTGTGCTATTAAATTCACCAAGACTCTTTCAACACGCACATCAGTTTCACCTTCTTGAAGCGTCTTTTCGCAAATGAAACAATCACCTATTGTCTCCATATCTACAGAAACACTTTCACGCACATTTAAGTATTATATGTAATAATAACGTATCTGCATACATTTTTATATTTCTTTCCATATTTCCTAAACGTTTTCGATTGTACTATTACACGCACATTTATTCCACAACCGAAGTTTCGAGGAACAAGGCACTCTCAGACTTAACAAAGAGTCTATTTCTGACCCGTGCCTTTTCCTTCTACATATCACAATACTTCAAACATCCGTTCCTAGGGTCGTCTAGAATGAATGGTTTACATAAATTAGTGAGGTACATATTTTATGTATAATTTGAAAACGCATCTTAATGGAAAAAAAGGGGGGAAAATAAATAAAACTCACTTGCATCAAAACTCACTAGACATGCATCTTGTAGGGAAAATTCCGCTCTATAAATTCATTCTTGGGCTTTTTTGTCGTTAAAGTATCAATAACAATTTCCACCATTCAGCTAGTATCCTGCAGCTGCAAAAAGGGTTGCGGAAAACGATGCAGCTGTATTAAGGTTAAAGTTTAAAAAACCCACCGAGAGCTCCCCCTCAAGGGTGGTGTGGAAACGAGGTCAAATTAAAAAAACGCATCTTTGTGGAAAAAAGGGAAAATAAATAAAAATCACTTGCGTCAAAATCCGCTACACATGTATCTTATAGAGAAAATTCCATTATATAAATGCATTTTTCTCATTGAAGTAATCGGTTTTGAGATATTCGCTGTAAAACTTCGTGTACGATTGATTTTTACCTGTGCGGTCCCCAAACTACCCCTTAGTTTAGACAAGGTCAATAGGACACTTTTTATAGAGAATTTAGTGACAAATTTTTATTTCATATACTTTTTTCTGTTCCAATGAACGGTTTACAAGATAAAATTGAAAAACCAGCGTTAAGTTCCCGTTAGTGGTGGCTTTTTGCAAAAAATGGACTTTCCGTTCCTGAATGTGGTGGGAACTTTTCGGATATCTATTTCTAACCCAATCGAGAATACACATCTCAAATATTATTTCTTCATGGTTTTTGAATCTAATTTGCCTGTATTAAGCCTACAAATTCAATTGCCGATGTTAAAACAATTGTTTCACTTGCGCCAAAGAAGCAACTGAAGAAATTATGATCGCAAAATAATAAAAATATCTCAAAAGTCATGAACAGTCGTGCTATAATTCTAAAAATTTGATGAAAGGCGATGACGAATATACGAGAAAAATTTTGGAGCGAATTTCTAATGTACCGGACTTGACCATTGTTGGAGTTCGATATCATGTTGCTCTTCCAAATAATCTGAATTTGATAACGAGAAATAGAAACCCCAATTGAATATTGATTTGTGCATTATACTTCCTGGGGAAGCCACGTTAAAAAACGGGACTTTATCTACTTCTGATGTGGTGTGGAAAGGAATTGCTATAAAGTACTGAATAGGAATACGACCGCTCAGTGTCAATTCATACGACATGAAATGCGATTAATCAACTCTTTATTCGTGTCTTCACATCCACATATATCATATTTTATTTCATGACATTGAATTTCAATGAAACTTGAACTACGAACCTGATGATACGTACTGAATAGACGAAGTAATTAATTTTATGAAAGGTCAGTATTTCAATTTTACGTTATCAGATTGATGTAAAATTTTACGTGAGTGTACTAGGCATCGAATGTGACCATTTACCTTAATATACCTAAAGGGTATTTTCTTTAACTTTGTCCGATTTCAATCGAACACAGATTAGATAAAATTTAGTAAAAAAAATAACAGCAAAATCACAAGAAAGAATATTTTTGAAAAGCTAAATAATAAAGTTGTATATATCATCTAATCATGCCTAACCTGAGTACATGACACCTAACTTACCTTTACATTTTTACGTACCTCAACTCTTAACTAATAATTTTTATGTTTATTAAAATGTTCCATGACCATTAGCCTCGTCATTAGCACATCAACAGATGGCAAATTTCTAAAATCGCCTTTAGCAAAACCAGGCTCTAAAAAAAGCATTGCCCATACAAATGATAAAAGTAGCCCCAAAAACCAATACATTTCATACAAGTGTATTTGCGAACACGAATACTTGCTGCGGGAAGAGAACTGGGGGTCGATTCTCAAATGTCACCACACCGATGTCGTGGACGATAAATACCAGTTGTCTATTGAAATGAACATTTCGTTATTCTCGTTATTCTCTAATGTCGTAGTAGACAATTCTTAATAGACATAATGTAGAGTGGGTATAACCCGTCGACAATCGAATGTCATGATCGACACCATATGTACGCTGCCATAGATAAGAAAGGATAATAATTGACGTGCTCTCTCTACTGCGCTAGGGTGAGAAGTCAAAAACGTTTCTACATCTGTGTTTGTATGGTTATGTTTAACTCAGCACAGAGATTTTTTCGGTTTTCGGTGTTTAATTATTTTCTACAAATATGATGAATGAACACAGAAATTTTAAATGTAGACGAGAATGTGGAAAATAATGAAGCTGCACTACAAAATCATAGAAAATCCATGTGTATGAGAACGGCTATCTTGCCAATTCTAACAAAACTATTTTCTGCGAAATTAATTACATTTCAAGATTTGGCTTCTTAGTTTTCTCCATTGTTTCCAATCTATTTTCGATCATGGTATTGAATTCAGGATCAGTGCTATCTCTTCCCATTTTTTAGCGTCTTTAAATGAAAAATTTGTGGAAGAACTTCCCCGAAATTAGAATCTCATATTCTCGACTTTTCCATAAATCTACCATGTTCTTTTACTGTTGTGAGCAGTAGGACAATTTTTTATTATCTATATGCGAAAGAATGGAAATGCCTAACCTCAAGGAAAAAATTAAATATATTCCCCCCATAGATTTGTGTAATCGGGCCGGGCATATTTTCTTGCCGTCGTCGATTCAAATGCTCTGACGTCACTATGGTCGCGCTACAGATTCAGAGGTGTGGCGAATTTTAGGCATTAATATCTCTATTATTATTTACTTAATCGTCCTAATTTTTTCAGTGTAGCTTTAAACTAAGTATTATAATACTAACAAACTTACTGAAAGTTGAATTTGACAAAATGACCCCATTGTCAAAATATGTACTTATTTTTATTATTAAATATAATAATTTAATATTCCAATGTCAATAATACTATCTGCGTATTTAAGTTTAAAAAAATATATAGAAATATCTAAAATTCAAGTGTTTCAAATTTTCCAGAAAAAGGAATACCATCATCATATGCAGGGTGGGGCAATAGTGCGTCGGACCTCGATATCTCGAGTTCTACGATAGCTAGAAACTTTTTAAAAAATTGTAAGTAAACTAGATAAAAAAGTCTATAACTGGAAATTATTTTCGAACATACAGGGCGAGCCAAGACGAAATTACAGGAATATCAGCATTGAATATCTCCCAACCATTTGGATGTAATGAATTTTTTTGTTGAAATAATGCAATCTGCAGATGGATATTAAAAAAATCACCACAGTCACAATTATGGATTTTAAAAAAAAGTTATGTGAATACCAGTTACGAGACATCTAATCAATGTTTTTGAATCATTTTCATTTCCTAAAAATATACAGGGTGGCCAAAAATTATTTTCCAATTAAGAACATTTTAAATTGAATTTTCTCAATTTCTTCAAATGGAACAACCTGTATATTTTTCGACGATGTGATGTAGAAATGAAAAACGAACATTTTTTGTAAGTACTTTCCTACGGCTAATTGCAACTAATTTCGTTTTATTGACCAATATTACAAAATTCCAAAATTAACTTAAAAAAGAGGTTTCTTCAAATAACTCAATAGAAAAAATTATAATGAATGTTCCACATGTTGCCCATTTTGATTAACGCACATCTCTATGCGCTTTTGAAATGAGGTTCCCACTGTTCCTAAAACTGCCGGTGTGATAGATGTAAAGGCAGGTATTATTCTTTCATTCATATTTTGTACTGTTGTTGGTGTGTCTCTATAAACAATTTCCTTCACATATCCCCATAAAAAGAAATCCATGTTTGTAAGATCTGGGGATCTAGCCATTCCATTTAATGGGTCCATTTCTTCCAATCCATTGATTAGGGTAGGTATTATTTAAGTGGTCTCTAACTGCATTTAAATAATGTGGTGGAGCACCATGTTGCTGAAACCACATCCTATTTCGAATTCTTTCGGGGAGATTTACCAATAATTGTGGCAGATAGTTTTCCAAAAAAATGAATATAAATAGCTCCGGTCAATATACCATCAAAGAAATGTGGCCCTATTACATATTCTCCAATAATTGCTCCCCAAACGTTTATAGACCATCTGTGTTGGTTATCAACTTGCATAAAAAAGTGAGGATTTTCCGAAGCATAATAATGGAAATTGTGCCTATTAACGAATCCAGTTTTATGAAAAGTGGCCTCATTACTGAATAAAATAGTATTGAAGAAGTTGACATCATGTTGCATTTCACCTCTGGCCCAATTACAAAATTGTAGGCGCTTTTGAAAATCGTCATCAGATAATTCCTGGTGCATTTGAATATGATATGCATGTAACTTATCTGTTTTTAAGATTCAACTCACAGACCGTCTACTTATTCCTACTAATGAGCTCACTTCTCTTTGACTAACATGGGAATTATCAACCATTGCCACCACTACAGAAAACTCATTTTCTTCGTTCACAACACGTTTTATTCATTCACTTTTTTATATTCGACATTTCCAGTTTCCAGAAATCTATCAGGAAGGTTTTGGAAGCTGCTAACATCAAGAATCCTTCTTTCAGGATAACGTTGGTGAGAAATTCTATTGCCAAGTAAACAATTTCTGTCTGACTCACCCAAAACAAAAGTCATGTCTACAAGTTCCGCTTTATTAAAATTCATATTGTAAAATTCCAAATATTTTAAATTCAATACAAATTGTAACGACCGATAAGTGTGATAAATGCTTCTTTATACACGACAATTTATACCAAACCGAGGTTTGCTTGTGGAATAACGAAAACAGCAAAAAATGTACAAAAAAACATTACAGTAAAGGACCGTTAAATACTATTTACTCATTTCAATGGATTGGAAGAAATGGTCCCACTAAATGGCCTCATTTCAAAATTGCATAATGACGTGTGTGGCAACACGTCGAACACCTATTATAAATTTTTCTAGTGAATTATTTGAGGGAACCTCTTTTTTTAAGTTAATTATTGAATTTGACACTTATTTATTTATAAAACGAGAATGGTTGCAATTAGCCTTAGGAAATACTACAAAAAAATGTTCGTTTTTCATTTCTACATCACATCGTCAAAAAATATACATTGTGTTCTTACAGGGTGTTCCGTTTGATAAAATTGAGAAAATTCAATTTAAAATGTTTTTAATTGAAAAATAATTTTTGGCCATCTTGTACATTTTTAGGAAATGAAAATGATTCAAAAATATTAATTAGATGTCTTGTAACTGGTATTCACATAACTTTTTCTTAAAACCCATAATTGTTACTGTGGTGATTTTTTTAATATCCATCTACAGATTGCATTATTTCAACAAAAAAAATTCATTACATCCAAGTGGTTGGGAGATGTTCAATGCTAACACACATAGAGACTAGAAAGAGGCTTCAAAAAATGTACCGATATACATAGCATTCCATTTAAAAAAAGGCACTTGGTCCTGTAATTTCCTGTTGGCTCGCCCTGTATGTTCGAAAATAATTTCCACTTATAGACTTTTCTTTTAATCTAGTTTACTTGACATTTTTTAAAAATTTTCTATCTATCCTAGAACTTGAGATATCGAGGTCTGACGCACTATTGCCCCACCCTGTATATAACTTTGTAGGTAAACAAATCTTTCAGTTTCGTGTACGTGTGTAGTTACGGTGGCAATATAATAAAATAAATTAATAATTTTAAAAAACTAAAATAAAAAAATTATAATTAAAATAACTGAAAACAGTGTAGTAATAAAAGCTTTATTTTAAATCGGTTGAAAAATTACAGAAATGTGCGAGATTTAACAGAAGGTCATGACATCATATTGGATTTAAAATAGTGGACCAAGATCTGGACCACGTGATCAGTCAATTGTTGCATTATTATTGTGTAATCAGTTTGAAGGTAGATGTGGCTCACATGATATGAGTTTATACTAGAAGATTATTTCTTAAGGTAGGTGTTGGTGGAAAAAGCTATATTCACTTGTGGAAATAATATATTCTTATGTGTTAATAGTAACGAGGAACTATACAAGTAGTTTGACAAATTATGGTGAATGCGCCGGGAATTGTATCTAAAAATACCAAGTCATAAAATAGATAAATAGATTTTTCGGTCAAATTGGCTAAAACCTTTTATACACAAAGTTTGTGTCTTCCTGATCAAAAAACTTTTATTGGTATACTTTTGGAAACGGCTCCTCTTTGACTTCCAATATATTTGTAAATAAAATATTATAATATTTGTATATTTTTTTATCTAGTAGAATCGAGTTAGGTCCATGAGACCTTTTAATCAGAAAATCGAAATCTACAACATATTAAAACAATAAACCATCGATTTTGTTCATTTTCGGTAAAAATTTACCAAATAATGGTACTATTCGCCATTTTCATCAACTGTGTTACTTCCATAACGAGGCTATATTTTTTATAATAGCAGTTAGTGTTTTTACATCCACTGTTATTATTATTTGGACGATAACAAACGATGAATTTAAAACATTTTGATTTTTAAACAATCGTGGCTTGGTACCACGATTAGTGCTAGAAACACATCTATATCAACAACAAGGAGACGGAAACTTTAAGTCAAGATGACTAATTATTTTTAATAATCGATAGAAATTCTAAACAATGAATATTTTCGTTTGCAAAAATATCGCACAATTTTATTTCCAAATGATTATCGTTCAACGCGCATTCTATTGACTAGAAAAACTTTTATTGTGAATGATCATTTTTAATTCAAAAATCCATTTGTTTATAAAAAATTTAAAAAAAAGAATATTAAAAAGTAAAAAAATCTGTTAAAATCAACGTAAATTGCTTTCAAAAAGGTACAATTTAAAAATGAATACATTTGGTAACAAGTGACATATAATTTTAAATTTTGAATAAAAATAAATAATTTGGCCGTTAAAATAAATATTTATCGTATTTCGTGTGATAGTTTTAGTCTACTAGTAACATATATCCACTAAGATTAGTCATAATATATTAAGTGTTTACAAAGATACGTTAATTTCTGTTAAATCTCTAAATCTCTACTTATTTACAAAATAGCTAACAATTTGATTCACTTTTCGCACTTCTAGAATTGTTTGAAATTTTATCGCAAATCTTGCAGTTTTTTGACCCGTGTAATATATGTACCTACTTACTTTGATATCCTGAACATGTAAAAACCAGACTCATGTAAGATAGTTCCTTTTTGGGTGGAGTCTATTTTGGCCTCCATTAGTTCAAACGTTTGCTAAAGCTTTAACGTTAGCATAATTTTTGTTACAATTCAGTGCACAAGTATTTGTAAATTTTGCGGACATATGAGACGACGATCATTGCAATACGTTTCTATCTATTTTAGCTCTAACTCGAGCGCGAGTTCTTAATTTTTAACAGCCTTAGGACTGGATTAAATATTCAAAGGCTTCATTATTTTAGCCAATATAAAAACACTAAAAATGCAATTCTGCAAAATATTCTAAGAGCAACAATAAATAGAATTTTGTTGCTATACTACATGAAAAACGAAAATTTCAGTACAACACGTAGAACATTTTCATTCCGTAATATAATGCTACTGAAATAATGACTAAATCACAAAACAATCTATTAAAACTTCATGAATAAGGAAAATTTCAGAAAAAATAACATTATTGAATGAAAAACAAAATTCTAGTAATACAAAAATAATTGGTATACAAATTAGATGATTGAAACTTTATTTCAAAAATATACGTAGGAATGCTGTATTCAAAGTACCTAATATAAAAACTTACAACAGAAAGTCACGAAAAAAATTAATATAGATATGTAATATTTCTATAAATATGTTTCAAAATAAACCACTTTCCTATGGGATGTTGCACAAAATTTGAGATAGAATTTGAAAAATAGTTGTAAATGTAAATTTACGAAAAATGAGGGATCGTGAAATGTACTAACTGATTTTACAAGAAAAATTAGAGAATGGGAAACTACGAAATCAACAAAAAAGTTTCACTTTAACCTTTTCTATGTATTAATTAAGAAATTATTAACGAGTGTGAAAAGTTTTTCCGGGTTTTTCACTAAATCAATATTTAGATTTAGATATGTAGCTGATTACACATAATAAATATAAATAATAAAATAGTATTTCTGGCAAATTTCTAATCTTATAAATCTTACTTGTCATTATCTGTATGAATCACATGATTTTCATAAAATTCTTCATCAGTCTTATCTAATCTTAATACTTTGTCGATATTTCCGTTCATCTTTACTTCGGTTTTCATGTTCATGTTAATTTAACCTTCACTATTTACTATATTGACACAGAAATTTAACTAACCGAAAGAGTGCAAGTAATCGATTTATATATGAGAAAAAAAATAAAAATATCAAAATAAGATAAGAATGGATAAAGAGTGTCAAACGTCAGAGGCATTGCATATTGTTTGTTTCTCTCACTGATTTTCTGTTTATAACTTTTATCTATCCAAGTTTCATAATTTGACCTATACAATATTCCACAAATTAAACTGTAATAAATTATCTATCTATAATAAATCAATCCAAAATATTAGTTTCCCAAATAATCTAATAGGAAATAGTGCTACAACTTAAATGAAATAAGTTAGGTTTTATGTTTTGAAGATTTTTGTGACATGTCCTCGAAGTTGTATGGATATTTATTTTGATGAGACCCAAAAACTGAAATGTAAGTTCTTGCAACACAATCCGCATTCTCTTGCTAGGTTGTAAAGTGTGTAATAAAACGACAACACTTATATTCACCTATTCTCAACATTTTCAAACATTTTGCTCTTTAGACTTTGAATAGTTCTGTGTTCAGCAATTTAACATACTATTTACCACATATTTCTTTGTTGAATTTTCGAAGAAACCAAGTACCAATTCAAAGGTATAAAGTTATTGCAACAGTGGCAGATAAAGAAAAATACACGAGAACACTGAATTTTTTAGGAATGATTCCTTATACTGAATACCTATATGAAAACGGATCATCGTTTCTCCACAGTTGCTTTTTATACTATTTTGAAATAGAAATGACGGATTCATTTCAAAGTTTATTACATTGTATATATAAACCAATATAAGCATCAATGGTAAAGTCATTTCATATGCAGATGATACTGTGTTAATTTTTAGTGGAACTTCCTAGGATGATACAAGGGATCGAGTAAAATCAGGGGTCAAAAAAGTAAAGATTGGCTACACACCTATAAATTAGCATTAAATATAAGTAAAATAAATTACATTGTTTTCTCTATAACATCTCCAAATCGTCATGATTATAACAACATAAAAGTAAGCAACTTAAATGATATAATAAAGGAGACCACAAGTACCAAATACTTAGGTATAGTTATTGACATAAACCTAAAATGGGACTGTTATGTAACATACTTAACACCTCATACACAAATTTCACCTTTTTAAGCAATTTTTAAGTCAAAACCTGTTACTAACAGTGTATCAAACATTGATTGAGTCTAATATTCGCCATGGAATAATAATATGGGGTGGTCTTTACAATAATGCTGTAAAACCGTCATTGGTAGCACAAAATACAATACTGAAAAATAGGCTATATTCAACAAATTTACTATACACTCATAGAATATGCAATGTTCGTAGCTTATTAATCATTTCAACTTACTGTTTTGTACATAATCACACAAGAGTTAAAATGATGATGATTAATTGTTTAAATTAATCATTGCCATGTCAATCAAAATAGAATAAATCAACACTTAACCATACCAATAAGTAGAAAGAACATAAATAAAAAATTTATAAATTATTTAGGACCTGAATTCCATAATCTTCTTCCATTAAATATCAAAATAATAAGCATTATAAAAAAATTCTGGAGCGTCTGTAAATTGTATGTTGTACATAATTATAATTCCTTTGCTCAAATTTTGTAAAAAATTAGAAGTTCTCCATCACAAGTTTTCTCTAATATATAAAATACCTTTCACGTCGTTTTTAGTATCTAAATCATAATCTTCATTATTTTTTTTTTTAACCTAATTTAAACATACAGTACATACAGGCAGTTATGGCTCATAATTGCCTAGGTACCTAAAATTGTTTCTGTATACCACTTAAACAACATAAATGCATGGTGCACAAATAAAGAAAACTTAATTTGTTAAGCTCAAAAAACCGGCGTAAAACTATATGTACCACAAAGTACAGTATGGGAACATAGTATCACTTTAAAGTAGCGGCAAAGCTGTAACTACCATAAATTGCCTGTACAAAGTTACCGTTGCTACTTCACAGTTACATATGTGATTTTACGACTACTATCTAGATTATAACCTCACATATTGTACCATAAGTTTTCTTTTCTTCAGTATTATATAGCAGAGAAGATAGGTGCACATTTCTTATAAGAAAATGTTAATCACTTAATATCGGTCCATTATTTTGAAAGGAGTATGGGTTTTAGAGACCAAGCTTGCTTTTGTAAACAGACGTCATTGTTTTTGATAATTACATTGTTGGTTAATTCTCTCCACTACACAATAATAATAATAAACACCACATAAATTAGACAACCCCCAATTCCAGAAGCCACAGGCTTATGCGAAAGAGGGTTACACATTGAAAAAACGCGATACCCGTGTGATTAATCCGCAATTGCCACCTCGCGCTTTAACCAACGCGGCTATCGGCCAGACAATGATACACAACATGAAAGTGTATTAATGTTGGGCATTAGACGTAGATTAGTTTTTTGGCAGAAGTATATGGAAAGGTCGCTAAGAATAATTTTATTCGTTCGAACTTAAAATGTTTACAAAAATATTAAATAACACTGATTGTATTTTCTGGAATAAGCGCGTGCTACCATCGTTTGTCACCTTCTGTTTTGAAAACTTTGACGTCATCTCACTGATAACTATGGCATCCCTAATACCGTGAAACCTACCTCTACACATATAACTATAAATTAACAGGCAACGTGGTAACTACGTGGCAGCGATTGTAAATTTGCCAAAAGAAGTTATTTATACTTCAAAGTCGATAATTTAGTGGCAGTTACTTATTCAAGGTTTTCCTGTCAATTACTGTTTTTTGGTGCCGGTTGGGTACCGTCTTGACAACACGTGAAAAATGTCAGTAAACTTCCATACCCCATACAGAATGCGGTCCCGGGACTCCTTGGCCTCAGCCTAACACTCAAGCCCTGAACCACTGAATCGGTTACAGTTTCTTTAAAAAAAAGTTAGTGAATAATAATAAACCGGAAATTATCGTAGTAAATATAAATAAAGTTTTTTGTATAAAAGATATAAAGCTAGAGTACATACCAATTTTGAAATTTTGGTATATCATTTATGACACAAATATTCCAACTTTGCACTTATTAAGTGAAAATCGGAAGTAATAACAACTTTCTATTTTTAAATAGCATCCTGTATATATTTTTGCACATTTAGATCACATGAAGTTGTGATTACAACGAAGTATTACAACTAGGTACTTGTTTTCAAAATGGCCTCACAAATTCTAAAAAAGTGAAGTGCTAAGTTGGCTATTGCAAGACAGCCTTTTCAAGAATTTACTCAGTCAGTAGGCTTTGAATATGATATATTGCATTTATTTTTATTATCGAATTTCAATGACAGTTTATTTTGTGCAAAAATCGCTATTTTGAATTGAAACACAATTTTTGGAAAAAAAAAGCAAATTCAATTTTTTTAAATGGTAACCATAATATTTTTACTTACACTAACAAAGCCCAAAACATCAACCTTTTATTTGATGTACAATACCTCTAGTTGGTATTAATTTAATTTGAAATTATTGAATTTCTGTAGATGTTACCTTTCAGTTATTTAATGAAACCAGTGACAAACTGACATTTACCAATTAATATTATTAAAAATATATACATGGAGATAAAATTGACAGAATGTATTAATAATTGTTTATAAGACGGGGAGAACAAAATTATAGTAATTGTTCAAAATCCATTCCTTCAACTTCAGTACATTTTTGAACTCTACTGATGGTTCTCCTTTACTCGTTCTAACATTTGAATAGTTATTGTTGCAAAAGCTTCGAATTTTGATTTCCAATTCCTAGAGGTTCTTGATGAAGATGAATAAATTCGTTCTTTGTCAAAAATTAGAAAAATCCCTAGAAGTTAGGTCAGGTTTTCTGACAGTCTATCTTGTTGGCCCATATGTCGAAATTACTCTATTTTAAAATCTGTGTTCTAAATGATTAAAGACAACTCGAAGGTTATGTGACGGAGCCTCATCCTGTTGGTTTCCAGTTTCGTTTCCCAAGAAGTTCAGGTACTTAATTCGTTTTAAAGTCCCCTGAAATAAAATAGGAACTGTGATCCTAGTACCCACAATTCCTACCCATACATTCATCCCAAACACCTCCTGGTGACTTCCTTCTCTAAATTCATTCTCAATTTTCCTGAGACCAGTAATGCAAATTATTTCTGTTAAACATGGCATTGTTAGTAAAACAGACTTTCATCTGTGGGCAGGATTCTGAGAAAATGTTTCTATTTTCTAGTAACCATCAGTTACAATATTGAACTCTCCTACCTAAATCAGCTTCATATAAGTGCTGATGAAGTTGATATTTATAGAATTTATATCTCAATTTTTCTAACAGATTCTCGGCGAATTTTAAAAACACTTCCAATTTCACGTGTAATTGTAGTTTTATTAATTTCCACGGATGCCAAGATATTCATCTCTGTGACCTCGTTAATAATAAACGGATTTTAATCTGTCTCATTTGGCTGGGCCGTAAATTTTTCTTCTAAAATCGTGAAATATTTTCTACAATGGTGATGCCTTCCAGGATACGGCTCTGCATGTAACCTTTCAGCTTGATATGCATTTCTTTCTGATTCATCCTAAATAAGTAACATATCCATCTTTCCATTTTGGATAAATACTATCATTTTGTATTTTAAAAAAAATAAAATAGTTATATTAGCAAATAAACCACAAGCAAATTAAAAAATCATTACAGAAACTTTACAAAATAATAACTTAGGCAAATGCTTCAAAAGAAATGTCATTGCGTCTTGGCTTGTTTGTAAAATTTAATACATACATCGGTTTCATTAAATAACTGAAGACTAGCATCTACAGAGATCCAATAATTTCAAACTAAATTAGTACCGAAGCTAGAAGTACTATACATGAAATGAAAGGTTAATGTTTTGGTCTTTGCTGATGTAAGTAAAAATATATGGGTTACCGTTAAAAAAAATGAATTAATAATAAAAATAATTTGTTTTTTAGAAAAAATTATATCAATTCAAAATGGCGATATTTGAACGAAATGAACTATTGAAATGCGACAATAAAAATAAGGTACTATATCATATGTAATGCCTACTGAGTAAATTATTTATTTATCTATAGTCACAATAATTGACTGGGCCATTGGCACAACCCCAATGTTTCGAAGTAAGGATCTTACGGTAGGTACTCATTCGCTTTTAAACTTTCTAATTAACAATATTTACCTAATTAAGTTTAAATCATAAATGATAAGAATCTTTCATATATTTATATATTATGTTATCGTTTAGGTTTTCGCGGGTTTTAAATGAAGTGTTATTGTACTTCCAGGTGCTCTCCCGCGTCGATGGTCGACTCCTCCAGGAGTCACGGTTGTCTGAACGACGTTTCGGCAGCATCTCATCTGCCATCTTCAGGTTCTCACTGAAAGCTGCCTACCGCTGCTCCTGACGTTCTACGCGTTGTGCGGCTCCTTATACAGGCTGTGGTCTAGGCCGCGCATGCGCGACTGATTACGTGTCACTGGTCCCCTACTACTTATGGGAGGCGTAGCGGACGGCTGAGCCAACCCAACAAGTGGCCTCGCTGAAACGTCAGGCTCCACGTGACTTCTCGTTGGTAGTTGGGCATCCTCGTGTCCAATTGTTACCGTAGAACGCCGAGGCTCTCTCTGATTGATCAGCGCTCGGCTCTGAGCCCTCGTGATAGGTCCACTTAGGGCAGGTTGCTGTGTTTCTTCACCATTTGTCAATGCTTGAACGTACCTCCTCGTGATTGGTTCATCCTCGGTGGATCGTCGTGTGTTTTCTGTTACGTATCTTTTTACAAGAGCAGGCTTCCAAGAACTGGGTAATCTCTGCGTATCATCTCGTTTATTAAGATTTTGTGATCTTTTTTCGATCTCTATGGTCTCTCTGGTGATCCTTGACCTATAATGCTCAATATTAGCTACTGTTCTGGTGTTGTCGAAGTCTATTTTGTGTCTTGTGGATTTTATATGCTGTGTTAGGGACGATGTTTTCTCCTCTTTTCGTACTGCATTCATATGTTATCTCTTTCTTACACTAATACGTCCTTTGGTCTGTCCTATGTATGATTTATTGCAATCTTGGCACGGGATTTCGTATACACCTTGGTTTTCTAGGGTAGTTTTTGATTACGGAGGACTGGACTGATTTTTCGATCTGTTTTAAATATTGTTTCTAGGTTATGTTTACGTGGAAGTTTGCCAATTTTATCTGTCGTCCCTTTCACGTAAGGTAGATATGCTTTTGCCACTGGTTTCTTGGATTCCTCATGGGCTTTTTGTCTGTATGGCCCCTGCGACTTCTGCATTGTGTACCTCGAAAATCCATTTTTCATTAGTGCTTTCTGAAGTGACGACATCTCTTCGTTGATATGGTCGACGTCTGCCAACCTCTGAGAACGTGTCGATGGTGATGTGATGCCGCATTTAGATATCTGTCCGTGTGAGTGAGTTTTCTGTATACTGTGTGACCTAGTGTCCTGTCTTGTTTCTTTTTCGCTAATACGTCTATAATGGAAGCCTGCCTTCTGTTTCTACCTCCATGGTGAATTTGATCTTATCGTGAATGCAATTCAGGTGGTCTAAGAAACTATTTAGTTGTTCTCTTCCATGAGTCCAGATTACGAATGTATCTTCCACATATCTCAAGTAAAGTTTTGGTTTGAGTGGTGCCGTTTGTATTGCACGAACTTCTAGGTCCTCCATGAAGAGATTAGCGATGACTGGAGATAACGGTGAACCCATCAGTGCTCCTTCCGTTTGCTTGTAGCGCTGATCATTGTATATAAAGTATGTGTTGTTTAAACAGTGTTTAGTTATTCTAAGAATGTTTTCCTCTGGATCATATTTTCGTTTGATCAATCCGAGTGACTCCTCTATTGGTACGTTAGTGAATAGTGGCACTAAATCGCTCACTAGAATATCTTCAGGTTGGACAATCTCGTTGTTTAGTAACTCGATAAAATGTTGTGCGTTTTTCACATAAGACTTTGCTTTTTCCGCTAGTGGCTGCATCTGTCTAGCCAGATATCTCGCTAACTCCTGTAACGGTGACCCTACAGAGCTAACAATAGGTCCTTCCTTATAGATCTTGGGTAGGCCATATAATTTGGGACATCTTGAAGATTTCTCTCTCGGTATAATCTGGTTTTTCACCTGATCGTCGATAGACTTTTTAATTTTGGATTTGGTGGTCTTCTCCAGGTACGTAGTGGGATCTGTCGTAATCGCTTGGTATCCGGTGTCATCAGTAGTTTTTCTATTTTACTGTGGTAGTCCTTGCTATTCATTGCTACAGTGGCGTTGCCCATATCTGCTGCCAAAATCAGGATGTCCTGATTTTGTCGTAATGTTTTCAATGCAGTTAATTCGTCACGTGATAGTTTTCTCTTTGGCGGCTTTGCTGCTCTCAGTATACGTGATGCATCTTGGCGTATAGTTTCAGCTATGTTGTTATCCATGTTATAAATTGCTGATTCTACTCCACAAATTATATCTTCTACTGGAACACGAGCTGGTGCGATTGCGAGGACATTTAAAGCGACCTCATCAAGGGGATAGTTGAACAAGTTTTGGGCCACACTTGTGGGTTCTAGCGCATCGACTTTCTTAACTGGCTTCTGTTGGAGTTGGAGGCGATCAAATTTCCTCCTCTGTTTCTCCGTACATAAGGTAACGTCATTCTCGGCTCGAGACTCTGCAAGTTGGTTGATAATAGGCCATAATGTAGGATGTATGATACTGCTCAAATATAGGTGCACATCTAGTAGCTGTTTATTAATCCTATCCAATGTACGTCTCGTATCATGAATGGATTCCCTAAGTAATGCGAAACTGGTTCTTCTGAGAATCCTTTTAGTATGATGGTCATTTCTATGGAACGTCAGCTGCATACATTTTGGAACGATGTTTTCATCTCTGCAGCGTTGTAGGAATGTAAGGTTGCAAAGAAGTTTCCCTCTTTTTGACCTCAATTTCTCAAAGGTTCTGTTCTGGTGGAATGTCTTCTCCCCGTAGAGACATATTATGTTGTTTTTTTAGGTTTTCGCGGGTGTTAAATGAAGTGTTATTGTACTTCCGATTGCTCTCCCGCGTCGATGGTCGACTCCTCCAGGAGTCACAGTTGTCTGAACGAGGTTTCGGCAGAACGTCATCCGCCATCTTCAGGTTCTCATTGAAAGCTGCCTACTGCTGCTCCTCGTATAGGAGTATACGAAATACCGTGCCAAGATTGCAATAAATCATATATAGGATAGACCAATAAGACGTATTAATGTAAGAAAGGAAGAACATATGAATGCAGTACGAAAGGAGGAGAAAACATCGTCCCTAGCACAGCATATAAAATCCACAGGACACAAAATAGACTTCGACAACACCAGAACAGTAGCTAATATCGAGCATTATAGGTCAAGGATCACCAGAGAGGCCATAGAGATCGAAAAAAGACCACACAATCTTAATAAACGAGATGATATGCAGAGATTACCCAGTTCTTGGAAGCCCGCTCTTGTAAAAAGATACGTAACAGAAAACACACGACGATCCACCGTGGACGAACCAATCACGAGTAGGTACGTTCAAGCATTGACAAATAATGAAGAAACACAGTAACCTGCCCGAAGTGGACCTATCACGAGGGCTCAGAGCCGAGCGCTGATCAATCAGAGAGAGCCTCGGCGTTCTACGGTAACAATTGGATACGAGGATGCCCAACCATAAACGAGAAGTCACGTGAAGCGTGACGTTTCAGCGAGGCCACTTGTCGGATTGGCTCAGCCGCCCGCTACGCCTCCCATAAGTAGTAGGGGACCAGTGACACGTAGCCAGTCGCGCAGGCGGGCCCTAGATCACAGCGTATATAAGGAGCCGCACAATGCAGAGAACGTCAGTTCAGTTCGAGCAAAGAGGAGCAGCGGTAGGCAGCTTTCAGTGAGAACCTGAAGATGGCAGATGAGATGCTGCCGAAACGTCGTTCAGACAACCGTGACTCCTGGAGGAGTCGACCATCGACGCGGGAGAGCACCCGGAAGTACAATAACACTTCATTTAAAACCCGCGAAAACCTAAACGATAACATAATATATAAATATATGAAAGATTCTTATCATTTATGATTTAAACTTAATTAGGTAAATATTGTTAATTAGAAAGTTTAAAAGCGAATGAGTACCTACCGTAGGATCCTTACTTTGAAACATCGGGGTTGTGCCAATGGCCCAGTCATTTATTGTGACTATAGATAAATAAATAATTTACTCAGTAGGCATTACATATGATATAGTACCTTATTTTTATTGTCGCATTTCAATAGTTCATTTCGTTCAAATATCGCCATTTTGAATTGATATAATTTTTTCTAAAAAACAAGTTATTTTTATTATTAATTCATTTTTTTTAACGGTAACCCATATATTTTTACTTACATCAGCAAAGACCAAAACATTAACCTTTCATTTCATGTATAGTACTTCTAGCTTCGGTACTAATTTAGTTTGAAATTATTGGATCTCTGTAGATGCTAGTCTTCAGTTATTTAATGAAACCGATGTATGTATTAAATTTTACAAACAAGCCAAGACGCAATGACATTTCTTTTGAAGCATTTGCCTAAGTTATTATTTTGTAAAGTTTCTGTAATGATTTTTTAATTTGCTTGTGGTTTATTTGCTAATATAACTATTTTATTTTTTTTTAAATACAAAATGATAGCATTTATCCAAAATGGAAAGATGGAAAGGTTACATGCAGAGCCGTATCCTGGAAGGCATCACCATTGTAGAAAATATTTCACGATTTTAGAAGAAAAATTTACGGCCCAGCCAAATGAGACAGATTAAAATCCGTTTATTATTAACGAGGTCACAGAGATGAATATCTTGGCATCCGTGGAAATTAATAAAACTACAATTACACGTGCAATTGGAAGTGTTTTTAAAATTCGCCGAGAATCTGTTAGAAAAATTGAGATATAAATCCTATAAATATGAAGCTGATTTAGGTAGGAGAGTTCAATATTGTAACTGATGGTTACTAGAAAATAGAAACATTTTCTCAGAATCCTGCCAACAGATGAAAGTATGTTTTACTAACAATGCCATGTTTAACAGAAATAATTTGCGTTACTGGTCTCAGGAAAATTGAGAATGAATTTAGAGAAGGAAGTCACCAGGAGGTGTTTGGGATGAATGTATGGGTGGGAATTGTGGGTACTAGGATCACAATTCCTATATTATTTCAGGGGACTTTAAAACGAATTAAGTACCTGAACTTATTGGGAAACGAAACTGGAAACTGAAAACCAACAGGATGAGGCTCCGTCACATAACCTTCAAGTTGTCTTTAATCATTTAGAGTACAAATTTTAAAATTGAGTAATTTCGACATATGGGCCAACAAGATAGACTGTCAGAAAACCTGACCTAACTTCTAGGGATTTTTCTAATTTTTGACAAAGAACGAATTTATTTATCTTCATCAAGAACCTCTAGGAATTGGAAATCAAAATTCGAAGCTTTTGCAACAATAACTATTCAAATGTTAGAACGAGTAAAGGAGAACCATCAGTAGAGTTCAAAAATGTACTGAAGTTGAAGGAATGGATTTTGAACAATTACTAAAATTTTGTTCTCCCCGTCTTATAAACAATTATTAATACATTCTGTCAATTTTATCTCCATATATATATTTTTAATAATATTAATTGGTAAATGTCATTTTGTCACTGGTTTCATTAAATAACTGAAAGGTAACATCTACAGAGATTCAATAATTTCAAATTAAATTAATACCAACTAGAGGTATTGTACATCAAATAAAAGGTTGATGTTTTGGGCTTTGTTAGTGTAAGTAAAAATATTATGGTTACCATTTAAAAAAATTGAATTTGCTTTTTTTTCCAAAAATTGTGTTTCAATTCAAAATAGCGATTTTTGCACAAAATAAACTGTCATTGAAATTCGATAATAAAAATAAATGCAATATATCATATTCAAAGCCTACTGACTGAGTAAATTCTTTGAAAAGGCTGTCTTGCAATAGCCAACTTAGCACTTCACTTTTTTAGAATTTGTGAGGCCATTTTGAAAACAAGTACCTAGTTGTAATACTTCGTTGTAATCACAACTTCATGTGACCTAAATGTGCAAAAATATATACAGGATGCTATTTAAAAATAAAAAGTTGTTATTACTTCCGATTTTCACTTAATAAGTTCAAAGTTGGAATATTTGTGTCATAAATGATATACCAAAATTTCAAAATTGGTATGTACTCTAGCTTTATATCTTTTATACAAAAAACTTTATTTATATTTACTACGATAATTTCCGGTTTATTATTATTCACTAACTTTTTTTTAAAGAAACTGTAACCGATTCAGTGGTGCAGAACTTGAGTGTTAGGCTGAGGCCAAGGAGTCCCGGGACCGCATTCTGTATGGGGTATGGAAGTTTACTGACATTTTTCACGTGTTATCAAGACGGTACCCAACCGGCACCAAAAAACAGTAATTGGCAGGAAAACCTTGAATAAGTAACTGCCACTAAATTATCGACTTTGAAGTATAAATAACTTCTTTTGGCAAATTTACAATCGCTGCCACGTAGTTACCACGTTGCCTGTTAATTTATAGTTATATGTGTAGAGGTAGGTTTCACGGTATTAGGGATGCCATAGTTATCAGTGAGATGACGTCAAAGTTTTCAAAACAGAAGGTGACAAACGATGGTAGCACGCGCTTATTCCAGAAAATACAATCAGTGTTATTTAATATTTTTGTAAACATTTTAAGTTCGAATGAATAAAATTATTCTTAGCGACCTTTCCATATACTTCTGCCAAAAAACTCATCTACGTCTAATGCCCAACATTAATACACTTTCATGTTGTGTATCATTGTCTGGCCGATAGCCGCGTTGGTTAAAGCGCGAGGTGGCAATTGCGGATTAATCACACGGGTATCGCGTTTTTTCAATGTGTAACCCTCTTCCGCATAAGCCTGTGGCTTCTGGAATTGGAGGTTGTCTAATTTATGTGGTGTTTATTATTATTATTGTGTAGTGGAGAGAATTAACCAACAATGTAATTATCAAAAACAATGACGTCTGTTTACAAAAGCAAGCTTGGTCTCTAAAACCCATACTCCTTTCAAAATAATGGACCGATATTAAGTGATTAACATTTTCTTATAAGAAATGTGCACCGATCTTCTCTGCTATATAATACTGAAGAAAAGAAAACTTATGGTACAATATGTGAGGTTATAATCTAGATAGTAGTCGTAAAATCACATATGCAACTGTGAAGTAGCAACGGTAACTTTGTACAGGCAATTTATGGTAGTTACAACTTTGCCGCTACTTTAAAGTGATACTATGTTCCCATACTGTACTTTGTGGTACATATAGTTTTACGCCAGTTTTATGAGCTTAACAAATTAAGTTTTCTTTATTTGTGCACCAAATGAATTAAATTAACGCTCAATAATTAGTATCAAGTTCCAAAGTAGAATAAAAAAATTTAACACCTTGGATGTTATATTCTCGTATGGAGTTAAATATATTGAAGACAATGTTTTGTTTAAAAATGAAAATTTAAGTAGCGCGTGGTATGATCTGTTCGTACCATTATATATGACAATAATCTTGCATTCGTTTTAATTTTGTCACTCAGACCATCGGAAAATTGTACAAATATGGCTTTTTAATAATATTAGTCTTACGGCATTCAATTAAGTTTCTGAGTTACGGAAACAGACAAGCTCATGTGAAAATAAAATATAAAAATATACTGAAGCGCATCGCACCCGGGTACCTATTACTTAAAAATAATTCTTATTTCCATTCGAAATTTGTGCAAATATTAATTTTATAGCAATGATTAAACAGAAATTATTTTTACAAGTCATTAAATTCCATACATAATAACGGCCGTATTTTAGGCGCCCTGCGTTTAAAGTTTTGGCCATAATTTCAGACAAATGTCAAGTGGCGCTTTTAAAAATTTCTTGTAAACACAGTTATTATTTCTTATCTAACACTTGGAAATTTTAAAACACGAAACCCCATTAGTGAAGTCAGGAATATGTTGAGGGTTGTACATAAGCTAAGGCAAAAATGAATAGGACAACATTGTATATGAACATAGGAAAGAGACCGACGCCCAGTGTCCAGAACTAGATAGCGTTAAGAACTGAATAAAAGCCGGACGACGCGCTGCAGAGAGGCAGAAATCATTGATGGGAGCTCGTCTTCGAGCCTTTACAATTGAACTTATATTCTGGTTTCGGTGATAATATGGTTAATGGGGGTATTTGTGGTATTATAAGAAACATTAAATTTTTATGAAATGTTAACTTTGATTTTTAGCAAGAAAATAGGATATTATTATATTACAATTTGCTCGGTTATTATTTTCAGTAATGAAGTTAGGGAAAGTTCGCCTGCTGAATATTTTAATGGGGAGATTTACGTTTGCTAAATAACAAGTTTATATTATACTTCAATTGAGGTATTATCGATGGCTTACCGTATGCCTATATTGATACGTAAGATTTCACAAGAATGTTTTGCAGTTCAAATCATTTTGCGAGGTCTCTCACCGGAGATTACCTGGTTTCTATGATTTTTTAATAACGATCCGTTACTATAATTACTTTACAAACTACAAACTGTATAGGCCAGCGGTTCCGGTACCTTGCTTATATTATTAGGAGGTTACCTTTCGACGAAGCTCTAAACCGGGGCGTCTGTCTGTTTAAATTACATCGACTAAGTGCGTTTTATGTTGTTGGACAATCATGCACAATTTGGTAGTTACCGTTTGTGTAATCAATTAAAGGATATTTCCTCAATATTCTATGATATTATACATGGATATTTAATTCTCATTTAGCACGTAAATTCTATAATGCACGAACATGACATGAATATTGTCCTCTGTTTTGCATTAAGTTTTATTTTCATCATAGCTATCACACTAATTGCCATTCACCATTTAATCCGGCCTTTCTTGCATCAACTCTAATTACACTCAAAATAACACGGGAATACTATTGTATTACCTGGTTCTTGCTATTGCATAACCAAGCCTGAAACATGTACAGTATGGACATTACTGTAGCGACGTAAACTTTCCTATATAATATTTAGACAATTGTTTTAAATATTTGGATTGATTTCAACTTCATGTTTGGCTATTTGCCGCATCAATTATTATAAAATAAAATGGTTTCTATGAATATTGTCCAACGATTACTGTCTCTTTTTTCAACTTTACTTTTCTAGTTATACCAGTAATGAACTAAATGAATGATTACATTTCAAAGAGAATATAAAACAAACTTCAACCATAAATTCACAGTGCAATCTTGAGTAATAAAATAGGAAATAAATAACATAAATGATTGACTAGGTTTCTTCATTAATAAACGGTGTGTTCAAATTTACAAGGTATTTAACTTAACAGGTTGATTAATTTTCTCAGGTAGATAATATCAGACAAAGAAACCGTAATATTGAACTTTGCATAAAGAACTCAGGTACAAATACTACACACACAACGTAATTTGGATCTTAACGTTGTAAAGCTAGACGATCACATAAACGGCCAATTTGTTTATTTATCTTGACAAAAAATTGAGATAAATAATTTCTGGGTGGGATAAAAAATATATTGTTGATTGCTTCTCGATCAAGGATTTGTGTTAGTAATTAATAGACTAGGGGTGGGGGTATTTCGATATCGAAATCAGTTGTAAGACAAAACTAGAAGCACTAATTTGTAAGAATGATAAAGTCAGAATCTGATTCTTTAACTTGACTCTTTAATTGGCTTCCTTAAGTCCTGTATACTACAACAGGAGTCCAGGGCCGTGCGGTGGGGTGAAGAAAGAAGCGGTCGCTTAAGGGTGCAAATGTTTAAGGGCGGCAATATTGGGTATATAATTTTAAATATGAGCAGTCGCCAGAATTCGGTCTTCCCGAATGCATCAATTATTTTTAAAAATCTGGATTCCTTTTCAAATAATTACTGATGTAATGAATTTACCGAAATTTGAATTACGTCTAAGGAAATTGAATTCCTTGGGATACATTGAAATCCTTGGAGAATTCTCTGCAGAACAGCAAATTCGCCCCAAAAGAAACAAGATTAACTTAAAGTATGAGGTCAGACACGAATCAATTCGAAATTAGCAAGAAAAATTTTTGTACATTTTTTTCGTAAAGACTGTTAAAGAAGAATTTAATAAATAACTTGGAAAACATTTATGAATATTATGAAATTTTAAAAATAATACCAAATACCGTAACAAACAGAAATATATTATTTTTGTGTTTTGTATCTTCAGTTTGATCTATTTTTACTTCATTTTACTGATGGTTCAATAAAAAGTTATTATCCCCGAGTTATTTTAAAGTAAAATAGAAAATGATAAAACGCCTTTCTAGTATTTCTATACTATTTAAGAAATTGAGGGCGCAAATTTGTAACTCACTTCACCTAAAAGAATTGCACCGAACATCCCTGAACCGGATTATGATACCCGCATAGGAAGAGGGGTATTTATTTACGAGACGCTATCTTCAGAAATGGCACGGAACCTGGTCACTCGTTTTGGACACGTGACCAAATCATCTCAATTATTACTTGCTAACTTTTTATCAAATTCTGTAATTCAGATTGTATCTGAACCAACCAGATTAAGTCAAAAATAGGAACCTTTTTGGTGACCTTACACATTTCTCATCAGTTGGAGAGTCTGTTCATATTTCTTCAAGTCTAGCACCCAATTATTGTATTGAAAACTCCAAAAAGTATATATAAAAAGGAAGTACACAAATTTTGCGTCTTTTCACATTGACTTATATGCAGTTGACTTTTAAATACGGGTGATATTGAATTTTATTACAATACTTTTAAACAAACCTTTTTAAACTGTGTCAAAACCGAATTATCATTACAAAACTGTAGTACCGCTTCCATCAAAATTTTTGATTAATGGTGATATTATGACAGTGGTTGGGTATACCCAACGAGCACTATGGCAATATTTTCTAAACAGTAGAATTGATGACGACTTCCATGATCATTTGTTGTTTTTGGCTGATATTGATCAAAATCAATATTTCCATAAGGAACAAATTGTTGAGAATATTCGGGCACTAGACCTTCCGGCCTCATCAGGTATTGATAAAATATCCACCATTCTCCTTCAAACTTGCTTTAATTTAATCTGCAAACATCTTTGCTAAGTTATAAATCGATTTTTTTCTTCTAGGGTATTAGCGCCCGAGTGGAAACAAGCATCTGTTAAACCTATTTTTGAGAAACGAAATAAATTTACCAATGATAACTTTTGTCCAATCAGCCTTACTTCGGTTTTGGTCAAGATGATGGAGTCAATCATTGTGGACAGTATGCGGCCTTTTCTCCTCGCATATCATATGATGATATAAATAAACACGGATTCGTTCCAGGTCGCTCAGTTGATAGTGGGATGGATAGTAGGACTTGAAAAATACGAAATGTGAATTGTCTGGTCAAAACAGTTTTTTTTATTTTAACTTATGCAGGGAGTCAAGTTGAGTTCACAGTTTAGTTTTTCAGTTTCGGGCGTATTGTTTATTTGAACAATAAAAATTTTTCTTTGTTTGTTGCGCAGGACTTTTAGATCTCAAGGTATTTTTAATCATCCGATTGAAAGCACGATTTAAAAAATTCAATTATTTAAACTAAACTGTGATGCTAATTTGACCTTGAACACGTTAAAATTAAAAAACTGCCCAAACTAGACCATTCACATTAAAATATTAATTTTCTAGTAAGCATGACACTGATTTGCTATGGTGTGTGTCAGACCGATGGCTCAGGTTAGACTTTATAATGAATGTAATGACTTCGTATTTATATTTCCGTAAAACATTTGATAAAGTACCTAAAAACCGCTTCTTACAAAAACTGGAATATTTGGTATAGGTTTGGTTCGTCAATGTAAATAGACTAGGCGGTATGGGCTCACGATGCTCATAAGACAGCAACACAGTAGTTGGAGAGAATTAGGACGGCTAACAAATTAAAAATGATAATTTTCTATCTTGAAAGTTAATGTGCAAAATCTAAAGATATTACAGAAAATTATGTATTGTAAGAAAACGGTTTTTTATTACACTTTTAGAGCGTGAAAAAACGGGAAATTGGCATTTTTTCAATTTTAGAAAAATTAATAACACTGAAAATGTCAACTTTACGAAAATAAATTATTGAACATTTCTTATTGAAAATCGATTAAAAAATTGTTTGATTGAAGGAATGTTATTTTCCATTTGTTATAAATAAAATTGTTTTAAACAATAAAGACCCAAGTTTTACCACCTGATAACATGGATTTTCATAATCGGCACTGTCTCCGGAACTGATTCCATCAAAAAAATTCGAATTTAATTCCAAACGACAGCGCCCATACCGCCTAGTCTAAAATCCAAGATTTCCTTATGGATCGGACAATGACTTCAGAAATCACTGGGATAGGATGTTTTTTTGTTAAAGTTGGTACTGCAGTGGGAGACAGCATAAAAGTCAAACTGGTGTCCTTCCAACGAACTGTCTTAGGAACTTTGTTGTTTATCATGTTCACATTCGATCTGCGACATTACATCAAATCTTCTTGCTCTTCTTATGCAGGTGATACAAAGATATAAATCTCGTTCAGAAGTAAAGTGAACCATGATTACTTTCTTTAAATATTTGTAAGTGTATCGCATTGCATGTAGAAAAACACAAATATATGGTAGTCCACGCAAATTAGATATTTTAGAAGAAATAATTTATAAAGAAATAATATTTGAAATGTGCACTTTTGATAGGGCTAGAAATAGATATCCGAAAAGTACCCACCCCATTCAGGAACGGAAAGCCCTTTTTTGCAAAAACGACCCCTAACGTGGACTTAGCGCTGGTTTTTCACTTTTATCTTGTAAACCGTTCATTGGTGGAGAACTAAGTATAGAAAATACAAAATTTGTCGTTAAATTCTGTATAAAAAATGTCCTATTGACCTTGTAGTTTATCTCCACAGTAACAGCGTCCAAACGGAATGGTAGTTTGGAGCGCACACGTCAAAATCGATCTTGCATGGAGTTTCACAGCGATATTCGCTGTGAAACCGGTTATTTTAACGAGAAAAATGCCCAAAAGAGAATTTATAGAGCGGAATTTTCTTTGTAAGTTGCATGTCTAGCGTTTTTTGACGTAAATAATTTCTATTTATTTTCCCTTTTTTTAATTTGAGCCCGTTTCCACACCACTCTTGAGGTAGAGAGAGCCCTCGATACGTTTTTTTAAAAGCGTTTCCTCTGTAGGCATATTCCACTAAAATTCTGTCTAATTTTACTCATTAGAGGGTTCTTCATCAACGAACTGTTTGGAATTTAAATATACTTGCCCATATCAATTGGAGCACATTGTTGAGCAGCGCAATCCAACTTTAACATAACTGCATCATTTTCCGCAACCCTTTTTACAGCTGCAGGATACCAGCTGAAGGGTGAAAATTGATGATTATAAATGGGTGTTAAAATGTTGCCCACACCCCATTCCGTTGGTTCCAAGTTTTCTCCTCGCTAAGATTAAATTAGGTATAGATATATAATCCTAAAACTTTGAATTTGTTTATATTTACCGTCACGTCGAGCTTTGTTAATGGCTATTAAGCTCACCAAGTCTTTTTCAACATGCACATCATTTTCACCTACTTCAAGCGTCTTTTCGCAAATGAAACAATCACCTATTGCCTCCACTTCTTTACTTTCACGCACATTTAAGTCTATGTAATAATAACGTATCTGTATATATTTTTATATTTCTTTCAGTATATCTTCACCAAATTTCCTAAACGTTTTCTATCGTACTATTAACACGCACGTTTATTTCACAATTGAATGTTCAAGGTACAAGGCACTCTCAGGCTTAACAAAGAGTGGATTCTGACCTGTGCCTTTTCCTTCTAATACACATCACAATGCTTCAAACATTTGTTCCTAAGGTTCTAGAATGAATGGTTTACATAAATTAGTGAGGTACATATTTTATGATGATGTATGAAAACGGAACTTTGTGGAAAAGAGGGGAAATAAATAAAAAACACTTGTGCCAAAACCCGCTAGACATGCATCTTGTAGAGAAAATTCCGTTCTACAAATTTATTCTTGGACATTTTATCGTTAAAGTACCAATACCAATTTCCACCCTTCAGCTAGTATTCTGCAGCTGCAAAAAGGGTTGCGGAAAATGATGCAGCCGTGTTAAGGCTGGATTGCGCTGCTCAACAATATGCTCTAATTGTCATGGGCAAGGATGTTTAAATTCCGAATTTGAAGAACCCTCTAATGAGTAAAATTAGACACAATTTTAGTGGAATAGGCCTACAGGGAAACTACTTTAAGAAAAACGGATCAGGCACAAGCTCAAGGGTGATGTAGAAACGAATTCGAATTAAAAAAACGCATTTTGTGGAAAAAAAGGGAAAATAAATGAAAATCATTTGTGTCAAAATACGCTAAACATGCATCTTATAATTCTGCTCTATAAATTCACTCTTGGGCATTTTTCTCGTTAAAGTAACCGGTTTTGAGATATTCGCTGTGAAACTTCGTGTAAGATCGATTTTAAACTGTGCGCTCCAAACTACCCCTCCGTTTGGACGCTGTTACTGCGAAATAGGTGGAGATAAGCTCGAGGTCAATAGGACATTTTATATAGAATTTAACACATTTTTAAGACATTTTCTTAATTTCCTATACTTAGTTCTCTTCCAACAAATGGGATAAAAGTGAAAACAAGCGTTAAGTACCCGTTAGGGGTGGTTTTTTGCAAAAAAAGTGACTTTCCGTTCCTGAATGAGGTGGGAACTTTTCGGATATCTATTTCTAGCCCTATCGAGAGTACACATCTCAAATATTATTTCTTTATAAATTATTTGTTCTATTCAGTGTTTTTTAATCTAATTTGCGTGTACTATGATTCTGAGGCTTGAGTGTGATAGGGTGATAAGGTGAGGAGATGATATTGGGAAAACAAGATAAATGTTGTCTTGTGGGAAGTTATCAGGGGAAAAAGGGCTTCTCGAAAATACAATAATATATGGGGTGTTCCATTTAACAAACATATTTATTTCGTATCACGTGACCTATACATGATATTGTCTTTTTATCACGTTTCAATAAAATATAGGTACTTTCATACGAAACTTTTTTTTTCAATAGTAACAGAAATAAAGGGGGATATAGTGAATAACCTGAATAACCTGAATAACCTGAATAACCTGAATAACCCTGTACATATAATGCTCCATTGCATTATCAGCATCAATTTTTCCAAATATACAAGACCAAGCCAAATATTTTGTTTATAATTCATAATTTAAATAAATAACCCTTATACACGAAAATAATTTAATGTCACATTTGCAAGAAGTGCCAAAAATTGCGCATAAAGTTTATTTTGACCTGTTCTTGGATAACATAATATATTAATTAGTTAATTCTTAAAATAAAACATATGTTGAAAGACCCCCAGCTGATATGATGAAATTCGTTAGAAAAAAGAATTGGTAATTTTATTCACCTATATGCTTGAGGTCATAACTTTATCGTCAGTTTTTCAACATTCTTTTATAAATAATAAACAAGTAAAAATTCTACAAATATTATTTATTGAAATTTGATAATTCTGCAATAAAAAAAATTCAAGCTTATTTTAAATCTATGAACTTGACGTTCCGATAACAATCTACATGTGTATTAAATTGAGAGGTGATTTCTATTTTATAAGTAGTATTGTAGAGAGTATTTATGAACCACTTGAGAGTTTATCTTTTGTGTAAATCTATTTTGGATGTGCTGATATATCTTGTACAAATGTGTTGTAACGAGGACGACACCAAGCGATTACAAAATGACTTAGTTAATCTTCACTCATGGTGACAAAAACGAGGTACCTCTAAATACAGACAAATGCTACACTTAGCAGGTAGAAATCTTTCATTAAATGAATATGTTATCAATAATACGAAAATACAGAGATGCGACAAACTGAAAGACGTTGGCGTTACTTTTGACACTAATAGACTAGGAGGCAGCTGCCAAAAATCGATGATGATTTGCAACACATGCACAATATATGGAACCTATCGGTATGGCGATATCACTTCGCCCACTTTATTTGTCATAAACTTTCAAAGTACCTATGTAAAAATTTTACTGTTGCAAATCGTTGAAAAACATATATATCCGACACGTTTAAAGGGTTATAACTTGCAAACGTCCCAGTGTCGTGGTATGGTGTTTGGATTATCGTATTTCCTGGCTTTAAAATTTGATTTCATATACTGTGCATATGTTCTAAATCATCAGAAAATTTTGGTAGCTGCCTACTAGTCTATAAACTCACATTTAATGATTATATCTCCGAAATAACAGCTAATGCGCATAAAAAGTTAGGTTTCATTATAAAAAATTCTAAAGGTTTTGAGAACTCCAACACCTTATTTCTCCTATTTAATTTCTTTGTAGGATCTCAATTGGAATACACGTACGCATCGATCATCTGAAATCCCGCTTACCTAATAACACAAAAACTACATTGAAGGTACTCAAAGGCTCCTTCTAAAATATCTAAAACCCAGGGGTTTTCTTTTTCATGCGCCCGATTTAAATACCCGTAGAATATTTAGTTCCTCGGTACTTTTACACAAACTTATTAATTTCCAATTTTATTCTCCCCAAATTTTAGAAATGATTAGGTTTCATACACGAACTTTCCAGAGTAAATCATATAATTTATTATAATTAAGCACACCTCGAGCAAATTTACTCAAACGCTCTCCCCTGTTTGTAATGTGTTCTAATTTTAACTCTCTACCCTATAATATTGACATATTCAATTGTAAAATTAAGGATTTTAAGCAACTGAAATTTATTTTGTTACTACTACTATTACTAATAATCCAGGCAATGGATACAAAAATAGGGGGCTGACTTGCAAAAGGTCAGGCAGAAATGAAATTGGGTAGGATGGTAGACATAGGCCTACTAATGGTACACCTAAGTTTGCGACCACGGGGGTGCCGCTTGAGGAATGGGGGGGTGGAAAACTGTGCATCGCCGCACTTTTTGAGGAATAGCGCTGTTATTTGGAGTGATATCGAAAAAACGTTTAAATAAAAAAATGTAGATTATAAAACTCTGCATTCTTTTCATGTTTCATTTTTCATCTGCGACCAATAGTTTCCGAGATACAGCGTGCCAAAGTTGGGGGTTGATTTGCAATTTTCGACAAAATCCCATTTTCATCGCGGATTGGTGCGAAGATCGACTGCAAATAATTCCCCAATATTTTTTTCTATGAAAGAGCAATATTTTGTGAGTCTGATGATGCCCCCTTTGTAAGGTTTAGTTGTTTACAACGAAAGATATGATTTTTTGAAGCGCCACGACCTACTCAAATATGTGGGTTTTTAAATTATTTATATCTAAGGTCGATATTATATTTATATATATTTTTGTATAATCGACAAATTTATTATATTTTTGCATATATGATATAAAATATATTACCTTCAACACGTTTCCACACCACCCTTGAGGTATAATTGATCGGTGCATGTTTTTATGTGGTATCCCCAGTAGGCCTAATCCACAGTCGAAATCGGGGTTTAATTCACCTTGCGTCGCTTACGATGATGCAAACCAGAATGGCTTTCATTCTCATCATCTTCAGGCATCAATTCTGAAGTAGGGTCGGCAAAACCGTACTGATCGAGATGTCCTGCAGCATCATTTTCGTCGACCAAAAGTTGGTCGGGAATATTCTCATAGGATGTCCCATTGCAGTTCAAGCACAGTACCGAGCATTTTAATCCTGCTTTACGCCATCCATAAGCTGCTCCATATCCTTTCTGGCATCTACACGAAATGGTCATAAGAAGAACCTCTGGAGCCGGTTCCCTTGTATATTGCGTCTGGTCCTGTGCTTGTCCTCCGCCATCCGTGTTCTTTGGGAGTCACACACCCTGTCAGGTCTGTATCTGACAATAGGCACGTAGTGAATGCTGTTGACAAGCGTCTGATGTTGATGGCAACGTGGCGAGGCTGAATGAAGTTCTTATATCGCAGGGAATCTAAGCAATTATGTTCACTCCCTGAGCCATACTGGCTCAACAAAAAGAATTCTTCAGCAGCTACTTCCGCTAAATCTGCATTGGAGTCTTCAACTACCTGAACTGCGTCATTTGGTTCTTGCTAGGATATTGAGAAACCAAATCTCTCCCTGATTAAACAGAACCGATGTAGTGTCGCAGCAGCCGAAGGCATGCACAAACAAGATGTTCTTCGCAACAGCATCGCTGTATCGGAAACTTTGGGGCGAATAGAAAACTTCACTTTCTCCTTGTTCCCCCTAGTTGGTTTTTTTTTGCAAATGAACATTTGGGAAATTTCTTGCCCCATCGGTCAACAACATGAGCAAATCCACGTCTTCTCCAACAACGAACACTGAAGAAAAAAATTATAGTTTAAAAAAATTAAAAAAACACGCTTTAAAAACCGAACTAAAAAGTACAGAATAATAATGTTTAAATATTAAGATTTTGTTCAACAGCGATAGATTGTAAAAAATGTGGGGTGCTTTTTACTATATTTTTATAATTCTACTTTTATCAATACCAATAAAATATTTATAACAATTGATATCAAGCACCCCACGCTTTTTAACAATCTATCGCTGTTGAACATAATCTTAATATTTAAACATTATTATTTTTTACTTATTAGTTCGGTTTTAAAGCGTGTTTTTTTAGTTTCTTTAAACTATAATTTTTTAAAACTCTAAAATTCATTTAGTTTTTTTATTAGTTAGAATACAGGGTGTTGCATCATGAGAGGGACATAGCTTAATAGGAGGTAGAGAACATCAGTGGTAACCGGAACCTCCCATAGAAATGTCTCATTGGGCCTTCATTACGAAGTTAGAGGGTGTTAAATAATTTTTGGCCAAACCTGTTTTTTGTCATAACTTTGACAGGGAATGAAATAACGGATTCATATTTGGTACGGCTAATGTACTAACGAGTCCCAAGAGGTACATGTATAAAAAAAATATATCCAGGTCCGGACTCACTATAATTTATGTTTCTTCTTTGCATCAATAAAACATCACCCTGTATATATTTTTTTGAAATTTCGATACGATATTCGAAAAGAGCAAGAAAAAACAAACAAAATGGCCTATTTCATTTTTTTGTTACACCTTCGTGGTTATTTAAATACGTTGTTAAATGTGCAAGAAAATGGATTACAGAACCCTATTAAATGAGAGGCACGTGAAATAAATAGTTTTATAACTAAAATTTGCAAAAATTCTATTTAACCTAGGTGGTCTGGGTGAATCCTAATTCCGGCACATTTTAAAGGTCCATTTTGGTAAAAAACTGTGGTCCTAATAAGTAATCGGGTATGAAATAACAAAATTTTTAATCAATCACAGTAGGCTTGTTCAAAGTGACAGATAATAAAAAGAAATCTCCTAAACAGTTGAATAATTGTTTGTTAGTAATTTAATGTGTCAATAATCCGCATTTAGTTAGTGAAAACTTGTGAAAATATTTTAACTATGCCAGTAAAATTTACAAACGTGGAATATGCTGACATAATATTCATCTATGGTTTCTGTAATGGAAATGGTAGGTCGGCGGAAAGAGAATATCGGCTGCGTTTTACTGGTCGTCGATGCCCTAATCATAAAACCTTTAGTACGGTGTTCCAGTATGCAAGACAACACGGAAAGTTTCCTAATTCTGCAGTTGTGGCGCGTGTTTTACAACAAGGTGTGCAGGAACAAAACAATATTATAAACGTAGTTCAAGAAAACCCAAATATGAGCACTAGACGAATCAGTTTGGCAACTGGTATTCCTCATTGGCGAGTATGGAGAGCCCTAAAAAGAGAACGTTACCATCCATATCATATCCAGCAGGTACAGCGTCTTCAACAAGGCGACGATATCCCCCGCCTGGCATTTTGTCATTGGTTGTCTAACCATCGCCCAGTCATTTACAGAACCTTATTTACGGATGAGGCACAATTTACAAGGGATGGAGTAAGCAATTCACGAAATAATCATAAATGGGCACAGGAAAACCCACATGCGGTACGCCAACGCCGTTCGCAACACAGGTTTTCTGTAAATATTTGGGTCGGACTTGTGAATAGACATTTGATAGGGCCACATTTTTTTGAAGAAAGATTGAATGGTGAAATTTACTTTGATTTTCTTCAAAACATTTTACCGAATATGTTAGAAAATATCGGTATAAGAGGCATGTTGTTTCAGCATGATGGGGCCCCACCACATTTTAACCTTCCAGTAAGAGAACACTTAAACAATGTGTATCCTAATAGATGGATTGGACGCGGGGGTCCACATGAATGGCCACCAAGATCTCCTGATTGTAACCCTTGTGATTACTTTTTATGGGGCCACTTAAAAAACGAGGTTTATAGCATTGAAATTGAAAGTAGACAACATTTAATCCAGCGCATCGTTACAACCTGCGACGAAATACGGAATAATCCAGAAATGATACGTCGAGCAATTGGTGACCTTTCTAAACGCGCAAGAAAATGCACAGAATGTGGGGGAGGACATTTTGAAAATTTACTTTAGTGTCAATTACGTTTTATTTTTAAACACATTTAGTTATTGTTTTGTTATTTATTGTTAATTGAATGGAAAATATTTTATTTATTTAGATTTTAGTTTGTTCTCTTTTCCAATTTTTATTAAGTATAAAATGTTGATGATTTTCTTGATCAAAGTAACTGGTTGCTTAGGCCTAAATGATTTAAATTATCTGTCACTTTTATTCTTTGAACAAGCCTACTGTGATTGATTAAAAATTTTGTTATTTCATACCCGATTACTTATTAGGACCACAGTTTTTTACCAAAATGGACCTTTAAAACATGCCGGAATTAGGATTCACCCAGACCACCTAGGCTCAATAGAATTTTTGCAAATTTTAGTTATAAAACTATTTATTTCACGTACCTCTCATTTAATAGGGTTCTGTAATCCATTTTCTTGCACATTTAACAACGTATTTAAATAACCACGAAGGTGTAACAAAAAAATGAAATAGGCCATTTTGTTTGTTTTTTCTTGCTCTTTTCGAATATCGTATCGAAATTTCAAAAAAATATATACAGGGTGATGTTTTATTGATGCAAAGAAGAAACATAAATTATAGTGAGTCCGGACCTGGATATATTTTTTTTTATACATGTACCTCTTGGGGCTCGTTAGTACATTAGCCGTACCAAATATGAATCCGTTATTTCATTCCCTGTCAAAGTTATGACAAAAAACAGGTTTGGCCAAAAATTATTTAACACCCTGTAACTTCGTAATGAAGGCCCAATGAGACATTTCTATGGGAGGTTCCGGTTACCACTGATGTTCTCTACCTCCTATTAAGCTATGTCCCTCTCATGATGCAACACCCTGTATATATATTATTAACAGCGGCGCCTCCGCCAAAATCTTGACATTAGGCTAGTCTTTTATTTTTTTTTATCCTGATAATCCAGGTGAGGACATTAGGACAAAATTGTCAAATTATTGTATTGTCATCGGTCTTTGGTAAGTGTGCAAAGTTTCAGTTTAGTCTGACGTTTTGAAGTGGGTGAGAATCACGTTAAAAAATTTCATTACAAGCAAACAAACAAATATACAGGTTAAGCTAATAAAAGCGTGTTAAAAAGAAGAAGACATTTCGATAGCAGTCTCAACAATTAAAGAATCCGCATCTTCGACTGCCTACTTAAATGTATGATTATGTTGTTCCAACTTTAACTTCAACAATGCTATGATTCGCCTTTTGTTGGAGCCTCCGATAAAAAAATTTCTTGCGACATGGTGGGAATCATATATATATATATATATTGATATATTTCCCTTCCAGATGAATAGAATATTTTATATGAAGAAAGTAGTACCCGACCAACTTTTGGACGACAATAACGACGCTGCAGAACATCTCGATCAGCGGTTTTGCCGACCTTACTTCAGAATTGATACCTGAAGATGATGAGAATGAAAGCGAGTCTGGTTTTCATCATCGTAAGCGACGTAAGGTGAATTAAACTTCGATTATGACTGTGGATTCAAGCTATTGGGGATATACCACATACAAAAACGCACCGATCAACTGTACCTCAATGGTGGTGTGGAAACGAGTTGAAAGTAATATATTTTATATCATGTATGCAAAAATATAATATTTTACATATTTTTCGTTGTATACAACCAAACCTTACAAATGAGGCAGTAACAGACTTACAATATACTACTCTTTCATAAAAAATATTAGGAAATTGTTTGCAGTCGATCTTCGTACCAATCCGCGATGAAAATGGGGCTTTGTCGAAAATTGCAAATCAATCCTCAACTTTGGCAAGCTGTATCTCGGAAACTATTGATCGCAGATAAAAAATGAATAGATCAATAAGATGCAAAGTTTCATAAACTACATTTTTTGTTTAAACGTTTTTTCGATATCACCACAGGGGAGTCACTCCAAATGACAGCGCTATTCCTCAAAAAGTGATTTCCACACCTCGAGCGGCACCCCCCCCTCCCCAGGTCGCAAACTTAGCTGTACCATTAGGAGAGCTATGTCTACCATTCTACCAAATTTCATTTCTGTCTGACCTTTTGCAAGTCAAAACCTCCATTGCTTGGACTATAATAAGTATATATTCTTTTTACTACTGTATTTAATTACATATTATGTATATTATTGTGTGTATTAATGCTTTGTATATGCCTATGTATATTTACGTACGTATATATTTATATACATTTAATTGTATATCCCTACCCTGTAAATGGTTTCTCTTTTGGGCAGTGTAGTAATAAAAGAAAATATTTTAAAGGTGCATTTGGTGTTTTGAAAATTGTAAAAAAATTAATATTACTTTAATTCATTGCCTTCAGTCGTTTTGTTATTGTTATTAAATTATTATTTAATGTATATTAATTATATACATTTTATGCAGCAATTTGTAAAGCATAACTATCTAGAAGTAAAAATATACGTTATGTTTTTTCAACAAAGTAAGAGAAGTTTCTATGCAAATAAACCTGTAAAGTATGTAAAATAGGTGCAGGTCTCTCTCGCACTCATTTACTTCAGGATATATAGAACTACTTTTGCCGAATCTATACATCCTGGAGTAAACGAATGCGAGAAAGAAAACAAAAATTAGAGAGGTATCGGATATACTACTCTCAGCACGCTCCACATTTCGTGAAATCTTATTTTTATCACCTTGCCGTGTATCAATGGAGTACATCCGTATTGTCGCTGCAAACAGTAGAATGTGGTCTCGTTGAGATGGGAGGTTGAGAAAGAAGATGATACTGAAACATTCCCAGAAAAAAACTAAAAGAATAGGTGAGGATAATGTTGATAAAAATCAAAATAATAGTGAGTCCACTCAACAAACGTTTATAATCAAACTTGTTTTTAGTTATTTATAATTATGCAATTTCAATAAATTTGCTTTAAGTAACTGTGTGTATTTTCTTATTATAATATATCTGGTAAACACTTTTAAAAATATAATATGATAAAAAACATATATTTTTTTCTAATAAATTATTAATTACGTTATTATAATAAATGTCTAACAGATGAAGATTCGTTCAAACGTGCTTTTAGAGGGCTGAATATTAAAACATAATATTTTTAGTCGCAAACTCATCTATAAAATCCTTATTTTACTATAAGGAACGTAACCAGACTGCAACCAACAGCTACTCTCCAGGCTATGTGCCCCGCCGAGCGCTGAATTACAAGTTGCAAGCCTGACGCGTTAAGTGTTATAATTGCATATTACCAACAAAACGTTAATGCTTCTATTGCAACAAACACCAGCCGAAAGACTGATCCTACTTAAAGGATTTCACGTGCCGTCGTCCCACACCACTTACAGACTGTAGTTTCGAGCTGTTGGCTATCGTCAGTGCAAGGTAGGCATGTGACGATCGACACGAAGATCCTTGGACTATTTGGTACATTTGAACTATGCTAAGCCCAGTCAGGGTATTTATTTTTCGATTGCAACAGACACTGGACCGCTAGATGACGCCTGTTGATTGTTTTGCATGTCGCTATCTTAATGATATCGAGATGTACCAAATAGGATCTTCGTGTCGGTCGTCACATGCCTACCTTGCACTGACGAGAGCCAACAGCTCGAAACTGCGGTCTGTAAGTAGTGTGGGATAACTGGCACGAGAGCTCCTTTAAGTAGGATCAATCTTTCGGCTGGTGTTCGTTGCAATCGAAGCATTAGCGTTCTGTTGGTAATATGCAATTATTACACTTGGTTGTAGTCTGGTTACATTCCTTATAGTAAAATAAGGATTTTATAGAGGAGTTTGCGACTAAAAATATTAAGTTGCAGATTTGTTGAAAAAAATTATGGCTAACTAAATAAATTTAATCAATTTTGTGTACATTTAATTCTTTTTACTTTTCAAATTGAAAAATTCATAGCCACGCGTTGTAACCTCAAAATTTGACTTTCCTTATGCAAATTTGTTGTAAAAAGATGTACCTATTTTAAAAATATTAAAAATTAAATAACATCATCTATGAAAAAAATCTAAAAATTTAGAGATAAATAAAAATGTTCATCAAAAAATGGAAAAACCGAAATTTTTAGCATTATTTGAGGTTAAGTAAAAAAATAGTTTCCACCACTAAAAAGTACGGAAAAAAACCTACAATTTGAAAAAAAATTCTTACGATGATTTGACCAAATAGTACAGGGTCTCTTCAATTTTTGAAGTAAAATGAGTTTTCTAGTAATTCTAGATTATGTATTGACTTGAAATTTGGCGCACGTTTTCATAACCACAAACTACATTATTTCCTGAAATGTCAATAAAATTGGTTCATTTCCCGAAGAGGTTTTGATAAAAATCAAACGTTTGGGTTATATGCGTTTGTAGGTGATTTTAAAGTTGTCATTCGAATTTAAACTTGAAACCTATTTGAGGTGTAAGACAATTCTGTTCAAATAATTTGCCGTTTAGTTTAGACCAATCAATTACCCGGTCCTAAAAATGTTCCTTATTGATTATAAAAATCTGGTAAATTTACTACTACTATACATATTTTTAAATAATAAATAAGAATCTGCATTAAACTTATAGACTTTAACAACATTCACTCTGGTTGTTTCATAGAACGAGTAATTTGCCTGCTTTTTATATAGCAGAAATTGTTCTCCTATTTAAAAAGCATTTTTTCATTAAGTTGCAAAGATTGCTTGGGTGCAACAATAAAAGAAAGGAATGAAAATTAACAAAAACTACAGCAACACGATAGAGAATGTCATGAAAGCGAAATTATTATCAATTGGTGATTTGATCTTTCTAAATAAGGTCTGCCTATATATGCTACATGTAGATATTTTTATAAAATCAGAACGTTTCCAGGGCCGGTCCAATAACTCTTTTCAGCTTAGGCAAAGTTCAATTCTGGCGCCCACCTCTGTTCAAATCGTTTTGTAAGAAAAGGTCAAAAAGACCAAGGCAATAAACAATAGTTACCTATCAGTGTTATAATTTTAAGTTATCGTTCGCATTAACTCAACAGGCATTAGAGTAAAACTTAAAGCAAAAAAAACAAACACTTTGTTTTTAAATATCTATATGTTTGAAATGAAATAAAATAACAAAATAACTTCTTTAATTCATACCGGATAGGTTGTCGGATTTTTTATTTTTCCTAATTACTTGATACAGGAAACATTTTATTTTTTTTTAATTGCCTACTCGAAATTTTTTTGGCGTTTGGCGCCCCTAATCGTGTGGTGCCCTAGGCAGTTGCCTGTGCCTATGACCGGCCCTGAACGTTTTTTTCTCTCTAGTTAATATCATCCAAAGTTCAATCCGATCTGACTTTTCTTTTTGAGTTGTGACTCCATAAATCGCGATGAATGGACATCAGACAGACACTTTGTAGCTATTCGATATGGCAATAAACAATATGACTTTTCTTCTAGAAGCGATATTTACGGTTTTAAAAAAGGGTCATCTGGTAAATACAACATTCTTCGTTCTACAAAGAGTAATAAATATATCAAGTGGAAAAGTAGAAAATATAAATAAATTAGGTACTTAATAAATCAAAACATAATATAAACAGTAAAACAAATATAAACATATGATAAGATTTCGTGATGCAATCACATACCAAATTTACCAATATTTTTTATTTTTATCGTCGAACATAGAAAAATTTATAGATTTGTAAGTAGAGTATTATTGAAACTTTCCATACAGTGTAGGAAAATTTGCTTTTTTAGAAGAAAAAATTTATAAAGTTTTTAAATTTTGGTTATGAACTCTCAGTAGGAACTCAAATACAAATCCGAAGAGTTCCCACCTCTCCGGTGGGAGCTTCATCCCCTTTTGCCCAAAAAACCACCCCCAATCGTGACCTTGCGATCTTTTTCGGCGTTTTGATCGTAAACCGCAACTTTTACAAAAAAATGTTATAGAACTTTTTATATTCTGCATGAAATTCTCTATAAAAATGTTTCTTACTGTTTTTTGCGTATCTCCCACCCAACGCTCGTAAATGACCTTGGAAAATAAGGATAGTTATCAGCGCCAAGAGAAAAATGAGCCCAGCGCCGTTTTCTGAGGCGATTATTTTGAAAAGTGTTAGTCTGGGCAAAAAAATGTATAGAATCGAAATTAAAGAGCAATTTTTTCTCTATAAGGTGCATATAAAATAAGATATTTATGAACAAGTGTTAGTGTTCATATGATGATTTTTTTTATATTTGCATTCTGTACTTTGAGCCCATTTCCACATCACCTTTGAGGTAGAGCTCTCGGCGCGTTTTTTTACGTGGTTTCCCCCTTAGGCCTATTCCACTAATAAAATATATCTATCATTAATTTTCCTCTGCAAAGTCACCCTCCTCGTCCGAATTGAAACAACTTTGCCCATGACAACTAGAGCACATTGGAGAGTAGCGCAAACCAACTTTTACACAGCTACATCGCTTTCCGCACCCCTTTTTACAGCCGCAGGATATAAGCTGAAGAATTGAACTTGGAGCTGGCGCTTCAGTCATAACCACTGGCATTAGAATGTTTTTAGGTTTTCTCCAGCCCCATTCAGTTGTAGTTAAAGTTTTTCCTCGCCACGGATGAATTTGATGGAGAACCCGATATGAATGTTGTGCTAATGCAGCAGATGTAGGTGGTAGTCTGGGCAAAATTACTGCGTGACTGGATTGGCCAACTAACTTATTAAATGAAATGAACCGGTAATGATTCAAAAATGCCTCATTTCGGGATGCCTTGTATAAGGCAAGCGTAAATTTCTCACCAGCTCTTACTATGTCATCTTTCGCCGATGAAGGATTATTGAATATTTCAACCACTTCTTGTAAATCCTTTCTTGAATTTATTAAGTTTATAGTCTGCGATTTTCCTTTCCCAAAAAGGCAGAAGTGGTGTCTCAGCCACTAAACGCATGGGCAAATAAAATATTATCTTTGCAACCCTTTAAAACTTACGAAGTTTGTAAGTCATGGGAACTATACGCAGCCAACAATTATGAAAAACCTGTTGTTGTTGTTGTTGGGCAAGATATTGATTTGCTAACACTTCTCATCGCTCTTTCTCCATCGGACAAAGGCATTCGCTTTTTGAGAGATGCTCAAGGAGATATTAAGAAAAGGGGGTATAGTTCCCATGACTTACAAATTTCGGAAGTTTTAAAGGGTTGCAAAGATAATATTTTATTTGCCCATGCGTTCAGTGGCTGCGACACCACTTCTGCCTTTTTTGGGAAAGGAAAATCGCAGACTATAAACTTAATAAATTCAAGAAAGGATTTAGGGTGGTTTATTGAGCAAAAGGGGATGAAGCTCCCACCGGAGAGGTGGGAACTCTTCGGATCTGTATTTGGATCCCAACCGAGAGTTCATAACCAAAATTTAAAAACTTTATAAATTTTTTCTTCTATTCCTTGTTTTTCGAACTAACTTGCTTACACTAATACCGGTACGATACAATAATTGAGACAATCTTTTAAACAAGTGAAAATCTGGGAAAATTAAAATATATATGCGATTTAATGAACATAAAATACCTACCTAAAGGAAATTTCTGATAAAAACACTAGGTACCTAGTTTTAACCAACTAAAGATAATTTTAAAATGTTACCAAAATGCAATCAATCAATGAATCAATTATGGTTTTTCCACTATGTCTGGTCGATTGCCTTACACACAGATTGTGCACTGTGCAGTTCTGTAATCCGTGCATGAGGACCAGGGCCGGTGCTAGGTAAAATTTTTCTATACAAGAAGTCGTGAACAGTAGCGCGCATAAAGGGAGGGATATTAATAAGTTTTTGTTAATTTAACTGATTTGTGCCCTAGCAGGCCCTGATGAGGACAATGACCTAATGGACAAACTACAGTTAAATGCAATTACAATCTGCATTTGTTGTTTTCATTAAAAGTTTTAATTTAAGGGTAGTAAATTTCAATGAATAATTGAGTAAACAAAACAAAATTTACATAAAAAATAAAGAAATTATTATTCTTTTGGTGGCTATTGTATTTTAAAATCGCCATGAAAGAATACCAGAAGACTGTACTCGCAAAAAATATTTACTTTCGTTTTCATGAACCAAATTTTGTTTCACATACTCGGACGATAAGAATATTTCAATAAAATTGAGGGGGTTTGTCAAGGAAAACATTATATAACAACATAGTCACTATTATTAATTTGTAGTCTACGTATGTAAAATATATTTAATTTACTAAATTGTTACATTTTAAGTTAATTCATGTCTTTTTGGGCTATAGATTATGTTTAAATATTTTTCACACGACGACAAACAGTGAACGTAACATATTTTCAACAGATCTCCTATTGTGTTCGTCGTATGTCCCAGTTTCAAAAACATTTTGAATTAGTTCATAATCCTTTATTAACTATATTTTAGATAAGTAGCTAATTTGATACAAATGCGAAGTACCATTGGACAAACAATACTCGCTGATCAAAATAAAATCTACCTCTTCTGGGTAGGTACATTATTGCGAAATGTTTTCATTTGGTACTACATTGAAAAGCGAATGAGTCACAACTTCAAAAATGTTTTTTTTAACATTTATTTAACGTCGGTTTATTTCCGCTACTGAAGCCTATCACCGACGCCTGTAGACGAGCTACCCCCAACCAGGAATTTTGCCGAACCTCTTCCCTAGAGAAGACTAGGAATCTTTTACTTGCCCTACATTTAATAGACAAGGGACCGACGACTTTACATCCCCTCTGAAGGATGGTATATCACCTACACAATAATCGCCTAAGAGGTTGCACAGCTTTCGCGCATACACTGATATACAAGCCGCTGGAAGATATGTGAGGCGAGGACACGGTCGTCTTTATGAACACGAAAAAGCGCTCGCCGGGAAAATAAAAAATTGTTGCAGAAGGGGGTTAGAGCTGAGACTCTAGAGGGCGTTCGTGCACTTATTTTTGATGTGAGAAGCCTTTGAGTTCGATTTCTGTAGCAGTAGTTAGGGTTAAATGCTACACCCTGTATAATGTAGTTTGGAATCGTTGTAGCACTGTAGTTTAAATTTTTTATTTTATTTAAAACTGTATAGTCTTTTTGAGTTCTGACAGGGTCAACGACTACACCCTGTATATGGTATTCTTGGAAAAAACAACACTTGGTTTAGAACGGAACGAACAATTATTTATTTAAGGTTTTTCTGAACAGAGTTTAAAATAAAGGGTAATTTTATTTAACAAAATTTTCTTCTTTTTGTGGGTAACTATTCGACAGCATAAATTCTGTGGAATTTAGCAAAAATGTTTATTAAAGTATTTGTCTTGATTCTTCTGAAAAAATTCACTTTTTTGTTTAAAACTGAGTGGGCTGAGAAGGAGAAATGAAATGGGGCCACTTAAGGCGATTTCCTAAAACTAAATCTTTTTAACCAGGTTTGGGCCTGGGAAGCTAGATCTGAACGGCTAGTCACGAAAAGTATGCGGGGACAGGGAGTAAGACAAACCGGACCGGAAGCACTAGCAAATTAGCGTATTACACTTAAAATCACTTTTAAATAACTTTTTCCACTAAACCACTTCGCGAATACTTAACATAGGAGTCACCGTCAAAACTGAATTGCCTCGGTTAGGCTGTGCTCGGGTATTTATACGTTTGGAAAAATTGCGTTTATCGTGCCCCATTGAGTCTCGCATCCCGTTTTAAAACGTCTGGAAAAGCTGGAAATCGCTCCGTGCGGACGAGGATGAGTCATTGATTGCGACACATTGCGCAATACCAAAGATTTAAGATTTCGAAAATTAGAATTATATAGAAAAATCGGCAATGAAAAGGGGAATTTTTTTAAATAAGAACGAAGTTTGAATCTATTTTAGTTTTGAAGTTATTAACGTTTAATTGATAAAAATCTGACACGACACCGTAAATTATTAACGGAGGTTCGATGTTTACGAGTTGAAGTGATATGAGAATGTTCCCGGTAGGTGCGTGGTGTCTGGAAATAAAACATGAAAATGTTCCTAATGGGTACGAGTTAAATTTGAACCGAGATATTGTATGCCGTATTACAAGGAGCGATCAAAAGTGGTGAAAATTAAAATAGCACTCGGGCTGCAAGAAATTGGTGAATTTAATTAAAACATCAAGAACTCGAGGCACGGAACGTGGTTTGAAGTATACCAGGGGTGGTCAAAAAGTAAGAAGAAATAAAATGCGAAGTAGTTGCAAGAATGTTATGAAATTAGTTAGAATGTTAAGTTTTAACGTAGTTAAAGTATGCGAGGGGTGGTCAAGAAGTATTAAAATTTTGAACATGAAATGGTTTATAGAAAGTTTATGAAATAAAGTAAGACGTTGAAATTTTAGATACGGGTAGTGATTTGGGTCTTGTTGATGAATATACGGGGGCTGTATTTTTAAGGGGCGTTTTTTGTACTGAATCTGTTATGAATGGACTAGATTGAATGTTTTAAGATTGAATTTGTTATTTTAGAATTATCGAGTGCTTGTGAATTTTTTCAGATTTATGTGACCTTGAGTGTGGTTTTTTGGTACAAACAGTGTGTGGTTGACTTTTTTATATGGTTTGCCATAGTGCCTAGATCGATATGATTTTTTCGTTATTTTTGAAATTTTTTGTTTTTGTTTTTTGACTTGTTGGGGACAACCCTACAACACTTGAAACGGTCACCCATCCAAGTACTAACCACGCCTAACGTTGCTTTACATAACATATCGAAGTATGTACATAGTAAAGCCGCATCTACCCTCGCCCCTTTCCAGAAATGTTAAACTATAAAAATTAATAACACTAAACAAAACACTAGACCTTCAACAAATTTTAAAAAGTATAACTGAAGAAACCTATAAGAAAAATACTGCGAATATGACTCAAACTCTTGCCACCTTATAGGTTATGTTTTGTTGCCTTCCATGCTGAAAAATAACGTAATGATAACATCGGTTTAATTTGACCTGAAAAACATAATAAGGGGATAAAAACTTCAACACAACATTTTTCATTTCGTTTAAATAATTATATTATAATTAAAAAATCATTGTAAACTAAATGTGAAACTAAAACAAATAAAAATGTTGACAATAATGACCCCGAATCACTCACTCCTATAGATTTTCAAAATAATAACGATATATAAGGCCCTTGGCACGGCCCTCTTGTTCCTCTTCCAACCAAGAGATGTCATAGTTTAGAGAAATTGTGTAATAATGTTGGTGGCAATGTCACTAATGTCAGTCAATGTGTTTTGTGTCAATTTATGGATGGATTAAATGGTTTTGATTTTAGTAAACGAGTGACAAATTTGTTATAATTTGGTTTTCTTTACATTTCACTGGTTGTTAGATGAGTACCAGAACTATTGGAGAAATACATTATTTAGAAATTCTTCGAGCAAAACTTCCACAATGATAATGCTTTAATGCGTTATACATTCAGAATAAAGAATGTTTATGTAAATGCAGAAAACTTGGGTAATTTATTAGTTTGTGTTTGTTAATAATGATTCTGTAAACGTATAGGTGCAGTCATTGAAGCGAAAAATAGGGTCTTACCTCCGAAATATTTTACTATGAACCGATTTACATGAAATTTTGGAATTAGGCTTATCTTACCCTTAACTTCAAAAGTGATATTGACCCGACCTCCGTTTTTTATTTTTAAGGGGTGAAAACGACCCCTTAATGAAAAAATTGACATTGAGCCATTTTATCGCTAGAAAACGTATTTAATAATAAGGAGTGAAATCGTAAAGTGTTCTCTAACACAATTATATCATGTTTAACCCATTTTCAAACCCTAAAAAACTTTACAACCCCTGCAAACGACCCCTAAATTGAAAAAAATTACAAAAAATACTTTTGTATAACTTAAAAAGATTTAAATATAGAGTAAATATTGTTTTACGTTCTCTACCTTAATTATCATATTTTTAAACCCTTTTCAACCCTTAAAAACAACCCCTCAATTAAAAATTGTATAAAAAAATTTCTTTTGATGAACTCAAAATGATTTAAATGCTGTTCCACGTTCTCGAAAATGACTATCATATGTTTAGCTTTTCAAACCTTAAAACTACCCCTAAATTAAAACATTGAAAATATGTGTTTATACAATTAAAAATAATTTAATTATAGAGTAAGTAATCAAACACTTTTTATTGAATAAAATATAGACTTACAAGTTATCTGGAAATGTACTAGATTAAATTAGTAATTAATTATAAAAAATTCTGCAACAAGAGCATTACAATACATAAAAAAACTATTACACCAATCGTTCATGACTCAATATCGGAGTTGCTGTCGTAATCAAGATCTTCTTCTGGGTCAATTGGAGGGCTATTCTGGCAGTTATCTCCACTGCATGTTCCACAAGTTACATTGCAAAACAGCCCGACTCTTCGGCATCCGCAAGTGGCTCCGCAACCTTTTTTGCAGTTGCAAAAAATCATTTTAAGTAAATCTTGCGGTGCAGGTGGATCTGAAGTTCTTATTGGATTGGATTTTATTGGATATACATATATGAACGTTTGTATGTATTCGTGCGTATGTTTCCGATATATATGCCATATATGGATATATGTATATAACAATAGTTTTGGGTTCATATTATTCTTTACTTTCACTCTGCTCCAAATTTTTGTGCTCCGAAATTTTCATTTTACTAAATAGAAAAAAAAAACGTTTAGTTTTTGGACCATAACTCCTTCAATTTTAAAGCTATCACAACTTTAAAAAAACCATTTTAAAGGTAATTGAAAGAGCTACAACTTTTTTCATTACGACATGTAGTGTAAAACCCTTCATTTTGAAACGGTGAAGGGTCAAAGGGCTCGAGAGAGACTGTGATTGCGCTACCGCGCGCTCTTTAAACAGTCATATCTCCGTCAATTTTGGTCTGACAGAAAAAAAAACAAAAAGCAAAATTTTTGTCAAAAAAAGACCTACATTTTTTACCATTACAGTTTTTTACATATCTTTCATTATTTTTGAAATATTATGAAAAAAAGGCGTTATTTTAAAAAATGAAAAAAAAAATTTCTTCTTAAAATCGTGATTTTTTTGAAAAGTATGCATTCCAAAGCAGCCGAACGGCTGGAATCCAATAAACTCTTCATATTAAAGTTAAATCTAGACGGAATACGATTAATTTTAATTTTGGTGGAAATGGCACTTATGAAACACATCGATTTTTTAAAAAAAATATTAGATGTCCCTCTTTTTTTCATTACAACTCACTCACTTTACGTGCAAAAGACTTTTAACACTGCTCATTTTAAAGATTATTTTAAGCACTATAAAAAAGTTTCTAATTGTCATATGGATAAAATGTATCCGTTGTCAGCTAGATGGCATTGAATACATCGATTAAAGTTCAGACAAAAAAAAAAACGGCTTTTATCTTCAATATCTCGCTTAATATTGCACTTAGAACACCCTTTAAAAAACCAATTTGTTCATTTGTACCTTCTACAATTTTGTTTATTATAAAATTATCGCTAAAACGCATATTTTTGAGATATTTGCAAAAAACCGTTGAAAAACGTGGGAAAATTCGGAGTTTTCAATCGCCAATAACTTGGAAACTATTGAATTTTTGAAAAAACTTTATAGAACACTTTTTGCTTAGAATTGGGTCTTCTATCGATCCCCGAGGTTATTTTGACCAGAAAAATTTACACTAACGAGAAGGGGTGGCAACCACCCCCAGGGTAAGAACGGAGGTCGGGTCAATATCACTTTTGAAGTTAAGGGTAAGATAAGCTTAATTCCAAAATTTCATGTAAATCGGTTCATAGTAAAATATTTCTGAGGTATAAAGCTTCAATGACTGCACTAGTAGTACCATTACGTGTTTACAATCTCCAGTAAACACCATGTACGTAGGTTCAATAAATTGCAACAAGAATCTTCATAAACTACTGATTTCTTAATTACTTAAATTACAATAAATAGCCCTTATATACACATTAATACACACTAACTACAAGTTCCACCTACTATAGTCTCACTACTATAATAATTCACAACTTATTGTTACTGTTCTTTATCTTATCTGATCTCCCATAACAGAACTGCACTGTCCATCTCATAATATATAACTCTACCCTCCACGTGCGCCGGATTCAACTCTTATATACCACAAAAGTACTCGAATACTCTTGAATCATCCGTTATAATAATAATAATAATAATAATTTTATTCACCACTTGTAGATACATTGTGTATATATGGTAATTCAGTGTTAGACATATCACAATAATATAAATAAATAATAATTGTATTAAATTAGAAGTAAATTAACAGTCAATAAAAACGATTTAACATAGAATAAGTATGAAAACGGCTATTTAAACACAAACAACAAGAAATGTAAAATATGAGTCGATAAAAGAAATAAATAAATAAAACAAATAAAGGTAATAACAGACAAATGGTAAAAAAGAAACTTAAACAAGTATTATAAATCATGATTTAAGAATTCCAAAATAGTATAGTAACCATTTTGAAGAAGTATGTTTTTTATAGTGACTTTATATTTTGAGAAGGTCATGTTCTGTATATTTATAGGCAATTTATTGTAAAATAATATACAGTTATATTGGACCGACTCTTTAAATTTAGATGTCCTATGCAAAGGAATTGATAATTTATTTTTATGCCTTGTATTATATACGTGATGTTCTGAGAGAGTTTCAAAATTTTTTATATTACATTTGACATAAATCAAACATTTGTATATATAAATAAATGGCGCTGTAAGAATTTTTTTGTTAATGAAAGTATTCCTACAGCTTTCCCTGCTATCTAAGCCAAATAATAAACGCACTGATAAGTCCTACTTCACTTAGTGTATATTTAAGTTATAATAGAGCAAAGTAGGCTTGATTTAGCTTACTGCAAACAAGATCAATATGAGGTTCCCATGACAAAGAACTATCCACCACAGTGCCCAGAAACTTCGTGGAATCACACATTGAAATACCTGGTATGACAATTTGACATCTTAGATTAAAATTTATGAAAACTGTCTTATTTTCATTTAATATTAATCTGTTTCGATCACACCATATATTCATTTCATCTAAGACAAGTTTAACTTTGGTATAAAGTTCTTCAGGATTAGTTGCCGATACAGTAATGGTAGTATCGTCCGCGTACATTACAGTAACTCCAGTTTTGATGAATTTTGGGAGATCGTTGATATATATTAAAAACAGATAAGCCACTAACAACGGAAGAGATCTTAACCGCCATTGGGCAGCTAAAAAATAACAAATCTCCCGGCGCCGACTCACTCCCAGCTGAGATCTTTAAAGCTGTGTCGTCAGAGCTCATACCCTACCTCAAAAAACTGTTTGATGTCGTGTGGGAAAGTGGTCAAGCTCCGCAGGAGTTTCGTGATACACTTTTAATCAACCTCTTCAAAAACAAAGGCAGCGCTGTGGACTGTGGAAATTACAGGGGTATAGCTCTCCTGGCTGTTGGAGGGAAGATACTCACTAAAGCGATGGCAAATAGGCTAACACCTGTTATGGAAAAGTTACTTCCTGAAACACAGAGTGGCTTTAGACCAAACCGAGGCACATCGGATTTAATCTTCACACTTAAACAGCTTCAAGAAAAAGCACTCGAACATCAAGGAGAAATTCACATGGCCTTCATTGATTTAACCAAGGCGTTTGACTCGGTGGACAGGGAAGTGCTCTGGAAAATTATGTTCCGCTTAGGTATCCCTAGAAAATTTGTGGAAGTATGTCGCAGTCTACATACAAACAACAACGCCCAGGTTATGTATAATAATGAGGCAACCGAACCTTTCCAAACCCTCACTGGAGTTAGGCAGGGATGTGTCCTGGCACCCCTACTCTTTAATTTGTTTACCACTGCTCTAACAATTATTGTTGACAACAAACTGACAGTCAGAGGAATAGGTCTCAGATACCGTTTTGATGGCGGTCTCTTTAACATAGGGCGCTTTAGAGCTTTCACGAAGACACGCACACGATTCATTTGTGATCTCCAGTATGCGGATGACTGTGCACTTTTAGCCTCTACGCCGGAAGAGCTTCAAGAACTTTTAGATGTGTATGCCCAGAGCTATGATTCCTTGGGACTTAAAATCAACATTGGAAAGACTAAGATTATGTCAACTCCTCATCAAGTGAACCAAATAGACATTACACTTAACGGAAATTCTCTTGAAGTGGTGGATCAGTTCAATTACTTAGGCAACGTTGTTAATGACAAAGCAAACATGGACAGCGAGATTCGCAATAGAATTAACGCTGCATCTAGAGCACTCTGGGGTCTTAGAGAGAGAGTATTTGACAACCACGACCTTGCTTTGTCAACGAAAATGGCTGTTTACAGAGCAGTTGTCATTCCAACACTGCTATATGGATGTGAAAGCTGGGTCACTTACCGCCGTCATGTGAAAGAATTAGAACGTTTTCAGCAAAGACACCTCAGAAGTATGATGAAAATCCGTTGGTTTCATCACATATCAAACGTGGAAGTACTCAGGAGAGCAAACAGCCTTCCAATTGAGGTGCTTATTTCAAGAGCACGCCTAAGATGGGCAGGTCACGTTCATCGTATGCATGATAACCGCCTTCCTAAATGTACACTTTATGGTGAATTGCTAAGCGGTAGAAGAAGGCGTGGCGGTCAACGAAAGAGGTTCAAAGACGCTCTCCATGAAAATCTAAAATCCTGCGGTATTGCAGACGAGCAATGGGAACAACTTGCAGCGGACAGAACCGAATGGCGAGGGGTTGTGGCCAGCTATCAAGGAAATGTTGCTGCAAGAAGGCCGAATCCAAGACCTAACCAGGTCTATGTTTGTCCTGACTGCGGTCGACATGTGCTCTCCCGAATTGGCCTCTATAGCCATAGTCGTGTGCACCGTAGATGAATGGGAATTACAATAAACTACACCTGTTACTTGTTTTTTATTGTACACAATTTATCGACTGTAACATTTTTATACTCGGACTCGAGTAACGGCTAATAATAATAATAATTAAAAACAGTAGTGGACCTAATACAGAACCTTGTGGGACTCCCAAAATAACATCATATATGTCGGACTGCGCTTTATTGCACCTAACACCGAGCCTTCTGTTCGATGCCAATCGTTTCTAATTTATCAGCTAAAATATCTTTATCAACAGAATCAAAAGCTTTAGAGAGGTCAAAGAGAATTGTTACAGTATACTTTCCATTATCTAGCTCATTATAAATAAATTCAAACGGATTTGCAGATGCACTTTCAATGGACCTACCCTTTCTGAAACCATGCTGAGAATTACTTAATATATTATATATCTAAAAATGATAGATACTATTCTCTTACTTATAATAATTTCTATAATTTTAGCAATAACACTTAATAAAGATATCTGCCGGTAATTGTCCATATCACTTTCACACCCTTTTTTAAAAATCGGAATAACAGAAGCAATCTTAAGTGCTTCAGGAAAGTGGCCATTTAAGATAGAAGCATTAATAAGGTACAATAAAGGAACCGATATATTAGATGATATACTTTTCAATATTTGCGCCGTTAATGCATCTAATCCAGACGATTTTTTATTTTTCAGTTCACTAATAGCTTCAGCGAGTTCCAATTCAGTAACCTCATGAAAGAGCATAGAATTATTTTGAATTTCACATACTGTGTATGGTAGCGATAGATTATAACCAAAATGTTTAGTAACACTTGCAGAGGCAACCGTAGCAAATTGGGCAGCAAAACAGTTTGCAACTTTATTTTCATCACATATCAATTCATCATTGATTTTTAATTCAATAAGTTTTTGATTTACAATGCTCCATGTTTCTCTGGACCTATTGACTGCATTATTTATTTTGTTATTATAGAAATATTGCTTAGCCTGTATAATATGTAACCTATGCTGCCTTTTTCTATTCTTATAAATTAAGAAATTTGTGTTACCTGAACTATTAGAAAATGTCCCACTGGCAGAAAGAGGAACAATGTGGTTCATGCACGATGGGGCTCCACCTCACTTTAGCATAGTAGCACGTCAATTTCTGAATGAAACTTATGGAGAAAACTGGATCGCTCACGCGGGTCCAGTCATGGCCACCTAGGTCGCCGCCTTTAAATCCGTTAGATTTTTTCCTTTGAGGGCATTTAAAAACCCTCGTTTATAGAACTCCGATCAACACTAGAGAAGAATTAATCCAACGGATATGGGATTCCTGTAATCAGATAAGATATAAGCCGAGAATATTTCAACGTGTCCGGCAATCGATGTTAAGACGAGCTAATGCTTGTATTCAAGTCGAAGGAGGACATTTTAAATAGGGTTACACTTCAAATTATTAAACAGATTTCTAAGTAATCGCCCTTCTTGAATTATATCTTCAGTTAACCAATTATTATCCTTTTTACTATAACTTTTATAATTTATGAATTTGACAGGGCATGCTGTATCAAAACACCATTGAATATCACATAAAAAGGCATCAAAAGCATCATTAGGCTCTAAAGTTAAAATATATTCCCAGTTGTTACTTGATAATCGCACATTTAATTCATGAAGATTTTCTTCAGTAATAAATCTCTTTAATGTAACACTGTTGTTAGCGGCGTTTCGGGCCAAACTCGTATATTCTTTCTATGCTAATGGCAGTTCGCCAGTTGGCCTAGAGATGGCGCTACCCTACCGACCGTCAACTAAACAGGTCTTTCTTCACTCTGTACCAGGGACTAATTCCATCTCTCTCCGTCAGAGGGCAGCACATAACAGTACTTTTATATATAGAATGTCAGATAGAAGAACATCAATATAAAAACCAAGTATTAGGTAATATCTTAGCAGCATTGAAGTTTTGCTTGAATAGTTCCTAAATAATGTACTTGACTATTACAATTTGTGTATTCAATATTACACAAAATTGCTCATCCAATATTTTTAAAATATTGACAGAGAGATCAGTGGTGGTACGTTGAATAAATTCATGCATTTTAAGACAGATTTTAAAACAGGTTCTATATTATTATATGCATTATACAACATTCTGCTATGAAACATTACCTCAAAGTGTCTTATGGTCCATTTCCACTGAAATTATGTTAATTTTATATTAGAAATTAAAATTGAGATACAAGACGGGATAACTTGCAAATGTTACTTCGTTATTTCTTTTCTAAATTTACATATAAAATATTAATACCTAATAAAGCTCCAACCAAATATGTTACTTAAATCTAATTTCTGTGGTGTTTATTTACTATTTATTTATTTAAATCTACCTGAAGTCATAAGGCATTCATTACATTAATTAATTGAAATTATTACTAAATTTATATTTGCTGGTACAGCATAATTTCAGTATCTTACAAACTGTGCTAGTCATATTTTGATATACAATGCGTCACACTTAAGAGTGTAACACATCCTTTTCTTTGAATTTGAACCTAATTTTACTCAAATATAGAAGAAATTAGATGTTCTTATGGCCAAAAAACATTTGCTTCCTACAAATGCAAAGCCACCTATGCGATACCAAAATAAACGGAAAAAATGATATTAAGCATTTTTTTTTACCGGAACATTTTATTAATGAATGTTATTGAGAATTATATGAAGAAATATTACAATATTGTCATGGTACACTTTTCCAAACAAAAAAATATGTTAAAATTATATTTTCGAACTTGTATTATCTTAAACAAAATTTCATTATTTAATATTGTTGAAATTTTGGACTTAAAATTTTCAAACAATTCTGAACAAGTTTCATTAATAAAATTTTCTGATAAAAACATGTCCATGATTTTTTTATTTTTTCCGCTTGTTTTGGTATCTCAGGTGGCTTTGTAAATGTGGTGGGCGAATGTTTTTTTGGTCATACCTACATTCTACTTTTTCTATATTTGAGTAAAATTTGGGTCAAATCGGGAAAAAAAAAGTTATAAGGGTGCTAAACTTTTAAGTGCAACATACCATATAATTATCAAATGTGGCATGGCACTGCTTTAAAGAACATATCCATAAAATTATGTGTAAATTTGCCGGTCATAAACATTTAAAGTTCCCACAGACCGTCTTTTGCTTCCGCTTCCAATCACCAGAAGCGAGTCAGATTTGGTCCCATCCGAATGTATATTTGTTGAGCGTCTATAGAGTGAGTAGTTTATAATAATGATACTGCAGAAGGCAATGTTGCCGGCTACAGTTTGACGTAATAAAGGTACGATTAAAATACGACGTTCCATGCTGGCTGCATCATATTCTCTGGCTGGACTCGAGAGCAAAGTATCCCGGTTACGTATATCTGTGATAACAACATAAATGTAACTAAGGGATATCTCCGACATGTGCGCCAATAGGCTTATCCCTCTTAGGGCCAGTTTAACAATGCAAGGTTAACTTCTAACCAAAGGATAAATGTCAAACAAAACAATAGATATTTATTGTTTCGTTTGACATTTATCCCATAGTTAAGTGTTGACCTTGTATTGATAAACAGTACCTTAACACGTTCAATGCCGGCGACGCTTATAAGCGGCCGCGTGTGCCTAACTGCGAGGGCCGCCGACGCTTTAAAGAGTCCGAAACAACCTGATACTAATGCGTATTATTCAGTCTGGTTCGGCACATACGTTCACGTGTATGTGTCGGCACCTAAGTAAAGTACTTTGAAAATTTTTTCCGTGCGCGGGTTTTAATTTGTGTCTCTAGTTTCTGCTTAGTGTATGGTGTAAAGCGGTTTTATAGGCGCCCGCGTGTGTACCTAGGTGGAGTGGAGAGCGTAATTATCAAAATCGATTTGGTTTGTCTTGAAATAGTAGGATAGTCATTTTAGGAACCCTTGACTGGTACTAGATATATGAAATTCCTGCAAAATGAGATTGAGGGCATTTTAGATGAGTTACCTTTGAATTTAGAACACAGAATGCATTTCCAACAAGATGGTGCCCCTCCACATAATTCAAGAATAGTAACTGATCACATTCAACAGAGATTAGGAGAAAACGTCATTTCGACGAATGATCTTGTCAAGTGGTCTCCAGGGTCACCTGTTTTGACACCCCTAATTTAAAAAAATGCTTGGAGCGATTCAAAAAATGATGTCTACGCAACCACCGCTACCATCCCTGAAAACCTGGAGCTTCAGGTAGAACGCGCTATTAATAACAGCTCAGCAATTGGCAAATGTTTTTTTTGAAATACAGCCAGGTGAGTCCAGAAGTGACAGTAATGGACAGCATTTTAAACAATTATTGTATTGTTTCGTGTATCTTTTTTTGTATTCCAAAGGCACCTAATGTACGGTAAATGAATTGTATTTCCTTATTTTTTTAGCTATAATTTTGATTATCGTACATATTAATAAGGTGTATGAATAAATCCTTATAAATAGAACTAAAATGGCACCAATATGGTTACGTTTGAAAAAATTGTGTTTTGTCCCAAAAATTACTTTTATGAACTTTAGTCGCTCATAAATCACTCAGAATCAAATTTAGTACTTTTGTTGGAATTTCGATTTCTCTAGCATTACACAGTCAATTAGAATGAATCGGAACACTAAAAATTAAAGTTTGACGTTTGAAGTGTCACTTAGTTATATGGTATCGTTGTACGCGCAACTCAAAAATTCCATAATATACAGGGAATTTCATTTTAATATCAAAAGTTAGTGTCACTTCCAGCGAAACTGGAAAAATTTTTGCCAAGAAGTGACGTTTATTAAGTATACAGGATGTTTCCAAATTTCAATAGTTTATTTTAAAACTAAAGGAAAAAAGGAGGTGTACCATGTTCATGTTACACCCGATATGTTATTTAAAGTATTGTCTTAGCAAATCTAATATAGAATGTTAACCTCAAAAATTACCGCCTAATGTCAAAAGTTAATGACCAATCAGAAAGTCTCCGTTGATAAACGTGCAATATGATCCCAATCAAATCAGATCAGAAATATTCATGTTAATAAAATATGATAAAGAAATAAATGATACAAAATTTTAGAAATACATTGTCATTTATTTAATGATCTACAGTTTATAAATTACAAAAGTTTTAAAGAAAATCACAAACAGATTTACTATAGCTGCCTATAAAATCTTAAAAAACAATAAAGTGAATAAAAACTGAGCAAACGAGATACATTAAAAATTGAATTGTGCAGTTATTTGTTTAAAATGGGAAGTAAATTAGATTTGGTCCCACAAAAAAAAATAAGTCACTTGAATAAAACTGTAAAAACTTTGATTTGAGTTTGTACTATGATTTATTAAAAAAATAAATTAGTTGTACAAGACATTATATTATTGTAGTCTGGCAATAAATATATTATAAATACTGCGTAATTATATAAAATTAAATTATAATATAATAAAACAACATTTAACATAATTTAATAAATTAAAATAAAATAGATTATATCTTACAACAATCACATTATTTTCGTATTTAAATAAATTTAAAACTTCCAATATTTATCACAAAATTAGTTTTTAAACTTGTAAAAATTACAAAATTAATTGAAAGAAAAAAATTATAACTTAATAATTACAATTATTTGATTATTTCAAAACGCTGAGATATAACAGCTTACTCACATGTAAATTAGAGACCTGACTGAACTCAAGAAAAATTTGAGATATAAGGATATATATAAGTACATAAAATTGAGGTGTTTAAAAACAAGAAGTCGTCATCTATTAAATATATACATTGTTTTGCTATAAACTAACACGAGCACAATTTATAGTACATATCTAGATAGTTACCGCAAGTATAAATTATTCTGGTTGATGTAGCATGACTTTCTCTAAGATTACAAACATCAATCTTAGACACAGCTACAAACGTTACACTGAATAACCATTTAGCTAAAATTCTTTATGGCTGGACTTGATACATAAGTATCAAATATGTATTAAAATTATTAACAAACACCTTGTAGGCCGGATAAAACAACCTAGCAAAAATCAATCCAAAACTTATTTCTTTTTACTTGCTTTTTCTGCTTTTCGCTGAAGTTTCTCCTTTTCCTTTCGATCTCGTTCTAACTGCTTCCTCTCTTTTTCAGCTTGCACTTTCAGTTCTTTTATTTTACGTTTAAGGCGACTCTTATCATCACTTGTAATACCTAATATTTTAAAATCTGCAGATGTTAACAGCATTAAAGCACCTCCATTAACTTGCAACTCTGCAAACTTACTAACATGCTGCTCCATTCCTATTGCTAACAACCACTGACACACCTGAAAGTAATTATAAAAATTAAAAAGGTAAAATCCGATACCTTCGATATATTTAGATAAATAAATTCCTTTCCTTTTTCCATAAAGGAGTAAGACATATTTTAAAGGTAGGTTGGTCCCCTGTCAGCAGCTCTGTTTGATACACTTCTAGTTAGTGGGTAGTGACACCTCGTAAGGAAGTCAAAAGTATAATATAACATGATGGAAACAATAAGTTCTGTACACGAGGGAGTAATCACGGGTGGTGTGGTCGCAGGTCAAAATTTTTAGCTCCAGATGACTGATTTTTAAAGTAAGTACAATTTCTCTAACAGAATAAAATGAAATAGCAATGGTTTGACTAAGAAGATATTGTCGGGTACAGTTTTGCCGGGTAGTCAAAAAATTCAACAGAAACCTTACAACCTCATTAAAATACCAAAACTACTACTACTTTACTCTCTGTACTATCTTGCCAGCAAATTAAACCATTTATCTTTATAGGTTTTTATTGTACATCGGCTTGTTTGAGGAGACCATGCCGAATGGTTACTGGCGTTAAATTAGTTCATAAAGTTTTTGTCGCGTTTTTTGACTGCCAAGAAAAACTGTACTGTAGACTATACTGTAGAATAAAAATCAACTATATATTTATAGAAATGCCAGCAGTTTTGTCTGCCTGGATCGCAATATGAGTTGAGACGTCCGTTTCATTAAAGTCAAACGCACCTCTAGCACTAAATCTAGCAGTTCTTTTTGTAGCCCTTTTATAGTTCCAAAAACTTGATTTTTCGTTTTATTGCTGCACTTTTGAAATACAAAGTAATATTTGCTCAAGGTTGCCTAGACCGGATTTGTGCTACCATATTAAAAACTTTTTGATTTCAATTTTTTCCTCAGCAGATTTGGATACAGAAGTAGATTAGCTATACTCTGGAAAATACCTAGATTTTATGAATTGGCTGTTTTATAATGTCTTTTTAACGCAAACTGAACATAAACTATTATTTTTCCCACACAATTTCTGTGGTGTTTATTTATTTATTTTATTTTTATTTACATATTCCTGTGCAGCCTGTCAAATGGAAGACTAGCTTGAGGGCAGCATTATTTGTTATGTATGTTCACTTATGTGTTTGTATTTACTCATTTGTCTACTTATGTGTTTATATTTATTTCATTTTAATGTTTGATTCATTGCATTTGTTAACTTGCCAGTTGTACTTTATGTATGTTTTTCTTTGGTCAATAAATTATCTATCTATTAGTCAAGATTTATAAAACTGTGTCATAAAACATAGATTTTGGAAACGATAATTTCTTTACTTCTTGCTCAATAACCCCAAAAATATTGATGTTTCGAAAAAGGTTCATGTAAGGTAAGTTATAGAGAATTTCGAATGCTATCAAATCTTTCTTTAAAATCTATTCTAGTTCGGACACGATTTAGATAAAAAAATTTCACCTGCTTATCGGGTGATTCAGCTTGGTATTCGCGCAACTGTACCTTTTTTATTTCAACAATAAACTACAACAAATCATATATATTTGTAAATCGCTTGTCAAGCTCTATCAAATGAATCATTTGATGAATCATCAATTTGCCAAAGTAGCGATAGTCAACTTTTTTTTTCAAATGGTATGCTATACTTTTTTTTTGACGATTATTGTAGAGATTTTATTTCTTCATGCAACTGTGTAAAAAAAGTATACACTTCTACAAGAAAATTTCGAGAAAATTAATAAAATACGATAAAACTACAGTCAAAAGGTTTTGTTTCTGAATCAGCACAGTTGGCCAAGACAACAACTGAAATTTGACATTGTAAGTAATGTAACTAGTTCCACCTAGGCGAATCTGACTCGAAATAGAGGTATTTCATCGAGGATCGTATACGGCACTGATGAGAAGTAAAACTTTCGAAACAGTTTGATGTTTTAACTAAAGAAAGTTTTGTTTTTTAAATAACTATGTAATTCATTTTTATAAGAACAAATAATTAAATCGTATCTTTAGTTAATTAATATTATTGATATTTATTAATACTAATTAAATAAAAATGAAAAATAAATAACAATTACCAATAAAAAAAGTAAACATTATTTATTACTTCCCATGTTCGAAATGGCCTCCGCTAAACATAATTGTCCTGTGTTTATCATGCCTTGAATACTTATATGTTGAAGAACTTGAATGTTTAATCTGCGACATTCAACTCGTATTCTATTTTTAAGATCCTCGGCGTCATTTAGAGGTGTAAGGTAAACTTTTTCTTTTAGATAGGGCCAAAGGAAAACGTCCAATGGTGTAAGACCCGGAGATCTGGCAAGCCACTTAACTCCCTCACTATGATTTACGATCCATCTACCTGGATAAGCTGTATTTAAATAATTTGTTACATGGCCTATGTCCATTTAACAATTTTATATAATAACTAGTATTTTATTTATATTTAGCACGATCTGTGTAGCATTTTGAGTCAGTTTTTGTAAGTGAGACTGTTTTCAACTATCAGAACTTTCTTTGTATAACTGCTAAATCATTTCACATTGTTTTATGTACAAATTCTCAGGAACTCAGTCATGTTTTTGTTTAACATTTACTTATGTATCTGTTCTATTCTGTTACAGCACCTCAGGAAACAATTGTCGATATCAAGTCCACAAAACATTTATTTATATTCATATACCTATATTTCAATTTTTATATTTTTGTTTAGTATGTATACATATGGTTATTTTTTTTACCTTTGACTTTCTAATTAACCTGTTATATAGTCTATCCTATAAGATGTAATATATTTGCTGAATCCTCACAAAACGGTTTGTAATGTTTGTATATGTTTTACTATTTATTCCGGCAGTGCGTATTCGTATTTTTGGTTATGTATAGAAATTACAAATGGCAAAGTAAATCAGTTGTGATATGCAACTAATATCAAACTATTATTAACTATAGATTCCTTTTATCGATTCTGTAATTTGCTTGAGTACGGAAATCTACATAAAGCGACATCCAGGTTGTGCGCTTAACTCAACAATTGACAGATGGCGATACCTGTACCATTCTCTATATTTTACAGCTTTCCATTTTATTAGTAAAATTACCTTTTTCAAGTTTATCCATTGGTATTATTTGGCAGAAAGTGGGATAAATAAAGTTTACCTTATTAGTACAACTCACCAAGAAATCATTTGTCTGCAGCTTTTGTACTGATTCCGACTTTAACAAACAAACTTCGCCGTGTGACACCAGTAATGAATATTACATTTTATATCCGCGTTAACAAGTGTTTAACAACCAGGTAAATTTCATTTATTAGTAATTTAAAATTTCAGTAATCTTAAATTTTTGTCTTTAATGTAATTTCAATATTTTTAAAATAAATTTAAATTCAAATTCAATTTTTTAAAATTTAATAAGTAATTTAATATTATATATACCACATGTATAAATTTTTTTTTTTATTTTTTGGCAATTTATAGTTCACGAATAAGCTTATTTTTTCTGCATATTGATAATTTCAAGCTTCTACATATTTTGCATATTGATAATTTGAACTTCGTCAAAATTTTTCTGCATATTGAAAATTTCAGTTTCTTCAAAATTGAAATTCAGCTATATATATTTTATGCTTATGTTTCATATTTAAGCTTTATATTTTATATTGTAAATTTGAGCTTCTTAAAATTAAAATTTGAGCTTCCCACGAATTTATATTAATAATAAATTTATATTCTTCTACAATCTTCAAACTTCATGTCATTGAGAGACGTAAACTAAATTGTCAAGAAAACCCTTAGATTCCATTTTTGCAAGAGACAATTGTGGGCCTGAATTGCTGTTCCAGAACCATTCACTTTAACAATACTCAATCCCGGAATCTAGGAGCCTGGTATAAATTTATTAATTTTTTTTTAATTTTAATTAGTCTTTGTTAACCGACATTAGTAATTAACTTGAAAATTTCACATTATACAAATTGATTTATTTATTCATGTAATATATTTTATCATTCATTTTACAACATCTTTTTTTCCCTTACCAACAATTTCAGTCTAGTCTATAGGAGATTGGTTATTCGAGAAAAAGAGACAGCTCTTACTTATTTTCACTATAGATGGTGCCCAATTTAACATCAATTTCTCTTTGTCTCCTTTTCTCGAACCAAATGTGTCATTTATACAGTACATTCAAAAAGGGTAAGTTTCACAACTCTCACGAATACTCTGGATCTACGACTCTTTGCTCCGGCTTAAACCAGCTAGTCGTCCACATATGTTGCCTCAATTCTTTCCCAAAAATATATAATAAGGGAAAGGAGGTAACATATTATAGCATTATGTGGCGGTGCCCCATCTTGCTGTAATATCATGTTATGCCTAATGTAATGTAACGTCTTCTATAAAATCTAACAATTCTTCTCTAAAAAACTGTAGATATCTTTCTCCAGTAAGTGTGCCTTCGTAAAACTTGGGTCCTATAATTGGTCCGTTAACAAATTCCACACAATATATTAATTCTCCAGATATTTTGGAAATTAATTTCTCTAAGCCAGTGAGGATTATCCTGAAGACCAATAATGGCAGTTTTGTCGATTGACTATTCCATTATGGAAACGGGATTCATCTGACCACATTATGCGATCTAAGATAGTAATTTCTTGAGCAACTGCCAACCATGCTACAAAATTTAAACATCTCTCTTAATCAGGAACCAAACCCTGATATAAATGTATTTATATGGTCACAGTTTAATGTCTTTCAGAATTTTTTTAATCGAAGAATATGAAATATCAGTTTCTGTTGCTAATTGACAAGTAGAAATATGCGGGTCTACAAAAACACAAGCTAAAATTGCAACTGTATGCTCTTCATCTCTAGCGGTTCTGGTTTAAAAGTTTTTTCTTTTTCTCAAAATTTCCACTTTCGCCCATATTTTTTGCCAATTTTGCAAAACATTTTGTCTGAAAGTATTGACCTATTTCGAAAGTGTCACGATATAAACGTTTGGCTGCTTTACTGTTCTTTCCGCACACTCTCCAGAAATTAATATCATGTCCAATTTTTCTTCATTAGTGTAAGATACCATTGTATAAATCTATTTAGAAATATAGCATAAAATAAAAACGGGTAACACAATTACTAATGAACAGCACAAACAATGGTATTCTTAATTTGACATTACTGACAATGTCAGATGTGTCAATGACAGAAACAAAACCTTTGAATGTAGTTTTATTATATTTTATTAATTTTCTCGAAATTTTTCTTATGGAAGTGTATACTTTTTTAAACAGTTGCATGTAGAAATAAAATCTCTACAATAATCGGTAAAAAAAAGTATAGCATACCATTTGAAAAAAAAAAGTTGACTATCGCTACTTTGGCATATGTGACCACAGAGATAATTCAAGGACGTCTTTCGAGCTTGACAAGTGATTTACAAATACGTATGGTTTGTTGTAGTTTGTTGTTGAAATAAAAAAGATACTGGGGCACGAATACCAAACTGAATCACCTGGTATATGCAGAAAGACTAGTTTTATTGTGGCATTCTACACTTCAAGTACTGATTGTAGCTTGCATGTGCAATTGTGCAATACCAATTTTAGTGTCATTGCAGCTAAACAACTGGCAAAAATCTCCAAACTCTAATTATGTTGCATGGTATAAAAAATATGGGAATAAAGAAACCTAGTTCAATCGACTGCTTTTTTCACAGCATATAACAGTCTTAAAACAAACAATTCTAACCAAAACACATTTCCATAAGGGCCTGTGCTAGCAATTTTCAGCACCCTGTATCTTAAAATTATGCATCATTTAGAGTCTTTTCACACACAACTTTTCATCAGGATTTACAAAGAGAGAAATAACACTCACTTGCTCTTTAGTCCATTCTAATACAGGTGCTGACTGCCAGAAGTGGGAGCTCCTCTTATCACTACTTATGCTGCATGAAGATAGGCTGAGATCAGTGGTGGCCCATGATGTGTCATGTCTTGAAGGGGATACGGAACCCGATGACAAACTTGAAGGTGAAGGTGGTGTTGGTGAAGTGCTACCTTGCTGCTGCCAAGGTGTACTACCTGGGGGTGATAATGTAACAGGAACAACTTTCTTTACTACAACACAAACATTGATTTTACTTATAAATACATAATTACAAGAAGTTAAACTAACCTTTGGCATTTGCCTCATTCACTGCTTGCCTAATTTCTTCAAGCAAATGGTGGGCAGGGTCATTTTTGGTTTTATCATTCAATTCATCTGTGGAACTGTTTATACTATCAGTACCAAGACGTTTTTCTCTTTCAGCTAAAACCTAGAAAGGAAGTAACAATTAATACCCCTAGATATATTTTAAAAATGAGGAAGTTGCGTGATTTTTTTTATATCGCAGATATGTTCTCATATTTTTTTTTGCTAAAATTGAAGATGAAAAAAATTATTTATTTTGGCTGAGAATTTACAAGAATGGACCATTTTAATGTGATGTATAAAGCCCCTGAAAGTAGGCAATTTTGTGATACATAGTTATAGCACATTCATTGGAAATTTGTCATATATTATTGTGCACCTCTTATGTGCATAAGGACTAAAATTAAATCACATAAACAGCCATCCCATATTTCATATAAATTGGACTCTCACCTGGACTCTTAGCATACTTTAAGTTTAAATATTTAATTTTTATTAACAAATGGCAGAAACGTTTGTTTGAATATTTTGCAATAAATATATCATATATCTTCCGACTTTTCAACTATATCCCAGCTGCAAAGGACTGGCTTAAATAAATTTAAATTAACCAATATGCAACAATTATTCATTCTCTTTATTGTTTTTTGCTAATGTTTAAAATAAATCTTGTACCCCACTAATAAAGTTATTGTTTAAAGTTAAAATTAAATTTCTTGTAATGTAAAAAGAACATTACAAAATGATCAGTTTAAAAAATCAGAACATTTCCTTCTAGGAATAGTTATTTTTAGTTCAATAATCCATTTATTTTGTCTATCAAAAAAATAAAAAATTTTAAAACGAGAAAAAAAACTTTTGTTAAAAGTTCAATTTCACAGGCTACAAAGATATGGGGAAATCTATGGATATAGTATTTATACTACTTACTTGTTTTAGTTGTTCAGCTAACGATGGTGGTGGGCCAACTGCTATATTAACAGACCTATTTGAACTATCACCCCACGGGTCTGGACTTGGTTGTTGAAAGCTACTGCTTTCTTTCTGTACCCTTGCATAAACTACACTTGAGGATTGGTTTGAACTAATATTTTGTTGTGCAGAGTATTGACTTGATTTTTGCACCTGAGTATATTGCACGGTGTATTGTGAATTTTGAGCATTATGATGCATCTGTTGTGCAGTGTATTGTGATTGTGTGTTGGTATTAAGTGTTGTGGGTCTTGTATTACTTGAACTACTACATGATTTTGGTTTAAATTCACTGGCTTGAGAAAAAGCTGAATCGGTGACCTCATCAGCTGAATTGTAACTTTCATCTAGGCCATAATCTGAACTGCTATTACTTAAAGAACCCTTCTTAACGCTGGGTAGTTGCCTGAAAATAAAATAAAAACATTTATTTTGAAATGCTTAATAATCAATCACAAAAAGATTAAAATAGAAAAGTAAGACATCTATAGATGTAAAAATATCTCAAGTTATAATTATTAAATGAATATAAAGCTATGAGGTCCAGTATCATTTTCTTAGTTCTTATCACCCCAATAAATAACCGGAAGTAGGGAAGGGATGGAAAAAGTTGTGATTTAACTGTTTAACCAATAGTTGTACATAAAAAAGTGCTAGAAATGACAGTTTTGTTCAAGAACAATTTTTTTGCTTCAATTGTGTCAACAGCCCGAACTTTAACGGTTAATCAAAGTTCCCTTATTTGTTATTATATTGAAATTACCATTTCGTATCATTCTCAACAATTCAGTTCAATAAACAATGAATAATTTGTGACAATTACGGAAAAATTAATCTTGAAAAAATCTATGTTTTGGTTTTTCCCATTTTTTATGTTTTTCCACAGTAACAGCATGATTTTTATACACAATCTTAAAGTAAACGAAAAAAATTCCAACCTGAAATTTTCAAAAATCAAAATTTCGCTAATCAACGTTTTTGATTGAAAATTAGGCCTTTTTTCAAATTAAATTCACATAAAATCAAAAAATAAATATTTCGCTTCAAAAAAATTACCGCTTATTTAAGGCATGACAATGTTCATTTTCACAAAATTTAATTAAAACCGAATCATTTCTGTTGGATAGAAATAAAAAATAAGAGAAAGAATATAAAAATAAAAGTTGTAGATTTTTCAATTATCTACAACTTTTGCATTTAACTTTTTTCGATAGGATGTCTAGGTTTGCCGGAAATTGTAAAAAAACATGTTTCACCCCTAAAAGCACACCTTTTTACACCCCCACCCTACTTCCGGTTATTTGTTGGGGTCCAATAGATTTTCCCCCATTTATATACCATTAATCCTAAATTTTCGGGTTCGGCACTGAACTGCAAGCCATAAAGTGATAAATACAATAAAATTATCAGGTTAACTAAGTATAGCTATACAGTGCGGTCCATACGTAACAGATAAATTCGTTTTTTGCTTTATTATCTATTTTTCAAAAACAATTCTCAAATACGCCGATTTTTGTTTTTAAAACAACATTGTCTTATACAAAAATTGCTCGGGTCGCCCCTTTAAATTCATTGCGCGGGCTTTAAAGGCTCACTTTGTATCATAATATACTATCGATTCTTTATTCAACAATATAAAGTTGTTTAAATTTGGTCAATTAGTTACCATGGAAATTAAATTCGAACATTTGAAAATGTCAATTTGAAGGAGCAGTTGTCATTCAAAGAAGGTTGAAATGGGAGAGAGTGAGATTTTTATACGGGATCGTGTTATTTCAAAAACAAAAATGACGTGTTTCAGAATTTTTCGTTAAAATTATCAACATAAAAACGAATTTTTGCGTTAAATATGAACCGCACTGTATATCAAATATTTAGGAAAAGAACAATGCCCTTCATCTTTATAAAAATTAATAAAAGCTGCTTGCATTCGATTAATGAATCATTTGTGAGCACTGATTGTGTTCATAAGAGTTTAGAATAACCGCGATTTTCAACAAAAGTTTTTTACGCAATATTGTCTAACGGATTTGGTGCATTTCTTGTTGACGGACACGGTTGGTCCAGTCACCTACTTTAGCTTGAACCATATGTTCGTTTTAGAATATCTAATGAGAAAAATTTATCGGAAAATATCAAATTTCATTAAAATTGTTCTGATTTTTTAAGTTACACCATTTTTAAAGGTTATGAGTTAAAACAAATAAAATAAATTTTCAAAATGGTGTAACTTATCGATAAATTTTCCTCCTTATTCTGAACAAAATATTTTGTAAATATTATTGTATCTTCGCAGATGACTTGGAGAGGCTACTCCTTTTTGCAAATATGTTTTGCAAAACTGCTTTATTTTTTGATTTTGGCAGTCATGGCATAAAGTATGACATGGGTCGTACGGTTCAAGACTGGAATATGGTCTATTTAAATTTAACCAGTAGCTACTGCTTGTAAATTTTATTATACAAGTGATAAAGATACGCACATTATATAATTTGAAGTGTTTGTTTCTGAAAAAATCCGAAGACGTGTTTCATAAAATATCAAATTTACCTTTTGACAAGCCAAAATGTGTTTGTGTCATATTATTCAAGGTTATGACATTCATTGGCATATATATTTTTTAATACTATACTAGTTTTTATTATGTCATTTGACAGCATATTTTTCTACGGGTAACGACATATCACAATAATAATAGGATTAAATAACAAACTTTTTGAGAAAATTAATATCAAACACAACCAATCTGGGTTTAAATCATGAACATTAAAATAATTATTTAATAAATAAAGTAACTGTTCTAACTGCTGATCATTAACTTCCTGGCAAAAACCTATTTTGCGATAGACGTGATTAATACATGCTGCACGTCCACAAATGATCGCGAATTCCATTAGTCAGTCATATCTGTCACTAAGTAGGTTTTTGCCAGGAGGTTAATGGTGATAAATTTTTGACGAAATAGAAATCCAATAAAATCCGTCCATTTCTAGTCACATGCCAAAATTCATCCAATTATTAAAGGATTACACTGAAAACATCCCAAGGGAGATTATCACTTATGTTGCTATGCAACGAAAAATTATTGACAATTATCCACGATTTGACATATTAGAATTTCAAAAAATCTCACCGAATTTACCAGGTGCACTGATAAATCCTTATAATTTTCTCTAATAACGACCCTCAAGCTGTTGTTCTCGTATGCAAATTTTCTATGTAATATTTACATGGGAGAACATAAAAGTTAAAACAATATATAATACATATATACTTCCTATCTTTTTCGTCTAAAATAAAACTTTCAAGAAAACAAAAATCTTTCCTTAATATTAAGTAGGTATTTAAAATAGTAATGTGTTTTATTACACATATAGCATTACTTATTAGACTAGTTAAAAATATAAAGATAATAGGACATACAATACTGGATCGAATTAAGTAGAATAAATATAGAATAAAATGTATATTATAACAGCTAAAATAAAATTCTCAAAACAAAAGTCTTTCCTTAATATCCTTGTATACTTTATTATTATACTTAGAATAAAATAAATGTTTTAAAATATTTTCAGGCATATCTATTTTATTTTGTTGGGCAAACAAAAATATCTTTTTATAAATAAATTTTTTATAAGATGTTACTCTTCTTTTTCCTATCCTGACAATTTTTACATATAAAATAATCAGATTTAATTCACCCAACTGTGGAAAGTATTATATAGACTTCCTTCCCTCTTTTAATGTTAACAAAAAATCTTATATATCAGCAAGCCAAAGTTTCATACTTCTTAATCCAGTATTAACGCCAAAACATATTCTATGATATTTGGCCATTATTTGTTATGATAGAATTAGTAGTTTCAATTTTCTCAAAAATAAAGATAATAAGATATTGTCGTATACGAACAAATATTGGAATAAACAATATACTTATATTTTTTTGTAAGAGATAAAATCCACTTGCGCAAGTTATTAGGTTTAATTTTCATAAATTATTTTTTTATACTTGAACACAATATACCAACGTATCTGACTTTTTCCAATAAGCTCATCTTCTTCTAGCAATGCTGTGCAAAGTTCTCAGCACTTTTGAGCAGAAAACTCGAAAAAACAGTTTTATTTTGCTAAAATTTGCAGAGATACCAAATCTTGAATATCCATACAACAATAAAATGATTAAAACCCTTTTTATCGTGCAATCACACGCACGACTGTACGACACGCTAAAAGTCAAATTAATATGTTGATTTGAAATAACATATAACTTATTTCAAACTTCCCGGGCAATGGAGCGATGTATGTATTGCAGATCGCCCAAAGAATGATTCCTGTATATAACTACGTATAATTGTGCTAAAGATACCAAATTTTGAATATCCATACAACAATAAAATAATTAAAACCCTTTTTATCGTGCAATCACACGCACGACTGTACAACACGCTAAAAGTCAAATTATTATGTTGATTTGAAGTAACATATAACTTATTTCAAACTTCCCGGGCAATGGAGCGATGTATGTATTGCAGATCGCCCAAAGAATGATTCCTGTATATAACTATGTATAATTGTGTTAAAGATTTACTAACAAAGATGAGATCCGCCACGTTACCAATTTTAAGGATCTCATCTTGCCTAGAAATGTAAAATTATATACACATATACACCTTGCTTGTCAGCGCACACTGGTGGAAAAATTCAGAACTACTGGTGTATATAAATTGATAAAAATGAGAAAAACGAGATCCATCAAAAATTTTGAATTTGAGATCTACGTTATCGACTTTACCGAATAAACTTGATATACACGCTAAAAAAGGCGAGATCCGAAATCGGATCTCACCTTTCAAAACGGTTCTCGACTTGGTAACAATTTATCACAAAATCATCTGTACTTTCCCCTTTTTATATCTGTATATATATATATATATATATATATATATATATATACATCAGCATGGAGGGAGAGGATGAAATATTCCGAATTGAGACAGGATCAACTGAATGAGTCTTATGCGAGGTTGAAAAATATAGTGATCAATAGGCAGGACCTATTCAAGGCCATGGGAGGGAGGAGTGTTCAAAATGGTGATACGATATAAAATTTTGACAAAGTTAAAAAATGTGAATATTATGAGAAATTACCTATTAAAAGGGATGGTACACTAATTTGTATGCAATTCATGCAATAGGGGAGGACATTTAGCTGTGATTTTCAGGTATGTAAACTTTGTACACACTGAACTTGTTATTTGAGAAAATTCATACAGGTGAGACAAGATACAAGTTTATGTGCAATTTGACTTGACAAGGAGACAAAAAATGGTTAGTATGGAGCTCCCATAAGGGCCTATTTCAAGTAAACGTAATGTATTTAGCGTATTGCATAACGAGGACAGTTTGAAGAAAATTAATAACAAAGTGAAAGTATGATGATGCTGGCACCAAAATTCATTAATTTAACTGAAATTCAAGCATTCACAAGCTTAGTAAATTGCTATAGGAAGTTGACCCTAATTTTAACTATGACTTTCAAGAAAATATGTGAACTGCTTAAAAAAAGAAAAAGGAATAATGCTAGAAGGCATTCTATAAAATTGAACAGCTTATAGCAGATGATATAACCTTGGTCTACTTCAGCTCAAAACTACAACTTGTTTTAAATACAGATGCATCCCACCTGAGCATATTAGTAATTTTGAGTCATGTACGGACAAAGGCCAGAAAAGAACATAATAATGACATAACTAAATGTTGCGGGGAAAGTTGGAATTATGTTAATTTAGGAGAATCTGGTTAAAATATCGAAAATGCAGTCAATAATGTCAATATACATTCACAATGTTTTCCCAATGCAGGATCTCCAGCCACTAGCTTGTTTTATCGTGTTGTGCATCAGTTTTCTGAAGGTGGGTGTTAGTAAAAAAAAAAAAAAAAAAAAAAGAAGTCGACGAACAGTAACTGGAGAAGAAAATGAAATTGCAGTAGGTATTAGCCGCAAATGCTATTAATCTGCACACAAACTCTTGTACAATTGCTCATGATCTTGGAATGTCATGAAAAAACATTCTAAAAATATTGATACATCACATCCATATCATATGTATCTTTACATCAGGAACTTATTTCTTTCGAGAACATTGTGTAAAAGATTATTTGTGACAATAAAATTCAATTGCTTTGGCAAATATGTCACTTCTTGCATTATTAGAATTCTTAATTGTAACTAGCATCACACATCTCGAATAATTAGAGTAATTCCTAATTTCATTACTTTGAATACTTCTCCATGAAATTTTTTGTTTCCCAGTTATAAGGATGTGTCATTTCCACATTCAATGTTTAATTACTCGCAAATAATGAGACCAAATAGAAAAATGATAAAAGCAAAAGTTGTTTACATTTTAGAATATGAATCTGTAAGAAAAAATAAGATTTTGTCTTTTTTAAAAACCAAAGTTAACCTTCAAATGACCTTGATGTCCTCTACCAAACTTTAAAAAAATACAGCAGTTAGATCCCACTTCTGGAACAATGACAATTTTGAATGTAATATTTTCCTCAAAAATGCTTTACGTTAAAGAAATTCGCTTTTGTCAATTATTATTATTATTATTATTATTAGCCGTTACTCGAGTCCGAGTATAAAAATGTTACAGTCGATAAATTGTGTACAATAAAAAACAAGTAAAAGGTGTAGTCTATTGTAATTCCCATTCATCTACGGTGCACACGACTATGGCTATAGAGGCCAATTCGGGAGAGCACATGTCAACCGCAGTCAGGACAAACATAGACCTGGTTAGGTCTTGGATTCGGCCTTCTTGCAGCAACATTTCCTTGATAGCTGGCCACAACCCCTCGCCATTCGGTTCTGTCCGCTGCAAGTTGTTCCCATTGCTCGTCTGCAATACCGCAGGATTTTAGATTTTCATGGAGAGCGTCTTTGAACCTCTTTCGTTGACCGCCACGCCTTCTTCTACCGCTTAGCAATTCACCATAAAGTGTACATTTAGGAAGGCGGTTATCATGCATACGATGAACGTGACCTGCCCATCTTAGGCGTGCTCTTGAAATAAGCACCTCAATTGGAAGGCTCTTTGCTCTCGTGAGTACTTCCACGTTTGATATGTGATGGAACCAACGGATTTTCATCATACTTCTGAGGTGTCTTTGCTGAAAACGTTCTAATTCTTTCACATGACGACGGTAAGTGACCCAGCTTTCACATCCATATAGCAGTGTTGGAATGACAACTGCTCTGTAGACAGCCATTTTCGTTGACAAAGCAAGGTCGTGGTTGTCAAATACTCTCTCTCTAAGTCCCCAGAGTGCTCTAGATGCAGCGTTAATTCTATTGCGAATCTCGCTGTCCATGTTTGCTTTGTCATTAACAACGTTGCCTAAGTAATTGAACTGATCCACCACTTCAAGAGAATTTCCGTTAAGTGTAATGTCTATTTGGTTCACTTGATGAGGAGTTGACATAATCTTAGTCTTTCCAATGTTGATTTTAAGTCCCAAGGAATCATAGCTCTGGGCGTACACATCTAAAAGTTCTTGAAGCTCTTCCGGCGTAGAGGCTAAAAGTGCACAGTCATCCGCATACTGGAGATCACAAATGAATCGTGTGCGTGTCTTCGTGAAAGCTCTAAAGCGCCCTATGTTAAAGAGACCGCCATCAAAACGGTATCTGAGACCTATTCCTCTGACTGTCAGTTTGTTGTCAACAATAATTGTTAGAGCAGTGGTAAACAAATTAAAGAGTAGGGGTGCCAGGACACATCCCTGCCTAACTCCAGTGAGGGTTTGGAAAGGTTCGGTTGCCTCATTATTATACATAACCTGGGCGTTGTTGTTTGTATGTAGACTGCGTCATACTTCCACAAATTTTCTAGGGATACCTAAGCGGAACATAATTTTCCAGAGCACTTCCCTATCCACCGAGTCAAACGCCTTGGTTAAATCAATGAAGGCCATGTGAATTTCTCCTTGATGTTCGAGTGCTTTTTCTTGAAGCTGTTTAAGTGTGAAGATTAAATCCGATGTGCCTCGGTTTGGTCTAAAGCCACTCTGTGTTTCAGGAAGTAACTTTTCCATAACAGGTGTTAGCCTATTTGCCATCGCTTTAGTGAGTATCTTCCCTCCAACAGCCAGGAGAGCTATACCCCTGTAATTTCCACAGTCCGCAGCGCTCCCTTTGTTTTTGAAGAGGTTGATTAAAAGTGTATCACGAAACTCCTGCGGAGCTTGACCACTTTCCCACACGATATCAAACAGTTTTTTGAAGTAGGGTATGAGCTCTGACGACACAGCTTTAAAGATCTCAGCTGGGAGTGAGTCGGCGCCGGGAGATTTGTTATTTTTTAGCTGCCCAATGGCGGTTAAGATCTCTTCCGTTGTTAGTGGTTTATCTAAGTCTTCGAAGGTGTCATATTGAGGGATAAGATTTATAGTATCGTGATCGGCTTGACTCTGCTGGTTAAGAATGTTAGAGTAGTGTTCCTTCCATCGGGCTCTTATTTCCTGGATATAATGTATATGACATTTCGATCATGTCTTAGAACCCAGCAGCGTCTTAATAACCACTCCAACAATATTTTATTGCATTCTTTTCTATTGAATAACAGACGACACTTCATATGAGCGCTAACCATCAGTGGTGTAAATCGCACTAAATTTGTATCTTCACCAATACATATTTTTATGATTTTTAAAAATCATTTTTGAAGTACGTAATCTGCAATATTGTTATTTAGAAATACAAACCAATGATTGTTACGTAGTTATTAATTATTTTTGTATTTGAGTGTTTGCAAACCATATATATTAGCCTTGTAATATTGGTTGCCTATCCAAGGTATTCCTACATATATATATTTAAGTCCTATCATTTAAGTTTTTTCAGAGTTTTTTACATTTTCGCATTTTTGCAAGGTGGTATAGAACGAACTTCGAGTAAGAAGAAAAACAGTCACTTGTTCATCGCAAAATTTTGTATATTATTCGCTCAATAATAATTGTTCTAACTTTGTTGTGTCAAAAATTTATGTGTTGTATAATTTATGCATCGAAGAAGAGCCGGCCGGCAGGACCGGGAGCACCAAAAATCTCAGAGGTGAGTTTTATGCCACCCGATTTTAAGAAATACAGTCCATTATTTATTCTATTATTCATTTGGGATATTTACAACCGAATAACGGTTAAAACCCATACAATGATCTCAAAAATCAAATATTAATTGCAATATAAATTGAAAAAAAGTAGATTTTGAATGCATTATATGAAATTCATCAATATGCTTACCTGTTAGCCAAAGCGCCCCTATTTGCCAGTTCTGCTTTGCTCTTACTAGCAGAAATATCAAGCAATTCATGTGGCGGTACTGCTCGGTCAAACTCTTCTTTAATAGGAAGCTTGCGTTCCACAGTTGCTGTTTTATCATCATCCGGACTTGCATCTGATATTTCAGTGTCTGAGAAATCTGGTTCTAATGTTTGAAAAAGAGGTTTTGGGGGTTGCCTTCTAGACATTTGAGGTGTAAGCTGTTTCAGACTAATGCTGTCATAAGGTAGCACCATAGGCAAACCAGCTTTTCTTTGAGTATCCAATAATTCTTGTTCCAAAGCTATTATTCTGTCTTTCAAATTTTTAACTAATGCATTATATTCAGTATCTTTTTCCTGTAAAAGCTGTTGGTAGAAATCTTCCCTATGTAGCATGTCCAGCTCTCGCTGTTGAAATTCTCTTACTAATTGTTTGGCTTTGCTATACTTTTTTTCAAGAACTAGATACTGAGTTTGTGATTGCTCCAACATGTTTTGATAAGTCTGAACTTCTTTTTTTGTTGTCATTAAATTACGTTCGGCTTCTCTCAACCTGTAATTGGCTTGTTCAAATTTCTCCGATTCATCCGGTTTCACACCATTTTGCTCCATGAGCTGCAAAGTGTAAATAAAAATATACTTATTAATGTTCCAAATTTAAGCAAAAATATTAAAAACAAACTTAAAATGAAGTTCAGAATACTAAAATACTGCCACAACTTTGGGTTGATTTTGCTACCAGGGTTGAACTTAATGTCTGCTAAGTACAACCCTATGTTTAATATTCCATAATGGATTCTAAAAGCGTGACATTCATCTCCACCTAAATGTTTCTATGCCCAATTAATAGTGAACTTTAACATATACAGATATAGCAATTAAACTCAATTAGAGATATTTAACTATTGAAATACTTTTTAAATTATTGTCAATAAAATGTACTTTTTCCTATATTAAGATTGTATTAAAAAAAAATTTTTACATGTGAGTCTATCAGTGATAGTTGAACACTATGGTTGATTCTCTCCTGATCAGATAACTATATCGATATATATTTTAAATTTATTATTTAAAATGAGACATGAATGTAGTAAATGTGAAATGGGGATTAGTGAAAATGAAAAATATTCTTGAAAAACTATGAAAAAAAAATTACAACAAAAGACTTCTTCCCTACATGTTGTACATTTATTAGTTTACATTAGTGTAATTATTTTGTTGTGGTCTATTTTCTTTCAATTTCCTACATCGTTGTCAACTCAAAAATATATAATTTGGTACTTAAATATAATATTTTCATTATAATGTACAACAATACTATTTAAAATATAAATAAATACGTCAAATATAAACACAAGCAGTTATAAAAATAGTGATAAGACCATAATGTACAATCTGCTACTGATATCAAAATCCTGAAATTTATGCATTAACGCTGCAGATTTTCACATTAAATAAAATGTGAAAATTTCTATTTTAAATCGGCAGGAACATTAATTTCCAAGAATTCTTATTGTTTATTTTTTTTCCAATTTTTGCTATTTACAATGTTAGTACATTAATAATAATACAGATTTTAATTTCTTACATAAAACAAAAAAAAAGTAACATGCAATAATATTTTGTAACCTACCTTAGTTTTGAGACGTGCAACTTCAAGCTCAGACATGTTATATTTGCGTTGGGTCTGCATAATAAACACAATAACATTATTTACTTTTCATTTTGCATCCGAGTTTTTAGAAAATGTAAAGGCAACAGTGTAATACATTAACATAAGAAAAAACCCTTAATCAATAATTTATTATTTATAAACACATAATTTTATATAATTAACAATCCAGACGAAAATTAGAATTTAACATTATTGTTTAATTGTTTTTTTGCTAGCTCTCCGAGAGTATCAATTTTGGTAAAATCGAAGTCAACAATAATGACGCACTCGAACTAAAATCCAATCAGTCAGAGTCACACAAGAAATTTTTTAAATGTGTTACCTAATGATTTGCAAAATTTCAGTATGAGCGCTAACACTTCTAAACTAAAAATTAAAAATATTCTACAAAATGTTTTCCAAACATATGACAAATGCTTTGATTACTTTAGCTCCTTGTCTAATTCATTGTCTATATAACAAATTATTGTACTGGTTTTCCACTATTCACAGTAGTAATAAAAACATTCTCATTATGTACATGCTACCAAGATGGGAAATAATTTTCCAATCACCGATGTTTCTGAAACTTATTCAGTTACATTCGAATGATGTTGTAGTTACGTGGTAGTTGTTATTGAACTTATATTTGGCTTTTAAATCAGTCAGATTCGGAACTATCACGAAATTTGACTGGTAAAAAATTTGTGGTAGCATACAGTGTCAAGTCTTTGGTAAATCGGAAGTATACTGAAAATGGACTTTTTTACCACGAGACATAAAAACGCTGTTTGGACTTGGGATTTTCCATGATGAAGTCAAAACACTTCTGAAGAAATATTTTTCGAAACTGCAACGAAATCTAACTTACCTTACAAAGATTTAATGTTTCTCTTTTCGGATGAAATTTTAAATCGAAGCGATTAATACTTTAACTCTGCCAAGTCGATGGAGGGATGAATCGATTAAAACGCAAAGGATTGATCATAACTGCATTTTACGCCTGAAAGCATCATAATTAGCAACTGCAATGAAAATTGACAATCATAAGACGATATTTTTTCTAAATGGCGTTACCGCATTGTACGGTACAAAGGATTTATCCAGATGTGCTAAGCCAAGTTTAAATGATGGGGTCATTTTGGGGATTTCTTAAGAAAATTTGCCAATGTCAAAGGTTTTGGTGGGGAAAATCAAAATTTTAACACTGAAAATTTTGCGGAAAAAATAGAGGTCATCATAGGTCATGCTTGCTCAAGGTCAGTTCGAAGGTGAAACGTGGGTCAAAGACCTTTATATTCATGTCGTCAGTAAGCTTTACTGTAGGAAATCATATGTAACATTCATATATTATTTTAATACACACGATTTCATATTTTGCTTAGGCAAATAACTAGGAATTGAACAAGAACAAAAAAGGACTTCAGCACACAACACAAGATTATATATCTCAGCATGCATATTAATTTGACAGCTATTTATTATATTTTTGGTGACCTAATGTATAAAAGAATACGTTAATAAAAATAATAAACTGCCTTTGTTATGAATGAAAGTGTGCAGCGATTGTTCCAAACTTTTAGAAGAAAGCCATCTTAATGCTCAAGTTAATCTAAACATACCATTGCATATTCCTTTGTAGGTTCCAAAGGATGCTAAAATGAAAGAAGTATGGTGCTCTATTTTAGGGAAAGAAAATGTTGGTATTAGCCATAATACATCTATCTGCTCAGATCACTTTGTGCCAAGTGATTTTATAACTTACGCAGTGTTATAAAGTATTTAATGAAGAGGCATTTCCTACTGTTGCAAGTACTCCTATGTTAACTACTGCTCATGTTAGGTAAAAATATAAACAACATTTTCCAATATAGTAGAATATTTTGTATTTTCTGTGGAGTTAAATTGAATGACTAGGTATATAATTGCTATAAATAGATTCTTTAAATAGAACATTGCCAATAATTTACCTTATTTCCACAAAATATTTTGTTTTTATTTATTTTTGTATGTTTTAAAATGGCCTTGCTTAATATATGTTAATACATCAAAATATGTTTATTCTAACTTTGCTTATTTTTAAACAGTACTTCAGTTTTAATATGAAAGAATATTCAGAAACAAGTTCGTCAACTATATCAGTACTATCTATACATTGTTTGGACAGTAACTTCTCTAAGATGTCTGGTTACGCCACTGGCGTAAAAATTTAAATTTCGGTGCTCTCTCTCGATAGGGCATGAGTCTACACGTGTCTTACAACACACGAAGATAGTAGTTGTTGATTTTTCCCTCTATAGACCAGAATCCATATTCACGTTTCAATTTTATGTTTCATTCACCCGTAAATTTATAATTCATAAGTAATTGGGATAAATAGTGTGTGTGTTTAACTTGATGTTAAGAAGATAACTTTGTGTATTCCTGTTTTTTCCTATCCTTCAACCTAGATATTTTTTATGGTCTCTAACCATCGCCTATTGTAAGATAGTAAGTTTTTATTGATGTATAACTTTATCCATTAAAATTACAGTACACTTTAGATAGAAATTTTTTGCTTAGACTCTGGGGTTAAAATATTTTTATAAGATATCCCCGGCGCTAACAATGTCTTCGTCTTCATTAACTGCCTCAGAAAATGATTATATATTAGCAGAAAATAAAGATGGAGGTAAAACTAATGCTACGAGAAGGTTAGTGTATTTCTGGGAGGTAAAAAGAGTATAATTTAATTACTGCATTGCAGAAGAAAGTCACATCCTTGTTATTTTGGAGACTGCTATTCCGATGATATGAGAGAAATATGTAGAGTGGGTGAATTATGTTTGGAAGCATTTCTGTTAAGACAAAATATTTTTCACAAGAAATATGACAATATTACTCAGCCACTAACTTATCAAGCCATAAGAAATTTGGCATCGTCAGTTTTTGATAAATATGGTAATCAAATTTTTTATACTGACCGATTGGAGTATCACTCCATGAAAATTATAAAATTAATACTTAATAAATATTTTAGTATCAGAATTTACCACAAAAGTAATAAACCAAAAGATGGAGGGAATAGAGTAAGAAATGCATTAACAGAGTATGTGCTTTTTGAAAAATCAGTAAGTTTTGGTGTTATTTTGTAATAAATATAGATGCTTTAACACGATGTATGGTTTTATTTTTGTATCTAGCTTTTGGTGAACGTGTGTGTTTAAAGTGAGCATATGTGTAGTCACACTGTCTCTGAGTAGATTCGCTCACCAACTCTAATATTAGCAATGTTGTAAGCAATCAATTATTTCAACTGTAACTCCCCCCAAGTATTTGTATTAGATTGAGGGTTATGTAATTGGGGGAGGCCTGATGCCTGGCGAGTAGGCCGCAAATGGGCCCTTTTCACCTTCCCCCTGATGTCCCCTCAACCGTTCACTCCTACTCGGCCTCCTATCCCCTCTTGAAACCTTCCTGTTCTTCCAATGAAGGTCAGGAGATGTTTCCATTCGCGAGAGTCCATTTCCTCTTTTGGGAGCGTCGTGGCGCCGAAGAGTTCATACCTCAGGCGCCCGAAAGCTTCACATTGTCCCAAGAAGTGAAACGATGAGCCTGCAGTGACTGGTTAGGACTCCGATCAATTGGTTCAGAGTACTCCGGCTTCTGCTTATTAATCAGGCCGTCCTTGACTTGTTCGGCTCCGTTACGAAGTCTTAAGCTTGTCTGCAGCCACTGCTCAGCCTCCAATGTTGCATGTGCCCACTCATTAAGGGCCGTAGCAACATGTTTCCTTGTAATTATCAACATGGGCTCCGAACCTAGCCAATTCGTCGGCTCTCTCGTTTCCTGGGATCCCGGTATGTCCCGGAACCCATATCAAACTCACTTCGTTGTACTTGGCAAGTTCCTCTAGGGCATCCCCACACTTCTGGACGAGGGGGGACCTCGTCTGACTGTCGGAACAAATACAAATTTTTTGTTCCGTACCATTCCTTATTTCTTCCTTATATGCCACTTTTATGATGGCATATACCTCTGCCTGAAAGACTAGTGTACGATCCTAGAGCAAAGTTCCCCTGTACTGCCCTGCCTTCCAGGAATATTCCTGCCCCCGATGACCACCTCTGTCCATCTACTAGAAGGGAATCATCTGTGTAGCACACCAGGGAGTTCGGGGGAAAATTAATCTTTCCTTCTGCCCACTCTTCTCTACTGGGTAGGGTTAGAGTGTACTTTCTTTCTAATCTCAAGCAGTCAGTTGCCTCCCTCACCTTAAGGGCGGAGATTGGAATATGGAATTTCCTCCTCCGCCAGTCTGGCGATGGATGCATGACCCTCTGTCCTTCGCTACATTGCTAGCTACCTGAGCCTCGCATTCTTAGATGGGCCGCCATAGCTTCCTTCTTGATCCAGGCTGGAAGCGTCGGCAGCCCTAGCATTACTACCAAGGCAGCTGTAGGTGTCGTCCTCATTGTGCCTGTTATCCCAAGACAGGCAAGTCTGTGAACCTTTGCCAGTCTTTGGGAAGTGGTGATGCAGTTTACACTCGGCCACCAGACCAGACCCGTGTTGGAGTAATCAGACCTAGGTCTGATTACCGCCGTGTAGACCCAGTGCAGGATTCGTGGGCTAAATCCCCAGTTCCTGCCCACCACTTGGCGCAACTGCCAGAAGGTTGTTGTCGACTTCTCTATGATTCTGTCGATCTGTGCTCCCCATGACAGTTTTTTTCTAGGATCATCCCTAAGTACTTCACCTCCTGCAATCATGCTAGGGGTCTTTCGTCATACTGCCATAAAACACATATAATAGCCAAAATTCATAGAACTGTCATTAAAGGAGCCCTTCTTTGATGAGTTTACACATTTTCAAGTCCCTTGAATCCAAAAAAGTGATTTTTAAAAAATGTCTGTCTGCCATATGTGGTCCCACCTAGAGCCCAAACTACTGGATCGATTTTGTTCAAATTTTACATGTGTATTCAAGACGGCCACACCTCGAGGCAAAATCGCAAAATCGATTCTAGCTCGAATGTGGAGGAGAGTAAACCCACTGAACTCTATTACAGTAAATGGAACGCCATTATAGACATATGCGCGTAAACAAAATGTGATAATCATGCGATTTAAAATGCATAGACAAGCGCCGACGCAGTAGAAAATCTAAGGTTAAAAGTATGTCGGAGCTTGACTCAAACAGCTGTGTACGGAAGTTATGCGCTGACGCAAGTTTGTATTTTATTTGTTTCTAAAGCGTAGGTCTTAAATTGAATGCGAATTACAGAGTCGGTCTTCGTGATTTTATCCTTTCGTTTGCGAAAAGTTGTGAGATATATTGGTTATTTTGTATACAATTTTGTGACTTATAAACAGTGTGTATCTTAATTAAGACAATAGGTGCGCACTTGTATGGTACTGTTTTGTAAGAACCGGGGCGAAATCCCGGGTTTGTATATACTTCCCGAGATATCAGGATGCAAAATATTCTAACCTCACATTTTTTCATTGCTGCGATTTTTAAGATTATTATTTGTGAATTGTTACCTAAATAGTATTAATATAAATACGTATCCAACATAGTCGGGATAATAATACTGATTCCAAGAACTTTTTGAAAACACATATAACGTTATCATACTTTTTATAAATTAATATTACAATTTTATGAAACAAGCAAGTTCAAACTGTGAAATGTGAGTCCAGTCAGCCCTCCTTTGCTTAGCGCAGTCGGTTAAAAGTAATGCAAATATGTGCCAAATGTTAATGGAAATACAAACAGAATGACAATGTTTGACATATAACAAAGCGTTTTGTGAATAAAAAGAGAATTTCCTGCAAATTTTATAACTGTGTTAATTTCTATTTTTAATTATGTAATAATTTATTTAAAAATTTTGTTTTAATTTATATATTTTACTACCGAGACATTTTGTAATATTCAAAAACCAAGTTCTGCGATTTTTAAGCAGAAGTTTCATTCATTAAAATTTTTAAATATTTTTTGTACACCATGGCAAAATACCACTGAAATCTATTATAACAAAACAGGGACGAGCGCAGCTCTGCCTTTATGGCATTGTACTGCGATACTAAATATAAAGCAAGAGGAGCCGCAGTTAGTGCTTGAATGGGTGACTTTCAGAGAAACGCAGCAATCTTGACTCACCTTCTAGCAGCTTGTATTTCAGTGTATTAACAAATGCTATTTAATTCTAGATGGGGATTGTGTAGTGGATATACCATCTTTGGGAGGGTATGTAAAACAGTTAATCCCCTGTCCATTAAATACTAGGCAAGTAAAAACAAATCCCTACTCTTTGATAGAGGTTTGGCAAAATTTCCAGTTTGAGGGTAGCTTGTCTCCTGGTATTGTTTTTTGCCCTTGGTAGCGGAAATAGACCGATGTTAAAAAAATCAAGGAAAATAAAGCAATAGAGTTTAGTGCAAAATACTTAATAAAAAGTAAGAAAATTGTTGCTTCCCTTGGTTCATGTTTACATTGTATTTGTCAAAAGTACAGTACAACATTTTATCAGATTTTCCACGTTTCAGACGAAGTATATTACGAATTTTAGTTATTCAGTTACTTTGTCAGAAAAATTATTTAATGTAGCAAGTAAACATTTGGTATATGTACACTACTACCGGGGATCAAACCACATACTTTTAGTCAAAATATAAATGGACATTATACTTTAATTTTCTCTTGCAAATAGAGAAGGAAGTTTTACGTAAACACCTTTATATATTCTTTTACAATTCATTATCTGACGAGTATGTCATATTTTTATAAACAAACGAGTAAAACAATCTATCACTTATATATCAGGGCATTTGATCTTAAACAAAAAAGCTAAGTTATCTTGAAATTCAAATAATAATACCACACCAATTATTTGAAAATAGTTAATTATTACCTTTTCTTCATTTCATTTGTCAATTCAAACATGTGAATATAAAATGCATGATTTTAGTTTTCAATAAAAATTCACTAGTACCTACTCATATATTTACTGATTGATCGTAGAAAAAAAGTATAGGTTTTTTTCAGGCCTCAATTTTAGCTTTTATTAATTTTGAAATCATATTTCGACCCCAGAGATAGAAAACATATGACTGTTTTTTGTGAATTATGTATTGAACTTATGATCATACATATTCGACATTTGCTACAAGAAATTGAAAATAAAATGATTGTTTTGGGAATAACGATAACTTTGATTTTTTAACTATCAAGACAAATAAATTGTTGTTTATTTATGCGATTTCTAAAAAAAGTTAAAAATATGAAACACGCAATAAAAATAAGGCCGGCCCTGACGTATTTCATAGTGTGATTGCGACAAGGAATTAAATAAATTTTCCTCTAAAACAGTTCTAATGATTTTGATTAAATTTGGCACATGGACACTCCCCTAATACCGGCATGAAATGACATGACCAGTTGCTCCTAGAAAATTTTTTTCTCTAAAACAGATCGGATCTAACAATTTTAATCAAAATTAACACATGAATAATGTAGTAGTAGCATAAGATAACATGACCAGTTGTACCTAAGAAATGCAGGGAGGGAGGTTGCGGGAGGCAAGGAGTTAAACACAAAATATTTTAAATTTCAAAATGATTGGGTTGAGAAGAGATAAAGATTAGATGATAAAAACATTCGATGCCAGGACCAGGGTATATTAGTTCAGTCTATTCCCAAATGGGAAAGTTTGTCCAAGTTGTCGTAGACCGATTTTTTTTTTCCAGAGTAGGTAGAATTTGATAAAGAATAGAGATACCAGCAGTCTCCAATTTATTAGGTATTTTTAAATTAATAACACAAAATTTTTAAAATCGTAAATGCAGAAAGTGACTAACGTAATACTGCACTGAAAATAGAACTTAATTTTAATGTTTTGTAAATAATACATTTTACAAAAAATTACAAAACAAATGTTGTGAAACGCATATACATTATTGGCAGGTAAAAATATTGAATTGTTGCCCATGTAAAATAAAAAAGAAGAGAAATAGCCAAATAATATACTGAAAAGAAACAGATCTATCCTACGTTATTGCCATTTTTCTCTTTAGTGGGTGAAACTATAATAAGCATTTACATCATAATCATGAAATCAATATTATTACAAAAGAATGAAACTCTTTTATCACAACAATAATATAATATTTATCATAATTTAGTTAACCAGTACCTTACATATTAGTTTTCTTAACCATAGGATAACCACGACTTTAGAATTAACCAGACCTTGTGAAACAAATTTTTATAATAGACCATTAGTAACTTCTAATTATTAGTTAACCAATGATTGACTGCAACTTTACCAAGTCTCATATTTCTGGGAGATCAACTCTGAGGGATCATAGCGCCTTCAAAATGCATTAATTAGCAGTCCCATATATTTTTCAAATACATGACTATGAATATATTTCCGGGGCCAGCGTGGGTGCGTCTTTACTATGTACATACTTCGATATGCGATGTAAAGCAACGCCAGGCGCGGTTAGTAGTTGGATTGGTGACCGTTCCAACGATGACCGCATCCTCACCTACCCTACTTCTTAGCTGTGGTGGTGGATCCCAATCCTTTGTTCAGAAGAACCTACATTATTCTCAAACGCACAGAAGCGAAACAATAATAATTATCAAGAAATATAAGCAACAAAGCAACATTTCAAATCAACACGATTCAACAATTAGCAAGTAAGAATTTCATCCCGTCCCATCGTTGGTGTCTTCGGCATCAAAGGCAACCCTGTGGAAGGAACACCCAGTGACGCCCCTGGCAGAGAGAGACCTTTGGTGAAGCTAAGCTCACGAAGTCGCATTCAACTGGACCACGAGGAATGAAAAATTTAGGGTAAGTCATTTTTGAATCGTCTCGTAATTATTTATTCTCAACGACATAATTTTACATTTTATTTCATCAAAATTACTACATACAGTTCTAATATCTAAAGTAGTAATTTTATTTAACTCGTAACAAAATATCTTGATTATAATTTATGTGACCTATATAAATAACCGTAATCATATACTGTTCCTATCGTAACATTATTTTTTTTATTGTAATATCATATACTCTTTAAGTGCGAATTTATCTAATTAACTGTAATCATGTACCATTTTTATCTTAACATTATTTTTATCATAATATCATATATCACATAAAGGTTAAGTTTACGCCTTACTTGACCGTGAAATAAAATAAAACCCACAGGTTCTATACTGTTTAAAGTGCAAATTGGTATATAAAATTTCAGTGACATTATTCCCAACTAAAAACACTTTTTAAATTAATCCAATTATCCTTATAATTAAATTTTGAAATATTATAAAATAAACAGCACATTGTTTTACATATAATATAAAAATTGCCAATTATCAGTAGCGTACTAGCTCAAATTGAAAAAAAGTGTTTTAAGTTAACTCAATCGATTTATAGTGTAAATTTCATAATATAAATACACAAAATGGCGACCACAAGCAATTCTAATGTCAACAACTCAATCACTGCAAACGAAACTATAAATATTGAACCTTATAGGTTAAGTGAAATTTTTTCGATAGTCTCGGAATTCGATGGAAATCCGATATTTTTACAAACATTCATTACAGCTTGCCTACATGCCGTAGGAATGTCTATAGACGACCAGAGAATCCTTTTGACATTGCACATTAAAAATAAATTACGCGGAAAAGCCGCAGAATTGATAAATTCACGAAACCCCGTCACTTGGGCGGAAATAAAAAATTTGCTCGAATCACATTTTGGTGACTCTCGTGACTTGACAGCCTTGATACAAGACTTGCAAACAATTCGTCAATTACCTAACGAAACAGCTTTAATATTTGTGTCCAGGCTACAAACACATAATGCAAAAATGCACGCGGCAATACAAAAACAAAGTTTAACTTTAGAGGAAAAAACCGCGCAATCCACTTTAATAGAAAATATGACGTTAACTACTCTACTCACTGGACTCGAACCAAAATTAGGTCAAATTATTAGGGCTGGTAACCCCGGCAATATGCTAGATGCAATAAATCGCATCAAACGAGAATTACAATTATCGTATTTCGAATCCCAAAAATCCCGTTCAAAATCAGCAAAGACGCCCAAATCTCCCACCATTTTGTACATTCTGCAAAAGGAATGGACACAGTTTTAACGAATGCCGCACGAGGCAAAACCATCAATTTTCACATCCCAATTTCACACCAAACGCCTATTCCAATCAGGCACAAGCTCCTAGACATCACTTCCAGAGTGTACCTAACCAAACAAATTTTAGACCACAGAATTTCCAAAATTTGTCTAATCAACAACGTAATTATCCACAACAAAACAGGCCCTCAGCTATCAGGCCAAACCCTAACTTCCACCAGCAGATACCTTCTGCCATATAACCGAACCCGAATTTTAATCGATTCAATCAGCAAAAAACACATCACTTAAATCAAGAACCTTATGATAATTATTCAGATTATCCAAACCAATACGAAGATTACTCTGCAAATCAGTCCGTAAATTATTCTCCTAATTATCAATTTCAAAACAATGATGACTACAATTTTCAATATGAACAATGTGGATATTATACTGCTAATTCCCAATCCCAGCAATATGAGAATTATACTGCTAATTCTCAGCAATATGAGGATTATACTGTTAATCCTCCGGATTTTTGCACAGGTCCGGAGTATTCCACGAATACTCCGACACAACAAACGGATGAACTAGACCAAATTTCTCGCCACGTCCAAGCGATAAACCTCCAGGACAGTTTCAACCCAAGCCTGAACTTCCCGGAACACCAATTCATGTAAAAACACCCCGCTACAAACTAAATGTCGTAAATTCAAAAAATCTATTTTACATAGAAGACATCACTAAACGTTTCAAAATTTTATTAGACTCAGGCGCAGGTATCTCTGTATTTAAACCCGAAACAGCAGAAAATTATAAATGTCGATCCCGCGAAAATGTAATTACACAGGGTATAACAGACGAAAAAATTAATATCATTGAATCTGCTCTCATACCTTTCAACCCAAATGATCCGTACAAAGTTTATATTCATAATCTAGATATAGAATTCGACAGACTTTTAGATGCCGGCTTTTTGGACCATTACGATTGCTTAATAGACATTAAAAACAGACAATTAATCACTAATTTCAAAACCATACCATTGTGCCAAGTTACCGATAATATATTAACTACAATCCTGAGCCCGATTCAAAATCAAAATTTAAATGAAACAATAAACCAAAATGTAATCTCTATCGCACCTCGTACAGAAAAGATTTTTAAACTTAAATGTAATTTACAAAATACCGAAGCTATACTAATAGCCCAGGAAAACGAAAAGGTAAGTTTACCGAACGCCATTGTCAAAGTAGACAACAATGGTGAATTTTTGACAACCATAATAAACGCAAATGCGATCCCAAAAACGGTAAAATTCTCTGATCTTAAACTTCAACCCGTTCAAAAATTTAGGTCAATATTTAACGTAAATCTTCAAAATCCGGATTCCCAATATATAGACCGAAATTACGAAATAAAAAACCAATTACGCTTAGATCACTTGAACGATGAGGAGAGTGAATTAATTACTCAACTCTGTTTTAGACTTTTCAGACATATTTTATCTAGGTGACAACTTGACATTTACCAACGAAATCAAGCATTTAATAGACACTAACGATTCTAAACCAATTTTCACTAAATCTTATCGTTACCCCCAAATTCACAAACAAGAAGTAAAATCACAAGTTTCAAAAATGCTCGACCAAGGCATTATCCAGCCTTCAATTTCTCCCTGGTCCTCCCCAGTTTGGGTAGTCCCTAAAAAACTAGACGCTTCTGGTAAACAGAAATGGCGCGTCGTAGTTGATTACCGAAAATTAAACGAAGTAACGATAGGTGATAAGTATCCTTTGCCCAACATTTCCGATCTTCTAGGCCAATTAGGTAGATGTCAATATTTTACGACTCTAGACTTGGCCTCTGGCTTCCACCAAATTGAAATCGATCCTAAGGACATCCAAAAAACAGGTTTCACGGTAGAGAATGGCCACTACGAATTTGTACATATGCCATTCGGTCTAAAAAATGCTCCATCCACTTTCCAGAGAGTCATGGACAATATTCTATTAGGCATCCAAAATGAACGCTGTCTCGTCTATATGGACGATATCATTATCTACTCCCCTACTATCCATGAACACATTTTTCGATTAACAGAAGTCTTCAAACGTCTACAAAAAGCCAACCTCAAAATTCAGCCAGATAAGTGCGAATTCCTTCGCAAAGAAGTCGCCTATTTAGGGCATCTTATTACAAAGGATGGTGTAAAACCGAACCCTGCCAAAGTCGAAGCAATTCTAAATTTTCCTCAACCCAAAAATCAGAAAGAAATTAAATCTTTTCTAGGTTTAGCAGGCTATTATAGACGTTTCATTCCTAATTTTTCCAAAATTTCAAAACCCTTGACTAAATTGCTACAAAAAGATATACCTTTCAATTTCGACAATGACTGTACAAATTCATTTGAAACCCTAAAACAAACCTTGACAACTACTCCGATATTGATCTATCCCAACTTCGATGAACCTTTTGTCCTAACTACAGACGCTAGTGCATTTGCAATAGGTTCTGTACTCTCGCAAGGAAGTATAGGAAAAGATTTGCCAATCGGATACGCATCTCGAACTTTATGCGGCGCGGAAACCAAGTATTCAACCATTGAGCGTGAACTTTTATCTTTGGTCTGGTCTGTAAAGCATTTTAGGCCATATCTATTAGGAAGGAAGTTCAAACTCGTCACCAACCACCGACCACTCACTTGGTTATTTTCCATAAAAGACCCAGGTAGTAGACTAGCGCGTTGGCGCTTAAAACTCGAAGCATATGATTACGAAATAATATACAAACCCGGAAAAATCAATAAAAACGCGGACGCGTTGTCCAGAATAAAAATCAATCACTTTTCAGAATGTTCCAAATTTTATTCAAAAATTCTAGCCGCAAACGAAGACTCAGATGAAGACGAAATTTCAGACAACGACGACGAGATTACCGACGAACAAATCGCCCAAGAATTTGACACATTTTCCGACTTTACAAAACCAAAACTCTAATAGACTATTCCAAAATTCAAATCACAAATAAACAACTATTAGATCGAGAAAATAAAAATATATAACGTTCTTCCAACAAAACAACTTGACAGACCTTCACCATCAAATTATCGAGGACATTTTCGAAGAAAACCCCGAATTCTATAACAATACAATTAATATCGTTTCCAGTAAATCGACCCGACAAAGAAACTACTACATTATCACTCTACCTTTCGACCCAGAGTCTGTGGTAGAACACCTATTTTTAACACTGTACAAACATCGAAACAAATTAGACCTTTCCAAAACCTACCATGTTGAAAACAATCTAGACTTTCCAATTCTCGAAATCCTATCATTTATTTTTGCAGAAAAAGACTTAAAACTAGTCACTTGTCAAAATTTAGTACGAACTCCCGATGAAGACCAACGTCCGATCATTCTCGACCAGCATCACGCCGGAAAAATAATTTACATCGTGGAATAAACGAAACAATACGTAGAATCAAAAATAAATATAATTGGAAATGTTTAACAAAAGATGTCGAAAATTTTATAAAAAGTTGCGAAACATGTCAAAGAACAAAAGTCTGTCGTAAGAACCTCAACAATCCCTTAGTAATCACCGAAAACCCTAAAACTCCATTTGAGAGAGTTAATATCGATCTATTCGAATTTCCCACGCGAAACTATGCATTAACCATCCGCGACGAGTTAACGAAATTTACTCAAGCTTATGCTGTCCCAGATAAAAGTGCAAAATCAGTTGTAAACACTCTGTTGCTATATTTCCAACACTATGGCACACCGTTAAGAATTCATTGTGATTACGGCGGTGAATTCGATAACAATTTATTAAAAAATCTCTGTACTCTCTACGACATGAAATTAACATACTCCAGCATAGGACACCCTCAATCCAATGGATCTATCGAACGATTCCATGCCACCCTAGCGGAAATGATCAGAATACATAAAACAGAGAATCCGAACGACACCTTTTCACTATGTTACCATACGCGGTAATATGCTATAACAATTCAGTAAACAAAACTCATGGCTTTACGCCATAGGAGCTTATTTTCGGACATACAGCTAACCGACCACCCGAAACTCTTTATAACCAGAAAGACCTGATTACCAAATACGTTAGAGACCTTAACAACCGGATATCCCACTATTACAAAATTGCGCGAAGTCGAACAGAAGCACAAAAACAAAAAGCCAAAGTTCGATTCGATAAAAACATTCCCGAAAATCGACAAACGTATAATATTGGCGACAAAGTGTACGTCAAAGATTCGCAAATAAAAAACAAATTACAGAACAAATTTAACGGCCCCTTAGAAATTTTAGAAACTTCTCAAAATTCTGCAAAATTATTAAATCCGGAAACAAACCAAACGACTAAAGTAAACTTTGACCGAATGAAACCTTATACTGAAAATTAAATTTATTTTCAGGTTTTTCCTGCTGTTCGGATCAGCACTTGCTCAATTTAAAATAGCACCAATTAACAATACGATCGGAGTATACTATCACCGAGACACAGACATTGTGATTTCTCACAAGAAATGGACTTTACTGGTACACAAGAACATATCTACCTTTAAGACAGCTTTCAACAAAAACAACAAGATCTTACAGACACTATACAACACACTTGACCCAACGTATCATTACATGAACGTATTTTTAGGCTTTTCAAACAAATTCAGATTTAATATTCATATTAGACATACCTTAGGTAGACCCTCAAACCTATTCAGTATTTCAATTATATCCTATCCCTATCTTGGATAATAGAACTGGCTTATATCATATCTTGTCAACCTTTCAAAAAAATATCGCGAGAGATGATGATTCTTTAATGTACTTAACCATCCCGGACCTCAGAGAATGCAAACCACTCTACTTCAACACTAAATTATGTCTAAATCTATTTTCATACCCCATTGATGATAATGCCATTTGCGAAGCCCGTCTCTTCAAGAACCTCAAAACTCTGCCAGGAAGCTGCCAGACGTCATTCATCATCAGCCAAGGATGCAACATCCAAAAGATAAGACGAAAATACGTGGTTAGTTATCAAGGCAGAACCGTTACAGGCAACCATCAATTGTCCAGAAAGAAGTTCGAAAACTGAAATCATCTACAAAAAGTCAATAGTGAAATTACAACCTAATTGTTACGCCTTTATAGGCATCACAAAAATCCAAGCCAGTACCAACGAAGTAACCGACATAAACGACGACACTCATCCCATCCAAATTCCATTCGAATGCTGCAACAAAATTCCAAACAACATTAGAGCACCAAACCTTAACCTACCGCCAACCAAGATGGCGGAAAGTCTAGATGCACAGAAAGTTAGTATATGTAATTATTGTGAAAGAAAAGTAGTGAAAAGTGTAAAATGTGCAAATTGTGGGACAATTTTTCATAAAAGTTGTTCTGCAAGAAAAACTTGTTGTAATAACCAAGAAATTGTTAATAATCCGGGAAACATAATCTATGATGAACAAGAGGAGGAAATAATGAGCGATTCCCTCCTTGAATCATTAAAAGTTGAAAACAATCTCTTAATGCAGCTTAATGCAGAACTAAGAACCAACAATCAATTATTAAAAGAACAAATATCCACCTTAAAACAAGAGCTAAAGAAACAAAAATCCAACTCAAACACAGGATTAGAAGAAAATAGCATTGAAAGGAATATGGAAAAAATAAAAGACATAATAAATAAAGAAGTACAAATTTTCTTCAATAATTATAATCAAAATTTCATACACGGAAACACGCCAACAGATAATGAAAAACAACATAAAAAGATTTATAACTCGATAAACAGTTCCAATCAGCAAAAAACAAAAGAAAACACAGCAGGCATGGACATACAAAAAACTGATTCTACTCTACCAAATAATTCAAATAATCAGTATAAAAAACACACACAATCGCAACAACAAAAATACTCTGATGCTGTAAAAAACACACATATAAATAATACAGGGAGGACACAAAAAAATGAGATGATGATTATAGAACAAATTACGGACTTAGATAAAGCTATTAAACGACCACAAATACAAACACACAACTCTAAAAAAACAAACGCAGAAAATCTAGAGGAACTACAAAGAAACAAAATGCATGACATAATAAACTTAGAACTAGACCAAAACGATAATTTAAATAAAAGTGATGAGAGACAGAAGTTTCAAGAATTTCGAGCAAAAAGAAAGCGACTCCGAGTTGGAAATGGAGAAGGTGATGGTGAATTCCATGGAAAAAATGAGAAGGAGAGAAAAATCTGGTTATTTATTACTAAAGTTCCAGACGATGTAAATGATGAAAACATTAAAAAATATATTGAATCCCGAACAAATACAAATGATGTGCAAGTTAAAAAATTAGTCACCCATAATACAAATCCTGATAATCAAACCTTTATGGTTGGAGTTCAACCTCACCTACAAACAACAATATATGATTCAAAGTTCTGGCCAAGGAAAATAGCTTTCGACCGTTTCAATTTTAGACGAGGAAGGCGTTTCTTGGATACCCCTCAAAATGATGCTGATATTAACGTCAATACACAGCCTATCTCGTTTTTAGCTTCAGTTTCGTAAAACAGTGCGCTTCAACCACTCAGCAATACTCCAAGAACAAATGGAATAATGTAACATCAAGAAATCAAACAACAGTCAAAAACCAAGTTAGGAATAATATACCTAGTTGTCTAAAAAATAGCGACAAAGCTAAGAAAACTGAATCGAGTCTAATGTCAACAGTTATTACAGCTGAGCCAAAGCCTATAGGCTGCTGTAAACCAAAGAAACTTTTATTGACAGAGAAGTGTAGTATAATACATCAAAACTTACAATCAATTGGAAACTGCTTGGACAGAGTGCAAATATTACTTAACGAACACGAAGAATGTAGTTTCCTATGCGTAACAGAACATTGGAAATCAAAAACACAGTTAAAATCACATAATCTCGAAAATTTCAATTTGGCGTCGTCATGCTGCAGGACAGAAGGCTCTCACGGTGGAGCAGCAATTTTCTGCAGGAAGAACGTAATATGGAAAGTTAGAGACGATTTGTGTAAACTCTCAATTATCAACACATTGGAATGTGCAGCAGTGGAAGTAAAAATGAACATAGGGAAAGTGATAATAGTGTCTGTGTATCGTCCACCCAATGCAGACATAAATATATTTATGTCAAAAATGGAAGAACTTTTAATAAAAGCTCAATCTCAAAACAATATAATCTTCATTGCAGGTGATTTCAACATAGACATTAAATCTAAAGATAAAAATGCTACAGAGTTTGTATCTCTGCTAAATTCATTTCATATATTTCCTACCATCTTAGATTATACCCGAGTAAACTGCAGATCGAAAAGCTGCATTGACAATATATTCACCAATTATTGTAACGAATATATATCGGAAGTAATGAATACTCATATATCGGACCATACAGCTCAAAAAGTTATATTTAACATTAAGAGAAATAATCAGAGAAACATTAGCAATAAGAGGATATTTAACGTTGAAAACAAAAATCGATTCAAGCATATATTATCACAACAAAATTGGTCTAGCGTATACAGCTGCTCTAATACAGATGTAGATGCTCAATGGAACAATTTTATGTCGATAATATTACCCATTTTTAATGAATGTTTCCCTATAAAGCCAGTAAGAGTTGGCAACAAAAATCTATGTAATTATTATAATGGTCAAGAATTGGCAGATTGTAAAAAACAGTTAGATTTAATGTTAGTCCTAAGTAATTCCGATGAGAGATATAAAGAATCCTATAAATTAACTAAAAAGAAATACGACAGTTTATTAGAGCAGTCCAGGAAATTATTTTAATCAAATCAAATAGAAAATAGCGACAATAAGTCGAAATGTGTTTGGAGAATCGTGAATTCCATCAAAGGAAATAAAAATAAATCGAAAGAAATTGAAATAGAAGGAAACCCAAATATAATATGCAATGAAATTAATGAGTATCTTGTCAATGCAGCCCCAAATTTGCAAAAACATCTTAAAAATGTAAAGTTCCATAGTAATATTGTTAATAATACTAACTCTATGTATGTAGATCCAGTAACTCCAGAAGAAATAACTAACATTATAAAAAACTTAAAAAATAAAATGAGTGGTGAATATGATGAAATACCCACAAGTATTTTACGGTACTGCGTACACGAATTATCTCGCCCACTAAGTTATATAATCAATAACTCTTTTCATCAAGGAATTTTTCCAGACCGTCTTAAATTAGCTATAGTAAAACCAATATATAAAAAGGGAGACCCTTCACTTAAAGAAAATTACAGACCAATAAGCCTTTTGCCGTCTTTTTCAAAGGTCTTTGAGATAGCAATGTGTAATAGATTATTAAAATTCTTCCAATCACAAAATATCTTCAGTAAACATCAACACGGTTTCATAAGAGGTAGGTCCATTGAAACTGCAGTGTTTAATTTTGTAGAAAAAATTATAAAAAATATTGAAAACAAACAACTTACCCTGGGAATATTCCTAGATCTATCTAGAGCCTATGACTGTATAGATCATAATATTCTTTTAGATAAGTTAGAACTATATGGAATACGAGGAGTACCCCTGCAGTGGATTCGGTCCTACCTCTCGGATAGAACTCAAAAAGTGACCATTGAAAAAGACTTTGATACATACATCTCAAACGAAGGAAGGATAAGAGTTGGAATTCCGCAGGGCAGTGTTGCTGGCCCTTTATTATTTATTATATATGTTAACGATCTTTCACATGCGTTGGCCAATCAAAACACTAACCTAGTAAGCTATGCAGATGATACCAATCTGTTAGTATGTGGAAACTCCGAGGGAAACATAATAGATAATAAAAATTTTGCATTAACAAATATAACTGAATGGTTTTCCAGAAATAAATTAATATTAAACGAAAATAAGTCAAATTATGTACAATTTCAAACTAAACAAGCAAACTTAGATTTGAGTAAAATCATTAATTTAAACGACAACACCAAATTCTTGGGAATCTATATAGATAAAAATTTAACATGGTCTGATGAAATTCAATATATATGCAAAAAATTAAATGGAGTCAACTACACACTTAGAGTCTTAAAACAATATATAAACTTTGAAATTTTAAAAACAATTTACTATGCAAATTTTCAGTCAGTATTAAGATATGGTGTAATATTTTGGGGGAATTGCTCCAATATTAATGATGTTTTCGTGATACAAAAACGAACAATAAGAATAATTCAAAATCTAGGGTTTAAGGAGTCCTGTCGCGGAAAATTTAAAGAAACTGGTGTCCTGACGGTCACTGGAATATATATTTATGAATGCTTGCTCTTCTTAAATAAAAATAAAGAAATATTTGATGAATATAAACATGTTCATAATCATCAAACGAGAACATTAAACTATAATTTTCCCCAGCATAGACTTACTCTGACAGAAAAGTCTCCAGTTTATTCGTGTATAAAATTCTACAATGTACTGCCTGATGAAATAAAAAATACTGTAGGTGTAACTGTAAGTGTTTCAAGAAAGCTATTTATAAATATTTACTAGAGATGGAACCTTACACTGTGAGGGAATATATGCAATATTCGAATTACTCTCTCTCTTGTAATAAATCTGTGTAATTGTGTAATATTTTTATATTTGTGTTTTGACCATTATGTTTCATATGTAAATTGTTTGGTGTTAGATACCGTCATGTCATATACATCCATTTAATTGTGTAATTGTAGCTATTGCTCATTTTAATCTTAATTTCTAATATAACGCCCTTTCATTCTTTTTAGATCTGTGTGACTAAATTTTTTGAAATAAAGTGTATTCTATTCTATTCTATTCTATTCTAAACCATTAAAATTAAACAACCTTAACACAGAAGATCTCGAAATTGCCAAACACAAATTGGACCAATATTCCAGAGATCTAGACGATTTAATCAACGAACCATTCGTAACAAAACACATATCCTGGTTCACCTACTTCATCATTGTGCTAATATTTGGACTGTTATTTCCGTACCTATTTTGTAAGTGCAGAACAAAAAGACGAAGACTAGCCATCGATGTTTCTGCATCACCCTCATCTCCACCTAGGCCTAGCAAACCCCACAGGACATTTGCTAACCTATTCCCTTCACGAAGACGACCTACCTTAAGGAGAGAAGACAACGAAGCCGAAGACATAGAACTTACCTAAAGATGAACTGTTTTGTGCCTTTTTACTGACTTTTAGTGCTGGACTCTTCAGTGAACTATATTTTATTCATTTAATCATTACATTTCATTATTTTACTTATCCTTTGTTAATTTCAATTGCATTAACATTTTTATACCATTTTCATTCAAATCTATCGTGCTTATATTTTAGGCTTTCACGGTAAAGCCATATTTTAACCCTGGGAATATTTTTATATTATCCCATTTTACAACACTTGTTTTTTTTTTTTTTATACATTTATTTAACGTCGGCCTATTTCCGCTACTGAGGCCTAACACCGACGCCTGTAGACGAGCTACCCCCAACCAGGAATTTTGCCGAACCTCTTCCCTTAAGAAGAGTAGGGATCTTTTACTTGCCTAACATTTAATAGACAAGGGACCGACGGCTTTACATCCCCTCCGAAGGATGGTATATCTCCTATACAACCCTCGCCTAAGGTTGTATAGCTTCCGCGCATACACTGACATACAAGCCGCTGGAAGATGTGTGAGGCGAGAACGCGGTTTCCGTTGGAATGGTCACCAATCCAAGTACTAACTGCGCCTATCGTTGCTTTACATCGCATACCGAAGTATGTACATAGTAAAGACGCACCTACGCTCGCCCCTTATTATGTTTGTATTTTACGCTTTCTTGCTAAAGCTATATTTTTACTGTAACATTTTCATGTTATTTTATTTTATGAATCAAGCTTATTGTGCTTGCATTTCATATTTTAGACGCTAAGGTTATATTCTGTATTTTAAACCTTACATTGTGTACTCTTTTACATTTTCCAAATTTCATTATTACCTTTTATTACATTTTATATTCATTTCAAAAGTTGCTGCATAAAACACCAACTTTTTTTATAAGGGGGAAGCTGTTATATTAGAAATATACCATAATATACAATATCACCGAGACAGGCTTAACCTTCTCAGACATATCACATTACAAATTGCGTAACAGCTCTTCTCTAATAACCGCTCACGCTAGCTGAGCTTAACATTTCTTTCTCAGTAATCTGTTATCATGCTGAATTGCAAATCCAATGTTCTTTGTTCTCCAGACATTATAAATATTACCCACAGTCATTGTAAACCTCAGTCTATACTCACTTTCGAATAAACCAGTCTAAATTATTATTGTTATTTATTATCAGAGTCAACGTTGACTCCATTGTGAAGTAAATAAAGTTTTTAAAAAGTTAATCAATCAATCCACTATCTAACATATATATTTCCGGATAGCCGTGGCTTTGAATTTGGGTGTTGTCTACTATATGTGGTGTATTTATGTTTATATTTATAGGATTTTTTTAAAATTTTGAAAGTGTAATCAGTCTCAGAAGTTTGTCCTTCCTGTATAATGATCAAGAAAATATAAACAGTTATTAAAATTACAATATTGTCTGTAAACATCAAGATTTATTTATTATTATTATTATTATTATTAAATCCATTTCTATATTTTACTGAACTAAATTTTTACTTAATACAAATAAAGACAAATAAAAATGTCGCTGAGCATCTTACAGAGTATCTATCTTCTCTGGCTTTCCTCCATATGTGCGCGCGCTTGCATCTTCATCTCAGTATACTTATTTAAACTTAAGTTATATGCTCGTTTTAAGTGATTACAAAAAAAAATAATTTTATTCATAACTTATTGAAAATTGCAGTAAATAATAAATTAATGATTTGCGAACCACAAACGAAAAAGTTCATATTTCCCAACATTTTATTAGATTTTTTTTTAAATACCTCTTTCTTTCAAATGCACGGAAATGGGTTTAAACGCATTGTCGTCAGATCAAATACCAATTAATTGAATTTGGTTACAACAAAAATTTAACATTATTGTTTAAAGGCAAGTTAAGATTATTAAAAAAGTATCTAGCTACGAAGTTTTCTTAAAGGCAAGCTATTTTTGGTGACTCATTTATTTCACTACTATGTAAAGAGGTAAAATAAAACATTTTGTGACCGTGACATCAAAAATTTTATAAATAGAAACCCCCATGTGACAACCGTAAGTAAGATATACAAACTAACGTAATAAAACTGCAATTAAAGTTTGTCATTTACTATCCATTCATATAATATCCCAAGAGATATATGCAGCAACTGAGATAATTTATTTTTAAATAGGGATACTCTATTGATTTATAAGGTTTACACTGTTACCTAAGAAATAAAATGTTAAATGAAAAAATCATATTTATTATGGATTTTTTCTTAAATTAATGACTGCTGCCAAATAAAAAATTTAATACAATTACTGTTTATGAATTTCAGTCGGATGAATTCTGAAAAGATGCTGAATTAATACATCACACAAAATGCAAACGGAAAAAAATTATAAAACACTGACACAATGAACATACGAAAAGTGCAAAAACACACAAAATTATATAGTATAAAATAAACACATTGAATTACACCATACAAAACAGAATTACCTCTAGTAAAAGAGCTCTTAACGACTCAACATTATCCTGTTCATGTTCGAATAGACTTTCTTGATTTGTTGTTGGACTCGTAGGTCCATCACTAACACTTGTATTAGCAGATCCTGGAACAAATTAAAAGAGCTATTTTAAAAATAAATAATAGTTCTTTTACTTTTGTCATCAATAAGTGAAACCACATGCGCATTTTGATACTAAATAACTTAATTCTAGATTTAGAGCAAAAATTTATATGTATATATTTATAAAGAGGGGAATTTGGATTACATGTAAATTGATCTGTTGAACTTTATGATTACCAAAATTTCTTTAAAATAGTCAATGAATTGTAAGGTATGTTAAAATAAGCAAGAAAAAATTTGAATTACCATCCAAAACATCCACTTCTATATTCCTTACATTTGATTCTTTGCATATGAATAAAGTGTATACCCTTACTCTTTGTGAATGTCAAGTTTATGTGTTTCAGCTTCAGGCTTGTGGAATCCTTTTATTGATCATATTTTCATATATTTTAGTTAGTCCTTCACACGATAATGTGATAAGAGCAAAGAAACTTTATGTCGAACAATTTTTTAATAGGCATATCTCTGATTATAGAACTTATGAGACCATGGCAATTTCAAACTTTCAACTTATGGTAGAGGGTAAATCCAATGTTAATGTTTAACTCGATTATTAAAATTCTAGAGGAATCAATCTGAAATAACTGCCTGAGGATGCATAAATAACAAGCCAGCTTTTTGAACAATGTTAATGTAAAATTAATTTAGATTCTTATAATATATTTATCCTTTCTACAACACCCTGTGTTATTGATACCTTCGTCACTAGTAAGTACAATTCTATTAGAATAGATTAATTTAAATTGGATAGTAATTTGTCAAATAAGGAATCATGACTGAATAATTCAGACACTGATTGTTATCAAACTGACATTAATCACATTATCATCTAAACATAAATAAAAAACCATGAACTACAAAAAGTAGCATTACTGAATTGGAACTATCTTTTTTTCATTAATATATTTCTTTAATTTTTACTTTAATGTTGATTTATAATGTAAACTAGCTATTGAAGAAATATACTCTAGTATACTTTAACTTGGCGTGTGTATGTATGAGTTAATATTTCCGTTCGATTTCATTTTCTCTTGTACACAAATATCCAGAAATATTGTCCACGTAGACAATGTTTCTGGACTATTGCTTTAACTTTGTGTACAATATGGGAGAAAATGAAATCGTATGGAAATATTAACTCATATATACACAAGCCAAGTTAAAGTATACTAGACTATATATAAACTTACTTGGGTGAAATAATTGAAAGGGCACAAATAACAGGCATGTAAGTTCTTACTAACCTGTCAATTGAACAGTGCTTGCATCACTTTGTTGTTGCTCGGCTTCCAGCATTCTCTGTCTTCTCTCTTCTCGCTCTTTATCTGCCTGTAAAGATTGTCTTATAAGTTGAGCTACCTCGCTATTATCTGGATCTCTTTCTCTTCCAATGCTAAACTTTACTAGGCCTGAGGTATTCCTTAAAACACTAGCTGCATAAGCTTGTGTAACACCAACCAAACTTTTACCATCTACTTCAATAATCTGATCGTTGACCTTGATTCTTCCATCTTTGGCCGCTGCTCCATTAGCAGTTATTGTCTTTACGAAAATACCTGAAATTTAACCAGAACATTGTACATTTATCTATACTTTTCAATATAAGAATATTACTAACACAAACTGATGGTCCTTTTCTCAATTTATTGACAAAAATAAATTAAAATATTGTACAAACCTAATTTTTCTAACCCTGCATCGGCCCCTACTCCCATTCCAATAATACTTAAACCCAGACCTTCTGGACCCTTAACTAACTCAACAGGAAATACATCCATCTTCTCAACTCTTTTTTCCAATTCATATTCTGCAGAAGCAGCAACTGGGTCTACATCTTCATTTCTTCTGTCATAGTCTGATATACTGAATGTCGAATACACCTTCATAGGTTCAACTGAAAAGCTCACTTTGCTTGGCTTTGGTATATAAACGGGATACTCAAGATCATCATCTTCTTCTTCTGGTGGTAAACCTGGCACTTCCATCCAAAAATGCCCATCCTCATAATAATGTACACCATGTTCCACACCTATAACTTGTACTGGCTTTGGCATGAACCCATCTGCATTTGATTCTAGGTTATTTCCTTCTGATAAACTAGTAACTGAATCTGAAAAATAATATATTTCTCTATCATAAATGAATGTAAAATTTGAATTAATTAGAATTTACAGAAATTATAGATTATTCTATTTTCAAAAATATCTAAAACACATTCGTTTTTTTTCTGATTAAATTTAAATTTGATAAACCTGTCCATGTCAATATATTTTGCGAGTAATGGTAAATGATAACTTTTTTTGCTTATAATGAAAAATTTGTCATATTATTTAACAGCGATTAAACGGAGGATTCAGACTTACTGATAAAGTATTAATTTCTGATTCAAGCTTGACAGTTTATAATATATTATGATCATGAACTGTAAGTTCGAGATTGCAGTTTGGAAAACCCATGAGGCCAGCCAAGTTTTTCTAAGCATTCGGGATATGCAAAGGCACTTACTGTTCCCAGTTAGGAAATCGTTTTTTTGCAATGATATGAAAATCAGATAAACATAATAAATTGTTAGTTAAAACCAAATTATTGACACCAACACAGCCTATGGGTAAGTTCAAATTAATTTAACAAAAATTGCTGTACTGTACAGATATAAAAAAATATAAAACATAATATATTACATAAAAATAAGAGAAAATTTTCTGCTACAAATGTACTCAAAATTGGATAAGATTATTAGATGAATAAAATAATTGCAATCCAGCTACTGCAGTCAAACCCATTTGTACAAAGCTTCACAGCACATTTGACCGTAATTATGCAATTTGCAATATTTCTTAAACTGTTTTGAAAAAGGGGGGGACTATGCCACTTTGTATTTGCTAAATTGTTTTTAGGATAAAAAAACAATCATTGGAAAGCAAAGGCAGAGTGAACTATACCAAAAAGAGAATAGTAACCCTTAAATTTATGCCACTAGCCTTCAATAACTTGGAGATGATTTAATATGATTGACTGACGTAATATAAACAATAGGGACAAATAAAATTATTTGTAAATTAGTTTTAGTTTACTTTTCCTTTGAGTTTTGAATGCTTGTCACTTTTACCATCATGCCATGGTCTCCATTTGAAATGAAGTGAAGTGTTCCAAATTTCTCTATTTACATGCTCCGTCAAAAGATATCACTGGTTGCGTTCATCCAGGCTGGTTATTATCATTTCGATCATGAATTGGTCGGCTGAATGGGATTTGTTGTGTTGAGAGTTATCGAAGAAGACGTCACTTTTTGTAGCATACATAAATTGTATTCAGTGATTAACTCATCAGTGATCACTATCATCAAAAAGCATTATTCGCGCAAATTCAGTATAATTAAAATTAATAAAACAAAGTTCAGTTTGACAACTTACAATATAACATGACAGAAACTGGAGAATTACATTTACATTAATCATCAAATTTAAAACAATGCAAATAATTCTTAACCTATTTTCTAACCTCACAATTCCTACAAGACATTCAAAAATGTTCTTTAAATAAACATCGAACATCGGGTCACCTCATAAAAATGTCCATTTCAAAGATTTCGGTTTCTTTCTTGGAGTTATAATTCATATAATGGCAATGGATTTCTCAAATCTTGTGTGCTACATTTTGCTACAAACCAACATCTCTTGCAAGTGAAAGCACCAAATTTCTATTTCTGTTGTCCATTTTACTTTTGGCAGATGAATAGAGGATAAAAAAAATAGTGAAACCACAGACTGTTAAAAAAACAAATTTTGAAAATGACAAATTGATTCTGTTACATCTAACTATTCACTTTTAACAATGGGAGTCCCACAGGGTTCCGTTTTGGGCCCCATGATATTTTTATTATACGTAAACGAAATAGATTCTGTTTCATCTAGTACTCATTTTATGATGTATGTCGATGATACATCTTTAATCATTTCAAACAAAACAGATGAAATTTTAGAACTCAATTGTAACAATTTATTTAATAACCTAAGTGAATGGTTCTCTAAAAATTCACTACATTTTAATGCGGATAAAACCCAGGTTTTAAGATTTCATACTAATCAAAAACATTGTGAATTGCTAAATTTTAATATAAACAATACGCTTTTATCTATTGAAGCACCAACAGCTAAATTCTTAGGTATACAGTTAGATAACAACCTTAACTGGAAATCTTAATGTGAGGCTGTAATTTCAAAACTTGCATCCATTACCTATTTATTTCGAAATATAAGAACGGTTCTTTGTACAGAACAACTTATCTGTTTGTATTATGCACAAGTTGAATCTCGACTGAGATACGGTGTTTGCTTCTGGGGAAACTCCACTTTTGCTTCTTATGTTTTTATCGTGCAAAAACGTATTTTAAGATGTATTGCAGGCGTTCCGTATACCCATCCATGTGAAGACATTTTTAGAAATTATAAAATATTAACTTTACCAAGTTTGTACATTTTTAAATTGTGTATATATATTTTTAAAAATTAGACAAAATTTATTTTAAATAGCCACTATCATAATGTTAATACCAGACAAAAACAAAATTTTCATGTTCCTTTTGCTAGGCTAAAAATTACTGTCAAATCTCCTAATTTTATAGGGCCTTTACTTAATAAATGCTTTTATACTGTCTGATTACTTTTGTGTATGTTAGTTTGTAAGTTTTGTGACTATTCCTATACATGTAATGTCAAATGGAAAATAAATAAATATTATTATATTATTATTATTATTAACCTGATAACAGATTAAGCAGATGACAGCACCTTTTTAGACCGTTCAGCCGACAGAAATCATTTAATTTAGTGTGAAGTTGATTCTTTAAATCGATGGGTGAAAAGTAGCCCTTAGAAATTACCATTCTTTTTGGTTGGCCCGCGCCACCCACCAGGGTATCAGGCGGCAGACTATTTTTACTTTCTTGGGCTACTTAAGTACAATTATTAGAAAAACATAATTTTATTCTTTAATTACATGTGTATTTAGTCCAGTCGCAGAGAGGGGCAAAATCACCCTCTCACACAAATCCCACCAGGGCAGGGATTGAACGACCAAGCTTTCTCGTATCTACTAATAGTACACTATTACTACAAAAGTGAAATTTTCTTTAAATCGATGTGTACACGATTCTTGCAGCTGCCGCTTTGTATGTTTCTAAGATTTCTCTGTATTTTTTTCACCAATAGCTTCTTTTGTGGAAGTTACACATTTGATACTGACTCGTACCATATAACTAATCATATATGATGTCCTAGAATGAAGCCAAGCCTCCTCGAGGAACTTGGCACGATAGAGTTCACTTCTCTTTAGAAGAAGACCACAACAAAATTGTAGAAAACTCAAGCTTCACAATAATCAAAGGAGACGAAAACTAGGAAACTCTTCTACAAATCATCGTCAATTTCTTGAGTATCTTATAACCAAAAAGGAAAAATAAAATGATTAGGGAACATTATATTGAATCCACTATAAAACATATGAAGACCATATTAGCTGAGATGAAATAAAAGCATATTAGTTTGTGAGTAAAAATAAGGCACTTTAATATTAGTTAATAATGATAATAATTTTAGTTACTCAAAACCTTGGGCGAGTTGAAGCATTATAATAGTACATTATACACTAAGGGAGAGAAACGTCTTATTTTTCCTGAGGTGTAATTTGAGGCCCGAGGGCAACAAATACATCGAGGGAAAAATGGCGGTCTCTCCCGAGGTGTATATTGAAGGAACACTCCCCCAGGTGTGTTAATTAATATCAAAATCCTTGATCGTGAAGCAATCAAGAACTTATTAATTCCTACCCAGTAGTTATTTATCTCAATTTTATGTCAAGATAAATAAACAAATTGGCCATTTGCGTGATCGTCTAGTTTTGTTAGTGTAGGACCCAAATTTAGTTGTGTGTGTAGTAACCCTTTTATAATTACCCCAGGTTCTTTTATATAAAGTTTAATATTACTTGTTTCTGTCTGATACGATCTACTTTAGAAAATTAATCACTCTGTTAATTGAAATACCTGGTAAACTTGAACACACTGTCTATTAATTGACAGACCTAGTTAATTATATATGTTATTTATGTAGTATCTTATTACTCAAGATTGCACTGTACATTTATAGTTGAAGTTTGTTTTTTATTTTGCTTTTGAAATTAAAACATTTATTTAGTTTATTATTTATATGATGAAAAGGTAAAGGTGAAAGAATAAGACAATAATTGATGGGAAAAAATAGTAAAAAAAACCCATTTTATTTTATATAAATTGATGCAACAATAGTTGAACATGAAATCAAAAGTAATCCAAATATTTAAGACAATTGTCTAAATATTATAACAGGAAAATCTGCGCTGCTATAGTAATGACCATACTATAGACATACTTAGTGTTCTGATGCAAGAACAAGAACTCATACAAAAATATGTTGTGTTATTTTAATAGTAATTAGAGTTGTGGCAATGGCCTGATAATAATAATCTATAATAGAGCTGTTAGAAATCGCTAGGTAATAATGGTTTATAATTAAAGAAAGTTGTTAGCAATCACTAGATAATAATAATTTATAATTAATGTTGTTAGCAATAGCCAAATAATGAATCGAATGCAAAACAGAGGACAAAAATCATGTAATGTTTATACATTATCAAAATTAAGTTGAGAAATTAGCATTGAATACTGATGTAAAATATCATAGAGTGTTGAGGAAATATCCTTTAATTATACATTGTTTATTGATTGAAATTAGAGTAGGAACAATCGTTCAGATAATCATATTAATCTTGCAGAGGTGAGAATTTACACTCACATAAAATCCTTTAGAATGCTGGGGAAATCTCCCTATAGTAATTGAATAGAAAAGCAACCAGAAGATTGCCTATGATTGTCAAACATACGAGGTCGCGAATCCGTGAAGGTAAGAAAGTGAGGTTGCATCACCCTTCAATCGAAACAAGTGACCAGACAACTGCCTGAAATATTGACATATCCCTCGTTGTAACTGAACCCAATTGGAGAACAGAACCAGCCAATTCACCGTAGTCAATGTTTCAAACCTTTGTGAACTCAAAGTATGCCGAATTCATATAACGATAATATTTTATTGTAGGTAAATGTCCAACAATCAGAAAATCTTGTGGTTACAGTAGGAAAATATTCTTAGTGTACTTTAAATATAAAGCATTCTTGAAAAACCTTACACGAGATGTGGTGGAAATGAAAGTCCACTATTTGTTTTATAAAAACTGCAGGCTAGTCTGTGATAAAGTACCTTGTTATTGCATAGCTCTAAATAGATAGTTCTTGAATATAAACTTGTTACTTTGCAAACACAAATTTCCCTAGTAAGATATTTAGAAAGTGAAATTTTGTGAATTAAAATCGTGAATGAAATCATAACTGAATAACTGGTAATATAATATTAAATTTTCTTGTTGAAAATCAAAGCTAATATTTAAAAAAGTCTTAATATTCTTTTAGTACCACAAATGCGTCAATTTCCCCTATTACACCCCGTCGAAACCAGAATATGAATGCAATTTCAAATAATAAAGTAGAGTCTCGAAATAAGGAAGTAATCATCTTTTAGAAATTTATGCCTGTAGAGTTTATTAAAGACTGTTTGATTTGTTTGATTATGACTGGTACGAAACAAGTGTCAAGTTATTTTCTTTATGGTATTAGATGTGGAGTTAGCCAAATAGCCACGAAATAATATTGAGGGTACAATGAGTCGTGGAGTGCTTCAAAGTAGCGAATAGTTAAATTCTGCCACGGGCTCAGGTGTGGTTCATCAAAATGACCCCCTTTTGAACGCTGTGGTGTCTTTTTATATGATACGCGACATCACCCTTCTCGAATCTCACGCTTCATGTGGGAACTATTTACATTAACACAATTAATCACGTTGGATACGACGTAGTTCTGCACCGACTTTTAGGATGACACCCAACTCTCTATCTTTGTCTTTGGTTAAGGTAGAAAAGTGTAGGCGATTTCATACTCTGGGAATAAACGAAGTACTTGACACTTATCTTATAACTGATAAACAAACCCTGTGACTCGACTCGATTTTATGTAACTTTTTAGTAAAAACTGTAGCTTTTAACTATGCTTTAAAAGAATATAATTTTAAAATGCATTCTGGTAACTTTACTGTATTTAATATTTAATGACTAAATAGATGTAAAAATTAAATGAATTAACTGCAATAATTACTTGAATTTGGAAATAATTAAGAAAAAACTAAATTTGTATATGGGGTATATACAGGGTACTTCAATATACTATTTTTTCCACGATCGGGAGTAGAAACATTTATTTCATAAATAAAGAATTATAATAAATTGGAGCGAAATTACAATATTTAGAAGCCTTTGGGATATTTAAATTCAATGTATCATGGCAACAGATATTTGTTTATTTTGTTTAACTATTGGGCATGAAATAAAAACTCCCCTAGGGAAATTATTGTCTTATTTCATCCCTAGGGAGTAAATGCTTTACTTCTGTCACAATTTTGCTGCCATAGAAATCGATTTCTACTCCCGGTCGTGGAAAAAAGCTATTTATTTACATTTTTTATGATAGTTAGTGATAGGTCGTATTCGTATGAATCGTATAATAATACGACTCTTTCCCATGAATCATATGAAACGAATCTTTGTAACCGATACAGTTTCGTATTCGTACATTTCGTACCACTTGTACCTAGAGTATACACTGACCGAAGGAGAACTCGTGATGTAAAAAAAGAAATTTAACAAACTACTGGTTCATATTTCATATTGATATAATTCATACCTACTTGAGGCAGACGGTAGTATATTAGTATTTATTTCGTATTTGACTGACTTGTATATTGTTGAGATGAGTCAATGATGGTGCTGTAGTAATTGTAGTATCACTATATGATTACTAATATTACTTAAATAAATAAAAGACGTAGATACAGAAAACGACAAATAATGTATGAAGCTCAAACCTCTTATTTGTTTTTCATGCATTGTTTAGGATACATCGACTTATGATTGGCTAATTTAAATCACCCAGTCAATACACTTGATATTTTCATGTCTCGTGTCCTAGCATCGTGAGATGCGACATACGCTTAGGTATGTTTAGTATGAAGTACGGATACGAATATTCTGGTACGAATCTTTTTGTATACGGAGTCAGTACAATACGAATCTTTCAAAACAATCATATTGCCCATCACTAGTATTAGTCATTGTTGTATTGCATCATTGCTGCAGGAAATACATTTAAAATATATATAGCTCATTTATAATAATTAATTGTCCATTATAAATCAAACATTTTCAATTATCTTAATTCTATTAGTTCAAAAATTTACATACCAATTAGTCCAGAATCAGTGGCCGATATGCTGCATTCCAATTTAGATCCATCCTCTTCATCCTGAGTAGAAATATCTAAACTTGACGTAGACTCGTAGTACTGCGAAAGAGGTTCAACATCTTTGACTCTGTTGTCAAAAGTTTCAATAAAACTCTGAGACATTGATTCGTTAAGCTCATTTAAGGGATCATTTACTGATTCTTCTTGAAGGGATGGAGGTCCAAGGCTGTCATTCAATGATATTGGACCTGAAGAATCATGTACTGAGGCAGTAATGGAATCTTGCAAAAAAGAACTCGACGCATTTGGTTGCCACTTAATTGATTTGGAATCTTTTGTATGTAAAAGTCTTGTTACCTCTTGTGCTTCTTCGTCTGATAATATATCGGATCTATTAAAATTAAGATTAGAACTCGGGTAAGTATTAAGTAAAAATTAGGGTTATAACTTTAAGACTAGTAGAAAATGCTCAAGTACTATTTAATTATCAATAATTACACTTGAATAAGTTATACAAATATTTAAAAAAGTACAAATAACACCAAGTTTTGAAATCAAGTTTGTTGATAAAAAAATTATTTTATCTGAACAAGACGCTCAAACAAAGTTACAAGTATAACAGGAAATTTCACTTATATCTGGCAATCTGTCTGTATGAATGTGTTAATCTCTAAAAACAGTGAACCATTTTTCATGTCGATTTGACAATTTATTATTTTTTGAGGAAGGATTAGTTGTACAAAATGTATGCTGTGTTTTTAGAGAGAAGTGAACACCAAACATATAATAAATCGGAGAAAAATGCTTTCAGAACTGTATTGGATTATTGAGACAGTGTATAGGGGTTAAAAAATACTATAAAAAAGTCTGTCCATAGGTAAATAACAGTAAGCATTATCTTTTTTTACGTCAACCTACTGTAAACGCCACGAGTGATAGCGAGCAAAGGAGAGGCTGTATATAAAGAGTAGTATAGACCTAGCGTATGCATTGCTATCCTAATTGGTGTAGCATAAATTCTAAATAATGCCAGCGTTCTGTGCCATTCTACGATAGATAGATAGATAGATAATACTTTATTCATCACATAAAGTTTACACAAAAGTATTAGCTTATCGGACTAGTCACAGATAAATCAAAGAAGAAAATGAAATAAAATTTAAATACAATGAACAGCATAATACATATATATGCTAAAATACAAAACAACTAAGAGTGTAAATATTCATCTATAGTATAAAAAGCATTCTGAATTAAATAGATATACGACACATTTTTAAAAGTTCCAAATAAGTTTTTAAAATTTGTTAAAACATAATTCCCTGGTATAAATGTGAATTTTGACCTACATCTAATCTTGAAAATGGCTGGTATGGATTGCCATTGTTACGTGTGTTATGATTGTGCACTGAATTATTTTTTAAAAGGAGACGTTCTTCCTTTTTTACATTTAAGATTATCAGATAGACATAAAGACAAGGGACTATTAAAATTGACAAATCCTTAAATGATTGTTTACATTATGTTAATGGGTGATTTCCCATCATACATCTTATAATATTTCTTTGTTTCATAAGAATTTTATTTATATGAGCGGAGTTACCCCAAAACATTAAATCATAGCTCATTCTAGACTGAACTAGACCAAAGTATGCTAATTTCAAAACATCAAACGTTACAGTGTTGTGCAATTGCCTAAAAATAAAACAGATGGTACTTAATTTAGATGCTAGTTCTTCAATATGTTTTTCCCAAGTCATTTTTTGATCTATAATGACACCTAAGAATTTTATGTAGTTAGTTTGTTGTATTGATTTTGTGTTTAATTTAATGAGAGGACTAAAGTTTAATGTTACATTTTTAGCGAGAAATGGCATATAAAAGGTTTTACTTGTATTTACAAGGAGTCCACTTTTAATACACCATTCGTGAAATTCAGTTAGTTCTAAGTACAGAATTTAATAGACTATTTTCTGCTACCAGAATGTTAACATCATCTGCCTACATAATTAATTTGTTTGAAGAAGTACTTACAGGAAAAAGTAATGTCATTTATAACAATTAAAAATAACAGAGGGCCCAGAATGGAGCCCTGCGGTACACCCGTGAGGACATTTTTTAGCTTCTGACTTAGACTGCTCTATAATAACAGTCCGAGTCCTCCCATGAAGATATGATGCAACCCATTCATTGGCAGCCCCTCGAACTCCAATGTGGTCTAATTTTTCTAAAAGTAAACTGTGATCTACAGTGTCGAATGCTCTGCTCAAGTCAAAATATAATACAATTGGATGTTCTTTATTATTTAGATATTCATATATATTAGTGCATAAATCGGCTGACTTGTTTTTTCTGAACCCATTTTGGCATTCAGATAATAAATTAAAGTGTTCTAAGAAATTATTTAGCCTTATACTATAACTAATTTCAAATATTTTTGAAAGTTGACTCTGAACGCAGACATTACGATAATTACAGACTTCATTTCTAGCTCCTCTATTTTCAAAAATTGGTACTGATTTAGATGTCTTTATTAAATTTGGATAATGACCCATTGTAAAGGATTTGTTTATTAAATAGGACAGTGGAACACTAATTATATCACCAACAGCTTTTAAAACTTGACCACATATTTCATCAATACCTGCGGCGGGTTTTGCAGTAGTTTTGTTTAATAATTCTTCAATTTCATAAGCTGTAGTAGGATATAAATAAATGGTTAGTGGTGAATATGGAGGTAATTTCAAATTTCCTATTTTCGGTTTAAGTGGCAAGTCCAAAAAAAGTCATTAATCTGGTTACATATTAAATTTGTATCCGATATCATTTATAGTTAATTCTTTAGGAACATTTCTATTTGTAGTGCCTTTCATTTCATTAACGATTTTCCAGCTCTCCTCCATTAAATTTGTTGAATTACTTATCCTTTCATTGTTATAACTAACTTTTGCTTGCTTTACTTTCGCTCTATACAATGCTTTGATTTGCTGATATTTTGTTTTTATAAATTCATTATGGGTTTTTTGCAAATGTTTGCCATATCACAGACAATTTGATGTAAATCTTTTATTTCTTTGTTAACCAATGTTTTTTCTCTTGTTATTTATTTTAATTCTCTTAAATGGGAAAGCATTATTGAAATGAAATTTGAAAGTTTCATAAAATGATTCAAATTTATCATCAATACTACCAGCATTGTACATGACTTGCCAATTTTCATTTTTGATCAGTGTCTTAAAAGTATCTAAATTACTCACAGAAAAATCCCGTCGAAATATATACTGTAGCCTATCATTGACAATTTTTGGTAACTCGAAATTGCAAAGTTGAAATGTGTGATCGGATATATGTGTATCTTCAACTAGAATTGAATTTGGAGTTAGATTTGAAAGCATTACATCCATGCAGGTAGAATTAGTATTTGTGACGCGTGTCGGTTCACTTATGTAATGATAGGTCGACTATATTCCCCTACCATCCACACCGCTCTCCAACACTCTTGGCGTTTACTGTATGTCTTGTTAGATCCTAACAAATTATTTTTGTGTTGGTCCCTGATAGGCAAATAGCAAGTCTTGCCTACAAACAACAACTACAGAGAGCCCAAAATGGCATTGTACGAAACCAGCTACGCCGTTAGTTTTTCTATAAAATTAAGTGTATTTTATAACTACCCTAGAACCACAGTAGATGAAATTTTTTAACCAAGAAATTTGATTGTTGCTAATAGATAAAATGATTCATTATTTTTTATTACAGCTTTACATATTTAATATATAACAACTTATACCTCCAAGTCTTATAGTACATTATACCATGCTATTACTCCAAACAATGTCTGTTTTGTACATTTTTTGGACTATCAAAACACTGATTTCAATGTTTCAATCGTTAGCACTGTGTTGTAATATAATATATAATGTAAGTGTCATCAGCATATAGTACTAATCCACTGTCTGTGAGGGATGAAGGAATATCATTGATATATATATATGAGGAAAAGCAGAGGTCAAGATTGACCCCTGCGGAACTCCGTGGGTTACTGTTCTTTCCTCAGATAAGTTGCCGTCACAATAGGTTACTTGAGTTCGATCTGTTAGATACCTAGAAAGCAAATTCCGACTACCAGCACCAACTCCATAATATTGTAATTTTTTTAACATTTTTTTAACAAGATCTTGTGTGACATGCAATCAAAGGCCTTGGAGAGGTCACAGAAAGTTGACCCTACGCAGTCTCCATCTTCAAAGCCTCTGATTACTGTCTCACAAAGTTTATTTATGGCACCTATAGTACTTTTGTTTTCTCTAAAGCCAAATTGTGATTCTATAAACAGTTTGTTATATTCTAGGTATTCATACAATTGTTTTTTTAATAGAAACTCGAATATCTTGGATATTACTGGAATCAGCGCTATAGGCCTGTAGTTGCTAGGATCTAATTTATTGCCTTTCTTGAATATCAGAATTACTTTAGATATTTTAAAGCATGAAGGATAAATGCCATCTTTTATACATTCATTAAACAGTTTTGTCATAGGAATTATTAATACATCTTTTAAAGATTTGATTAGCATTATATCTAAGCCATAAAAGTCTTTACAGTGTTAATTTTTTACGAATGTTTATGGCATCCCTAACCTCATTGTAAGTAACCTCCCTAAAATCAAAAGATATATTTGATATATTTATGTTAGCTTTATCAAGATGTTCTTCATAAGTTGAATTTGAATTTTGTAAATTATTTATTGTATTGCTTGCTACGTTTACAAAAAAAGAGTTAACGTCAGTTGCATGGATACTCGCGTCCTTAGTACTCGAATTTGAAATCCTGTTTGCATTAATGACCCTCCATGTAGCCCTAGCTTTGTTATCTGCTTTTTCGATATATTCGGTGTTTGCTTTCTTTTTTGCTTCGTTTATAGTGTGACGATATTTATATCTATAGGTTTTTACCGTTTCAGCCAGCATAGGTGTCCTGAAATTTTTTTGTAAATCAATTAAAAACCTTAAATTTTCCCTCATGATCCTAATATCCTGATTAAACCACTGTATTTGATTTTTAGATTTTGAATTTATTTGCTTTCTTACCTCTGGAAATGAAATGTTTCTATAGCATAAGATCTTTTCAAGAAAAAAATTTACTTTATTATTAGCACCCACATCTGCATATATGAATTCCCAAGCTTCTCTTTCAAGTAGCTGGTACATTTTAAATTTACCTTGATTAGTGATTGGTCTATAAATGATAATTTGAGGTTTATTACTATTCCTATTCCTTAAATTGCTTATATCTACTCTTATATCTATCGCCAAGTGATCTGATAGTAAAGGATCATATACACTTGTTACACAGTCTAAAACATTACTAAAGTTAATAAATATATTATCAATACATGCATGTCTTGTATTTTCATGAATTATCTGAACAAAACCATATGAGTTTACAAGGTCTAAGAATGTATGTTTTCTTGAGCAGTTTTTATTAAAATGTATGTTAAAATCTCCGTTAATAATAATATATTTGTTGATATTAAAAACTTTGTCAAGCACTGAGGTCATAACATTTAAAAAGGTATTAAGATCTCCGTCAGGAGGTCGATAAACAGTAATAATAATGAAGTTTAAATCAGTAAGTTCTACTGCAGAGAGTTCACAGGTCGTTTCTATAGAGAGTGTTCCTAAATCATTTTTGGGTTTATATTCGAGATTATTTTTACAGAATATTACTGTGCCACCATGTATATGTTGGCTTCTAGCAAAAAAAGTTGCAGTAGAGTAGCCGTTAAGGCAGAGACATTAAATTTCATCTTTGGATAAGAAGTGTTCACTAAAACACAGGACATCATAATCATGATTTCTTGTTTGCATTATTACCTCGTATTCTCCAATTTTGTTTCGTAATGAGCGTATGTTCAAGTGAACAATATTTAGCAATGGATATTTGACACGATATAAAAAGTTACAACTTGCCTCGTCTTGAAATGTTTTATTCAGGTTAAGTTCATTACCCTCGCTTTTACATACTGGAAATGTATGAGTGATGGGCATGGACACTATTTCTTTAAATTCTTTTTTATTTTGTTTCGGTTTGTCACTGAGCCTGTTTCCCTGGTTGTTTAAAAATTTTTTTCTTGTGTTTCCCATTTTTGTTCATGGTTGTCATCCTGATTGTTTTTTGGGAAGGTGTATCTGCAGAAGCCAACGTCTTTGGGCCAGAAATTTGGAGTATAAGCATCCTCTTTTAGAGCATAATCTAATCCTATTTTAAATGCTTTTGTTCTTGTGCGTTTTAGTTGAAGCTCTTCAACAATGACTGTCCTATCTTTCATGTTTGGTTTTCGATTTAAATAATTAGTTATTTTCTCGGCAGTGACTTGTAATTTTACTCTAGATAAGAAAATCCAGATCCTTTTTTGTACACCCTCAAAATCTGCATCAGAGCCTCCATCTCCAAATTGCATGGGAATTTTAGTTTTTTTGCTTTTTAAAATGTCACTAAAAGTTGGTGCATTATTTTTATTTTCAGCTGCATTCGTTTTTGCATTTAAGTGACTATTTGTTGATAATAAAGGTTGTGAATTCTTGTTATTATTTACTAGAGTCTGTTCAGTTTTTCCTTCCATATTTATAATACTTTGCATTATCTGTCTCTGCTTTTCTTCCATATCTGTTAACTTCACCGTTTTTTGTATCTGTTGTTTACTTGATTGATTAAATGTTTTTTGTTGTTGCCTTTTTATTTTAATTTGTACTTGTACTGCAGCCGGCAGGTGTTTTTTGTGCCTCTTCTTTATTACTTCCTGAGTCTGAGTATGTATTAACGTTTGTTACATCACAGTTGGACTCGTCTTTTAAATTCCTGAAAAAGGACTGGACCTCCTTCTGTATCAGAATTTTTACCTGTTTCTCGTTTTTCTCTTTGCTATTTTGTTGATTTCCTGGTTTTTTTGTTGTACTATTTTTCAGGCAATTTAATTCCTCTTGAGGGTACGAATTTTTTCCATCAATAGGTTGTTGGTAAGTCTCAGTTCTGAGTTTAGTTCATTTAATAACTTGTTTTCATATTTTAATGATCCTATTGGATTTTCATTGATAATTCCAGCATCAGTGTCCTCATAGGTTATGTTTGCTTGTGTTTCTTTGGAGATATCTTGATTATTGCAACATTTTTTCCTTTGATAACAACTTTTGTGGAATACTGCTCCACAGTTGACACAATTTACTTTATTGATAACTTTTTTTCACAGTAATCACAGTAATTACAGCCAGTTAATGACAGTGTGTTAACACTTTCAGCCATCTTGGCATTTGCTTGCCAGAAAAAAATGAACGGAACATTTATATACAGCTTTATATTGGCGTTTTAAATAAAGCATGAAAAATCCCAATCGATGTCATCACAAATTATTTGAGGTCAAAGGTTATGAAAATCCGTTTTTTGCGAATAGCTCTCTTTTCATTGGTTGGAGATGAATTAAGGTTATAATAAAAATTGTCGAGATCTCGAAAATATTTACAAAAAAGGTTCTTTTGTTAGCAATATATACCTGCGGATGTCTGGTTATGTCGCCACCCGTCAACATTTCAGCATTCTGTTTTATGCCCCTTTTGCTAACACTATATATTTTTCAGATATAACCTACTGCTTTGATAATATATAGCAAGGAAAGTCTAGAATTTCTATTCTCACATCCTGCAGCATCACCCAAAAGCAGTTTATTACAAATGAAACAGATATCAGCTATCATTGCTGTGATGGTATTACACTTAAAATACTCTTCACTACACTCCACTCTATTGACATTCTACTAAAGGAAATGAGATATTCGCAAAAAACTTATTTTCATGATCTTTAATAAATTGGGATGCTAACACAAAATCGATTGGTACTTTTCACACGTTCCATTCACTTTTTGCCAAATTGGCCATTCGTATGTCTAAAATTACTAGTGAATTATAAATTTTCATAATTTCTTTCAGTTCATTTGCCGGACATCCTAGACATTTGTCAAATAGAACTATAATTCATCTGTTACTTAAAACATTCTATGCTATAACTTTTTGGAAGAAATGTAATATATTCACTGTTTTCTAAACACTTGTGTACTCTGTAATCTCACTTTTAACCTCTTATCAGATGTTATAAAATTTCTCATAACAGTATTAAAACTATCATATGCAATGTAAAAGTAAAAAACTGGCGAATATTTTTGTCTTTCTAAGTTTTCCTTTCATTGGTTCAAGGAACAAAGGAACATCATTCTGTGTACTTATATGTGTAGCTACATATATAGGTATACAATTTTTAAAGCATTACCCCCTCCTACATGGCACAGTTGGATAGAAAATAGACAAGTGACAATTTAGTAAAAAGTGTTTCAACAGAAACTAGTTCCTCCTAAAATAAAATTAAATATATAATAGCCAATTTTCAGCATATTTTTAAATATATGTTACAAATGATGAGCAGTTAGAAATGGTTATTTACAAGTTTCATTATATTCCTTAATGAAATCATAATTTAAAATTCCCAATTTATTTAAATACCCTGTATAATACTTAACTTTATATAATGAATAAAGCTTATCAGCTTACCTATTTTTTTTCTCCAAAATCCTATTAGGAAGGCAGGACAGGTACCAATATGAAAAAAAAAGAGTATAATTACTTTTATGTACATTACTACTCAGGGGGTTTCATGTGTAGATTCTGACTATCTATCATATCTCTCATTTACAGACAATGCAAATGCTGTTTGATCATGGGAAAAACCAGGCCAATTTACAATTTCCAACAGATGGTATGAATGTGTAAGCAAGAATTATTTTGTTTTATTTTTAATAACCATTTTTATGTTGATAATTACTTTTTTATTTCCAAATTATAACATCTTTCTATAAAATATACGTTTAAATGTTTTTAAAACCAATCATTTATGGAAGTTGTTCGATTTCACAAAGGAACATACATATTCTCTCAATATCACTACAATACTAAAACAACTTCAGAGGGGACTCGATACAAAGCCTGTGCATGGACCTTATCCCATCGCTGAAGTAATGTGGCCAGACTATTTTATCATTTAAAATCCATGTTTTACTCACATTCTGGAAAGCTAAACAAGCAAATTAACTAGAAATGTGGATATTTCATTGTTTAGTATAAGTTTTAAAGACAAATTTTATATTATATATTAATAAAACAATTAATTTTACAAATGTTGCTGTGTATTATAAGCAATGTAGCAATTAAGTAGATCAGCCAACACTGGATATTTATCAGACTGGAATTAGGTAAATGCAGATTGGATTCAATTTCTCTCTGATCGAAGAACAATTGTGTTGTCTGTATTTAATAATTAAAAACTTAAAACTTCTGTTGAAAACACACACAAAGCAAAATATAAGTATAAAAAAGATCATTTTTGATGGTCAATATTCATCAGGTGAAATAATTTTGCAGCATCTCCATATCTCTTTCAACTGAAACGAGTGGCGGTGTCCTAAGAAAAGCGGCCCACAAATTCGTCAATAAACTATCATTAAAACTAATGCCACTTTGACAGCCTCGTACTCAGGCATGAGAAAACGAGGCACCTGCCTCAGGCGGCCGATTCGGGATTCTTTTTTCATAGGAGCGAGCATAGGTGCGTCTTTACTATGTACATAGTTCGACATGTGATATAAGGCAATGTCAGTAGGTACTTGGATGGGAGACGTTTCAAGGAAATGCTTGTCCTTGCCCCACATCTCTCAGGGGCTTGTATATCAGTGTATGCGCTGAAACTATGCAATCTTAAGCAAGGATTGCGACATAGTGCATATACCATCCTTCGAAGGGGAGGTAAAGGCATCAGTCCCTTGTCTACCAAATGTTAGGTAAGTAAAAGATCCCTACTTCTTGAAAGAAACGAGGTTCGGTAAATACTTAGAATTTTGTTTTAGTCATATTACTGATGCATTGTTAATAAGCCAACAGCTACTAAAGTTTGGAAAGTGTGTCTGAGAACCTCCTTGAAGTTTTGGGTATGTAGTCCTGCTTAAGGGGACAATCCTAAGTTAGATACAGAGGCGTTTTTGTATGAGGACTATTTCTTATAAATCAATATCTTTGTTGTCAGAAAACTACTTTTGCAAAACGCCTAAACTTCGAATATATTACTTGACATGTGTCTCACTAACATTTGATATTTGTCTATTAGGAGCTAATACAGAAAGATTTTATTTGGATTTAATGGAGATAAAGCAAAGTAAAATTGTCCATGAATGGAAATTTTTATTATAAAAATGCTTACTGTGAATTACATATGAATAAGGTACCATCACTTTTTTATAGTACTTTTTAAGAGCTACATATTTCCTATACTTCAGCTTGATATATTTTCTACAATTATGACAGTACATTGAGTTTTTTACATGAACAATATTTTTTTTCCTGCTTACTGCATGTTTATGTTCACCCCTCAGTCCTCTACCTAAGTATTACTTGCCTACAAAGGGAAAATTGTTTTTGTGAAACTTAATCTAATTTTAATAATTCTTTACTGTCTTGGGACTAACGTTAGTAGCAGTTTTTGATACCATCTGATCCCCTTTTGTATCTCAAAACTTTAAATGGAAATGTTTATCAATGACTTGGAAATTGAATTTACTGGAAGAAGGATTTCTTAGAAGAATTTAGGATAAAAATAACTACCTATTTCGATGAAATGAGCAATCTTAACACGTTTCTGTAGATTTAGATGTACTAAACCGACAGTTTTAGATATTCTCAAGCAAACTGAAGAACATTTAGAATCTTATGTAATATATCAAAAACTCCTCTACAGCTTGTTCATTTCTAATAGTTCCAGATTCGAAACAGTTTGTCTTTGTAGTTTAAATATTTAGCCCTGATCAGCGTCGCTGTCTTACAGTTGTATCATATGTCATTTCATTTTAATATGATTTTAATATTCAATACTTTTTAGATTGTAACCTTATTTGCGAAGTAATTTTCAGATTAAGAAAGTAATAACCCAAGTAATAATTGACCACATGTGTTGTTCATTCAATTTTATACACTAAAATGCTGAAGAGAAGTTATAAAAGTCTTTGTCAATATAATTTTAATTCTTAGTGCTGGGTATTGTGTGTTAAAAAAAAAGTAATTCTCAGCAGTTGGAATATTTGCATAGTGTGGGAAGGCAAACCCTTTTGAGCCATAAGTAACACTAAAAAGAAACATAGGGTTAAGTGTAAGAATAGATATTATTTAAACTTCGTCCTACATTGTAGACATTTATTATCTCAATAAATGTTGTTTATTATATACCAACAAATGGCAGAGAAAACTCAAAATCTAACAGCTATATATTATAAGCAATTTTTAAGGAGAACGATTCTAATAGGCCTACACAGTATTGAGCTGGAAAATATAACTGTGAAAAACTAGTCCACAAAATGTTGCCGTACTAAAAGGGCCTATAGCTATGCCGAATTTTTTTGGAAAATTTATCTATGAAGATAAAGTGGCGTTAGCTCAAATATTGTGGTGTTTAAATGTTATTATTATATACGTACACCGAGGAAACTCTGTAAACACTTTAAAAATTTTATATCTGATATTCCCCAGACAGGTAAAATGTAACATGCCAGTAAGATGAAATTTCATATATGTTGGTATATGTTTTGATGCTGTACTTTCAAAAAATTTAATACTTAGGATCGGTTTATCCATCTCCAGTTAAATTTATATACCTTAGCATATGATTTTGTTACATACAATTGTATGTAATTGCTGCTAATGGATTTATATTCCAAATAAATTTAATAGAAGATTGATATACTGGCCCTGAAAGAAGTAAACAAATTATTTCAGTTTTTCCACAATCAATACTCTGTCAATTTTTCTATTTTCTTTACATGTTTGTAACTCAATTAATTTAATCAGATGCTCTTTCTCAGCATAAGTGTAATTTGGGGCTCCTCTTTCAAATGTACATTATGTTGTTCCATATTGTGATCAAGATATTAGTTATTAAATTCTGAAGAATTTCAATTGATATTGACAATTTGTCATTAAAATAAAAATATCCCTAAAATTTACACTGCTGTCAGCTTTTTCATTCCTTAGCTAGGGATTCCCTAACTGCATATGATGGAAACGATGTGGGTTTTTAGAGACTATCTAAATTTAGGATTTCCTAGTGATTCTCTCCCTAAACAAAAGTTGGTGGGACTAGCCATAAGTTAACTCTAGGTTTGTGAAGTGTTTTATTAAGTTGGCATGAGAAATATAAATTTTATTTACATTTTCGGGATTTTCCATGACTAATCTTAGTCTCTTCTTATAGTTTTGTGGTAATAAAATATAAATTAACCTAACTTTACATATTTGTGACATAAATGGAAACTGTCATTGAATTAGATATGCCCAAAATTATTGAATTTTGTAGTTTCATAAGTTTCTATCATGCTTTTATTAATATGGATAAGAAACGTCTCCCAATTTTAGACATAAAGAAGACCAGTTACTAGTAATTTTAGTCCAATAAATCAAAACATTATAGAACGCAAAAAGACCAGCACATTAGCTGGAGGAAAAATCAAATACATGGAAGAAAACTGAAAACAAGTTTAATTCTCTGTTGTATTCAAAAATAACAAACTTGTAAAAAATGGATATAACATAAATGATTATTCCAAAGATAAACGAAATGTTTTTTTTCAAATGTCAAAAAAACATGATTTATGACAAGTCTTTTGAACTTAAACTGTCATTTCTCTGACACTTCGTGTGATCTTCTTATTTAGTCTTTTATTGCTGCTCACCAGCAGCAATAAAAGTATTTGAAGAAAAAATAACGGTATTTACTTCATTCATATTCGACGTTTGAAGAAAAAGTAGCATGTTATTATATCTGAAGTACAATGATTTTTTGGGTTGGCTGTCAGTTATATCGACACAAAAAATGTCACTTTTACTCCATATAAAACAATATACCTTTTGTTAAGTTGGCAGCAACGGAACAGAAGGAGAGGGGAGCAACAAGACTTCCGGAGCCCACTTGGCTTCGCGACCTCGCTCTGTTAAGACCTGCAGTTTATGCTAAGAATTAATATTGTAACCATTGCAACTTTCATACGTGTAAACTTTATCTGTATAATAAACATATCTTTGTGAACAACTGGTTTCATTGGACATTAAAATTGGCGACGAAGTAAAAGCTAAAAAGACGGGAGGCGAAATTGGAATAGAAGTTCCATGAATTTAACCCAGATAATGAAGACTGGATGATATATGCAGAGCAGTTGGATCAATACTATGAATCCCAAGGAATAAAAGAAGAAAAGGTGAGAGTATTCACTTTACTAAGCCTTTTGAATTCTAACACTTATAAATTGCTGAGAGACCTATGTGACCCTGACCTTCCAAAAGTAAAGTCATATCAATTTCTAACCAGTGCGTTGTCCAAGCAGTAAGTCCACAAGTAAGCATTTGGAGAGAACGACGAAAATTTTTTTGAGTTGCAACAAAACTCGAATAAATCGACAGTAGAATGGTACGCCCGCATCAAAAATCATGCAGCCAATTGCAGATTCGGTACCACGCTCGAATCCAATATCAAAAATAAATTTGTAACTGGGCTCACCAAAAGTCTAATTTTCGACAGGCTGTGCGAGGAGGAAGACACAACAAATCTAGAGGATTTGAAAAAGGTAGCATTAACAAAAGAGCACATGGAGAAATGAATGAGGTAAATTTCATAAGAAATTCAAAACTACCGCGATTCAACGAACAAGATGGAAAATCCGGAACGGAAGTAACCACAGGAATGGAGCAGGCGCAGGAAGCGGATCTGTCGATTCAAATATCAATGTCAAAAGGTCTGTCAAAACGAAAAGACATAACCCAAACCCCAATAATAAGCCAAGTCAAGACTACCACGAAGATAGAAAAGAAAACGAACGCAGAATATGTGAACAAAGCCATGGCAGATATGAATGCAAGTACAAAAATTTCAAATGCAGAAGATGCCAGGGACCCCATTTGGAGAGTATGTGTGCACCAAATTTCAATTATATGGAGGACGAAATAGAGGAGAGCGAAGTAGGACCGGTTTATACATTAAGGAGTAACAATAAGGTAATTGAACTGTCAAACAATTTTAATAATGGTATACTTTTTAATGACAAAGTAGATAATTTTACTGTTAAGGTTGAGATAAAAGTTAACAGCCATGCAATGTTAATTGATTTTGGAGCCGTAGTCTCAGCAGTAAGTAGAAATGTATACGAGAGTTATTTTAAAAAGTCTAAATTGCTTAGTGACAACCTAATTTTAAAAGGCTATAATGGTAGCATGTTCGTGCCAATAGGCCGCTTTTATGTACCGCTAAAATTTAATAGGATTGAAAAGAAACAGAAATTTTATGTTGTTAGTAACGGAGGGCATAATATCTTAGGTTGAGATTGACTAAATAGTTTTAACATAAAATTTGAAATGATAAACGAGATAAGCTTAAAAGTGACGTAGATTCACTGGTAAATAGTTATAATTCTTTCAGGTATGCGAAGATATCGCCGGAACTGAGGGCTGATGCAAAACCCATATTTTGTGAGCCAAGAACGGTACCTCTAGCCTACAAATCAAAAGTAGAACAGGAGCTGGAACGTCTAGAGAAAAATGGAATAATTACAGAGATTGAGACAAGCGAGTGGGCAACACCGATTGTCCCAGTTCAGAAGAACGATAATACTATCAGAGTATGTGGAAATTATAAAATCACAGTCAATCGCTACTTGGTTGAAGTTAAGTGCCCACTACCCCTAGTTGAACACCTATTCGCCAAGTTAAATGGAGGACAGCATTTTAGCAAGATCGATTTGTGTCAAGCGTATACACAATTTGAGCTGGGCGATGAAGCTAAACAACTTTTAACATGGAGCCCGCACCGAGGTTTGCACCGAGTTAACAGGATGATGTATGGTATAACGGTGGCCAGTGGAAAATTTCAAAAATATATGGAGCAATTGTTCATGGCAATGGAAAATGTATGTGTTTTTTTTTGGACGACATATTGATAACGGAAAAATCAAGGAAAGAACATTTGGAAACTTTGGAAAAGTACTAAAGAAATTGGAGCAAGCAGGGTTAACGGTCAAAAGAGAAAAATGCGAATTCTTCAAAGAGGAAATAGAATATTTGGGGCACGTCATAAATAATAATAATAATAATAATCCAGAAGGGGGTTACACCGTTGTGCCGTGTATGCCGCTGCTCAACGCTCGTCTCAGGTGGAGAGGCGAAATACCTCTTCCCCACAGGAGAGAGCGCAGCGGCGCATACAAAAGATGGAAGCCAAGATCCAGTCGGCGAGGCAACACGCATCCCGTATCCAATGTGTGATGGACTATATGGCGGCCAACAGGCAGTTCACGCCTAAAGTGCGTCGATTAGCCGCCAACCTAAGACGCGTCCATCACACACTCAATGAGGCAGTGCTGCGAACCACCAAACAGCACTGTCTCGACAGGATACGGATGCTAGTGACTTGTAAAAAGTCACTAGTGAGGCGGGCGAGAGGGCTTGCGGAAAATAAACTGTTCCGCGAGAAGCCCTCGCGCCTTTTCCAACCGCCTCCGCGTGTTGTAGACAATCCGCCGACTGCAGATCAGGTGGAGAACTTCTGGAAAACGCTGTACGAGGAGAGGCTTCCACTCAACCGAGATTCTCCTGCCCTTGCACACTTTGAAGCCTTTTGTCAAAGGCTTCAGCAACCACAGGAAGTGTGCGAACCAATAACCCCAGAAGAGGTTCGTAGGGCTCTTGAGGGCTCTAAGAACTTTGCTGCTCCAGGTCCCGATGGGATAAATAACTTTTGGTGGAAAAAGTTATCGAGCACCCACCACCATTTGGCCAGAATTTTTAATTCCTGGTTAAATGGGGAGCAGCAAATCCCTTCTTGGGTTGTTGAGGGGCGGACAGTGCTGATCCCCAAGAACGGAGATTTGTCCAACCCAAAGAATTACAGACCGATAACCTGTCTAAACGCATGTTACAAGGTGTTTACACGCATTTTGTACATGCGGGTGCTCCACGCAGTTGAACCGGTTTACGAACGGATATATGAGCAACGAGGGTCGAAGAGAGGTGTCGCTGGCTGCAAGGAAAACCTGTTGATCGACAGATGTGTCACGCAGGACTCCATGCAGTATAAGCGGAACCTATCTATGGCCTGGATCGACTACCGCAAGGCATTTGACATGACATCGCATGAGCTCATTGTTCACTTGCTCTGATGTCTTGTGGTACCCGGTCCTGTAGTGAGATGTATTGAAGAACTGATGCCGCTCTGGAGGACTCGCTTTACCATAACAACGGGTAACGATAGCCAAACAGAGTCGGTGACATTCAGAAGAGGAGTTTTTCAGGGAGATTCCCTCAGCCCCCTTCTGTTTTGCATCTCACTACTGCCATTATCCGACTCGCTCCGGAAAACCCGTGGCTACAACTGCGGTATCCCCGGCAACAGGAGGCATAAGGTCACCCATCTATTTTATACGGATGACCTTAAACTTTATGCCTCTGGAGAGAGGGATCTCCAACAGTCCCTTAGGGTGGTACAGGAGTACACGCAGGCTGTCGGTATGCAGTTCGGGTTGGACAAATGCGCACTGATCCACCTCAAGAGAGGATGATGCGGTGACTATGGAGAGGACGCGCAGCTCGTGGACGGAAGCATCTTACACCATCTAGATGCCGGAGAGTCGTACACTTACTTGGGTGTCGAGCAACGCTCCACCCAAGAAGTGAGTGTAGTGAAAAACGCTCTCCGCGGCAAGTATCAGCACCTACTCTGACAGATCTGGTCTTCAGAACTGTCGGGGAAGAACAAGGTGTCTGCTACAAATATGCTTGCTATTCCGATCCTTCTCTACTCTTTCGGAGTAGTGAAGTGGACTAGAGAAGAGCTGCGGCAACTCGATGTAGTAACCCGCAAGAAGATGCATCTCAATAGGAGCTTGCATCCTAAATCGTCCGTTCCACGGTTATATCTCCCACGACATCGGGGAGGCCGTGGACTCTTGAGCTTGGAGAGTCTCCATAGCAGGATGGTTCTGGATGGAGCATGTAAGGTCATCAGGAGTTCGGATCCCCTCCTCTGCATGGTCCAAGACCATGAAAATGCAGAGGTAGGAGTTTTTCTCTTTAAGGCAGCACGGAGAGCAGCCGATGAACTTGGTCTCATCTTCGACGTCGAGGGGGTAAACCCCGACTCTGTCACCGAGTTGGAACCCGTTCGACTAAAAGCCCACATTAGAGCTGCAGAACACAACATCCTTCTGCAGCTCCATAAGGATAAGCCATTGCACGGGGTCTTCTATAAAAATATAGAAGACCTCGGCTTATCCGAAAGGCTGACCTTCGCCTTCTTAAGGTCAGCTGGGCTGAAGTCTGAGACCAAGGGATTCATAATGGCTTGCCAGGATGGTGTATTTAACACTCTCGTCTATCGCAGGCCTGCAGGGCGCCGGAGACTGTAATGCACTTACTGTCGGCTTACCCGACATACGCAGTCTCGGCCTATATTCATAGACACAACGCAGCATTACGAGTGCTTTACTATCATCTAAGGCACTCGTATGGGATAGACGAAACACCAGTGCTGCCTTACGTTCCGGGGGATATTGAGTCCTTTGTGGGGAATGAGAAGTGTCTAATTTATTGGAATTACTCGTTTCCCACCGTCAGGCAAATACAAGCCAACAAGCCTGACATAGTACTCCTCGACCACCAACTCAAGACAATGTATGTCGTGGAATTCTCAGCTCCCGCTGAGAGCAACATTGTCTTGAAAGAGGAGGAAAAACGGACAAAATATCGAGATTTGCTCTTCGAACTCTGCAGGCCTTATCCAGGCCATTCTGTTAAAATAGTGGTACTGATTATAGGAGCCCTCGGTGGAATGAGACAGACGCTGCTTTCAGAACTAAAGATCATACCGGCATGCCGAGATTCGGCAGAGATCTTAGCCGGCAGAATGCAGAAGGCTGTCATCCTCGGTTCATTGCGTCTACTCAGGGCACACGATTCGCGGACCCGGTAGTCACTCACCCCACGGGCGTGGGGAGTGGTTATTGGTATTATCAGCTCCCCTCTGTGAGGGTCGGAGCCACAGAGTAAGGTGACTGGTTTTTTTGTAAAAAAAAAAAAAAATCTTTATTAACCATTCCAGATACATAAGTATATATGGCAAGTCAAATATAAAAATAGTATAATTTTATATGATACTATTATACGTAAAGTATTCTTAGGTATACACATATATTATATACAACCACAGAGAGGTGAACATTTATATGATATAAAACAAACGAGAAACGAAAAGTATTTTGTAAGACAAACAAATTTTGTTAAACAGAATTATATTCCTTCCGGTTCCCTACTTAAAAAATCTTGTATACTATAAAAACCGCCTTTGAGTAGCAGGTTTTTTGTCACAGTTTTATAATTATTGTATATTTTTATTTTTCTTATATTTTCAGGTAGACTGTTATATAGGGTAATGCAGTTATAGTGAGGGGAATGTTTAAATTTAGTTGTATTGTGCCTAGGGATGTCAAGCAATTCAGCATGTCGCGTGTTATATGTATGGCATTCTTCCCTTTTAATAAATAAACTCATATTTTTCCAAGCATACGTCAGACACTTGTATATAAATATAGAGGGCGTGGTTAAAATTTTTTCTTTTTTAAATATTTCTCTGCAGCTCTCATTATAATTAAGTTTGTATATTAATCTTAGCAATCGCTTTTGACATATGGAGACTATCTTTGTCTTTAGCACTTCCCCAACAAATTATATTGTATGATATGTGGGAGTATGCCAGGGCATAATAGATATTTAGCAATCCAGTTTGATCCAGGCTATTTCTCATTTGCAATATTGCAAAGTAAGCTTTATTTAGCTGTCCACACACAAAATGAATATGCTCCTCCCATGATAATTTAGAGTCAAGATAAGTGCCTAGCAGTTTTGTGGTATTTGAGATGGCAATACCATCGTATATTATCGCATTTTGAGGTAAAGGTTTTTGGATATGAAAATGGATAAAAACTGTTTTGCTGTTGTTTAGCATCAATCTATCCCTTTGGGACCATGAACTGATTTCTTGCATGGTTAGATTTATTTGTGCTTGAAGTTCCTCAAGGCTCTTCGCACTTAGAGTAACCGTTAAATCATCTGCAAATATGGTTACATGACCAGCTGTTAAACAATTGGGTAAGTTGTTAATGTATAGTAAAAATAGGAGCGGCCCAAGTACCGAACCTTGAGGCACCCCAAACTTTACATCATGTTCATTGGAATTAGTCCCATTCAGTTTAACTTTTATAGTCCTATTTTCCATATACGAGACTATCCACGCCAGTATAGTCCCTCTTATACCCATATTGCTAAGTTTTATTTCTAGCAAATTCTTATCAATCGTGTCGAATGCTTTAGTTAAATCAAATAAGAGAGAAATAACATACTTGCCCGTGTCTAAAGATTTGTATACATGTTCAAGTAGATGACAGCATGCAGTTTCAGTGGATTTACCAGCTCGAAAACCATGTTGAGACATTGTTAATATTTTGTTTATTTCACAGAATGAAACTATTCTATTATATATAATTCTTTCGAACAGCTTTGATACGACACTTAATAGTGATATCTGTCTATAATTCTCAATGTCTTTGACAGCATCTTTTTTGTGAATTGGTATAACAATAGCTAGTTTTAGTGTGTTGGGAAAATGGCCCTGTTCAATCGAAATATTAAATAAATACGTCAACTGATCAACAACATCTTCTCTTATGGTTTTTAATAAATCTGCTGTTAAGTTATCAAACCCAACTGATTTCTTATTTTTTAAGTGAATAATAGCTTCATTTACCTCCTCGGTGGTAATAGGTGGTAAAAAAATTTCGTTTTCTCTATATATAGAAGTAGTGCATGGTAATGACAAATTAGAACCAAAGTAGTGATATAATTTTTGTTGGACATTTGTGGAAAAATGATTTGCGAATTTGTTGGTTAAAATATTATTGTCAGAAATTAACTCATTATTATCATATAGTTTTATATTTTTATCAGTGATTTTTTTTCTGCCCAATTTGTCATTAACAATGTTCCATACTGCTTTTGTTTTATTAGGTGCGTCATTTATTTTGTTTCTATTAAAATTTTGTATATTGGTTTCGATATTTTTTTTGTAATTCATTTTTTCAGATTTATATAGCGATATTGCCTCTGTGGTTTGTAGATTTGTCATTAACCAGTAAAGGTTTTTTAAGTTGTTGCTCTGCTGAATAAGTTCGTTAGTTAGCCAACCTTTTTTGCGGTTCGTATTATGATTGTTGTTTATTGATATTTTTTTAATAGGACAACTAATATCATAACACCAGACAATGCTGTCTATGAAGAAGTCAAATGCATCATTCACATTTAGTTGATACATTTCCGACCAGTCCACTCGACTTACGTAAAAAGCAAAATTCCTAATATTATTGGTGTTTATGCATCTTGTTTGATATGTCTTATTATTATTATTTTCATGTTTTGGTTCATATTCATTTATATTTAATATGTGTGCAAAATGGTCAGCTATATTTAGGTTGGTAATTTCTACACTATAGGTATAAGAGGGTAGGTTAGTAACCATGTAATCTATGGACGTGGAGCTGGTGTGTCCATGAATATTGGTGAATATACGTGTAGGAAGGAAGGTGAAGGTTTAAGGAAATCGGAGAAGAAAATTAAGGCAATCGTGGAAGCTCCAAGGTCAACAAATGTATCATAGGTGAGAGCCTCCACCAGTATGGTAAATTATTATGCTAAATTTGTTCCTAACCTAGCACATCTTCTAAGACCCATATCCTTGTTATTAAGAAAAACGGAGCAGTTCAAATGGAATAAAGACAGCGAGGAAGCATTCCAAGAGATTAAAAGCATAATAGCATCGGAGGTCCTACTGGTGCATTTCGACTCCAAGCTACCGTTAACATTGACGACGATGCCTCTGATAAAGGGATATCAGCAGCACTGTTACACGAAATGCCAAATGGAGAAGAGCAACTGATAACATGCACGTCGAGAACGCTGATGCTAGCGAAGAAAAGTATTCAGTAATACATAAAGAAGCATTGGCGATATACTATGGGACAAGTAATCTACAACAATACCGGTATGGGCATGTATTCACACTTAGACCGGATCACAAACCGTTAATAGCACTTTTCGGAGAAAACAAAGGAATTCCACAGATGTACGCAAACAGACTCGCAAGGTGGGCAATTTTCCTATCTAGCTTTGATTATAAAATTGAATACATAAAAGGAAAGCATAATATTATAGCAGACTACTTGTCGAGAGCAAAGGTGAGAACAGTATCAGAGGAACATACAGGGAAAGGATCGTATATTTATTTCATGGAAAAGACAGAAAAATGACCCATAAATAACAAAGAGATAAAGACGACACACTGAAGAAGATTCTGAGCTATGTAGTGTAACCCAATATGTCAAAGACCAAAATTGGCCAGGAAAAAAAACACTTAACAAGCACCGGCATATTGCCGTATTTTAACCGAAAAGATGAGATTGCATTGGAAGGAGGTATTTTGATGCTTGGATATCGAGTGATAACACTGACAAAATTAAGGAAAAAGATGCTAAATATGTTGCATTCCACCCATTTTGGTATAGTTAAAATGAAAAATTTGGCAAGATCGTTACTTTGGTAGCCTAAGATTGATACAGACATTGAAAACATGGTAAACTCCTGCTTGATATGTCTAGAAAATCAAGCAGCACCACCTAAATCTGTCCTAACACCCTGGCCCGCTGTAAAGGAAGTTTGGAGCAGAATACACGTTGATTATTTAGGCCCAGCCAAAGGACATCAATTTTTGATCATTATCGATGCATATTCAAAATAGGTGGAAGCATATCAAGTGAGATCTATGTCCATGGGAGAGACAATTAAAAAACTTAGTGACTGTTTTTCCAGATTTGGAATACCGAAAATTTTGGTGAGCGATAACGCCAGGAATTTCTGGGAGAGGACATCCAGACATTCTTTAGAAGAAATGGAATTAAGCACATTACATCACCACCGGGTTATCCGCAGAGCAACGGACAAGTTGAGAATGCAGTGAAAACATTTAAGCACACCATGAAAGCAGCGTTGGTAAACCTACAAAACAGTTAGACATTGCAAACATTAGTTTCAAGATTTTTGTTGTCGTACCACATAACTCCACATTGTTCAACGGGTGAGACTCCAGTCCTACTAATGTTCAACAGACCCTTAAGATCAATATTGACACAAATCAACGAGAAAGCACCAGAAGAAACGACGAATAGCATAGCAAACAAAAGCCAAGAAAATCAAATAAAACATCATCGAGGACGCAATTGAGAATTCAATATACAAGAAGAAATGATGGTAAGAGATTACCCCGTGGCAAACCAAGTATGAAGCAACAATTAAAAAATGAATAGGTCGCACTACAAAACCGAGACTCAAAACAAAGAATTATGCCAAGCAATGCAGCCCAAGGTATCTCTAGCGATATCTCTGACATATCGAAAGGTAAACATACAAGGCGACGTTACATATACCGAGGACAGTACACCAAGTTCAGATGTTGAAGTTACGGAGCCCAGTATTAAGACAAATTTAGTAACGAACGGCTCGCTTGAGTCTGATATGAACATAAATGTAGATATAGGTTTAAGTGACAGTTCAATTACTCTCATAAACGATGTTAGTAATAAGGATAATAGGTTAGAGAAAAACTGTGACAAAAGCCCTGAGAAAGGAAAAGTAGTTAAGAAAATAGTTGCAAGGCAGCACCCCAACTCAAACAATAATTGTAGCATAAGACAAACACCAAAAAGACAAAGGAAACTCCCTTCTAAATTTATATAATTATATAATTTAAAGTAGGATTCTTGATTCTTACATTGTTAATATTTAGTTGATAGTAAGTATGGAGGTCACCAAATAGGAAAAGTAAAACCTTGGTTTTAAAAACGTGTGTTTACATATTTTACATCATATAAAGGTGGTTTTAAAATTAATATATTTATTAATTTACCAGGTTAGATACAATATTAATAAATAAAATAAATATTAAGTCTTGAAGGTGTAACATTTTCATTAGTTTGTCAGATTATATACAAATATAATAGGAGGTATTTGTGATTTAGAAAAAAGAAACAAGTTAAGAAAGTTTTAATTAATAATAAGGTTGTTAAATATTTAAAATCTATAGGGAATGTTTATTGTGTACTACAAAAGTTCTTAAGATTTGGGGTGTTAAGTTGGCAGCAACGGAACAGAAGCAGAGGGTAGCAACAAGACTTCCGGAACCCACTTGGCCTCGCAACCATGCTCTGTTAAGACGTGCAGTTTATGCTAAGAATTACTGTTGTAACCGTTGCGACTTTTTCATATGTGAAAACTTTATCTGTACAATAAACGTATCTTTGTGAACAACTGGTTTCATTGGACATTAAACCATTATATTAAATTTAATTATCTAATGACAGATAAAATTGAAACAAAAAATTTTAGGTCAGTTTTAAACCAAAATTTCGAATTAACTTATAATTCAATCTAGAGTTATCTTAATCTCGATTTCAAGTAAACTTTCATTCGAAATGCATTACGTCTCGCTTAACCGAAAGTTGACTGCTTGACAGGAGTTAATTCGTAATTGAAAAACTGCCCGTTAAAGGCAGCATGTACTTTTATGAACCCAAACCTTCCTCAAATAATAGGGCATAGTTTGCAAAATTCTCAATACAATAAATTGTTGCCTAAAAATTGGCATGTTCATACAGGCAGTCAAACATAGCAACACTTCTTTTTACCATGTAGTAGAGTCAAGTTCTTTTCCTTGATTTTATAAATATAAGTATCAATAACTTGTTACTGGGGTAATTTTAATTTATACATGAATTTGTGAATTGCTTTTCAAAGAAACCATTGCCGCTCTTCTATTATTTCTACAGGAATATATTGCATGTTTCAAATCTATCATAGTTCTATATATGATCTTATAGTATTGTGCTACTATTCTATCAACAGAAACATATTAGGAGGTACATTGGTTATTTTATTAATTCACAATACTTAATTGATCAGTAATTGATAATAGTTCTCCATTACGTTGAAATTGACTCAATATAATTGTACAAAAAGAATGAATTAAAATTGTACAAATTCCCAATCTTTATTGAAAATTAACTTTACACCGAGTGGTTTTATTTTTATCTAAGGCTTTGCATGCAGTAAAAATGTGACATAGCAGAAAATGTCAGTGTTTTAAATGGAATTGTCTTTTGAAAAAAATTTAAAAAATCTATTGATCCCAACAACATCAGCACCATATTGTGAAAGAAGTTTTTAATTTGAGATTGGTATATAGCCGGAAAATGTGGTGCCGAAGAGGCCAGATAAATAGTCGAAACATACATTCAAAAAAATTTCTGTCCATTACAACAACCTATTGATGAAATTAAAAACTCGATTCCTAGTAAAATTGTTTAGAAAAAGTCCACTGAAAAACAGCCAATTACAAAAATATGTTAAATCAGAATTTGGGAAAGAACTCAGTTTATTACTGGATGTCAAAACGGGGTGCAATTCGATCATAATGGCAGAAAGGTTCTAAAGTTCAAAAATTGCGTAAAAAAAGCTTGATTGATTTAAACATGTTAAGACAAATGGACTTCTTCTTTTGGAGTCAATTGTTACTTCATTGCAGCCAGCCAAGATAGCTAGTTGTAAAGGCCTTAGGTAGACAAAACTCTCTGTTACTCACAGTCTGCTTTGACTGTACCAGTAGTTCCACAGCCCCAGTATACAACAAACCCGATGACTCATTTTAACGTCACATAGAACAGGAAATCAAAGAAATCAAAGAAAATGTATGTGGAGTCCCTGTAAAAAAATCAAGAGCAACATTAGTTATTCCAGTAGTCAGTAGTTAGTTCCAGTTATTTGAAGCAACCGGAAAATGTATTGAAAGTTTGGAGCTTCTTTATAAAACGGACATTTGTTGAAAACGAGATAGTGTTCTCCTTGTCCGGAGGCATTATTACAAAAATCAGAAACAGATTGTCGTTGTTAATGCACTGATTTTTTTAAAAGCCTATTTTATTAAATTAGGAAAAAGACTAATTGATAGTTATTATATGATTTATATGACTAATGACGAGAGATTAAATGATGATTAGTATGATTACTAAGTCTGTTTTACAATTATAAGATTTTATTACCAAAAAATGAATCTGTGTATAGAATTAAACATATGAATTGTTTAGACTCTAATTAACGTTGGAAATATTAGAATTTGATTTTATGTTCAATAAATGTTGATTTTTACTAGAGATTATTTTATTGATACATCTCGCCAAAAATGAACTCGATTCTAATTTTAGTTTGAAGTCTCGAAGTCCCAGGACTTTGATCCTGGGATGTCTCGTGTTCCGGGACTTTGAGAATGTTAAGACTTCTCAAACTCTAGCTTTACTGCAATAATTACACTGAAAATGATGTACTTACTTGCTACTTAACAAATTTTCAGCTTCGTCTGGTGTCATGGCATCTGCTTCAGGTACTTTTTTATCACCTACACTATTATCCTGGTCATTATCACTAGCATCCACATATTCTACGTCATTCAAGTCTAAAATATTCGCCTCAGATTTTTGAAATTCTGGAGTCCGTACACTTCTATCTGAGGATTGTAAAACTTCCCGAGTCATAATAAACGGTTCTGATTTTCTACTATCTACACTATCAGACTTTTCCGGACTTAACCTATTACTATCCTCAAATTCTTTTTCTTTTTCTAAAAAGTTTTGGCAATTTCTTTCATAACTATCTTGGCTTTCTAGTTCGGCTAATACTGAATTCGTGATTATGTTGGTTTGATTATGGTACATAACATCAGAATCTATAGATTTTTGAGGTATCACAGTAACTTGAGATGCATCAGAATCTGTTGATGTGATGGACTTCTGTTGGGTAACAGCGTGAGGCTTGTAAGGAACTGCATATTGAGATGCTTCATCTTCAATAGATGTAACAGACTGCTGATGGCTAAGTGATTTATGAGGAACCGAATATTGGGTTACCTCAGAGTCTGTTGATGAAGTAGATTTTTGATGGCTAAGTTGGCTAGGTTTGTTAGGAACTGCATAAAGTGCTTCTATCTGCTCAGGAGTTAGTTTAGTAGGACTAAGTTCAGAAAGGGTAGGGGCCTCTTTATATTCATTTATATCGTCAGGAGAGTCTGTGTATTCAAGGGGTTTATCTTCATTTATTGGAAAATCATAAATTGATTCTTCATGTGGTTTTAGCTTGGCTTCTATTTTAGGGGACGGCTCGTTAAAGCCACCTTCGTCAGATGTTGCTGTGCTTACAATAGAAACCGGGCGACTACCTAGACCTGCAGCGGGAATGTTAAGTGAAATACTGGAAACTTTTGTCCTTCTTGGCACAATTTCTTCAGTCTTATTTTCATTTTTTCTAAGTTCATTTTGATCTAAAAAAAGAAAATATGTATCAGTAAATTGTACAGATATGAAATGATGGGCTGAGATAACTTATTTTAGATTTTTGCAATGACGATATAGGGATTAACTGGAAGAGTAGGGCTTGCATTTTGTACTCATATGAACTTCGCTTTGGGTTTATAGTTTATCATAATAGCGATTCGATGCATTTACAACACTGTTTAATTCTATTAAAACGACAAATATAAGATTATGAATTAAAAAAATTTAGGTTAGATTTAACCTTAATGTAATTGCTTCCGAGTGTTTTAATTCATATCATACTGTGGTCCCCCTTGGGATTATGTTATCTCTGTGAAATTATCAAGATGAATCCCTTGACATGAAGTAAAAATGTCACTCTGCTTATTCTGGTGATAAATATGGGTTACTATGTTAAATAACAATGGGCATTGTTATAGGTATACAAAAATTAGGCTATTTGCATATGTCATAGCAGAATTTCGGATTTTCATAATTTATAGAAGAGATTTTGGTGTCATGTGTAACGAATCCACTAAAACCACAAAAAACTAACTCGTTGACCTCTAACATTCTGTGGAGGGGCAAAAATCCACTATTTTTAAACTTTTTTTCCCTATCGTTCCCATTGAAAAAGAGCAAGAAGCAAAAATTATAGGAAATCAAATGTTGTTTGAAACTAAACACATAACATATTTAAAAAATGTCATTAAGGTGGGCATATCCAAAAGAGAGAGATCCGATAAGGAAATATTTATTATTTTTGGCCATAGCTTTGTTTAAATACATATATTGTTTAAAAAACGTATAGGACTACCTAAGTAATTACCATGACAGGTGAATTTCCATTCAATAATTTCAGTTGTTTGCAAAATAGTTAGATTTAATTTTAAAAATTATGTCAATCTTCGTATTTCCTAAATTTAAATCTAACTATTTTTCATATGTTGAAATTATTGACTGAAAATCTATAACTCTACTCTTGTTCTAGTTCTACTTAGGTAGTCTTATAGTTTGTTTACAATATGTGTTTTAGAATAAGAAGTTATGGTCAAAAACAGTAAATATTTCCCCATCGGACCTCTTTCTCTTGGATATTCTCACCTTAATAATTTATATAGATGCACATTAATCAATTATAATTTATTAGATAATAATGTTGATGTACAAGAGTTTTTCTCATATTTTGTTGTTTCATTTTATATAATTACTTTATACTTGAATACCCTACTCAACGCACGTTTCGCTAACCACTAGATGATTAAAACTGAGGACCAGTCTTATTCGTCTCCCGATGATATTGACATGTTAAGTGAAACGCAACTCGGTTTTGATATTTTGTAAAACTGGTTTTTAGGCACCAAAAATATTAGGTTCTGTAAAATAGCCCTCACACAAAATACAAAAACGCTCCCATTGCCAGGACCCAGACTCAGCATCAGGGTTGCCGTTTTGCCAGTAATTACTGGCATTTGTCAGAAATAAAAAGTCCTGCCAGTAAACTTGTCAGGATTGACTTAACGCCAGGAATTTGCCAGGAATATCGGTCTCAAGGATGTCGATTTGCAATTAACTCCCAACATTTGTTTTTTTTATTAACAGAATGTATGAATCAAAAAGATTACATTGATGGATTTTAAGGATGTCGATTCACAATACTACCACTAGATGACATTGTGTCATGCCTCTTTATAAGGCTTCGACTAAATCTCGTTTGCAATCCCGTATTAGTAGGTATATTCGATTTCGTGAAAAAGGAAAACAAATTTTTAGTTCTCCGGTTCAACTTATTCTGAGTTCCTTTACCTGTTTTCTGTGATTCTGTGTGGGAACTACTGGTCAGCAGTTTGCAGATAAATAACAGTATAAAATATTTTTCCGATATAATTATGTTTCAAACATCAAAACTTGAAGGATATCATAGCGCAACAATCCTTATTAACATTGCCAAAGCGTTTGACAGTGGGTTTGTTGTACAAGTTGGTAGTACTGAACTGTCCAAGGTACCGTAGAGGCGGGTTACTTTGCCAGAACGGGTATCTTTGCCTGATCATGGAACCCCCTCTTTAAAAAATTATTGTAGCATGGTTGGTACGAGTCAGGTGACCACTTTGATGAAACTTCGGTTCGGCACACGATGTAGTATTACATGTGGCGGGAATTATTGTGAACTCATCGGCTGGAGACTTTTAATTACTAGGTAAGTAAAATTAAGAAGCTTTAGCTTTATATACTGTGTGCATTGCTAAGAGTTGTGTAGCCTAAGTTGCTTTCTCAATTGAAATATTTTTGATATGGTAAATGAGCTACATATAAGGATTGTTTGTGTACAAACAGACCTAACCTAGCATAAATCGAATATATGTTATGGCGGTTGGCAAAGTTACCCGCATGTTTCCAAATTTTATTCGAGAATGAAATATTCTTCAAAAGTGGCTTTATCTATATATAATTGGGACTTTTGTTTTGTTATAGATCATGCCAAGTAAATATACAAGAGTACCTGGTAGTGGGAGTTACAAAGATTATTCAGACGAAACATTGCAATTGGCCTTGACAGCCATTAGATGTCGTAGATTAACTACCAGAGAAGCCTTAGAACAGTTCAACATCCTGAGAAGAACCTTATTAAATAGAATCAAATGTAAGCATACAGGAAATGTGGGTGCTCCAACTGCTTTGCCTCAAGAAGTTGAGCGTAATCTCGTGGACGTTATCATTGCGAGTGTGGACTATGGGTGCCCGTTAACTATGCTTGATTTGAAATTAATTGTAAAGTCTTACCTCGACGACAGTGGTTTCCACATCCAAAAGTTTGTCAATAACGTTCCAGGAAAGGACTGGTGCCTAAACTTTTTAAAGCGTCACAAAAATAACCGACAATGCCAAAATATTAAAAAAGCAAGAGCAGAAAAAACAGAACAAGACATGACAGACTATTTTACAAACCTTGAACAAAATTTGAAGGATATTTCTCCAGACAGAATTTTATTATTTTTTATTATTATTTATTAATCAGAATTTTAAACTACAATGGGACAAATCTGTCCGACGAACCAAGCACTAAAAAATTCGTTTTCAAACGGGGGACAAAATACCCAGAAAGGGTTCTCAATTTCACAAAAAGTTGTATCTCGATAATGTTTGCTGCCACTGCGTCAAGTGAGGTTCTGCCACCCTATGTTGTATATAAAGCAGAACGTCTATTTGATGCATGGTGTACAGGCAGACCCCCTAAAACACGTTATAATAGAACAAAAAGTGGCTGGTTCGATTCCTACTGTTTTGAGGACTGGTTTCTACAAGTGGCAATTCCCTGGGCTAAATCTCTTACAGGTCCAAAAGTTTTGGTAGGCGACAACTTATCATTTCACCTGAATGTACGAGTTCTGAAAGAGTGCCAACGAAATAATATCAGATTTACATTTTTGCCACCGAACTCAACCCACTTAACACAGCCCCTTGATGTAAGCTTCTTCAAGCCTTTAAAAGTTTCATGGCGGAAAATAACCACCAACTATAAACTGAGAAATCCTAGGGAGAGTGTGGTAAACAAGGTTACTTTTCCTACCTTGCTTAAACGCCTAATGGATAATATAAACATTAATGAGAAGAACATAATCAAAAAAGGTTTCAAGGCTACGGGAATATACCCACTCGATAAAAGTCAGGTGCTAAAGAGAATGCCTGGACAAAAGCAGGCTGAGTACGCTAGAAGAAGTATTGATGACTCTTTGTTGAAATATTTAAAAGATATTCGCAAACCAGATCCAATTAAAAAAAAAGGAAAGAAAAAATGTTGCAAGTTGCTCCAGGCCAGTCCGTTTCAGTAGAAGACTTGGATGGAAACGATAATAAAACAAACGAATTAGACACTGAAGCCAATGAAGAAGACAGATTTTCAAACACAGAAGCGACAAATGAAGACTTGCTAACTGAGGAAGACGAACAGGAAAATTGCCGTGTACAGGAAGGAAATTTTGTTCTTGTACAATTTCCCACAAAAAAGGCTGTCAAACATTATGTGGGTCGTGATAAAAACTGATGAAGAAGCTTTTACAGTAAAATTTTTAGACATAAATCTCAGAATACATTTTATTTTCCTGCTGTCAATGATATAAGTGATGTTCCTGGACAAGATATAGTCAAAATTTTGCCAAAACCAACAAGGCCATCTAAAAGCCGTGATATTTTCATTTTCTCTTTTAAATTTGAAGAATTCTCATTAAATTAAACTCATCTGAAAACTGTTAGATATTAATAAGATTCATTTCGTTCTCATTTTATCTATGTTCCTGTAGTAGGTAACTAGTTTCTAGTTTCTAGATATGTGTTTTATTTTTGTTGTTATATATTTTTAGTTTTATGTTTATTTTTCTACAATAAAAACAGTTATCCAACGATTTTCATGATATTTTTCATTATAAAATCGAAACACAATAAAAAAAAATTCAGTATACTAAGGGAAGGCAAATACACCTTTTGCCGTGGATTACTTTGCCTTTAAACGTCCCTATATAGGGTAGGCAAAGTTACCCGATTTTGCGAGTAACTTTGCCAAATTTTTAAACTTCAAAAAAATTTATTCTGGTAGTCTCACAATCTTAAAAACTGTAGAAAATATAACCAAAATATAAAAGTTTCACATATGTTAAATTTGGCTCCATAACATCTAGAACTGAATAATAGTTCACTGAAAACCTCCAAAAGTGGTGCAAAGTAACCCGCCTCTACGGTACCTTATATTCAATATATAAAATTATCTAAAGGAAAGAACCCTACAAATTAAAATAAACACAAGTTACTCAAAATTATTTAAAATACAACAAGGACTGCCACAAGGCTCCCCACTCACCATTGCTATACAACATCTACTGCTATGACATCTACAACTTTGAAAAACACCTACAATACTTTAATCCCAATACATATTATATTCTACAGTATGCTGATGACACGGCTCTAATTAGTCATGATCGCACCCTGGAAAAAACTGTTGTCCAATTACAAGAACTATTAATTATAATTTGATAATTAATTATTGCAAAGTATTGTTATTGGTGATATTTTGTTATCTGTAATCAGTAAAAACAAAAAATTGGTAAAAAAAAGTGTTAAAAGAAAGACTTCTACAGAAACAAAGCTCACATATACAGGGTGGATAAAGATCTGAAACTATAAATTAAAGAAAGGGATAAAATGGCGGCATGTTCTAAATGTGATACCAATACTGAGAACTCAAAATTGTTTACCTGCGATAGCTGTAATGAAACCTTATGTGCTCAGTGCTCAAACCTATCAGAATCAGAGTTAAAGTGCATGCCTCTCAGAAACAGAAAATTAAAATTCTTATGTGAAGAGTGTGAAAAAGGACTTGGACAAATTCCACTGCTAATCAAACAAATGGCGGAAAGGCGTGAAGAAATGAATAAACTAAAAGTAATGCAAACTACTCCTGTGCCACAATCTAACATGCTTACTCAGGAAAATTTTATTAATGAGATGCTTGATCGTCAAAATAGGCGGTCTAACATTATCATGCTAAACTTAAAGGAATCTCAACTAAACTCAAAAGCTGAGAGAAGTAAGGATGACACAGATGCTGTAAAAGTTATACTTAATGAAATGAGCATTAACAAAGACAATATCAGAACATTTAGACTAGGTAAATATGAAAATAGCAAAAATCGCCCACTTAAAGTCATTCTAAATTCGCCGGAAGATGCCTTGTATGTTCTGAAGAATAAAGAATCCATAAAGGTTCCCAGTGTGAAAGTGTTTGGTGATCAAACACAAATGCAGAGGGACTACTTCATGAATATAAAACGACAACTGAACGAAATGATAGATAAAGGAGATCAGTCGAAAACCATTAAGTACATAAATAATGTACCTACAATGGGCTAGTAGACAATAACGAAAATGACAAAGGTAATAATATAGCATTACAGTATGACTCTTCAATATGTTATAAATATAATTTGAAGGTAGTTTTACCGACTATTATTGGTTTTATTGTAAAACGAATAGGCTTACGATTAGAGCGTATTTAAAATACGGCAGTTTGCCGGTTATCTCGTGACGTAATAGTGTCACAAACTCGCGCATTTAATATAACCTCGACAGAGCCGCACATACGTTTTGCACAACTTTGTTAGCTCCGCCTTTCCACTAGCGCTCGTTTCTCTGCTGATTATGCTATTACGTCATAGCCAATAGAATAGCTAGAACATTTGCGGCAATATCTAACCATTTAAACATAGTTTAAACTTCATGATTTTTTTTTACTATAAGGCATTATTAAAAAAATAAAATAAAAAATACGGGTCAACTGTTTTTATACGTAGATGTTATTAAAATAATAATTAAAAAATTGTCTACTTGCCCATTGTGGATAAACCTACTCAGCAGCAGCAAAAAAACCGGAAGTAAATCCTAATATACTATATAACTCAGATATCCTATACCTTAACATACAGAGCATTCTAAGTAATAAGGATCAGATTGTGTCATTAGTAGTATCACACAACCCCAGTATAATTCTGCTAAGTGAGTCTAGACAGACTGAAGATATTCACAACAGTGAACTTTATATTGAAAACTATAATATCATAAGATGTCAAGATGTGATTCAAGAACAAGATATACAGGTGGACTATTACTGTACATTAAAAACAACATCCACGTCTCAGTATTTAAAACTTTTATGTTAGACACCAACTATTGGTGCAAAGTTATAAAAATTAAAATCTTAAATACTACATGGTTAATTGGCTGCTTATATCATTCTCCTAGTGCTTCACATGCTACCTTCCTTGAGGATTTTGTTGAAATTTGTGATGCAGTGTTTGCAAATAAAAATAAGTGCTTACTTATAGGTGACTTTAACTTGGATTACTTGTCTCTGAATTCTTATTATGTAAAAAAAAATAAGGATATATTTAATACATATGGCATAACACAACTCATCACAGAACCAACTAGATGTACGTATGATACTGCAACACTCGTTGATTTCGTCCTATCAAATACTAATGATGTTACTTCTATAGTACATATATGCCCCAGAATAGCTGATCATTATATTATTTCTGTGAATTTTTCAAACAGGAACTTGCCGGATATAAAATACTGTAAAAAATATAGAAATTTAAATGAACAAAATATACTAAATATTAACTTAAATCTAATCTCATATAATTGGTCACTTAACTCTGTGGACATTGACAATTTTTATGATGAAATTACAAATATTTGTGCGAATGCAGTAAACAAGTTTGCTCAGGTACAAAGTTATACAGTTACAAATAAATTGCCATGGTTTGATCAGGAAGTGTTCAATAAAATGAAAGTCAGAGATAGAGCTTATAAAGCATTCAAACAGTGCATTAATTATGGGAGAAATGAGCTCTGGCAGTATTATAAAACACAACGAAATGCTGTTGTTAATCTTCTAAAAGAAAAAAAAACTAAATATTATCATGATAAAATTGATAAAAATATAAACAATCCAAAAAAAATGTGGAGAACTTTAAAAAAACTTGTAAATATGAAGGATAACTCTGTGATAAGTTGTGTTCAGTTTGAAATTGAAGGTGAATTAAAAATATTTCGAGATAGCATGGACATAGCGGAAAATTTTAATAGATATTTCATTGAAAGTATTAACCGAATTGTTTTGAGTATTGATGTACATATTGCTTGGTCAAATATAAACTATAATTTATATTTGGAATTTAGCGAGTTTTCGGCTTTAACATTGCGGGATTTAGTTGAATTGATTGGATCTTTGGAGGCTAAGTCAGATATATATGAAGTCCTAAATACCAAATTTATAAAAGAGATTGTAGATTCAATAGGTCATGTTTTATTGCACTTCGTCAATACATCTCTTCTATATGGCAGATTTCCCAACAAGTTAAAAACTAGCATAGTACACCCTATCCAAAAAATTACAAATACAATAAAAGCATCTGAATTCAGACCTATAAACACCTTACCTACACCTGAAAAAATCTTAGAACTAGCCGTATACGATCAATTGCTTAGACATTTTGAAAAAAATCATATATTAATAAGTAACCAATCAGGCTTTAGACAGAAACATTCTTGCGAAACAGCGTTACAACTAACACTAACAAAATTTAAAAACTTTATTGATCTTGATAATTATGTAGTAGCCGTATTTCTAGATTTACGTAGAGCGTTCGAAACTATTGACCGAGATATACTTATTGAAAAGTTAAAAGGCTATGGTATTCAAGGTAATGTGTTAAATTGGATTCGGGAATATTTGTTAAATAGAAAGCAAATAGTCAAAGTTCAAGATTCATTTTCTAGTGAATTGTATAGTAAACATGGAGTACCGCAGGGTAGTATCTTGGGTCCGCTCTTATTTATTATATATATAAACGATATTAACTTATTTGTTGATTGTGATCTTATTAATCTGTTCGCAGATGATACATTGTTGGTTTGCAAGGGTCAAAATTTAGTGAATACAATGGATAACATGAATATTGTCTTGTCCAAAGTGAACGATTACCTTAATATAAATAAATTGAAATTGAATATTGATAAAACAAAAGCAATGATATTAACAAGTAAATTCAAATATAGTAAAATCAATATTAACTACTTCAACTTATCAATAAATGGTGTACCTATCGAGTTTGTAACAGAAATGAAGTACTTAGGATTCAATATAGACAATACATTAACATTCTCCAGTCATTTTCATTATATATATAAAAAAATATTTAAAAAAATGTACTTTTTCTCTAGAATCTCACAGCATATATCGACTTCAACAAAAATTACAGTGTATAACACTATTATTAAACCGCATTTTGAATATTGCTCAACTATTATGTATCTTTTTGATCTTAATAAAATTTCTCAACTACAAAAATTGCAAAATCGGGGTATGAGAATTATCCTCAAATGTAAGATTCACACCCATAAATACTATGCTGTTAGCTCTAGAATGGCTAAAAGTGTCTGACAAACTGTACTTAAAGTGCAATGATCTTTATATATAAAATTGTGAACAAGTTACAACCCAGCTATTTTAACGAATTTATTGTATTTAATAAAGAAATCCATGAACACTCTACAAGGACAAGAGATAATATTCACTTAAGTCAAGTACACAAAAAAAAGTCTATGAATTCGTTATTCTTCAAAGGGATTGATCAATTTAATAAACTATCTCCTGAAATAAAGAATAGTCCTTCGGTTAAGCTATTCAAATACAAATTGATCGAGTATATTAAACAACGGTGATGCAGTGCCATAGTTGTTAATTAAATCCCTGTCAAGCTTTATATTTCTTTTTCCCATTTGTGTGTTTCTATGTCTCTTTTTATATTAGTATTTTTATGAATATTTTTAATTTGAAATTTGTATTTTCGATACTTGTATCTTTTTGATTTTATATTTGTGTTCTTAATGCATGTGTATTTTTTTAGATTTTTAGACGTTATACTTATATTTGTAAATTTTAGCGTAGCTACTTAGCAATAATATCCGTATTTGTTATTTTGTACAATGATAGTAGTAAAATTGTGATGCACTTTATAATGAAGTCTATTTATATTTTTATATATATATTTGTATATTAGGTTCTTTCCTATTTAATAAAGATTACTTACTTACTTACATACTTACTTACTAACTAATGAACAGAACAAGTGGAGACCAAAACCCAACCCAACGAAATTCCAATACTTATCTTTAACCATGTAATAAACAACAACTCACCAAAGGTTACCATTAACCATCACATTCTCCCTGCTCACTCAACAGTCAAATACCTGGGCGCAAGTTTACAGCAAGTTGAACTTCAACAACCATACCAAATATATAAAGAAAAGATGCATTACCAGAAGCAAACACTTTCGCTGCATGACCTATAAAAACGAGGGAATCAGTAAAAAGTCAGCAGCTCACATTTATAAATCAATATGTAGACCAATACTAGAATACGGCCACTCCCTCTTTTTAAATGTCAGAAAAACAGCAATAAAAAATATCAACATTGCGGAAACATCAGCACTGAGAACCATTACCAAATACCAACACCCAGCAAATCCGCTGCACAACCCACCAATGCTCTTCTATATCAAATAACCTAGACAGAACCAATTCCACAGAGACTATCCAAATTATCCACTAAATTTGCCAGGGCCGATCACAACATGGAAATACTCCGACCTCTCTGCAAAAATAGAAATCGTCAAACAGCCGGCTACAGGAAGTTTCCTCAAAAAACATTGTGGCAACACATCAATGCACTGAGAACCCCATAATAAAGAACTGTCAATCGTTATACACATACACTTTTTTTGTTTTTACTTTTTCACATTCTTATATCTATTTGCTATTCACATTACACATAATAAATAAAATGTAAACAATATTTTACTGTAAAAAGGCTGAAAGACCTCGGTCCATGGACATTTGGGTTTTTACTCAATAAAGTACTTTCATTATTATTATTATCGTTTTATACATTGTTGTCAGTCAATGGTACCGACAAATGAAATGAGTTAAACCATTGATTAATGAATAAAACGAAAATAAGCGATATTTAATAATAATCATTATTATTATTAAATATCGCTTATTTTCGTTTTATTCATTTGAAACAAAGAAACTGTTTGCGTATTTGCCGACAATGCCTGGTGTTAAATCTGAATGCCCTATTATAGAGGATAAAAAGTTGAAAACCATATTAAGTCAAAGGTAATAGACACTAAAATAATAAACAACTATTAAATTGCCAGGAATTGCAAGGAATACAATATTTAAATTTTGTCAGGAAATGCCAGGAATGCAATCAAGTTTCGCCAGTAATTTCATCTTGGCCTCGTGACAACACTGCTCAGCATACTGTTGTCTCCTTAAACAGGACAAAACACTATGAAGGAGGTTCTCAGACGCCCATTGAAAAATTCAGTAGTAACTTTGATTGACATTAAACATATTGACTTCTCTGTTTATAAATATTTTTTCAATGAATAAAAATTATGTGTAAGCACCTCGGCTACTACTAACTGAAAATGTATATTTTTTGCAAATTACTCTTTTTAAACTAACCTATCGATTATCGATCAAGCTTATAGTTTGGCCACTGTTGAGTCTTCGATAAATAAGTAGACTGTATTAATTCTATAGTTGTACTATTTTATTTTATAAATAACTAGACAGCACAAAAGAACAACCCTCTTTTCATAAGCCAACTTAACAACCGGGGTTGCCAATTTTCACGAGGCAGGGCTCGCTATACAAACAACTTTAAACTGTGGCATTTTTGGAGTAAACATATCTGCCTGCCCTGAAAATACCACTTATTTTAAAAACAAAGAAACAATTAAATTTAACATAATAACCTTAATAACAAAGGGGGCGAGTGTAGGTGCGTCTTTACTATGTACATACTTTGATATGCGATGTAAAGCAACGTCAGGCGCAGTTAGTAGTTGGATGGGTGACCGTTCCAATGAAGACCGCGTTCTCGCCTCACACATCTTCCAGCGGCTTGTATATCAGTGTATGCGCCGAAGCTATACAGCCTTAGGCGAGGGTTGTATAGGGGATATACCATCCTTCAGAGGGGATGTAAAGGCGTCGGTCCCTTGTCTATTAAATGTTAGGCAAGTAAAAGATCCCTACTCTTCTTAAGGGAAGAGGTTCGGCAAAATTCCTGGTTGGGGGTAGCTCGTCTACAGACGTTGGTGATAGGCCTCAGTAGCGGAAATAGGCCGACGTTAAATAAATGTATTAAAAAAAAAAAACCTTAATAGCTAAAATCAAATACAAAATTATAAAAAAAACGAATAGAAAAATACACAAAAGTATATTCGCAGTAAATCAAAAATATAAGTCCAATAATACATTCGCATTCAAATGAGTTCAGATTTGAAGTGTCCCCGTCCTGCCGTTAAATCTCCACGGTTGTGCTGTTGTCAGCAAACGTGCTCTTTCCTTAAACACTTCCAGCCACGCCCGGCATTTTTCGGGTCCACATACCCTTTTTTTTTCCATCCAAGGCTTCATATTTTCAGTTCCCGCTATGCCACAATAAGGAACTTGCGATCTTTGCATTCCTTTTATGTCATTGACTTCATATCTCTCATGCTCTAAAATTTTCGTGACTCGAAAGGGAGCTCTCCATTTAGGAGCAAGTTTTCGACTTGTTCCTGTTGCGGGTTTGGAAGTTATTTTTAGCATTACTAAATCGCCCACTTTATAACATGGTGCCGGAAACCGCTTGGCATCAAACCGCCGTTTTTGTTGCTGTTGATCAGAATGGGTTTTATTTTCCATTTGCAAGCGAACTTCAGTGACATCTACGGGATTTATTTCATTTGCTTCCAGTGAGTAATTAACCCTAACTCTAAATCCCATAAGAGCTTCGCTCGGAGTGACACCGATAGCTTTGTTTATGGTTCCATTAATTCCTACTTGAATCTTTCCAATATTTTCATCCCACCGGTCATCATTCAAGTTAGCTCTCATCGTTGCCATAGAGCTCAAGAGCGTCCTGTTATACCTCTCAACTTGCCCATTTTCTCTGGGCAAACCAACGGCATTCAAATGATGAGTTGCGCCTATTCTCTTAACAAAATTTTGAAATCGGATGGATGTATAAGCTTGTCACCGATCTGAAATAATTCGACGAGGAACACCAAATGTCTTAATTATATCTTTTAAACAATTAACAACGTGTTTCGACTTTGTGCTTTTGACTGGGTAGACTATCAAAAATTTTGTGAATGCATCCATAATAGTAATTACTTGAGTATTACCTCTGCGAGTTTTTATGAAGGGGCCAAGATGATCGATATGAATGGTATGAAATGGTTCCGGAACTTTAGAAATGGGATTTAAATAACCAGGCTTTTTACCGGCTGGTGTCTTGAAATATAAACAGTTAAGACAATTCTTGACATATTTGAATATAAATCGTCTCATACTGGCAAACCAATATTTACTAGCTAGCAGTTCATATGTTTTTGAAACAGCAAAATGCCCTACGTCATCGTGGCAAGTGCGAACAATTTGAAAACGCGCTAATTTTTGTACAACCCAGCGTAACCCAGCCGTCTTCGGTTCCTCGTATAGTTTTTAAATTTAATGAATTGTTGTGCAATATTACAGGCTGTAATTTGAGAGCTTTAACGGCGCCAGTCGTTATCAATGAACGCTCGCTTCCCAAGTCAATATAACACCTTATACTTCTAGTTTCAATAAATATATCTTTATAAAACTTTTGGTTCCTACTTTTCATAATATTTGTACTAATGAAATATACGCCGGCTGCCGATGAAACGACTTGATTGGGTATTTCTAGCTGTGGAATAAATTGCATATTTTTAAAATGTCTTGCTAAAAGTGCTGGATCCGTAATGCTTGACGTTTCAACAAAGCACTTAATTTGTGGGTCATCAATTCCCCCATAATTAAATCTATTTTATCACCATCAGTTAAAGGAATGTGCATTTTATGAATTAAGGATAATTTTTCGAAAACATATTCATACAGAGCCTTGGAAGATTTTGATTTACATTGTAGCATCGAGGTCATTGCCATGGTTAAATTATGTTTAGGTTGGAAAGTTTCTAATAACGTAGTTTTCCACTCATTCCAAGTAAGCATGCGTGTAGGTAAACCTTGATATCACACATTTGCTGGTCCTCGCAATTTACTTAACGAGAAATGGCAAGTGACGCGATCCGACCAATTATACATTAAGGCGTACTCATCAATCGCATTTAACTATGTATTTATGTTATCTTTTAAGGGATCAAATTAGGGAACAATGTCTTTGCTTACAGATAAACTTAACTCAGAATCAGAATTTTGAGAGGTGTTCCCATATTTCTCTAAAAGTCTATCTATACCATCTAAAAATACCTTGCTTAAGCGACTAGTTTGAGATGCGGACTCATCATTTTCTGACTGTGACCGGCCCTGAGAGGTTCTTCTAACTTTTCGTGCCACCGCTCGTCTATCGACATCCTCGTCGTCATGCCTGCGACGATACCTGTGACGGTGATGGGACTGGCCTGGTGGAGAATGGGTACCGACGTCAGCCATAAGTGTCGGCTACTGAAGTTACACAAACACGGTACGAGTACACCACTTTAACACGGACGCATGGGTGAATCCCACTTCTGATATAAGAAAAACGAATAGAAAAATACACAAAAGTATATTCGCAGTAAATCAGAAATATAAGCTCAATAATACATCCGCATTCAAATGAGTTCGGATTTGAAGTGTCCCCGTCCCGGCGTCAAATCTCTACGGTTGTGCTGTTGTCAGCAAACGTGCTCTTTCCTTAAACACTTCCAGCCACGCCCGGCACTATTCGGGTTCTGCCAATTTCTAACAAAATGTTGATTATTTGTGAAAAAGAAATTAAATAAGTATTATGGTGATTTTTTTGTCACTTAATAATTTATAAGGTATTGATTGACCATGTAGAGTATCACGTTATTAGATTCATAGATAAAAATAACAACATTAGCTATCGCTATCACACAGACAGTCAGACTTCGTCAACATATTATATCTACCTGCCTATTAATAAAATCAAAGTAAACTGCTGGTTAGAACAGATAATAATTATTGTAGTCAATTGATATTATCTCACAAAAATGCTACAATTAAGAGCGCCATGTCGGTTCTTTTAGTCACTTTCCATATCCTCAAAAAAGTCACTGACAGGAACAAATTTTATGTCTGATAAATAATAATTATTGCTTATAATTTCTGTATGAGTGAGAATAGACGAATATTTTATCCCTCACTGGATGTCTATGGAACATTGCAATTAAATCAATTAAGTCTATTTAAAAAATGTTCCCGAATATATTTTTTTCTGCATATAGATAACTTCTTTCTGATAATTTTTGTTATTTCAGGCTGGAATAGGGTATAATAAAGTAATTTTCAATGTAATTTTCTCGAAATTTGTCTATATAACAAAAAAAAAAGAACAGTAGTCCATAGCCTATATTAAAAATACCAAAAAACTTAATATCCTTCTCACCAATATATCTCAAATAATAAAGGTTATTCGAATAAATAATTTTGAGTTTGTGTCCTGGAGCGGCTATTTAATCGAAAGTCATGTCTGTAAATGGCGCTTATGAAATAAAAATTGACATATCGGCAAACTAAACTAAAAACTCAAAATTTTGCACCAATTTAAGAAGAAAAAAATTTTCAACATGTTAAAAATTGTATTTTATTTTGCGAGCAGGAAATCATTTTTCGAATCCCTCAAGTAAAATAAATAGTTATTTATGTAACAAGTGGTACTTTTTTCACGAATGGGAATTCAACATTCCCATTCGTGAAAAAAGGCACTTTACAGACGAGTTGCATACACAATTTTTTCTACTACCGCAGTGGTTACCAAAAATGTATGAATAAATTGAACTACAAAAATTATACTTTACGCACTAGTGTGTAAAGTATTTCACTTTACGCACTAGTGCGTAAAGTAAAATAATGAGATAGCAAGGTTAGTTGTTGAATAATGTTACATTCTAACTAGATATACTTACTTGTTATGTAAAAAAATTAACACATCGGTACTTAACAAAATTTATTGCTTTAATGAAAATTATGTGAATAAATTTTTCAATTCCTACAATAATGGCGAAATTAAATATTGTTCTAAAAAATTAAAATTATATTTGAAGTTAAAAATGACATAAAAATCAAAATATAAACTTACCTCATCTTAATATAAATATATTTAAAAAATTCTACTACCGTGCGTAAAGTACTCACTTTACGCACGCTGTGTAGTGCGTAAAATAAAAAAGTAAAAAGATGCCTATCTGTAATAATCATATATTATTTTAAAATTACAATAAATTAAGTATTGGTAAGAGGTAAGTGAATCCTCTCATGTGGTCTAACGCTACTATACACCAGACATCATAGATGTCTCCATGGTATATAGCGACTTGCCATTTTGCAAGTACCGAGAGCGGTGACCTTCAGCCCTTGGTGGACTTAACCTATATACTGTTATTATACATGATTTGCAGGAAACAACTACTCAGCGGGCAAATACCCTGACCTCCATTGAATTATACCTTACAAGTCACGAAAGATCGGTAGCCAATGTCATTTGTCAACTCCCTGACCAGACATAGACTGGTTTCGAACTTATTAGTTCTCATCAGTATGCCATAGGTCATGGAACAGGCAAATGACAGTGGCCAACCTGCTAGTTTTATACAAAAAAACTAAGTTGAAATTTCAACTTTTTAAAAAATTATAATGTGACCCTTCAGAGCTTTCGTACAAAAATAAACTGTTTTAATTACATTATATAACCAATTTTTATGCTTTGATTTTAACACATCATGTTAATTTCTTAGTTAAATTGAAATATTTAAAGGTTCTACTTTTATAATACTACAAAAGTAGCAGGATTTAAAATTTTAAAGTGTGTTAAATTTAACATATAGTTATAGAATTATCCACTTATAGTGGGTATACTACAACTACATGTTAAATTTTTTAACATACGTTCAAATTTTAACGCCTCTCAAAAAAACACCTCCAAAATACCTACAATGTGTCACACTTCGTACTAAGCCACCCCTATAACTTGGCTATTTGTATTTGTATATATTTTTTACAGCACATAATACCTATCATATATTGATCAGCAATATGTATTAATAAATGCACTTTATTAGCATAACTTGACTTTTTATTGTACTTCAAATTATCTCCACAACAAACTATCGCTTGGATACATAATATATAACTGCATACATAACATCCCTCCCTCTTTATTTAATAATATAATCGTTCAAATGGGAGGGAAGCCTTCGATTTCGAACTGGCCTAGTTGAGATCTGTTCCGAGCTATCGGATTCGCCAGCCTGCATTTGTGGAGCCACGAGAGGCACTTCAAGCGGCAATTCCAACTCATCTAATTCTGCTTCCCTAGCCTGCGGACAATCTGGGACACAAGAATGCATATTTGGCAACGGAGCTTGAACCGGACTTCCCCCTCGGACTGTGTAAGGATTGGGATCCAGGGGTGGTCTGCTGGCCTCACGATTCTCGTTGTACATTACATGATTTACTGCTCTTCGTCGTAGTTGATCAATGTGACGTTTGATGATGTTCCCGTTATTCAAACGAACTCTATACGAAACAGGTGTTATGCAATCCTCTAGTGTCCCTTCCAGCCATTTCGGTCCCAGCGCATTATAGTTGCGGTAGTAAACACCAACATTTTCTTCGAATGAACGCAATTTTCTCGTACATGGCTTGTCCTCTCCGCGGCTCGATCGGAGTGCATATGGATGCATTTTATCAAGAACTGTACGAAGCTTCCTTCCCATCAATAGTTCCGCCGGTGTCTTAGATGTTCCTGCATGGACTGTGGAATGTTGTCTAAACAGCATTCTCTGAACCTGTAAACTGATATCCCCTTCTTCCAATTTCGCCAAACTCTTTTTTGTAACTTGCACCATTCTTTCCGCTTGTCCATTACTTGAAGGATGATACGGTGAAATTGTGCTATATTCAATCAAATTCTTCCTATAAAAATCATGCAATTCCTCGGAGTCAAAAGAACGTCCGTTGTCGGAAATTACTTTATCTGGAATGCCCAGCCTTGCAAACATTTTCCTTAAACTTTTGATAACCTCGCATGACGCCATCGATCTGACAACATCAACTTCTAACCATTTTGACATGGTATCGACTACAATCAAGAAAACTTTACCCTTGTAAGGTCCAGCAAAATCAACGTGAAGCTTCGACCACGGATTTGCGGTAGGCATCAAACTCTGAGGTGGCGCTTTTGCTGGGTTATTCTGATGAATCTGACACGACTGACAAGTTGCCACACAATTTTCAATCTCTTGGTCGATATTTGGCCACCACATATAACTCCGGGCGCAAGCTTTCATGGCTACCACTCCTGGGTGATTAGCGTGAAGCAATTTCATGAAAATTCCACGTGTTTCTTTTGGCGCGATCAGCCGATTTCCCCAAAGCAGGCAATCCTTGTGTGCAGATATCTCATTCTTTCTACGATGGTACGGTTTGTACTCTTCTTCAATCTCTGCATTCGGCTACTGATGCCAAGTCCAGTACCTCGGAAATAGAATCGCTGGAATTGGTTTTTTTGAGTTGAATAGTCCTAAAAGCGGCTTATGATCGGTTGTAATAATAAACTTACGTCCCGCCACAAACTAATGAAAGTGTTTTACTCCCTCAACAATAGACAACGCTTCTTTGTCAATCGGAGCGTAGTTTCTTTCACTTTTATTAAGCGTGTGGGACCAGTAAGCAATTGGTTTCTCGGTATTATTCTCTCTATGTGATAAAATCCTTCCCATTCCGTACGGTGAGGCATCACAATTTAAAATCAGCAACTTACTTTCATTGTAATGTGTCAGAACTGCTTGTGATTCCAATAAGCCTTTTAGCTCTATGAAAGACCTCTCACGTTGATAGTTCCACTGCCATACTATTCCTTGTCTAATAAACGGAGTAATGGTTTGGCTTTGGTTGCCTTATCTTTTAAAAATCTATTGTAAAAATTAATCATTCCCAGAAAAGATTGGAGCATTTGTTTATCTGTTGGTCTCGGTGCATCTTTCACCGCTTTAATTTTCTCCTCCGTTGGTCGTACTCCTTGAGCTGCTAACCGATATCCTAGAAAAGTAATTTCTGATTTACCAAACTCGCATTTTTCCTTTTTAACCGTCACTCCAGCTTTCTCCAACCTTTCCAAAACTTGCAGTAGTCTGTCATCATGTTCCTTTTTATTTTTTCCTCAGATCATGATGTCATCCAAATAGATTTTTATCCCGGAAATGCAAATCAGAAGTAGTTCCATAAATTTTTGGAAAAATCCCGGAGTTGCATTGATACCAAAAGGTAGTCTCTTAACCAGAAAAAGTCCCTTGTGTGTATTAACAGTCAACACTTTTGCTGTTTCATCATCTACTCGTAACTATTGATAGGCCTGTGACAAGTCTATCTTTGAGAAAACCGCGCTGGAATCCGTGAGTGTTATCATTTCCGTAATCGTTGGCAGAGGATATGAATTTTTCTTGACTGTCTTACTGACAGTGCTTCGGTAATCCCCGCATAATCGAATTTGACCATCACTTTTTCGAATCGCTACTAAAGGCATTGCCCACTCGGAATATTCTGTTGGTTGCCTTGCTGTACAAGTTTGTCCAATTCCTTCTCTACAGCGGGTTATAAGGCAAACGGGACCTGCCTGTGCTTCAGAAAAATGGGTGTGATAATAATAATAATAATAAATCGGCTTTATTGTAGAAGACATATATACACATTTAACAAAACAAGAGATTATAAATCCAGTTAATGTTGTTAAAGAATCACTTATTCCAACCATGGCGAAGTCTAGCTGAAAGCTACTCATACTCAACCATGAGATGGAAAGTAAATTCTTTAGAATTTGGCAATTACAATATAAATGTCACTAGATGAGATCCATGTTTTTTCTCTTTTTTAAGTATTACAAATACAATTAGTATCAAATTAGGACATAATTTAAAAATATTTGGTAGGTAGACAATATTTGGTAGGTAGACAAAAGGACAATAATATATTCATTGATCGTAGGAAATTTAATTTAATTTTTGTAAGTGTTATCGTGGTATCCGTTACTTTGTAAAAGTCAATCATGATGATATAAACAAACACTCAACCCCCGCCTCCATCGCATACGATTCATAGCAATTCGAACGTCACCGCAGCCCCGGCACATCGACGCACCACCATCAAATGACCGACTCAAAATGAATTTATTTTGAGCCAATCATTCGACAACGGCCCGCCAATGCACCGACACCGCAGCAACGCCCAAATCACAACAAACCAGAGACAGAAACTAAGCAAAGTGCCCAAAAAATATCATCAAGTCTAATTTTTATATAAACACACATGTATTTTAAAAATATCGGATAATCTAGCAAAATAATCACTGGTTATTAAAGAGGTAAATTTTATATTTATATTTAAACTTATTGATATTAAACAATTTGAATTGTTCTGGAAGAGAATTATAAAGAGATACTGCATTGTATAAAAAACTTCGTTTAAACATGGCTGTCCGATGGTGTGGTATTGTAAATTTATTCTTATTTCTTACATTTATTGAATGAACAGTTGATCTGGTAACGAACTTATATTTAATGAGAGAGTTGTTGGAGGAGGAGAGCAAGCTATGAAAAAAATTACCCAAATGATGTTTTCGGCGATTTTCCATATTCAGCCATTTGCACTCGTTTATTTTATGAGAAATGTGATCATATTTTCTAATTCCATAAAGCACTCTACAGCAAGCATTTTGAACTTTCTGAATACTATATTTATCACTTTGGTTGAGACACGGGCCATAAATAAAGTCGCAATAATTAAAATAAGATAAAACAAGCGTTTCACATAGCATTTTTTTAGATTAAAATTTAATACTCCCCTATTTGAATAAATTAATTTAAGAGATGCGTAAGATTTTTGTAGTAATTTCTTAACATGTTCTGTAAACCGTAAATCAGAATCAATAATCACCCCTAAATTTTTTGCTTGATAAACTATAGGCAAGGAAGCATTATCAATTTTAACATCCCTTCGTTTAATTCCAACTTAATCGGTTTGCCACGAAATTGGCCCAATTTTCCTCCAAAAATAGTGGGAAATCGCTCGTGCAAATTCATGGAGTTGTTTCTGTTATCAATACCATAAACTCCGTGAACAGAAATTCCTAATTCCTCGAACCAGTCTCTGCCAAGTAGATCGCATCCTCCTCTATTTGCAATAACCACTCGTAAGTATTTTTGAATTTGGTTATACCGTACTTCGACCGTAGCTTCTCCCATAATCGCAATATTTTCTTGCGTCCACGTCTGCAACCTCAGTGTAGGTGTTCTAATTGTAATGTTCTCCACTTTGATTTTTTCCCAAGTCTGTCGCTGTAAAATTGAACAGACCGCACCAGAGTCCACTTCTATCTGGACAAGAATTCCATTCAGTTTAACATTTGCTACAATTTCTTTTCTTTCACGAACTGCATGAATCAAATTCAGTGTATATAAATCATAATCATCTTGGTTACAATTTTTAGATTTTCCATTCCTCTTCTCTACACATCGTTCTTTCTCTTCATTCATCTTCTTGAAGCAAGCTGCATTAATATGACCTTTCTTTCCGCAGTAATTACACGTCACATTTTTGAATCTGCATGCTTTTCCATCATGTTTTTCTCCACAATGGTAGCAAGGATTATGTTTCAATTCACCCTTCATTCAGTCTACCGCTGCTACTGCATTCTCGGTTGTAATTCTAACATCCTCAACACTTTTTTGTGCTGTCTCCGCTGCTATCGCCAATTCGTATGCTCTATCAAAAGTGAGGTTAGGTTCGGCAAAAAGTTTTTTTTGTAATCCTTCGTCTGCCGCCCCGCAGACTATTCTGTCGCGCAGCATATTAATTTTCGTAAATCAGCAACAAAATCGGCGATGAATTCGCCACCCTTTTGGTTGCGCTTATTAAAATTGAATCGTTCAACAATTTCATTTGGCTTCGGATTGAAATGTTTTTTAATTACAACTACCAGCTCCTCATACGTGAAATCTTTCGGACTCTGCGGCGTCGCTAGAGATCTCAGAATTTCGTATGCTGATGCACCGAATTGTGTCAACAAGATCGCGCGTTTCTTTCCTGCGTTAGCGATATCATTAGCTTCAAAAAAAAAACTCCAATCTCTCCTGGTAATTGGACCATGACATACTAATATCAAACGGACCAAAATGACCGATTACTGGACTGTGCATTTGCTGTACTTGGGCATTGTCCGTTGCCATCTTTATAAATTATTTTTTATACTTCGATTCTTCCTGATTTTTTTTTTTTTTTAATCAACGAAAATTCACTTCCTCGTCGCCAATTTATATCATATATTGATCAGCAATATGTATTAATAAATGCACTTTATAAGCATAACTTGACTTTTTATTGTACTTCAAATTATCTCCACAACAAACTATCGCTGGGATACATAATATAGTATAGTATAGTATAGTATATTTATTTCTCATGCCAGATATACATAGTATATATATGAACGTCACAACAGTAATACAAGTAAATAGTACAGGATCAATAAAACTTATAACTAACAATACATGTAACATCACATTTTACAACTAACTAATCAAATGATCACAAGTAACAGGTAAATATTTAAAACATTTAATCTAAATCATCACAGATAGTGTGTATGGACGTTTCAGTATCACTGTGGCTCAAGGTTCAAGTACTCCTCAACAGAGTAGAAACCGTTTGTAGCAAGAAAATTTTTCAAACAAGAATTAAATTTATTTAGCGAATTTATGGATTTAATTTCTGACGGTAACTTGTTATACATTTTAATACCTGCATGATATGGAGATTTCTTGTACAAGGTTGTGTTGTGATTTTTTATTTTTAGTAGATTACCATGTCTAGTACTATATGAATGGTTGTCTGAATTGGTTTCAAACATGTTTAAATTTTTTTTGACAAGTTTAATAGTGTTGAGTATATATATGCTGGAAATAGTTAGGATTTTATTATTTTTAAAATAAGGTTTACAAGAGTCTCTTGGTGTAACATCAAATAATAATCTGATGAGCCTTTTCTGCAGGATAAACACGCGATTTATACTAGAAGCAGCACCCCAAGCTACGATGTTGTATGATAAATGTGAATATGCAAGTGCATAATAAACATTTAATAGAGATTTTATATTAAAGATACCCTTCAACTGTCTTAGTGCGAAGTATGCATAATTTAACTTTTGGCAAATATGCTTAATTTGATCTTCCCAGCAGAGGCTACTGTCAATCATGGTTCCAAGGAACTTGACAGTTGTTGAGAAGCTTTCAGTAGGTATTACTTTGATAAGATCATCTGTAGGTGATCTTCTTTGTGAGAAGTATACACACTGAGTCTTGCCAATATTCAAGATCAGTGTGTTACTGTGACACCAGTCTTGATATAATTGCAAAATCCTATTTATTTTATCTTGGAGTACTACAGGGTCCCGTGCTGAGAGCAACATTGAGGTGTCATCTGCAAACATAACAACCAATCCCTCCTGCATAATTGTAGGGAGATCATTGACAAATAACAAAAATAGTAATGGTCCCAGTACGGAACCCTGAGGGACTCCTTGAGTGACATTATAATTTTCCGATGTTGTGCCGTGTATTTTCACATGAAGTTTTCTATCAGTCAAGAAAGATTTAATAAGATTTAATGTTAGACCTCTAATTCCCAATCTCTGCAATTTGTACACAACAAAATCAACATTCAAAGTATCAAACGCTTTGCTTAGGTCAAAGAATAACCCCACGACATGATTTTTCCTATCAATTTCATCGTACACAAACTGCAAGAGTTGGAAGGTGGCAGTTTCTATTGATTTGTTTTGCTGGAAGCCATGCTGATTTGTTGTTATAATATTGTGTTTAGTTAAGAACGATGATATTCTGTTAAATATTAATCTTTCTATAACTTTTGAGAGTACACATAGGATGGAAATTGGTCGATAGTTTTCAAAATCAAGCTCCTCACCTTTCTTAAATACTGGCAGAACTGATGCAATTTTGAAGATACTTGGAAAATGGCCTTGTTGGAAACATTCGTTAATTAAGTGTGCCAGAGGTGTAGCAATTATTTCACATGAATATTTTAGGGCTTTAGTAGATATTCCATCTACACCTATAGCAGACTTATCTTTTAGATTTTTTATTATGTCTATGATTCCCTCGCGTGTTGTAGGCTTTAAAAATATTGTATGTTCAACATAGGAGCAACCAGTACATTCAGTGGAAATATTATTCTTAAAATGTTCAGACATTTTTTCAGACGCAACATTTGAAAAGTAATTCCCAAAATGGTCCGCAATGATTTGAGGATTAGTTGTGGGTGTGTTGTTTATATTTATTATTAATTTATTGCTTTCAAAACTTTTACCAAGTTGTTCGTTAACCAGACTCCAAATTTCTTTTGAACTATTTGTTGCTTTATTTACTCGTGAGAAATAATCTCTTTTAGATTCTTTGATGTTTATGTTAAATTGTTTTTTCTTGTCTTTGTATAATTTAGTCAGATTGAAATCATTCAATTTATTTGCCAACCAATAGAGATTTTTTAGTTCTTGGCTCTCCTTCATCAAATCACAATTAAACCAGTTCTTGCAACTTACTTTATTTGATTTCTTGTTACAATGAGCAACTAGGGGACATGAGCCCTCAAGACATATTAGGAACAACTCGATAAAATGTTTGAAAGCTTCATCAATGTTTTCACTGGAAATGCTATCCCAAGCAGTGTTTTCAAGCATATAGATAAATTTATTAATATTTTCCTCTGAAAAATGTCTAACATGATAAAATGTATTATTCTTTTCTGGAGTTATTTTTAAATCCTTGCAACAAATAATTTGTGCAGCATGATCTGCTATACACGGATTACATACATAAGCTAAGTATCTACCTTCTGGTAGATTCGTAGCTATGTAGTCAATACCCGTATTTGAGGTTACATTATTTATATTTGTTACAGTGCGAGTGGGTACATTTAAAGTTGATGTGAGATTAAAACAATCAAAGGTATCTTCCAAAATATCTTTTTCTGCAGATTCTTTTAAGGAGTCTATATTAAGATCTCCACAAAGTATAATTATTGGATTTTGTTTACTAGAAATTTGCAAAGTATGTGACAGATTATTAAAAAATATATCAAAATTGCCTGTTGGAGGCCTATAACTTACAATTACATAGATTTTGAAATGTTTATAGCCTAATGATGCTGCACACAGCTCAATGTTGGTCTCAGATGCAAAAGAATTAACATAATTCACCTTTTTTGGTTTGAGTGTATCTTTAATGTCATTTCTTGCATATATAGCTACACCACCGTGTTGGTGGTTCACCCTGCAGAAAGCACTTACCAGTGTATAATGTGGGATTCTTAAACTATTTAATTCGGTTTCCTTAGACCAATGCTCAGTGATACATAAAACATGCAAGTTTTCTTGATGAGCAAAAATTTCCAGATTATTTACTTTATTTCTAAGACATTGTACATTAACGTGACCAACATTTAATATTGGTTTTAAGTCTGTATTCTCTGTCATGCTATCTCCGTTTATGTTTTTGTTTGATTTTTCTATGTTGGTCCTAAAAAAGAAGCCGGTTGTGTTATGTTGTGCTGGATTTCAGCATCATTCTGTAGAGTATGTCTTCTCTGGTATTTTTTATAGAGATGAAAATCAAACCTACGGTATGCGACACCTTTGGGCCAGAAAGACGGTTGATAAAGTTGGTCTTTATGTTTAAAGTCTGCTGCTACCATATAACTTTTAAGACCGTTTGATTCTGAAGTTAGTTCTTTAGCTATAATATTTTCTTCATCGTCTCCAGTTCGTTTTTTCAGATATGTTTTTATGTCTTCCTCGGTCACGTCATATAACTGCATACATAACAATACCCATAATGAACTGCCTTTGGAAGGTAGAACTGTTACTCAATCTCTATTTCAAAGCTAACTGTGATGTTTTTAAAACGGGAATTTTGCAAAAGTAACATTAGAGATTGAGATAGAGGAAAAATGTATTTGGAAAAGTCGTTCAGAAAAATTAAGTAAGTTCAAATATGAAATTTCATTTGAAATTAGTGATTTTTAGTTCCTTTTTTTGAAAAATATTGCAAGTCAGGAAAATTCGAGGTTTGGGTTAGTTTAGAGCATCCAGATTGCTATGAATTCCAGAAAATAGTGGGAAATTTTTAATTTAATAAACCAGTTTACATAATGTTGATAATTTATTTAATTCGAAGAAAACCGAACACAATATTAACAATAATAATTATCTGAAATATTTTTCCAATGATCGCCTTCAATTTCAATGTATTTTAAAATTCTTTTTTTATTATGATTTAATACTTTTCTTAATTCTTCAGGAGATATTGATCGACAAACTTCCAAAATTCTGTTACACAATTCTTGTCATGTGCGTGGTCAGCTTTTATAAACTTTTTCTTTAAGTGCACCCCATAAATAAAAATCTAGGGGCGTAATATCTGGGGATCTGGGTGGAAACTCGCAAACTGCACTATTACGTCCTATCCATTTTCGAGGAAAATTCCGATTAAACCATTCTCTCACAATAAAGGCATTAGGTACTGAGCAGCCATCTTGTTGGAAGTGGATATCTCTTAGCAATGCAAGCGGTAAATCGTCTATAGCATCGGCCAATTCTGTGTTAAGAAAATTCAAGTAAACATCAGTATTTAAATTTCCCTCGAAAAAAAAAAATGGACCCATTAGCCGAGTTCCCAGGATACCACACCATACATTCACTTTTTGGGAGTAACTGACTTTTGCATGTGATCATCCAATTTGGATTATTGGCAGCCCAATATCTACAATTTTGTGACGAACCATTAGTGGTAAATGTGGCTTCGTCTGAGACGAGTATTTTATCGATAAAACAACGGTCCTCTAGAAAATTGCCTTGCAGCCAATAACAATAATCTAATCTTCGTTCTGGGTCCCCTTCTTGCAACATGTGAAGAAATTTTGGCTTGAAGGGTTTTAATTTGTGCCTGCGAAGGCAACGCCAGATATTGTTTTTTGATAAATTTAATTCTCGCGCAATTTCTCTTACATTGGTTCGTGGGTTTCCATTAACAAAACCGAGTATAATATCATCATCTGGATGCCTTTTGGTAGGTTTCAATTTTGGCTTTACAATAGTGGTACTGGAGGATGATCGGGATGTCTACGATTAAATATTTTAGCAGCCTCTCTGGAGGAACGAACATTATCTCCAACAAGACGAATAATTTCCACTTTTCCTGGAATTGTTAATTTCAAAGGCATTTTGACGTAAAAATTGACAACTATGATGTTTACAATAATTGATGTAAGTAGATTGACATTCATCGCAATCTGGATGCTCTAAACTAACCCAAACTTCGAATTTTTCTGACGCAATATTTTTCAAAAATAAACTAAAAATCAATATTTTCAAATGAAACTTCATATTTGAACTTACTTAATTTTTCTGAATGACTTTTCCGAATACATTTTTCCTCTCTCACAATCGCTAATGTTAGTTTTGCAAAATTCCCATTTTAAAAACATCACAGTTGGCTTTGAAATAGAGATTGAGTAACAGTTCTACCTTCCAAAGGTAGTTCATTATGGGTACTATGTGCTGTAAAAAATATATACAAATACAAATAGCCAAGTTATAGGGGTGGGACACACTGTATGTAAATTTTAACATCGATTTTAATTTCACCATACTAGTTGAAATAAGTCGTTTTAACTGCATTCTATAAACAATTTTAATATTTCGTTGCTAAATTAAAGTAACAGGCTTTAAAATGTAACATATTATGTAGTTACAGAATAGCCATTTATATTTCAAAAACCGTTTATTTTTTAAGGTCGTGTCCATTAATATTTTTGCTCTGGGGGCCATAAACTACAATATATCCCAAAACATTTAAAATAGATATCTGGCATTCTGATGAATAATTTTTTCAACAAACCAAAATATCACCCTATTAGCCCTAAAATGTATTACTTTAATACATTAAGATGCTCATATTTTCCCTCAATATAATTAATCTAAAGAATCATTAAAATTAATCACTACATAGACGAAAATGAAGTTAAGAAAACCTAGACTAATTAACAACAATAAGTATTACGATGCTTATTGATATTTTATAATCTTTGATTACCTAATAGATTTAAAGTATAGTAAATAAAATTACAAAAGATAAGATATGTTTGGTTCATATTTATTCATGTACCTATTTAAAGATTTTAATCTAATAGGAACAATGTCAATTTGAAAATATTTGATCACCAAAACAAAAGGTAGCCAAGTATTTCAAATATAGGCTGCTTGCCCATGATATTCTCTTTTAGTTGAAAAAATATAGTTATCTATAGATGATTCCTTGAGCAAATAATAACAGAAATATAAAGTCAAGAAAAATGTCGAAATATGGGCGAATTTCTTTGGTATATTTTAGATAAGTTCAGTTAATTCTCATTTTCAATTGGTTGGAGCAGTATATTTATTATGGTATTTGCAAAAAAAAAAAAAAGATCTGTATAGTATAGATTAGAATTTATTACTACTGACACAATAATAACAAAATATCCTATTATTTTAAGGTTAAAAACTCAATTAACGGTTATTTTGTAAAACATACTTCTGAGAGACTAATTTATTAATATAAATATAATTAAATTTGATGAACTCTACTGGAATTATTTTACTGTTAGATTATTATTACGAGGAATAACTAACTACCTTTTTATTATCATGTAACTAGAAAATCAAAGAATTTAATGTTTTACATTTTTCTCCATGTGTGTGTCTATATTTAGTCGAATGCTTTAACAATAGGTATATTAAAACAAAAGGGGTTATTTTTACAAGGGCTTATATTTCGTTTTTAATTAACTAAAACCAATTAGTTCACATTATATTATTTATATTTGTTAATTTGCTAAGGGCTTGTACAAAAATAGATAGACAATGAATATTAGCATTTATAAACAAACATATTCACCAACAAAACAAATATAGATTTAAACGATTTGTCTGGTTTATTCACCTACAACTAATCTTATGCCAAGTAGTTTTTATGTGCTGGCAAAACTTTAAAATACCAATATTACAAACCTCAACGCAAACATTGCTCCAGAAAGTGGGAAATCGGGAGGTTGCATTTTAGTGAAAGACACTTATGTAACAAAAAAAAGTTGTTTGAAAATATACAGTGTGTCTCATTTAAAATGAAGACACCCAGATATTTTCGTCATATTTTTAAATTCAAATTTGAACTATGGAACATACATTTCGAGGCAACCAACTTAAAATTCATTAACAAACTGAGGCAACGGCAGTCCCTCCCAAATGGGGCTCATTTCCGATATTTTGCTTCGCGCTAAGGATATCGACAAAAATTGTTCAGAATCTAATTTTGAGTCCCAATACCAAATTTCAATCATTCGTTTTTTTAGTTTTTTTTCAATATTCTTCCGCAAACTCCACATACGATTACAATTTTGGTTTTCAATTTGAACAGAAGTGATAATTTGGCAAAAAATACATTTCAAGTAAAAAAAACAAATAATTAACTTTTGATAGTTGAAATAATTAAAGAAACAACAATTTAAAGCTACAATCAGTTTTTGAGATGATTACTTATTACATGTAAATAAAAATTTTAATAAACTATCGGATGTAGCCTCCTCAACTAATCCACCTTCAATTTGAATACATTTTTCGATTTTTTTACGATAATGATTGGCTACTCTTTTCAGCTCTGGAATGGTGATTCCGCGATAGGCTCGTCTTATTTTAGCAAAGTTCTTCTCGATTTCTGGGCCTTTAAACTTTATTTTTCACTGTTCCTCAGAAACAAAAATCTACTGATGTAATATCGGGAGGCCAGAGTCCAAAAGGGCTATTTCTTCCTATCCAGCGTATTGTAAAATGTTCGTTCAAAGACTGACGAACATTATAGAATTGACGCACCATCTAGCTGGAGAAACATCTCCTGTCGCACAATAAGAGGAAGTTTGGCAATTGCATCCCATAGTTCCTTATCGATAAAGTTAACTAAACGCATTTAACGAATTATTACAGAAAAACGGACCAATTATTCCACACCAAACATTAATTTTCTCTGAATATTGGGTCTTTACAATTAATAACCCAATGAGGATTTTCTATAGCCCAGTATCTACAGTTTTGAGAGGACTCCACCCCATTAGTCATGTTTACTTATAAATTTCCTGTCGGCTTAAAAATTTCCCTGGACCCAATAGCAATAATCTAACCTTTTATTTTCATCACCTTCTTTCAAAGTATTTAGAAATATTGGTTTATAAGGCTTGATATTATGACGTCGATGTCGATGTTCAGTTGACACGCTAAATCTCGTAGACTCAATCTAGGATTCGCTTGATTTGCAGCTAAGATTACGTTATCTTCAGGATGCGGATGTATTCGACGAGGTTGGTCATTCTCAGATCTTTTAATAACACTGCCAGTTTGCAGTGCAGCTGCACTTTCATGACCTAATATCAACCCGTGAAGGATGTCTTCGATTACATTTTGCGGCTACTTCTCTGTTACTACGAGCTTCAACAACAAATATTATTATTATTACTATTATTTTGATTTTTTTCACTTAAATGTAGACGCATTTACGATTGTAAACTAAAAACTTTACACATTAAAACTCAAAGATTTGTCACATTGACATTTAATTTTGTTTACATAACCAAAATTGTAACCGTGCGTGGACTTTGTAGGAAAGTATTGAAAAAAACTAAAAATGCGAATTTCATAATGAAATTTGGTATTGGGGCTCTAAATTAGATTCTGAACAACTTTGTCTAATAAGTTTTTCCGATACCTTCAACGCGGAGCAAAATATCCAAAATAGGCATCATTTGGGGGGGGGGGGTCTGCCGTCTCAGTTCGTTAATTAAATTTAAGTTGGTTACCGTGCATTTGGGGGCGAGCGTGGGTGCGTCTTTACTATGTACATACTTCGATATGCGATGTAAAGCAACGTAAGGCGCGGTTAGTAGTTGGATGGATGACCATTCCAACGAAGACCGCGTCCTCGCCTCGCACATCTTCCAGCGGCTTGTATATCAGTGTATGCGCGGAAACCCTTAGGCGAGGGTTGTCTAGGGGATATACCATCCTTCGGAGGGGATGTAAAGCCGTCGGTCCCTTGTCTATTAAATGTTAGGCAAGTAAAAGATTCCTACTCTTCTTAAGGGAAGAGGTTCGGCAAAATTCCTGGTTGGGGGTAGCTCGTCTACAGGCGTCGTCGGTGTTAGGCCTCAGTAGCGGAAATAGGCCGACGTTAAATAAATGTATAAAAAAAAAACGTGCATTTGCCGCGATACCGAGAAGTTAATATTTCGAGCGGTAGAAATTAAAACATCTGTTAATCCAGTAGGCCTCTCTGTTGCTGTAAATAGTATTAAAAAAACAAATAATAGTGTAATCATAAACCGTGGAAATTCCGATTAACTAAATAAATTAAAAGATAAACTAAAATCTCGATTAGGCGAAAGTTATGATGTTGCCGAATCCAAAAATATAAGTCCTAAGATTATAATTTTCGGCACAGAAAAACCTGAAACTGCTGTAGATGACCGTACTTTTGAACAAAATATCTTGAAATTAAACAATATAAACACTGAATCAAACAATTTTCAATTCAAAATAATGAGAAGAATAAACCATAAAGGACTCGTTAATATAATTGTAGCGGTTGATCCGAGAACAAGGAAGGCGGTAATTGATAAGGGCTATTTCTACGTAGAATGTTGCAGACTTCTACCATATTCAAAGGTGTTATAATTGTTCAGGTTTTGGACATCTTAATACAGAATGCACAAAAAATTTCCGGTATGTTCCCTATGTGCTGAAGGTCTGAAACTCGACTCTGTACGTCCAGTAGCCAGAAATGTGCGAACTGCATTGTCTCAAATAAAATGTACAAAACAAACTTAGATATAAACCACTATGCAAAAGATAAAAAGTGTCCAATATACCTAAATAAATTAAATCGAACAAAGGAAAAAACTTGTGGCGTGTTTCTCACATTTCTCTGAATAGCAATCAAAATGTATCATATCCAAAAAAGACATGTGTTGTGCATCGGAATTTGCAGATTATAAAGAACAAGCTTGATGAAATAGACGTACTTTTATCAACAGAACAAATTGACATTCTTTGTGTTTCGGAATCCCATATTAAACCGGAAGAAATAGACTACGTTGTGTTAAATGGTTATATTCCAGAAAGTCTTTTTAAACGGTGGTGTGATAATACTAACAAAAAAAATCATTAATTACTAGTGAAATATCTAATTTGGTGTCTTTAAATCAACATAAGTTTTTCGAGTGCTCCGCTATACAATTTTCAGTAAATAGTAAGCAATGTTTATATAGATCACCAGATGTGCATATTTTTCTGTCAAAACTTGAAGAATGTCTTTAGTTTTTAATAAGAACAAATGTTGCAATGTAATTATATGTGGCGACTTTAATATAGATTTATCTAATAAATCCAAAGACACCACAGAATTACTAGATCTTGTAAAGTCATATTATTTAACCCTGCATTTGAGGAAACGGCAAGAATTCGCTATAATAAAACTAAACCGCTATTGATTATATTCTTACAAATTTTGATAGCCGCATAAAAGTAAAAACAATGCTTATGAATGGATTATCTGACCACTTTCGCCAATAAATAGCTTTTTCGGGGACCATTATAGAAAACAATATGTATACTTTTAGATCTTTTTCGAAGAAAATTGCTAGTATGTGCGAACATTTTTTGAGGGCTAAAAATTGGCAAGATGTTTTCAATGCCGATTCAGTTGACGAAAAATTTCAGATATTTATAAACATTTTGCAATATTACTATGAAATAAGCTTCAAAATAGTGACTAAAGATATACGGAATTCAAATTCCAATAAGGGACGGATAACTTCGGGTATAAAAAATCTACTATACATTTAAAAGAGCTATATACAGCTTACAGCAAGTCGGGATAATCTTTAAAGAATATTACAAAAAATATAAGTCTATTTATTGTATTGTATTGTGTGTATTGTGTTTAAGTATTGAAACATGCCAAGCAAATGTATTTCGACAATATCATTTTAAACTCTGGAAATAAATCCGGTACTGTTTGGAAAATTATAAATAACACAATAGCAACAAAAACAGGTCATTTCAATCAAGATAGTATATTAATTAATGATAAAATTTCATCAGACAAAATAGAAATTGCAAATGTATTCAACTCATATTTCGTTAACCTTCCTAGATCATTACTGCAGAATCATAATATTACCAGTGACAGTCGTACAAATACTTACCCTCTAGATCTGCCATACTTGAACCCTACAAAAGATCCAAATTTTAAATTTATTTTTAATCCTGTGACAGAGTCTGAAATTGTTGGTGCCATAAACAGTCTAAAAAACTCAAACTCGGTTGGTTCTGATTTATTTTCAACAAAAATTATAAAAAAGTTTGCGCGCCTATTAGCTGTACCGTTATGCCATTTAATAAATGAATGTTTTTTACAATAATGTTTTCCTAATATACTTAAACTTTCTAAAGTTATTCCACTTTTTAAAAAAGGTGACGTTATGCAGCTTTGTAACTATACACCAATTTCATTGTTATCCATGTTTTCAAACATTTTTGAAAAGCTGTTAGCAAATAGAATAGTTCTTTTGCTTGAAAGTTATAATATCCTATCTAAAAATCAACATGGTTTTCATAGAAATGCTTCGTTTATTCGCTCTTGCGAGTATTTAAATTATATTTATAAAAATTTGGATCAAGGAAACAAAGTGATGGCAGTATTTGTGGACTTATCAAAGGCCTTTTTGACTGCGTGGACCATGACATTTTATTTAAAAAAATAGAGTGCTATGGTCTACATGGTCAATGCCAAAAAATTCTTAAATAATATCTGAATAATAGAAAGCAATTTGTTGATATCTGCAATGTTAACCAAATGAGCTATCGGTTGATATAGGAGTACATCGGGGGAGTGTATTAGGGCCTTTATTATATTTGCTGTACATAAATGATATAGGAAGTATGCAATTTTATAGTGCATTTGCAGATGACATTTCTATTATTGTTAGTGCCAGAAATGATCACGAAGCCATTAACAAACTAAAAATTTATCTGTTGCTGCAATAAACTGGTTCTTAATCAAGATAAAATATTCTCATTGCAATTTCACCCCATCGCATTGAATTACTTGTCTAGCGTTTTGTTAAAACTAAATGGTAAAAGCATACATCAAGTACAGCAATTTAAGTTATTAGGAATATATATTGATCTTTCCCTTGATTGGAAATTCCACGTCAATTCACTTTGTAGCAAATGTGCTGGTAACTGTTTTGCATTGAAAAGGTTGAGTCAAATATCCAGTACTTATGTTGTAAAAAATTTGTATTATTCTAATTTTAAGTCACGTTTAAGATACGGTGTTATTTTTTGGGGAAATTCCTCAATGTCTGGTCGTGTTTTTATATACTGCAAAAAAGGGCCATACGCGCTATATTTGGACTTAAATATCGAGAATCGTGCAAACCTTAATTTATGAAGCACAAAATCTTAACTCTGCCATCTTTGTACATTTTAGAAATACTAACACTTGTCAATTTTTTTTTTCCAATTTCACCTTTCAAGACATTTCTCATGTATATTCTACACGTCATGGTTTTAATTTGCAGTATAATATACACCGGCTTACTGTACACAGCCAATCACTAATATATTGGTGCCATACTGTACAATAAATCAGATAACATTACTAAAATACTACATTACTAAATAATATACTTAGTGTGAAGAAATTTATATCTACTATTAAAAATATGCTACTTAAGGAAGCGAACTATTTTGCGAGGGAATTTTTATTGTCATAAATTCTCCTCTTTTTTCGTCTTTTTTCTCTCTTTTTTCTTTTTTGATTTGTCCCATGTCATTTTATATGATCTCTTGGACTAATAAAGGATTATTGTTAATATTGTTATTACATTTTTATATTTGTAAATTTGCATACGTATGTGCCGAATTCGCCATATTTATTGATTCTATTGAAATCAAGAATAGGCGGCCATATTGTCTGAAAGTTATTTGTGGCATTCTACGAATATTCTTTCTTATTATTTGGGTTTTTTACCACATATATTATTATCCTCTTCAAAACAAATCACCGAATCTACAAAATAATAGAATTATTGGAAAAAACCTCTGCGCCCGTGACGTTTACGCCAAAGGAAAAGTCAGAAGTTATGTTTTGCAAATAATATAAATCGGAATAAACACAGAAGTAAGTATTTTGCTGACGTTTCGGAAAGTAATCTCTTTCCGTTTTCAAAGCTATTTTTTGGAAGAACTCTTATTTTGCTGTGTATGTCAAATACACAGCTTTAAGATTCTGTTTATGTTATTTCCATAGATACTTACTACTTACACCACAGAACATAGAACTGATGATATTTTCTTTTAGATAATGTTGAGTTTGTTAAGTTCTTCTTTTAACATTGGTAGCCAGGTTGTACAAATATCTACAGAACAATTCGATACGCACTTATCTTCATTTAATAAGATTATTGCTGATTCTTTAATTTTTCTTTTTTTGTTATATGTTTCTTTTGTTAAAATTTTTGCCGAGTCCCAGTTTATTCCATGTCCGTTTTCCCAAGCATGTTCACAAATCTTTGATTTCTGAATTTCATTCTTTCTAATGTAATTCTTGTGCTCATCCAACCTCACACTGAAAGGTCTGGATGACTCACCCACATAACATTTATCACATTGGCACGGGATAATTCCAATAATTCCTTATGTATACGGACTATCGGAAAAGCTACGCCGTATAGGTGACAAATTTGATGGTAGGACATATTTCAAACGGGGAACACTAAGAACTATTTTAACAAAAACAAAACCGATAAACAGGGAGCAGAATTCAAAAAACTGTATTTACAATATCCCGTGCGAATGTGATAAATGTTATGTGGGTGAGTCATCCAGACCTTTCAGTGTGAGGTTGGATGAGCACAAGAATTACATTAGAAAGAATGAAATTCAGAAATCAAAGATTTGTGAACATGCTTGGGAAAACGGACATAGAATAAACTGGGACTCGGCAAAAATTTTAACAAAAGAAACAGATACCAAAAATAGAAAAATTAAAGAATCAGCAATAATCTTATTAAATGAAGATAAGTGCGTATCGAATTGTTCTGTAGATATTTGTACAACCTGGCTACCAATGTTAAAAGAAGAACTTAACAAACTCAACATTATCTAAAAGAAAATATCATCAGTTCTATGTTCTGTGTAAGTAGTAAGTATCTATGGAAATAACATAAACAGAATCTTAGAGCTGTGTATTTGACATACACAGCAAAATAAGAGTTCTTCCAAAAAATAGCTTTGAAAACGGAAAGAGATTACTTTCCGAAACGTCAGCAAAATACATTATTTCTGTGTTTATTCCGATTTATATTATTTGCAAAACATAACCTCTGACTTTTCCTTTGGCGTAAACGTTACGGGCGCAGAGGTTTTTTTTCCAATAATTCTATTATTTTGTAGATTCGGTGATTTGTTTTGAAGAGGATAATAATATATGTGGTAAAAAACCCAAATAATAGGAAAGAATATTAATAGGCGGCCATATTGGATAAATGTTTGCAAAGATTTTAGAAACACTAAATTTATAGTTTAAAAAATAAAATACGCTGAGAAACACTTATTTTTTATTCCGTAAATTATATATATATATAATAGTATTTTTTTTAAATTTCTTTTGAACGAAAATAGAAATGCTATTTTAATACTCTTAAGATGAACGTAATTCTTAAAGGGTAACTATTTTTTTAGACCTAACGGATATACATTTATCAATAAGATTTGTTTTGTTTGAATTTTGGACTTCCCGAGGGTGTTCCCGTCACACGAAATTTCAAGTTAAAATTAACGTATGATTCTAAATGGCAACCATATTTTATGATATATCCATTTTCTAAACAAATGATGATAGGTTAGATAGACAAAGTTGGTTGGTACTAATAAAGTCAGACCAGATTGAGACCCGAATATTACCGACGTATGACGTAAGAAAACAATTGCAACGATGATAAGTCAGTCTGTCGTAGCAATATATATTTTCATTGACCAATTTGGTTTTGGTATAGATATGAGTTGACACGACGTTTTGCATACGTCGCACACCGACTTCTAGTTGGGAACTCCAACGTTGGCTATACGTTGGAATGTTGTGTGGGTTATCTTATAATAATATACTTTTACAAGAATTAAAGGATTGCTAACAAAAATAATAAATGTTCACTATTTGAATCTTCCTCTCCTTCCCTTTTACTCTCTCAGTATGATAACCTCACGTATATTTTAAGACTATTTTGTTTCACACGTGGTAAAAAACTCATTCCTGTTTTATCGAAATGTAGAGTATCTACGTTTTTTCATACATATTAACTCCATAAATATATACGTATCGTAGGACACGACTGGTGTATATAAAAATCGTAAAATTAATATGATTCAAGATTAATACTAAAATTTCTACTTTTGGAGAATCTTTACATTCAATAAACAATGTTATAACCAAACTGTTTATTGAAATCGGAAAAACTTCGAAATCAAATCCGTATCACAACAGTATATGGCAACACATCAAACTTAATATCGAAAAAGTGAACACGCATGTGGGCACTGAATAGTTTTTACATACATAATTTTTGGCAAACTTAAAAGTTTTACCTTATAGATTTGGTAGACAGTGTAGCCACATAAAATGATACCATATACATAATATCCGATACCTCTGTTGAAATTGAGTCATATTTGTTGTTCTGAACCATACAAATTTTTAAATTTGCGGAAACTATTTCAAATAAACTCACTATATAGGTATTAAAAGCAGAATCTGCTGGATCAGAGGAAAATGTAGTGAAACAAGCATTGACAGCCGGCGACGCCTGAATGCCTTTACCTTTATATCATTTGCAAATGCAAAGTAGGTCCTCATTTATAGTTACATGATATCCTTCAACGTTGAAACCGGTGAAATAAAAATTTCCAATTATAGTCAACACAAAATCTGGATTTCTCTTAACTGAACAACTTTTCATCATTAGTAAAAGTTTTTTGTAAAAACTATAAATATTAATACAGACGGTTCAATTTATTAAGTCTTAACACACCGAATTATCGATGAATAAACTCAAGCCAGTAGCAAATAAAAGGAGTGAATAAAAATAAACTTATTTAAATTACATAAACAGGAAGTAGGCACACATTTATAACTTTACCCTGGCGTACTCCTAGTCGTTTTTCACAACACAAAGTTAAATCACAATATTAAAGGCAACAAACCTGAACAATCTATACACAAGAGTCTAAGTCTCAGACACATTTTTCCTAAATGTTTCACCATTTAGAATTATATTCAGCGAGACATTTAAACGGTGTCGGGTGATGCCCAAACTTTACGTTACAATCCACTAGGTGTTATGACTAGTAACTTAAGAAACTAGCGGTTTACATTACACATAAAATTAATAAACAATTGGCCGAATCATAATAGCAACCAGTATATTTTAGTTGTGTTTAAAAGCAACAGGAAAGCAAACGTTAGACGAAAGTCTTGACTACCAAACACTTAAACACTGATCTATAAATAAATTCCAACAGACCTACACACACAGTTCATTTTTGTTTGCGTCCAATATTTGTTCCTTTTTCAACTACCCACATTGCCAATTGGCTGTCACTGACTTTATATTAATATGTGTTGAGAAATATATAATATTATTGTTTAATGTAATACAAATTAGGATTAAATATTGAACGAACGATTTTATATATCTCAATACAAATGTAAAAAAATGCAATGCATTTAATTAAAGAAAATAAAAAACAGTAAGATAGGTAAAATTACGAAGCCGACAGTTAATACTTGGTTGAAAATTTTGCTGCAATCATTTTCAATGTTAAATTAATTCTTCAAATCGCAATCAATTCAACATTCTTTTCAATTTAAGTTGATTAATTGAATTGTGTGATAAACCTTATAAAAATTCCATAAACACCTATTTATTAATTCATTAATTATTTGCACAGACTTGTTAATGATAAATCACTGTTAAATTTTAAATTTTTTAACTTTCTTATACATTGTTTATGGTAACGTGGACAAATCTTCCTCAGATATTTTTAAAATATATTTTACAACTTTTCATAAACTAAAGTAAATCAACAATACAACATCCAACATAATCTATCACAGCGATTAAAAAAAAATCAATATTTTTGCCTGCTTTCTTAATTACGCTCTTCACAGAAACAATGTATTGCATTTGCTAGGCATGTTTCTAAAGCTATAAATATAACTGGATAACATCAAATATTTACGTTTTGAGGTTCCAGGAACTCAAAAAAGTGGTTTTTGAAAAATATCTGTGTGAGTGGGTGTGTGTGTTTGTGTGTTAGCACGATAGCGTCGAAACTACTGAACGAATTTGGATGAAACTTTGCATGAGGGTTTCTTCAGTGCTTCAAAACATCTGAAAAGGTTTCGGTGGAGATCGGATTACGTTTAGGGCCGTTTTGGCACAACAAGTTGTTTATTTTATAATTACTTACTTACAATTTGCAATCGAGCCATTGAAAATCAGTTAAAATTCCGATTTCAACGATATATCACACTTGCACCCTTTCGATTTGGTTTCCGCAAAAGTGAAAAAAATTAAAAACAAAGCGAATGTGAAGCATATGATCGTTTTTCGCGTGGCACGGTCGATACACGGAGCCGTTGCGCCATGACGTGCTTTAAATGTTTTTAAATTGGAACAAGTACTTAGTTATTTTATTTAAATAATTTTTTTAGTACTTACAGAAAAGCGCGACGTCTACCGGCAGAAACAATATACGCGTCGGTTTAGTGACTTTGTGTCTACATATTTATTTAACTATTATGATTAATTTGTAACATTTAGTGCTTTTTTCGGCTTCAAAGATCCACCGGGTGGGGAGGTTCCAGCCGCTTCTCTTAATAACTTTCAAAATGTCCATCTATCCATCCGTCATTTTCCCTGTAAACACAGGGCGGATCTACCAAGATGCTTAAGCTTCGGGATTCATTAAATTAATTGTGTATTATAAAATACCGAATTAACGATAAAAAAATCAGCCAATGTCACGCCCTTGCCTTAGGGAGTGTTAACGCTATGCACGCTATTTTCAGCGTTGGGTGCACTCCAAATCACAAACGCCTTGGATGTGATGTCATTGACGTTAAAACGCATTGAATAGTAAGAAGTATGTAGGTTCCTCATCAGCAGTCCGTGGTGTAGTGATGAAGTTGCCCGATTCTCACATGTGAGGTCGAGGGTTCGAATCAACTTTTGACGGTTTTTTTTACTGGATTTTGTTAACTAAAATACGTAATATAAATATTTCTTTAACTTAGTTCATTAGGCTAAATATGTTAATATTATTTGATGTAGTATAGTTGCTTATGATAGATAATTTCCCTTGCCCTTAACATTTTGTTAATAACTAAAATACGTAATACAAATATTTCTTTAGGCTAGTTCGTTAGGTTAAATATGTTAATATTATTTGATGTAGCATAGTTGTTTATCATAGATAATTTCTCTTGCTCTTGACATTTTGTTAACAACTTAAATACGTAATACGAATATTTCTTTAGGTTAGTTCGTTAGGTTAAATATGTTGATATTAATTGATGTAGTGTAGAGTGCCCACGCTCTGTGGGCTCCCACCAATCGTAGCCCCGCATTTATTTCCCTATTCTGTACGTAGTAGGATCGGCGAATATGGCGGAGTGCACCCAACGCTGAAAATAGCGTGCACTCTGGAGTGTACCTAGTCATTGCGTAAAAGAAAAGATGCGTACACCCACGAAGTAACTCAGTCACTAATTTATGATTTGCAACGAAAATTAATTATCTTTATAGTAAGTTTAATTCGGTGAAATTTTGAATTAATTTACCAGGACGTATGCATTGCTGTTACTTCTAGAAAATATACCGCCGCCGAGCCGCCTACATTTATTCTGGATTGGATTGAGATCACGCTTGTCAACGGCGAGAGTCACATGAATGGTACAGAAATATAGAATAAACAGCAAGCTACTTGTGATATGCATTGCCGCATCGTCATAATATGGAGTGTTTATGTTTCTCTTTTTGTCTTTCTTTACTATACTACATTAGAGTTGTTCTCCTATATTTTCTGTTTTTACCATTTCTGATATATCGGCTCCGCATATATCATTGTGATTTCTTTTTGTTTTGCCGTTCGTTCCCAGTGTACTTACTACGTCCGTTTCTAGTTCACGATCCTCTGAATAAATTATTATCAGATGTTTATAAATGTTTTTAACCGCCCCAGGTTACCTGAATGATTCTCTTAAGTCTAGCAGATCTAGATTTGTCTGTGTGAAGGTGACGGGGTCCTATAATTGAAATTTACTTCGCGGTAGCTGGGGTTCGAACCCACTTCGCTAGGTATGCTCAAAGAGAAAGCTAGACGCGCTACTGTCCTCATTCACGTGTAGCGAGGTCCCCCATTCTTAATTTGCTGCTGTTCAGTCACATTGTTGGGTTCCTTCTTGGGACATGTCCCCAGCATTTCGTTACGTATACGCTTCTATTCCTTTATAATTGTTTTTTCGGTGATTCAGTCAAACACCTTGGTGTTTGGTAGTGACTGTACTTACGCATGTAAAGTTTTGCCGATGAATAGCATGTTGAAAAATCACGACCGAAATTAAGGCAGCGAGAGCACGAGAGAGGCCATACAGCATGCAGCGTTGCCATCATATTATGTTCAGTAGATTAGGTGGCAAAAAAATTGTAAATTTAAAATACGAATAATAAATCAAATAAACTGCTTGCATTTATATTATTTATCCTTCTGGTATTTTTTCTTAAATTTGGCGGCTATTTAGATCATTCAAATGAATTTACTATTTAAGTGTTAAAATTAAAAATGTCTAATAAAATCTCATATTTTTAACCCCTGACTATACGTTTTAAGGCAAGCATCCACTGATCGGCATCGCACGAATCGAATTTATTTTGTGTACCGCGTTTACTGCTTCGGATCATCGGTATCGTCGACATCGGCATTTTCTCTGCTCGCAGTTAACTACTTAGCTGGTATTAAGAGGAACACGCGTTATGTCGTCAGTTATTAATGAAGAAGATTATAATTCGCTTTACTTTAATAATATGATATTTGAAATCGTCGACCCCAAAAATCCATAAAAATGGGGGTGGATGAACTAAAAAAAATGTTGATGCCTTTCATTATTGTACACACAGTAAATCACAATTTTGTTTTTTCACTCCCTTTAATAATTTTTTGAGGCGTTTCGTTCTTGTATACATACTAAATCGCATTTTAATTTCTTTTACCCCCTTCCATAATAGCGTGGGGGTGGTAAAGGGGCGGAGGGGTGATGGTGAGGTAACTGATGCCAAAAAAATTTTGATACCTTGACTTTTCGTACATGCCCTAAATTGCAATTTTATGGACTTTTACCTGCTTGCTTTACCTATTTACCCTTATTTACCCCCGAACACTTCAACGGAATTAGATCAAAATATAATCTAGTTCCAGATCTCGTTTTGATACATAAGTGTTTAGTGCGGGAAACCCATAATTGAGAAGGGGTCACGAGGTGAGACGCTACGAAGGCAGACCCTGCAAACACATGGTTGACCTTCTCTCTCATTTTAATGCACACGACATAAAAGACGTAAGACGTGATGAAGCATCGCCACACCCACCACTATTTCCACTACGTCTGTGATTGTTTTCATTTATCGTTTTCCTCTACAATACCAAATTTCAAGTCAATATCATAAATGGTTCCAGAATAAACATGAGCACAAAAAAGTAACAGACTAACAGACTAGTAACTGTACTATCGTGATAAGCCTTGCTACATCCATAATTTCATTTATGCTGCCCAGACGAACGCCAAAAACCAAAACAAATCAGTTATAATATTGTTACGTGTTTACAATCTCCAGTAAACACTCTGTATGTAGGTTCAATAAATTGTAACAAGTACTTTCATAAACCATTGATTTATTAATCACTTAATTACAATAATTAAGTCCTTATACACATTAATACAACACACTAATTACAAGTTCCCTCTACTATAGTATCACTATTATAATTCACAACTTATTAATGTTTCTTATTTCATCTTATCACTTCATATCATATCAAAACTGTCCTCCTCGCATTTAGATCCATTGTATATATACCGCGTCGAATTTACTCGATCATTCTAGAATCATCGCGGCGCCTTCGGCACTTTCTCACACGTTCCATGAAGCAGTGGCGTAGGCATGCAACAATATTATCCTCTAATAAAATTCTGATACATAAATAGCGATACCCTGCGTGCACTTGTCGGTATTGGTATTGTCAACATCGGAGGCCAGTTTATCAGTACAGGGTTAGCCCTGTGTTACACAATAGCTCCAGATTATTTTGGTCCAGGTTAAAATCGACCTTGAGATAAAATCAGAATTAAATTAGATCGAGCTATAAAAGTGCAGATTTTGTATGAAGGGACGTTAAAAAGTATTACTTACTCAATTGTTGTTTATGGAACACGAACACTAACAAAAAGTACGTTGTGAAAGTGTTCTGCAAACAGCACTAGGGGTATGAAAATGGAGTTAATAATTCAACTTGCTCCGAGTTGGTTAAACTAGATATAATTGTTATTTACAGAGCACTAATAAAAAATTTAGTAATGAAAACATCCTTAAATGTGAAAAGGGCGTTAAGAAATGTACCCCTTACTGGCGATTTCTTGAAGTCTAAAATAATGGAAATTGCATAGTTTTGACAAGTTATATCCCAAGAACCGAATTGTTTGGGGGCATGCCCATGGAGATTTTTGTTCAGGAAAGCGAAATCTACATATCAAAAATTTAGACATATCCACTGAAAGACTATTTTCCATAATTACTGTTAGACGTTTTATTCAATTTTCCCAGATAAAAAATGTATTTCAGTTATAAAATTCATAGTCGCGATAAACAAACAAATCAATTTTGAACTGGTGAGAGTATTACCTGAATAAATTTCATTATTTCTTTTGTATCAATAAATCATAAAGCTGAAGACAGTTTGTTCCTCCGTAAACCATTGCAATTTTACTCACTCCAAACTCCATCTGCGAATTAAAAAATAATTCACCATTTATTCGATCCCCGGTCGTGGCAGTGGAAAATACTGTGACTGATTTTTTTCACTATACACGGATATTGGGTGTGTGTCGCTTGTCTCTAAATGTGTAGCCTCCTCCCACACAAGGCTCTTCTAGAGCCTTCCGGGATAAAGGGGGTCGTCATTACCTGTGGTGTGGTGTATTTTTATAATAGCTCCACACACTGAATATTGCTCAAGTGTTCTTTTCAATTTTAACCAAAATGGAATAGATAAACTGCAAAAATTGCAAAATAAATCTATGAGAACAGTCCTTAAATGTAACAGGTATAAACCAATAAAAAATATGCTAGAAGTACTTATTTTCAAGAATGTAAAGCAAAGAATAATATCGGAATAATATTTAAAACTTTAGATTTTATTTATTTATAAATTGAAGAACAAAAATACTTGCGTTGTACTTATGTAATAAACTTACATATAATATAAATAATATTCGTTCACATAATACAATACAGATTGATGACTTTTTTATAAAAAATAAAGATATATAAAATAAAACTATATTATAGAAAGGTCTATACAAACAGTAGTGGCATTTTAAAATATTGAGTAGACGTCAATGTAACGTAGAAGAGAAGAGAAATGGGAAAATAATATGTTGAAAAGAAACAGATATAAACTACGCCGTTGCCATTTTTCTCTTCAGTGGGCTAAACTCTAACATGTTTGCTGAGCTGCTGGCATCAATGTTAATATATCGCTCTCTTTAACGCGCATTGCTTTACTATTTATATTTCATTCTATCTCATTATAGGGATCGACCCAAGATTTCTAGGCGCCACTACTATATAAGTATGTTTAATACTCACTCTACCAACAGAAATAAAAAATTGAGAGAATATTTTAGAATTAAAGAAAAACTAAAAACCATGTACTTAATAGTTATGTATAAAGTTAAAAATGTCTGCCATAATGCAAAATGTAACCGATATTGAATGTAAATTGTTGGTAACAAATTTATTGTATACCGGGTGCAACAGGATCATGGTATACCCCCATTTTCTCCTTTAGTTTTGAAGGTAATTGATTGAAATTTAGGGTATACCACATACATAATAAGCGGCACTTTGTGGCATACAATTACATTTTTTTTCACATTCGGTTTCGCCGGAAGTGACACTAACTTTCTATTTTTAAACGGAACACCCCGTATATTATTGCATTTTTCAATTCTGCATAATTTTCTGAATACAACGATGCCAAATAAGTGATATTTTATAGTGTATACGACCAGAATCGAAACCGTATAAAAACTAAAAGCCGGCAAAAACAGTCGGCATCTTTTGCGGAGGTAAATAAATAGAAATGCTTGTCATAAGAAAAACAATAAAGAGATGCGGGCTGTTTTTGCCGACTTTGAGTTTTTATACGGTTTTAATTCTGGTCGTATACACTATAAACATGATTTTTTTTATAATATAATTTTTAGTTTTCCATTTAAGTGTGCCATGACGGTTCCGATTTATTCTAAATGGCCCGGTAATGCTACAAAAATCGAAATCCCGTTAAGAACACCAAATTACGTGATTTATGAGCAAATAAAATTCACCAAAATTATTGTTTTTGGGGTAAAACTCAATTTTTTCAAACGGAACCATATCGGTACCGTGGTACCATTTATTAGTACTATTAATAAGGAATTTATTCATATGTCGTATTAAAATATGCGATAAAAATAAATAAAATTACAGCTAAAAGAAAATACAAAATACAATTTTATTCTAATTACCTTGTTACACATAAGGTGGTTTTGGAATACAAAAAATTAACACAAAACATTACAACAGTTGTTCAAAATTAACGTCAATGCACTTCTGAACTCGCATAGCTCTTTCTCGAAGAATGTTCGCCAATTGCCGGGCCGTTATGCTATTAATTGCTCGTCTTACTCGTAGCTCCTGGTCTTCACGGGCTGTAACGGAGGTTGCATAGACAATATTTTCTAAATGACCCCCACATAAAGAAATCAAGGGGCGTTAAATCAGATGACCTTAGAGGCCACCTCACAGGATCATTCGTCGAAATTACGTTTTCTCCGAATCACCGTTGAAGGTAACCAATTACTATCCTTGAATTATGGGGAGGAGCGCCATCTTGTTGGAAATACATTCCCTGTCCTAAATCTAAAGGTAACTCATCTAAAACGTCCTCAATCTAATTTTCCAGGAATCTCAAGTATTTGGCACCAGTCAGAGGTACTACCGATTATTCCAAGCCAAACATTGAAACCGAACCGCGCTTGAAAGTTACCCTCCCGTAATAAATTTTGATTTGCTTGTGACCAATATTTTGTATTTTGTCGGTTAAATAATCCCAAGTTTGTAAACCTAGACTCGTCCGAAAATAAATTCACTCCCAAAAAATCATTGTTTGGCTGCACGTTATTATAAAATCCAATTGCAATATTCCATCCTACGTTCGTAATCACTTTCGTATAAATGCTGGTGCAATTGGTATTTAAAATATTTATAGTGGTACTTGTGTAAAATTCGGCTTACTATTTGGTGACCGATGTCCAATTCAAACCCAACTTGCCTTAAAGAAACAGTATTATCAACTTCTATTCGAGCAAAAACATTTCCGTTCCTTCGTCAATAATGAAGGTTTCTTCGGGATCATTGTTATTGGGCTCTCTTCGGAATTGCTTTTCAACACGTTTAAAATAATTTTTCGCTGGACATTGTCTATCGGGATATCGTTGGGCATAAAGGTCGGTAGCCGCAACTGCATTTCTTTTACATTCCCCATAAATAATTAACATGTTCACTTTTTCATGTCTTGTAAAAATTTGCGGCATTTTGAACACAATTAACAAGAATTTTAAACAATTTTTAAAGACACAATAAAAACACCGTTAAACCAACAAATGTTTGACAAGCCAAATATTTCATTGTTTTCAAAGCCACCTTTGTTACTTCTTAACATTTAATTAGAACAAAATTGTATTTTCTTATAGCTGTAATTTTGTTTCTATTTATCGCACATTTTAATACGACATATGAATAAATTACTTATTAATAGTACTAATAAATGGTACCACGGTACCGATATGGTTCCATTTGAAAAACTTGAGTTTTGCCCCAAATACAATTTTGGTGAATTTTATTTGCTAATAAATCACGTAATTTAGTGTTTTTAACGGAATTTCGACTTTTTTATCATTACACGGGTCATTTAGAATAAATCGGAACCGTCATGGCATACTTAAATGGAAAACTAAAAATTATATTATAAAAAAAAATTATGTTTGAAATGTTATTTATTTGGCATCGTTGGATTCAGAAAATTATGCAGAATTGAAAAATGCAATAATATACAGGGTGTTCCATTTAAAAATCGAAAGTTAGTGTCACTTCCGGCGAAACCGAAAGTGAAAAAATATCAATTGTATGTCAAAAAGTGCCGCTTATTATGTATGTAGTGTATCCTAAATTTCAATCAATTATCTTCAAAACTAAAGGAGAAAAGGGGGTATACCATGATCCTGTTACACCCGGTATATTGCTTATGTTTGTAATTCTATAAGTATAGTTAGTATATCAATATATATTCATATTATATTGTATTACCTTTGTACAGCAGAAGTTGCTAATAAAGTTTATCTATCTATCTTTATATCTCTAAATTGCATAGGAAAATAATTGCTCCTTTTTTTACGTACAGACCAGCCGTTTCTAGTTTAAACCCTGCCCAAGCCCAAGGAATCATTACTTCCACATCCAGATTTTGTATTCAAATCTTATACACACTAAATCCCAATGTAATATTTTACTCTCTTTAATAATAGGGTGAGGGTGGTTACAGGGGGTTTTAAAATTTTTTTAGAGACCCTTGGCTCTTGTATACACACTAAATCCCAATTTAATTTTTTACTCCCTTTAATAATATAATGGGGGTGGCAATGGGGGTGGAAAAGGGGGTGACTAACAGCAAAATCAATTTTAGAGGCCCTTGGTTTTCGTACGCACACAAAATCCCAATTTAATTTTTTGCTCCCTTTAATAATGGGGTGGGAGTGGCAATGGGGGGGTGGTAGAGGGGATGGCTGGCGCCAAAAAATTTTTGGGACGTTTCGTTCTTGTATACATACATTAAATCACATTTTTTACTCCCTTTCATAATAGTGTGGGAGGGGTGATAGTGGGGGGTGGCTGATGTCCAAAATTTTTTGAGACCTTGACTTTTCGTATATGCCCTAAATTGCAATTTTATGGATTCTTACCTGCTTGCTTTGCCTATTTACCCTTATTTATCCCATTTACCACTGAACCCTTCAACGGAATTAGATCAAAACATAATCTAGTTCCAGATCTCGTTATAATACATAAGTGTATCAAATTTCAAGTCAATATCGTAAATGGTTCCGGAGTAAACGTGCGCACAAAAAAAAGTAGACAGACAGACAGACAGACTGACAGAAAATTTGTTTTCGCTCAAATTTAAAATCTCGACGTTTCATGACATTTTAAGCCTATTTCAATAAAAAAAATTATATTTTTTTTGCGTTACTATACCTCCACTGGACGTGGAAATAAAAACGAAAGAGACCGCCACTAGGATTAAGAGACGCTTATACGCGAGGAGTGAGATCTCTTTTGCGTTCAAAATTACTTCCCCTCAACGAACACTATTTTACAGCATTATAATAATTTATGTAATCCTCAATTTAATCTACAAAGTCTAATTTGAACGAGCTATATGTATATTGTATACACACACAGTGGTACTGTCACAAACATTTATATATTGGTGCCGGGAATGAAGTTCTTTTTTTGTTTCAAAAATCGAAATAATTGAAAATAGCTTACAAGAACACCTAGCAGAAAGAGATCGGCATGAATCCTTTAGTATATTGAAAAAAAAACTGCAATAATGCAGAAATTATACAGTAGAAAATCGACAATAATTATCTGTTAACGTGCTGGCATAGTAGGCTTTAAAAAATTTAGATACTCGGAAAAATAAAGATTTTGACTTACATCACCGCTGAGGCATTAAACGAAATAAATTAAACATCCACATATAAGTGACAAGTGACAGTTTCAGTGAAGGGTATTCTACAGAAACAGCAACACCAAAAATTCCTAAGTTTTACCAACAAATTTGACAAAGGTGAATATATTGTTAGGATATTTTTTGACCTATAGAGGGCGTTTGGCACTCTTGATCCCTGTTTTCCATCTAAAAAGCTGGAGAAACTGGATATTAGAGGAAATTTAAACAAGTGAATTGTTTCTTTCATAATTAGTGATTAATATTAAAATATATACTCAGAGGATATAGAAATGCAGCTATGTACCACGCAAGGCAGTGTTCTAGGACCTCTACTCTTTTTGTTGTATATAAGCGATTCGCCAAATTACAAGATGCAACAGTTCTTAATCTAAGTTGTACCCATAATGTGAGTATGTATTTTTTTTAAATAGTGAAATAAGTCAACTAGGTTTTTACGGATTACTGGTTTCGAAGTGCTCACACTTCCTCATCAGATCCTAAAAAAATGAGAAAAATTGAGAAAAAAATGTTAGGATCTGATGAAGAAGTGTGAGGCACTTCGAAACCGGTAATCTGCATAAATAAAGATTGTGAGAAAAACCTAGATGACTTATTTCACAATTTTTAAAGAACTTCTTATGTATGCGGATAATACAACAATAATTATTTAAGATAAACGTAAATTTACTCTAAATTCCACTGTGAACAAAGTGATGGAAAAAATTATTGATACTTCTAATTATATACATTCATCTGTTTTATCCATAATGGGTAAAGTATTTAATAACTTGTACAAAGTTACAACCTGAAAAGCACAGAGCAAACCAAATCGCTTTCTCGCGAGTACAAGTAAATACTTGATTTCAGGTGATATTTGCCAGAGGTAACTATCAACTCTTTAGCTACCATTTGAAGTTATTTTCACACGAATATTCTTAATTTTGTCTATCTATTTCTTAGACATCGTTCTCTGTGTGTTGCAAAGAAAAACCAATCGCAAACGATTGCAAAGAAATCCGAAAATTTCAATTTAAGGTGTTGGATATATTAACAGTCGTAGATAGCTATCAGAGAACCGCGGTATCGCAAAAAATGGTGTAACTGCAAATGATAGCAAACGATGGCAAAACAATTTTTTTTTTAAACTTTAATTGCTAGCGTCAATTTTCGCTCACATTTTTGACCAGATGATTATCGCGAAACTATTGCATCGCAAACGAAAAATTCTATAACCATCCATCTTCCCAAACAAATTGCAATCCGCAAACCAAATTGTTCTGACTTCCAAAAATGGAGTGATAATTTCACGCACCTCCCAAATCCCTTATCTGGGAGGTGCGTGTATACTTACGTGCGTGTGTACTTACTGATGAAAGAAATTCAAAAATTTCCTCGAAAAAGGCATTACGATCCTGTTCATATTTCATCATTCGAAAACTGAAAATTGCAATTACTATTTACTGTCATTTCAACCAAACACAATACGAACTATATAGATACTTAAGCAATGAACTTGGTGCAATGAAACCGTACTATTTATTTCATTTGTTTTGGCGAATGCATCAACTCATTATCAATATTTTTAAAGAATTCTATAATAAAATTAACATGTAATGCAAAATATATACGTTGAAAATTCGGGACATAAATTTTAAATATATCAGCCTTACTGAAGTCTACTAGGGCTTTAAACATTGATGCTAGTTACTAATTACTGATTTAACTGCTTTATAATTGTAAATACTTACGAAATGATTAGCACATTCAGATTATCAAATACCCACAATATACTATCATCATTGATTTTGTCTTGAACTGAAATACAGAAAATGCGCATATCGGATTAGATCCCAACAAGTTTTATAAGAACCAATCAATCATTGATTTCATTTCATAGTATTTTTATTACCATTGATCAAACATATTTGTTTGGTCAATTGATACTTTGTCAATATAGTGATATAAACTATGGTATAATATATCTGGAAGAACTCCCCATAAGGTGTGTCATAAAAAAGAGCAGGATTTGTTTACTTAGTACAAAAACTTTGAAAACATTATTTTAATATTTAACACTACAAAAGAATAAATGAAAACCTTCACAAATAATTTAAAGAAAATAACGCGCACAAAATAAGTCACAATGTTTCATAATAACGTTTACAGGATCAGGAAATACATATCTTATTCATACATCTTGGATTAAAAGTTAGGGTTCTTCTAAAATTCCCATAATTTCAATGGTACAAATAAGACTCCTATTCTTTTAAACTGTTGCAAAAGGCAGTTTTATTGTTTACACTTTTTAAATCCATAATTTCTAATTCATTATCTGAATCAAGTTCCGATTGGATAATACAAACATAACGATAACTTGATTTCTTTGGCTCCCTTTAAAACTAGCATGGGCGAGCGTGGGTGCGTTTTTACTATGTACATACTTCTATATGCGATGTAAAACAACGTAAGGCGCGGTTAGTAGTTGGATGGGTGGCCGTTCCAACGAAGACCGCGTTCTCGCCTCACACAGCTTAACGCCCTGAATTTCTGAGCTAGAGAAATTTTTGTCGTGGGCACGTTACTTCACTTATCCGAGCTAGGTAGTGTCCGCGATCTGCTACTCACAGCTGCCGAAGTGTTTTGTAGCAGGTAGTATATGGCCTAAAGCGTAACCGTCTATCTGAAATCGCTAAGCCAGGAAGGCGATATTAGAGAATGGTCTATTTTGGGGAAATGAGAGACACTTATTTGAAAGGTTAATGAAAGGGTAGTTATTTCGTGTCCAAGTTGTATCCCTATGAAGCTAGAGAAGTTAAATCTTTATTTCTGAACCAAAGATGTAAAGCAGGAAAATAGGGTGGTTACATCACCGCCCCCGCCCCCTTCCAAAATGTTGCCTTTGGAGGTGGGTTCAACTATTGCACGTTGGACATCATTCATCCTTTTTTTTAATGGACAAAAGACACTTAAAATTGAAATAAGGCTCCGAGGCATAGACTTTTCCAGTCACAGACATGAATGATGCCGTAACAAACCACTAATTTCAATGAAACCAGTACATAAATAAACAAGATTTGAGAATGACGGGACCGGGAGCGAGATTGAAATGTATGATGTACCGATATGTGGTGATTCTCGCTACACGCGCGGTTCTGCTTCTGTCATTGAGTCGTGCCCGTTTCGTGTTACCTTTCATTCATTTGGATTTTGGATTTAAGACGTTGATTTTCTCTTTGATTTGAGCAATTCTGGTCTGGTCGATAGTCGAGTGGGTTAAGGCGCGAGGTGGCAATCGCGATTAATCACACGGACATCGCACCACCTGACTCAGGCACTGGTACGGTCGGAAGAAATGGTTGTATGTCCGCGTTTTTTTCAAACGTATAACCCCCTTCCGCACAGGCCCTGGCTTCAGAAATTAGGGGTTGTCTAATTTCTGTGGTGTTTATTTATTTATTATTTATTTAAAAAATTGCTGGTATTTACTTTGGCGTGGCTTTTGTATTGGAATTTAATTTTACATTACTGATTTTATCGTTTTTAAAAATGGAGAATAATTGATGCTGTAAAGGTGTCGCACCAAATTAATAAGATGTATGGAGTGGTGGATGTCTCTCTCAGTGCCTATTATTCGCTGTATCTTTAATACCGAAGACAAGACCTTTTTGTAAGTTGACAGATCATGGAAGTGGAGGCTATATGCCATACCCTTTGGTGTTCCTCCAGACTCTCAACGTCCAACCTCACCCTGACAGTTGCAGCCCCGATCATACTGCTTAGGAACACCAACCCACCGAAGCTCTGCAACGGAGCCAGGCTGCACGTGAAGGTCTTATGCCCCAACGCGAAGTCACCGTCTTCACTGGATGTGACGAAAAAGAGAGATTTTGCATTTTCCGAAACCAATCATCCCCACTGATTATTCATTTCAAAAGATTACAGTTCTCGGTAGAATCTGTTTGGCAATGACGCCAATGACTAAGAATAAGGTGCAAGGTAATCCGTAAAAGAAACTGGGATGGACTGTCTGAGAGAACTGGTTTTCTCATTGGCCTGTTCAAGAGTAAATTCCAAATAATTTGATAACACCAGAATCAGAAGGGGAAACAGCAAAGCCCCGAGTACCCGCGCAAAGCACGGGTACTCGGTTGCACCCCACGTTTTCTAGATGTAGGTGTGTCTCGACGAAACTAGCTTATGTTTATGTTTTGAAAGGAATTCATATTAAAAACATGGTGCAAGGAGCAAATTTCATTCTATATCATACTTATTTTCAAATTTACAGATATTAACTTTAAAAACTGCGCTACTAAAAGTTCGCCATGCGTCATTGTCGGATTGGTATATACGATGTATGTACAGAAAAGCTACAGGTTGCAATTTTTGAGGAAATAACCTGATTTTTTTATTCGCTTGGCCAATTATCAGAATACTGAATAGAATCCTATGACATTTATTAATATCGAGATTTTAGTTTAATTGATATAACAATTGCCTCGGCAATTACTTAACAAATTGGTTTTGCCAACGATTTACAAAAAACGGGATTCCAGCTCTGTAGCTCGGAAATGAGAAAGACGAAAAGAACATTAAACTTATATGGTAATAGGGTTTTCTCACTAATTTTATTTTAACATTTTATGTCATGAAAATGATATAACAAAACATTGTATTAATTTACAACAATTTACTTTTCTAATAAAAATGACTTCTAAGGAAATATCGTTAAAACAACTTGCTGATAATTTCAGGGCTTTTTAAAACGACCATTTTTATGCGCCAGAATTACGTGTCTACCCGAGTGTGTTAAATAAAGGAAGCTTTCCTCTAAAACTCCTCAGAATTTCAATTCTTATTGTTTGTACTGTGATTGGTCTAAAGCAGTGGACGTGTAAATATTGGCCGATCAGAATCTAGATAAATGCCGCACAAGTTATTCGTGAAAGCGTCGGACGTTAATATTTTGTTTTTGTAGTTTAGGTTTAACCTTCACCCCCTTATGTACTGACCTGACAGTTCACATCAGATGACTAACCTAAAACGTTATTTATATTTTGATGTTTGGAGTGAAAATATTATTATTTTATTAGTTTCTGGTTTATGTTTTATTAATTCTACGATCAAAATGAGTAAAATGGAAGCGGAATATCTTAAAGGTGCCGCTGATAATTCACCTAAAGTAGACTTTAAAATGGTTGAGATGATTCTCACAACAGAAGAAATATTTTCCCAGATGAAATATTTGTTTAGATTTTACAGCAGAAAATCACTTTTTTCGTCTTTCAATATTAAGCAGTACTATCAAAAATAATACTGAGGAAGCATTTTCACTAGTGTTATTACACAAAGGTACAAAACAAACTTTTTTACTCATTTTTTGATTAAAAAGTGCTGTCAATATACATTGTCTCATCGGGAACTGAATCGATCGATATAGAGAAAAGTACGCATCAGAAAATTTTGGAAATTTAGATAATTACTAATGTCGGTGTGGCCAATCCAACTAAAATAATTACAAGCAGCTGGCACTTCCGCTTATGCCGGCAGTCAATACCAACTTGCTTATTTCCAATGGAACACCCTATTATATATTTTAGGGTTTTCGAAAAGAGCATAAAATTCTGAGTCGAAAATATGTAGCATATCCTATACCTAAACCTAGCCGTTTCAGAGATATTTGACATTTTATAGAAATTTTGACAGGTGTAACGGTTTGCAAGAACCGTTATAACTTTCTTCGTGTAAAAAATCCTCATTTGCTTCTTGTCATATAAGAAGAACATAAGGAGAACTACGTTCTACAACTGAAATAAATTCAATAATATCATACCAAGTGTTCCGTTTTTCGCGTTACATTTTGTCAACTTCAAATCGCGAAAATTTGTTTAGATCAAATGGAACACCCTGTATTTTTTACGTCAAGTTGTGTCAAATATCTCTGAAACGGCTAGGTTTAGGTTTAGGATATGCTACATATTTTCGACTCAGGATTTTATGCTCTTTTCGAAAACCCTAAAATATATAGGGTGTTCCATTTGAAATAAGCAAGGTGGTATCGACTTCCGGTATAAGCGGAAGTGCCAGCTGCTTGTAATTATTTTAGTTGGATTGGCCTCACCGACATTAGTAATTATCTAAATTTTCAAAATTTTCTGATGCGTACTTTTCTCTATATCGATCGATTCAGTTCCCGGTGAGACACCCTGTATAGAGATGTTTTATATTTTCCACGGCTATCTTCTGCAACAATCGACTTAATTCTGTGATTGGATTTCAGGGTGAAGTCACAAGACGCCAATTTATGGCTGTTTCAAATGAACTCAATATTTTTCAAACTTTAAGTTGTTTTTTTTTGTTACTATTAGTAAAATTAAAAAGATAATAAATATGCCTTTACGTGAGTTAAGTATATTCTTTCCTATTATTTGGGTTTTCTACCACATGTATTATTATCCTATTTAAAAACAAATCACCGAATCTACAAAAGATTCATTCATTTTGTAGATTCGATAATTTGTTTTGGAAGAGTTTAATAATACATGTGGTAGAAAACCCAAATAACAGGAAAGAAGATTCGTAGAATGCTACAAATAACTTTCAGACAATATTTCGAGTCCCTAATATTTAGGGATGATTCTCAAATTTCTATTAGCCGAAAATAAACCCTGCGCTGAAAGTCTAATTCGAGGTCTAATTTTAACAGGTGTACCTATGTTTGTTGATAAATTTAGAGTATAGCGAAAACACCGGAAATATTTTCTTAAGAATTTGGGTGTGTTTGCATCATTAATTTGTTGAAAGTAAACAGTTTCTCTCTAATACGATGATTTTGCTAAATGAATGGTACGGCCATTCATTTGCGAAAACATAGTTTCTAAACTAACGCTGTCGTTAAATTTTAACTTTCAGTATAAATTTAGTTTAATGGCTCAAAAAAACGTATTATATATGCTAAAAACCTGAACGTTAAAAATGTATAACATCGGTAAAAATTCCAATGAAGTACAGTTCACTATAAGTAGTTACTGAATGTTCATCTGGATGTAAGGCGGAAAATTTATTTCTTAATTTTGAGGTGGGAAGTGGAAAAGCAACCTAATTCGTTAGTACACATAACAACATAAGCAGTGACGCTTGTAGATCATGAGACGCCTTCGTACGAGAGTATTTTTTGGCGCCCTATTTAGGGCAAAGGGTACGATGTTTAAAAAAAATGTCAGTATAGGACGAGTCTATTTTATGCAAGGTAGGCATGACGAGAGCCAACAGCTCGAAACTGCAGTCTGCAAGTGGTGTGGGACAACTGGTACGAGAGCTCCTTTAAGTAGGATCAGTCTTTCGGCTGGTGTTTGCTGCAATCGAAGCATTAGCATTTTGTTGGTAATATGCAATTATTACACATAACGCGCCAGGCTTGTAACTTGTAATTCAGCGCTCGACGGGGCACATAGCCCGGAGAGTAGCTGTTGGTTGCAGTCTGGTTACGTCACGGTTATTTGGTTACGCCCCTTATAGTAAAATGAGGATTTTATAGAGGAGTTTGCGACTAAAAATATAATATTTTAATATTCTGTCCCCTAAAAGCCCATTTGAACTAGCGATAACACTATTAACTCTTTACACTACACTAGTACTACTACAAGTAATGACAAATACTACAGTTGATAGAAATGCTCGATGGCTCGGTTAAATATCCAAAAACATTTTACCGACATGACATTGACACGTGACGTGCAAGTGACTGTGAGTTGTGATAATATGCTCTCTGCGTATTCCTGCATACACTTTGGTCATCAGGGGTTACTCTAATACCAAGGATTAAACCAGTAGATCAAAGAGGGCGCCGCGGCACCGCTCAGTCGAAATACTATAAAATTGGCTTGTTGGCGCTCCATGGCCTAGTGTAGTGCGCCTTCGTGCGTGGCACGAAATCTAGTTGTGTACATCTAAATTTTTGTGACATTGTCAATTGTCAGTTAGTTGTCATAATTTATTGCAAGTGTGCAAACAAACTAATATGCCTCATATAAGCGATTTAGTTAAATCTGGAGTTATTGCTAAAGCAGAAGATGAATGGTCAATGAGACAAATTGCACTGCGTTATAATATTGACAAAAATTCGGTGTGTAACATTTTAAGAAAGTGGAGAATAAACGGTACGATTAGTAGAAATCCTGGATCAGGGCGACGAAGGATATCAACTCAACAAGATTTGCAATTAGTACTGGTCGCCGGCGAGTAAGACAATCGGAGCTACGCTGTCATGCAGCAGCACAAAAATACTTACTTAAAGCTGAACATAAAGAAGCTCGAATAGGATTTGCGCTTGAATTTTTAACGCATGATATAAATTTTTGGAACAATGTAATCTTTACAGACGAAAAAACTTTCCAGTCAACACACAGTGGTCGTATTCGTGTTTGCCACCCTCCGAATACTCGATTCGATGAGAAATATATATCTAACAATGATAAAAGTGGTAGATTTTCCGTCAATATGTGGGCTTGGATATCGGCACGTGGTCCTGGTGTTTTGTGGGATATTGAGGAACGATTTAATAGTGAAACATATATTAGGACAATATAGATAGATTATTTAGACAATATTATGCTCCCTTCTGTGTCACAATTATTTCCTAATAATGAATTCATATTTCAACAAGATAATTGTTCCGTTCATACTGCTCATACCGTAACTAACTGGTTTCAAGATAACAACATCAATGTTCTTAACTGGCCCAGTCATAGTTCAGATCTTAACTCTGTGGAAGAAGTATGGGGACTACTCGTAAGAAGTATCCAAAAACGAAATGTGAGACCACGGAATGCCGAAGAATTACTGGAAATAGTAAATAATGCATGGGAAAATATTATTACTAATGATTACTGTATAAGGTTATTTAATTATATGCCAAACAGACTTATAGAAGTTATAAATAGAAATGGTGCAATAACGAAATATTAATAGTTAGTTTCTTGTTAAGTAGGATATCCTTTGTCCTTTGATCCAGGATTTCTATTAATCGTATTCTCCACTTTCTTAAAATGTTACACACCAAATTTTTGTTAATGTTATAACGCAGTGCAATTTGTCTCATTAACCATCCATCATTTACTATAGCAATAACTACATAAAAAAATAAATTAAAAGTGATATCTGATTTATTTCGGCTACTCATTACATATTCAAATAGACAGATTTACATTAGAAAAAAAAAGTTGTCCTATTTTTTTTCTGTTCACGACAGTACATGAAAACAACGAGCTCGGCAACTTTTACTACCAGTTTTTTCGTTTCCAGATATTTTGAAGTTCAATATTCAACAACATTAAAAATGAATTTTCAGACAAAAACTGCATTACTTATAACATCATATTTTTCAGTTCAGTTTCATTTGCCTTTTGGAAATTCCGTTCAGATTCTATCAGTGTTACGGTGGCTGAAATGTGATATGTATTTCTTAAGACATTATAATATAATAACTAATCGCAATTCTGGTTAGTTAATTTAGTAATAGTTTTTACGTTAACAATGTTGTAATTGGATTACTAAGAACTAATTGACTTAACAACTACTCATCAAAAATATTGTTTGATTATTAACAATTAAATTACTGCATGTTCTGTTAACATTAGTATTTATTTATAATTAGTAATGTCAAAGCAAAAATTCAATTTGGTATTCGCTGTACGTTGAAAGGTAAAAATGTATAGAGCATGTTGCCGAGTGCTATTTGAACTATATATCGTTCCCCTAAATTCGTCGATAACAATATCTAATACACCCCCATATTTTTCTGATTCTGATGAGATTTTCCTGTGTAAAGGAGATTGCTCGCGACAAGCTTTTATATCATGAAAAAAACTGTATAATGTAACAAAGAGATGGGTTTGATTTACTTCATAGTTTATTTTCTTCTATTTAGAGCATTTAAATAAAAGCTTTTTTAATTATTTTTTATATAATTTTATTTTTACTTTTTAGTCTTTTGATATGCTGTAATCCCCAGATATCGATTTTGAGACGAATCGGATCATAAACGGTAAAGTCGTCCTCCATCTTGCCCTAAATTTTTTACTAGAAATTTGTAATTCGCGACCCCTAAAACCCCCAGATATCGATTTTGATCGATTTGGATTTAAATGGCAAAAGTCGTCAGCCATATGGCGCCGCCATTTTGAATTTCTGAAATTTGACTAAAAATTCGTAATCCGCGACCTAGAAAACACCAAGATATCGATTTTGAGTTGAATCGGATCTTAAACGGTAAAGTCGTCCGCCATCTTGAAGTCACCATCCTGAACTAAATTTTTGACTAGAAATTCGTAATTGACGAACCCGAAAATCCCTAGATATCGATTTTGATCGATTTGGGCCATAAATGACAAAAGTCGTCCGCCATATTGGCGCCGCCATTTTGAATTTCTAAATTTTGATCAAGAATTCATAATTAGCGACCTCGAAAACACCAAGATATCGATTTTAAGTTGAATCGGATCTTAAACGGTAAATTCGTCCGCCATCTTGAAGTCACCATCCTGAGCTAAATTTTTGACTAGAAATTCGTAATCGACGAACCCGAAAATCCCCAGATATCGATTTGGACCATAAATGACAAAAGTCGTCCGCCATATTGGCGCCGCCATTTTGAATTTCTAAATTTTGATCAAGAATTCATAATTAGCGACCTCGAAAACCCCCATACATCGATTTTGAGTCGAATCGGAGCATAAACGGTAAAGTCGTCCGCCATCTTGACCATTGTGCATCGAGAGGTGAAAGCGTACGGACGTATACCGAGCCATCATAGTGCACAGCGAAGTGGAAGCCCCACAGACAGTGACGTCGACAGTGTAGAAGAGGAAAATTCACACGTCTTTTTCACCTTCTGACTGGGAATCATACCGACAGCACCTGCAGCAGTACATTGCACAAATTCCCAGGCTAGAAACGTGGAGGACGTTGAGAGGGCCATCATCATCCTAGAGGAGCAGATCCTGGAAGCAATAAAGGCCAGCACGACGGAAATAGAAGTAAGAAGACACCCAGCACCGATGGCGAACCTCCCGGAGGTCACCAGACAGATGATAAGGGACAGAAGAAGCGCCAAGAGACGGGCTCAGAGGACGAGGCTCCCCGCCGACAGAAGGGAGTACAACGTCCTCAGCCGAAGAGTGAAAACCGCCCTCCAAGAACACCGCCAGGAGGGGTGGCAACGCCACTTTGAGTCACTGGATCCACAGGACAGAAGCATGTGGAATAACCAACGTGCCCTGCGAAACCGAAGGAAGCCTATGCCCCCGATTCACGGAGAGCGAGGGATCGTCTACATTAACCAGGAAAAAGCCGAGGCGTTTGCCGACAGCTTAGAACTGCAGTGCAGAGAGAACGAGCTCGATGACGAGGACTGGGTGGACGACGTCGAGCGCAGAGTACGAAGGATCCGCCGCCTGCCAGATGACGACCACATCCGCCCGACTACCCCCGAGGAAGTCAAGGAAATCCTGAGGAGCCTAAAGCCGAGAAAAGCTCCGGGATGTGACAAGATAGGAAACATCGCTCTCAAAAAGCTGCCCAGGAAAGGAGTAGCGGCGCTAGTCAACATCGTCAACGCGATGTTAAGGTTACGGCACTTTCCAGCCAGGTGGAAAAAGGCCGACGTCATTATGATCCCTAAACCAGGGAAAGAACTAATTTTCCCGTCTTCATACAGGCCCATCAGCCTCCTCCCAGCCATGAGCAAGGTTGCAGAACGGGTCATCTTGAAGAGGCTAACAGAAAAGACAGAAGAGCTGAACATCATCCCGGATGAACAGTTTGCGTACCGAACAGGACATTCCACCGAACTCCAAGTACTTCGCCTCACCGAGGAGATCACCAAGGGGTTCAACCAGCGTCAAGTCATCGCGGCGCTGTTCCTAGACGTCGCAAAAGCGTTCGACAGGGTCTGGCACGACGGCCTCTTAGCTAAAATGATGAGTATGGGTTACCCCATCGAACTCGTCAAACTAGTGAGATCCTACCTGCATCGCAGACAGCTAAGGGTGAAAATCTCGGATCAACTCTCCACTTACAGGACCGTGGAGGCGGGAGTCCCGCAAGGCTCGGTGCAGTCACCGCACCTGTTCGCCATCTACACTTCGGACCTCCCCCGGACCGACCACACAGCCCTAGCCCTGTATGCAGACGACACCGCGCTGATTGCCAGATCCTGGAAAGCCAGGAACGCGACCAGAAAACTCCAGGAAACGGCCACACTCCTGGAAGAATGGTGTACGAAGTGGAAAGTCGCAGTCAACGCCGACAAGAGCCAAGCCATTCTCTTCAGGCGAGTGCGGAAAGAAATTCCCACAGGACACGTCTCCATGAACGGCGAGAACATTCAATGGCACGACACCGTCAAATACCTTGGTGTGGTCATGGACAGAAGCCTAACGTGGAGACAGAACACGGATGCTGTCACAGCCAAGGCCCGACGTACGAGAGCCCTCATCTACCCGATGACGGGAAACGGGAGCCGTCTCAACTCGAGGAATAAGCTCACGCTTATCAAGACCTCATCAGGCCGCAGCTGGCGTACGCCTCGGTAGCGTGGGGCTACCAGGCAAAGTCCTACATGAAGAGAATCCAGGCAGTGGAGAACATCGCCCTCAGGACGGTAATTGACGCCCCATGGTACGTGAGAACCGCAGATATCGTCAGAGACCTGGAGTACACCACGGTCACTGAAGTCATCCGGGAACGAGCGAAGAAGCTGTACGCCCAAGCCGAGGAGCATGGGAACCCGCTGATCAGACAGGCCACTGATTATGACCCTGCCGACGCCCCGAGACATAAGCGGCCGGGGGTACAGCTACTGGACAACGGGTGAGTATAACCTATATTTCCCGGTAGAAGTACGCGGGCCCACCTATCACGAAGGCCGGTCCAGGTCTACAGAGATAATCTAGGTGCAAAGAGTAATATCCTACTCGGCCCTAGTTATCGAGACCGACATCCAGCCAATGGATATTGGCGCGCCATCTTGAAGCCGCCATCTTTTTTTTTCTTATATGAAAATATTAAAGTGTATTGTCACCGGACTTATACACAATATGTGCAAAATTTCAAAGCTAATTAGAACTAATCGAAATTTTGATTGCAAGATTTGACCTAAACAAACTAACTAACAAACATTGTAAGTTTAATAAAAGCTTTTAATAAAAAAGTGCATCTCTTGTCGCCAACTTTCGATACTCTAGCTCGAATTATTGGATATTAGGCTGGCTACCGAAATTTATATTGCCCGATAAATGAATGACCAATGCTTGTTCAGTTTATTGGCTTATTACGTTTGAATAAATAAATTCAAAAATAATCCTTTAAAAAATATTCATTGTATGTCCTTCACATAAGACGGCAAATACAACGAATTATAATTTTATAATTGTCTCGGTTATCTATAACATTTTTAAATTAATAAATGAATAAACATTAAAATATATGTTGGTATTTAACGATTTTTTTATTTCATACATCACTAATGATGCGAAAAATTTCGCAAATTTAAATAAAGAGTAATTTTTCCAGTGTAAAAAAGCGTTGTAGCCAATATTTGATAATTTCGCATTACTCAAAATATTTATCAATTTTCGGTCTATAAATATTTTCTTCAATTTAAGTTATAGTTCAAGTAATAAAATTCCGACACATAAAAAACGCAACAAAAACTTTATGACCTCATTAAAATACCGGTACCCTCTGTACTGCTGTTCACAAATTGACTCGCTTTCCTTTATAGGTATTTAATGTACACCGGTTCGTTTGATGACATGCATACCGCAATGGCCCGCGGTTATGATAATTATGTCGTAAAGTTTTTGTTGCGTTTTTTGAGTGTAGGGAAGTCCTTACTTGGACTATAGTATGAATTCGATTTATAAAATTTCTATATATTCCTCGTGAAAAAAGGGAGTTCGAAAAAACGTATACAACTTTTCAAAGATTGAAATTATTTGATAACAGAATGCCAGGTTGATTGTTGCGAAACGTATTAATTTTCTTAATACTATTATTTTTTTTAGTTCATTATCATTGTATTAGGCATATACCTAAAATACCAATGCAATGTCTTAATAAAAAGAAAAGTAATCATATCAATCTCAAACTTACTTAAAATCGACTTCTCATTGCTCTCTTGTTCCTGCTTTTCTTGTTCAGATTTGATTTTGCTTGGACTACTTGGCGGACTAAGCGATGACAGGCTTCCGGAAGCTGCCGACAAGTTTTCCCTACTTGCGTCTTTATCTTCTAAAGGAGATTTAGCAATGATATTTTGACACAATGGTTGTAGTCCATCAAAATTATTTTTTTCTAATACAGAACTAGTTTCTTTAAATAGGCATTTAGGGCTAAATTCCTTTGTCGACACCTCTTTCTCTTCAACGTTTTCTTTTGATAAAACCCTAGGAAAATCCCTAACATCGTTATTTGGAGATGTCAGAATTAAACTGGCTCTTTTACTCCTAACGGGGACTTCCCTGGTTGGTGATACCTTCGTAGGGCTGGTAACTGGACTTTTATCTAATTTATAAGGACTTGTATAAGTAGTCGGGATAACTGACACGGATACGGGCCTTTCTTTTCTTACAATATTAGGCCTTCTTGACGCCTCAGTTCTAATTGGTGGGGGAGGTGGAGATGTGGGTGGGCTTTTCAGTCTGGTGCTAAATGAAGCACTGCGGGTAGCTGCTGCAGTCGGTTTAATATCACTCAAAATTTCTTTATTGCCGTTATTAACTGCTAACTTAACTTCGCTTTTATTAGGATCGCTATTATACCTGCTACTACGTGTTTTCGAAAAATGTGAAGTCCAATTCCGTTGCCGTTCGATAAGTTCTTTACTGTTGAATTTTCTTTCTGGTTTTTCAGGTTTCTCGGGTTTTTTCATTAATGTGGGTTTAGTTCGTTCGTCGCCTCGAAAATCCGTACCGTTAGGTTTCACAGTAATTTCACTTTTACACTCGGAACTGTTAACGTTAAAACCGTTAGTTTTAGTTATGTTATCATTAAGAACTGGCACACTGTTACTATATTTATCTAAGTGTTTGCTTTCCGAAGGCGATGGTGATCTGGAGCCATGATGCGACTTCGTATCACGCGTCTCGCTATTGGCAGAACTGCTCCTAGACCTGGAATCCAAAATGCTGGAAGCACTTTTAGTCGACTGTAAAGGTATTATTCTATCTCGAGTGGATTTGTTCTCCTCCCCAAGTTTTTCAAACATCGCCCTAGCATTATTAAATCTGGTTACATGTGATTCGGTCCTCATGACAGTTACAGTGGGGCTATCTGTATCGATTTTTTCGGAAGAGTTATGATTAAGCTTCTGTTTATTTCGAAGCGGGGAGATAATGTCCTCTTTCTGGCCAGGTGTTCTTGCTTGGAAAATGTTCGCTATTTCAGAAACTTTAGATCCTCCAAAACGCGGCCCCTTCTTCTCTTCCATTGTATGCATTCGAATCCCAGTCTGGAAAAGAAAAAGAAATGTAAAAAATGACAATTATTTATTCTTGCATTTAAAATTTAAAAACCAATAGTCGTAAGCTGGAGTCTAGACGCGGTTATAAGTGTAAAATCTAGTAATTATTAGGAGTACAATAAAATTAAAAATAATTATGACTAGTGTTTACACAAGGGTTTCCGTTTTTCTAATAGAAGTAGATAACTGACAACTATCTGATGGAGTAACAATTAATGATTTTCTAAATGATTTCCTATGTAATCCTTTTCTCTGACATAATTACAGCAGGGAACGGAAATTTCAAAAATTAGATATCTTGTGGTTTAAACACACACGCCACTTTCAAGAGATAAAATGATGCTCTAAAAATAACCAGGAGAATGTTTCTGAACATAAATCATGCAAATATTTCTATAAAATCTATAATATTAGTTATCAGAGAAGCACTACAGCAGTTCATAAAGAAAGCAATTCATCAACTACTACTACTTTATTATCAGCGACTTTGATAGGGTTTTGTAAACAAATGTTATTTTCGTAGATAATAATATAATAATAATAACTTTATTAGATGCAATAAGATAATATACATGAGTATTTACACTCAAACAATTTAAACTATATTTAAAAAACATAATAAAGTTAAAGAGTATCCACATGGAAAATCCGCGGGAGGATATCTAGTGAGCCTTAGTCTAAATGTTATTTTAATAATATACAGGGTGTCTCACCGGGAACTGAATCGATCGATATAGAGAGAAAAGTACGCATCAGAAAATTTTGAAAATTTAGATAATTACTAATGTCGGTGTAGCCAATCCAACTAAAATAATTACAAGCAGCTGGCACTTCCGCTTATACCGGAAGTCGATACCAACTTGCTTATTTCAAATGGAACACCCTATATATTTTAAGGTTTTCGAAAAGAGCATAAAATTCTGAGTCGAAAATATGTAGCATGTCCTATACCTAAACCTAGCCGTTCCAGAGATATTTGACATTTTATAGAAAATTTGACAGGTGCAACGGTTTGCAAGAACCGAACCGAACTTTCTTCGTGTAAAAGATCCTCATTTGCTTCTTGTCACATAAAAAGAACACAAGGAGAACTACGTTCTACAACTGAAATAAATTCAATAATATCATACCAAGTGTTCCGTTTTTCGCGTTACATTTTGTCAACTTCAAACCGCGAAAACTTGTTTAGGTCAAATGGAACACCCTGTATTTCTTTACGTCAAGTTGTGTAAAATTGAATTCCCTTTTTTCTGATATTAGCACTGTGGGGGTTAAAGTTACAACTTTTTGAAATATTTGCGATTTTATTAGAAATTCATGAATTGTTGTATAGTGAATACGATTAGAATTGAAACCGTATAAAAACTAAAAGCCGGTAAAAACAGCCGGCATCTCTTTATTGTTTTTCTTATGACAAGCATTTCTGTTTACCTCCGCAACAGATGCCGACTGTTTTTGCTGGCTTTTAGTTTTTATACGGTTTCAATTCTGGTCGTATTCACTATAATCATTTCATCAAAATAGCCATGATTAGAAACAATCAGTCATTATCTTATGTCAAAAAATGCCAGCACGTTTAAATTATACCAACGAAAACTTTTTAAATTTGTTTATTATTTATGGAGAATGTGATAAAGTAATATCAAGAACTTGGCAGCACATTTGCTACTCGATATCCACAAAAACGCAAAATAACACTAACACTGTAACATACGTATTAATCGAATTGAAGATATGGCGTGAACTAAAATAGCAGATAATTGCTCAAAATTCCGCTCTCGAACCTCGACACATTTTTCGCTCCTTCGGATTAGTTCCTCATGGGTAGCTCTTTTAATTGAATTCTATTTCTTACTCTGCATACAATTTTCAATGGTTGTTAATGGGCTCTCATAAACTTAATTTTTAATAGTTCCCCAAATGAAATAATCCAGAACTGATAAATCGGGCGAGCGAGGAGGCCATAAGAAAGGTCCATTACTGTCAATCCATTGATCATAAAAAGTTTCTTGTAAATAATTATTAATTAAATATGCGTTATGTGGGGCAGCACCGTCGTGCTGATAAAAAATGTTTCTATGTTTGGCGAGAGGTAAATTTTCTAAATAATTATTATTCAAATTTTGTAAGATATTCAGATATCTTTCACTTAAAAAAAAACAAAAATTTACCTATACATATTAGCTGAAGAAAAAATTTAATTTATCGTTTAAATTTTCCTGATAAAATTGTAATGCCATCACTCTATCGTTTCTTATGCCACAGTTGAACATTGAACTGCCAACTTTCCTGAAAGTTGCGCTCTCTGAACATATGAGGATTTAAGTCACTCCAATAATGCGAATTGTGTCTATTAAAAAGTCCATTTTTAGTAAATTTTGCTTCATCTGTCCATATAATATTTCCCAAATAAAAATCGTGACCCTCAGACCTTATTAGAATAAACTCACAAAAATTCTGTCTTCTTAGGAAATCTGTTTCTTTTAATCCTTGAACCATATGGAATGAAAACGGGTGAAACTTATGTTTTAATAAGATTCTGTGAATTGAATCCTTGCATAGTTCCGATTCCAGAGCAGCTTGTCTTAATGACATCCTTGGAAATGCATGAAAATATCCCGGAATGACTATTTCAATGTTTTCGTCATCAACAATACGTTTTCTTCTTTGCATTTTTGCCTTGACAGAGCCATAATTTTTAAAATTTTCCAGTATGCGTTTTACAGTGTTTGGTGACGGTTTCCGTTTTTCGAGTAGCAAATGTGCTGCAAGTTCTATTACTTTATCACATTCTCCATAAATAATAAACAAATTTAAAAAGTCTTCGTGGGTGTAATTTAAACGTGCTGGCATTTTTTGACATAAGATAATGGCTGATTGTTTCTAATCATGGCTATTTTGATGAAATGATTACAACAATTCATGAATTTCTAATAAAATCGCAAATATTGTCACGCAGTACCCCTAGACAATTATTGGACCACCCGGTATATGATTTTACTCAGGAAACGATTTAGTTACAAAATTAATTTAATCCGATATCTTAAAGTAAACCAAGTTGCTTGTTACAATGTACCGTGGAAATCCAGCAAACTCAGCAGTGGTGCACACGGTCCGCTAGTTGCAGGAATGCTGATAGTGCAAGTACCGGGAAAGGAAATGGAAAAAAGTAAATGAGTTAGTTGTCGTTTGGGCTTTTAGAGAAGCAAACCTAGGTGGTGCGTGGGGCAATTCCCTCCCAGAGGCCATGCCTCAGGGTGGCTAGATGTAGTACAACGTAAGTAGGATATTTTATTATGTTCATTTCATTGTTTGATTTTATTCTATTACAATAAATGTTCAATCTGTTATGTTACCACTATGTTTTATTTGAGTGTTCACTTAGTAACGTAATTTACCCTCTCGACATGCCAAGCGAGTAAAGTGACTTTAGCCATGGCTATCGTCGGCACTTACCCTATACAGGGTGATGCTGGCGATATCCGTGGACGTCCTGCTACCCCCGTCGCGCAGTCGTGACATATGGTGTAGGTGCCGTATGTCAGCTCGTGACAATATTTCAAAAAGTTGTAACTTTAATCCCCACAATGCTAATATCAGAAAAAAGGGAATTCAATTTTACACAACTTGACGTAAAAAAATACAGGGTGTTCCATTTGACCTAAACAAGTTTTCGCGATTTGAAGTTGACAAAATGTAACGCGAAAAACGGAACATTTGGTATGATATTATTGAATTTATTTCAATTGTAGAACGTACTTCTCTTTGTGTTCTTTTTACATGACAAGAAGCAAATGAAGATCTTTTACACGAAGAAAGTTATACCTGTCAAATTTTCTATAAAATGTCAAATATCTCTGAAACGGCTAGGTTTAGGTATAGGATATGCTACATATTTTCGACTCAGAATTTTATGCTCTTTTCGAAAACCCTAAAATATATAGGGTGTTCCACTTGAAATAAGCAAGTTGGTATCGATTTCCGGTATAAGCGGAAGTGCCAGCTGCTTGTAATTGGATTGGCCACACCGACATTAGTAATTATCTAAATTTTCAAAATTTTCTGATGCGTACTTTTCTCTATATCGATCGATTCAGTTCCCGGTGAGACACCCTGTATATAATAATATAATTTACTGAATATAAAAGAAATGATATACATACTTAATAAAACAAAAAAATATAAAGGAAGAAAAAGTAAAACTAGAAAATACTATGTCAAGATCAAGAAACTATTTATATAATATTAAGCGTTTCGAAAGAAGACTGAGAATACCATTGTGAGTGTCAAATGATATGCTCCATAGAACGAGACAAGTAACACTAGGTAAGTCAAATTGGTCGATTTGGTAAGTACGTCATTGTAAGTAGTATAAAGTCAGCTAAAATATTTTATATGCATAGTTATTTTTACGATCTACAATCAAATGTATTCGATTCGTTTCTTATTAAGTATCCAATATTGAATTCTTTTTCTATACAATTTCAACGATTTGTTATCTTTATATCATTAGGAAGAGAGTTGTAAATTACACTACCTGAGGACCTGTGACTTCTTTGACCAACTGTCTTGTCAATTTTTTGAATCTTCACCGACTCCATTTTGTATCTCGTGTTATGAGGATGGTCAATTGATTCCAAACTTCTCTTGATTTTATAAGAACATAGCAGCATAGATTGACAAAACAATTATCTTAGATCAAAAACTTTATACTCTTCATACAGTTCCTCAGAAGAATACATCAGAGAATTTTGGCAAATAACTTTAAGTACTTACCCATTTTGCACCGTTTTAAAATTTTTTATGTAATAATTTGTAGCATTACCCCATGCTCTAATGCCATAATTTAAATGTGACTAAACCAACGCATAGTAGAGCATTTTTTAGTTTACTTAGATTTTTTAAGATAAGAATAATAATTTACTTGACAATGAATTTCACAAATTATCATAATTAAAGAGCTACATGATCTTTTCGGTGGCAAAAAGGTATCGAGCGCAACTCTGGCAGTCACTATTTTAAAAAATGGTACACAATTTTTGGGAGCGGCCATTTACGTCACTTTTTTAACCTCGAATATTTGAAGTTTCAGTAGATTGGCTATGGCTATTGACCGAGAAAAATGTCTGTTGAATGGCCTCTCATGTTTTAGGGTATGATAAATCTGGGTCGGACACTAATTCTTCTATAGCTCGGCGCGTCTGCTATCAGCCCTTGCCGGGTTTTAGGCGTTGTTTGTTGTTGATCGCACTTACTTTGCGAGTGACGCTGGATCTTACGATAGAGTTACGGGTTACGTGGATGGATGAATGAAACGAGGGTAGCTGTTTTTAACGAATATTTATTAAGTTACACGTGTGTTGCAAGATATGTGAATATTCCAGTGGGTGCGTGCCCCTAGACGCTTCAACAATGTTCAGCTTTTGGCGTCTTATATCATTTGTACAACCTTCTGTATTGGTAAATGGCACCTTTTAGGATTCACCAGTCTCAGATCTTCCTTCTAATACACATTTCAGTCACCTCTGGTGATACCACTGCATTACCGTTCATACTATAGATTAAGTTACTTTAATTTGTTTCTAATATTTCACTACATTTCAGAGATTAATATGAAAAAGGGAACATATTACACACGTACAGTTTGTCGGTATAAAAAAATCACCCAAAAAACAATCAATCACACCACTTAATAGGAGCGTGCCCCGTTTATCAGTTTAAATGATAGGCCGCGTGGACACAATCTTTTTTGGCGGTAGTTTTACGATTGTTTTATGACCCTATTAAAATACCACACATGTTACTGGAGTACAAAATTGTCTTCATCGAGTACAATATACAGCGAATCACGAAGAAATGGCATGATTACTGTTAATCAGGAAACATTAAGAAGGAACTAAAACCAACTCTGCCCCTCCTTTTCTATACTACTACTCTCAATACGTATTACCATATATTTTCAAATATTTACATTATAATAAAGAACTGTACTAGTTAATACGATATCTGTAACAAATACACTACCAAATTGGTGTGCCAACTGGCATCATTTCCCTAAAATCACACTACAGGTCATAGAAATTTCAATATAAGGTATACTGAAATGACAAATTTTACAAAAATTATTTTTAGTCAAACATTCTGACATACTGTACGTGGCAATATTAAAATTTTAAAATAATTTAATGCCATGAAGTTGGGCAAGTAGACAATTTTTTTTTTTAAATGCCTTGGAGTGAAAAAGTCATGAAGTTTCAATTATGTTTAAACGGTTAGATATTCCCACAAATGTTTGAGCTATTCTACTAGCTATGACGTAATAGCGTAATCAGCGGAGAAACGAACGCAAGTGGAAGGGCGGAGCCAACAAAGTTGTGCAAAATGTATGTGCGGCGCTGTCAGCGTTATATTGAATGCGTACGCATGTTACACTATTACGTCACGAGATAACAGTCAAACTGCCTTATTTTTAATTCACTCTAATCTTAAGCATATTCATTTTACAATAAAACCAATAATAGTCGGTAAAATTACCTTGAAATTATATTTATAACATATTGAAGAGTCATACTATAATGCTATGTGATACAGTCGCAAACTCCTCTGTAAATATAAGGACTTTATAGAGGAGTTTGCGACTGAAATATTATGTTTTAATACACTGTCCTCTAGAAGAACTTTTGAACTGATTTTCTAAAAAACCAAAAAAAAAAACATATTTAGCTTTTTGTTTCATTTCTTCTTACTTATGCAAACATTTGTTTACATTTTATAAAATTGTCGCAATTACTAGTCGATTCAGCGGGATATAGGGCCGATTTTCGTTTTTCTTATAGCTATCTGACAATCGTCATGTCACCATGCTTTTTGATTTTATCGCAACAGGTCCGTGTGTATGTATGCATGTATATTGGTTTGTTCTACGCTATAACTTAAACCGATGCGATGGGTCCAGTGCCGGATTAATACATAAGGTGGCCTGGGGCTAATAAGAACACGGGGCCCACACACCCGCATTGTTAGTACTAAACATCATTATTTTGGAAGTAATTTGGACCTTTATTTAAATACTCTTGTATTATATTATCGGTAATTTATGCGGGCCATAGAGTAAGATATTGTTGAATTTGCGCTTGAGAATGAGATACATTTTGTTTTTGTATATTAGGCAATGCGTTATTCGGGATTGGATATTTTCGGCTTCATTGCAGATATTGATATATTTTCAATATGGATACCACGAATTGTGCTATATTTGACAGACCGATGCCGCTTGATTGGCTTGATGTTGAACATATTGGTTTTTCTTTATTTTCAAATAAATCGGAATTAAAAACTAATAATAAATAATAAATAAATAAACACCACAGAAATTAGACAACCCCCAATTCCAGAAGCCAGGGCTTGTGCGGAAGGGGGTTACACATTGAAAAAACGCGGACATACAACCATTTCCACCGACAGTGCCGGAGCCAGGATTCGAACCCGGTGGTGCGATGTCCGTGTGACTAATCGCGATTGCCACCTCGCGCAAGCAAGCAAATAGACTTTATTCAAATTAATACATAATATTGCCGCCCCGGAGACTATCTTGCGACCGACCGTGTTCGCGGTGGCGGGTTGCATGGCCGGGCGGGGCGGCTCCGGTTCGGCTAAAAGAAAATGGGGAGAGAAGTCCTGACTCCTTTCGCTAAAAACAAATTACAAAGGACAATATAATTAAAAAACATTTTAAAAATAAAATTTAACAAAGCTTAACAATTAAACACAAACTCGAAGCTGTCGCACTGCACTGAACTAATTTTGGAGCCGACACAGGTACCCAAATCTAAAACGGGGAACCTTCATCGAAATGAGGTACTGCAGGGCTGCGCAAGGCTGCGTAAACTGTGGTTTAACGAAATTTAGAGTTTTTTTTTTAGAAATTTTATAGTGAAGCTAATTTTGAGTGAAAAAATGCACAAAAAGAGAACCATAACAAGAACAGAGACAAACAACGCACAAAAAGAGATCAAGAACACGAAACAAAACGGACAAACTGAAAGGAAGAGAGGGACAGGAAAGATTTAAAGATACGAAAGGTATGAAATGTCAGTAAAGGTGGATAGGGTAAGTGGAAGTTATAGTAGGTGAAGGTTTGGCTATAGTGGTTGCCGGAAGATTGGTAACGTCTGGTATGGTAGGGTGTGTTTGATCCGAAATGGAGCATTATGCTGTCTAATTTGTGTAATGTTTGCGGTAAGCGGAAAAAATCAATAACTTTAGGTAATTTTTATATATTTTGTGTCTGTAATTCACGAGAAAAAGCTTCAGCCGTTTTACTTTTGAAAGGTATCTGATTTTTTATAAAAAGAAATTAAAATAATGATTAAAGAATTGGGTTCAGTGGAAAATTAGTGTTCTTTTCTTAGAACTCATTGAACCTGTCCCTTATAAATAAATCCTACTTAATTTTAAAAACAAATTATATTATACGGGGTGTTTGGCAGATGGTTTGCCAAACGGTAAAGGTGGACAGGTGGGGCAATTTGGAACATATTTAACCTCAATGACCATTATACAAAGTCGCACAGCTATCAAGATATCATCTTTCTTTGTTATTTTCGAAAATTTCCCAAAATTCAGTCTTCCCGCTTTTATAACTCATTTTTTATGGTTCTAACAACTAAAAATATTTTTTGATTTTTAACGTATGTATGTTCCAATAAAATAGATAACTAACGCTGATAAATAAGAAAAAAAAGTCCTATTAAATTTTCCCCAATGTAGCTCAGAATTCCTTATAAATAACTATCACTGATTTCTGATGCAATGGAAAGTTGAATTTTAAAACAATGTCTGCCCATTGTCGAAACTCTGTTAGCTAACAATTTTTTTTCTTCTTTATCAGCGTTAATTATCGATTTCATTGGAACAGAGATACGTTAAAGATACAGATATAAAATATTTATAGTTGCTAAAACCAAAATATGAGTTATAACTGAAAGGTAGAATTTTGGTAAATTTTCAAATATAAAAAAAAATATGATAATACCTCGAAAACCGTGCGACTTTGTATACAAATCATTGGAGCTAAATATGTTCCAAATGGCCCCACCTATCCATCCTTTCTGTTATTCTTTACAGTAAACTATAACTACAGCAAACATAATTTAATAAAATTTATAAAACAAACACCTATTGCGTTTAGCAGAATCATTCAGATATTTTCTGTTGTGATTTGACATTTTCTAACTTTTGTTAAATAAACAATACAACAATAATAATAACTATTATCTTCGATTATATTATACTATAACTATTCAAATTTTTACTCATTTACTGTTATTAGTAACTGAACTGCAACTGTATAGTTCATACTGACGGGATTTTACCCACCGCCCCGCAATCCGCAGTGCCGGAATGCCGTGTTAAATAAGTAAATATAATTTTACAACAGTTCAAAGTACCAGATGTAATAGCACATAAATGACGGTTGACGAACCCCAAATCTTACAATTTAGTATCCTCTGCTTACCTACTATTGACAATAAGGGTTTAAAGAGCCGAAACACGTGTAAAATTGTAACCTCAACTCTTACTAATATTTGTAATTAATCCAGAGATTACAAAATGCACAGCAGTCAATATTTTCGGGAGCGGGTCGTGGACAAGGATTTTTACAACTTCAAATATTTGCTTATCTAATCAATAGTATTCTGCGTATAGATGTTATTTAACGCGTTTTTAAATATATAGCAAGTTTGGCCTGGGCGCCAGCCGAATGAATCGACAGAGGTGAGGGGATTCAAGACACACAAAACATTAATCAAGAAAACAGGAGATAAAGTAAATAAATATAATAAACAGTAAAAAATACAACTAAGTAATTTTAAAGTATAAACAACATTAACCAACAAACCAACACTGATGTAAAATACGCATTACATAACAGACATGACTTTAACATTAAATTATCATAGGCTATGCTTGTGAATATGAAGAAGAAACGTGGATTAGATTTGATGCGTAGATTTAACCAATAATATATTGAGCTCTTTTAGAAATCTAGTTGTAAATATAAATGATGCACAAATGCAGAGGACAGTGTTCTGTGCTATAAAGCCTACTTTACGTGAATAAACAACAGTAATTAAATTATTTCAAAATTGTGAAATTATAATTGGCAATATTTCTAATAGAATTCACACTCTGTATGGTAGATAGATACTTTATATACCCAAGTAACAGCTGTTATTCGGTTAACATAATATTATAAATAAGTATGCGTTTAGATGGTTAAACACTCATTATAAATAACAAAATTCACCAGTACAGAATCTTATTTTTGCAGCACTATAAATGTTCATTCAGGTCCTCTTGTGCTTAACAGCTCAATGACAAAATCGATATAAAAAATGTACTCACAGCTTCAAGATTATGTAATTCAAAAGGCTCACCAATTCCTGTGGTTCGAAACCATATACGGATACTATGTGATGAAAATCTAGTTCCAGGAATACCTCATTGATTATGAAATTACCACCGCATCCAGACATGCACGAAAGGTGGTTTTTCAATTGTTATGCAATTTTAACGTACCAAAATCTGCATCAACTCCTCTACTTCAATATTCCACGCTTATATAAACAAATACAGTGTCCAGCTAGCTGAGTTTAACTCGTGAAAAAGATAATAAGTTGTTCAAGAAGCCTAGAAAAATTTTTACGTGTAAAATTTCTAGTAAATATAAAATGCTATATATAACATAGGGATTCTGAAAATATTATTAATCTGAAACTCACCCTAGGTCTTATGAGGCTTCTTATTATATCAATTGCAAATTAGGGAAATATGTAACAGAGTGTTAATTAGCAATGTCGCTTACTCTTATCATTCCCGATGACCGTCTGCCTGTCGGAATTTTTTAAAAAAAACTCTCTATCGCTCGTTTAAACTTTTTGTACTACTGTTTTATATATTTCCTAGTTTGTTATTATTTACTATGATATAGATTATGCCAAAACATGTCTTCATGCAAACTAACAATAAAGCCATTATTAACATTAACATGGCATCTCATTAAATAGTTATAATAATTAATAATTAAGAAAATAAATTAATTTAAATCAGTTGAATATACAACCAGACATACTTTAACGTAAATTCTCACTATACAGAGGGTTGCATATAAGTGATGACCGAAAGAAATATAAAATTATTTGATGTTATTGTATACAGGGTTTTTCAACCGTTACACACCCCCTGTTGCTAAACAAAAAAATTTTTGCGTAGCAAATAATTTTTTTTTTTTTTTTTTACATACTAAACCTATTACCAATTCTTAATCATATTTTAAGTACTAATATTAGTTTGCAACGATTAAATATCCTATCCAATAATTATTAAACCTATCCTTAAATGTAAAATGCTTAAGTAGATAAAGTAACTATAAACTAAGTACCTAATTAAATTAAATGGGACTAAACTAAATGAAATCAATCCGCGGATCATTATTATTTAAAAAAATATCATCATCGGTATTTGCAAAGTACAATTTGCTAAGGTCTAAATCAGGCTTAGTGTTTCAACATTGAGTACTCATATGTAGACAAAATTAGGTAAAAGTAAAATAAAACAAAACGAAATCCTCATTCAGCAATATCCGTTCACATTCACACAACTTTCACATCAGGATTCTTCGTCGTCATTAAATGGTTTTAGGTCTTTCACGTGCCATCTTCCTAAATCTTTGCCACTTGCATCATCTACCAACTCGTATACTAAATTAGATATTACTTTCTTTACTCTACAAAGGGTATTTTTAGGTGCAAGTTTTGCAGCAAAATTGTGAACTGCGCTTGATAGAGCATAATTTTTTTTCCACACACGATCTCCTATCGCATATTGGTCTGATGGCCGTTTTCTTAAATTGTAAGTATGAGAATTTTTCTCATAAGCTTTCTTTAATTTAGCGTGAACATCTTTATACAACAACGGTAATTTGCTAAGCTGATCAGCGTACTGTTCACGGTTAAACGGGTTTAGGTTGAAATCTCCTACAGTATTTAATTTCCCGTAGTATGTTCCATCAATAGGGACATATCTTCCGAAATTCAGATAAACTGGACTGAAGCCTGTAGCCTCATGCACCGCGGTTCTCAGGGCATAAGAAATTTTAGGAATTTCTATATCCCAATTTTTATGATTGTCTTCCTCTATATAGGATCGTACCGCGCTTCCAATCACACGATTGACTCGCTCAACTTGGTTTACTTGCGCATGATATTTAGCGTTATACCAAATTTTTACTCCATACTTGTTACATAGTGATTTAAACTCTTTAGAGGTAAATTGTGTCGCATTATCACACGTTAAAACTTGTGGACTACCAAACATCAAAAATACGTCATTCTCTAAGAATTTTAATATATTCTTTGAATTTGCTTGACGTAAGGGATGTAACAAAACAAATTTTGAGAAATAATCGGACACGGCCAGTAAATAACTAAAACCCCTGGTAGACCTTGGAAGTGGTCCCCAGATATCAACAGATATGGCTTGCCATGGGTAAGAAACCTGTTTTTGCTTTCCCATAAATCCTGGTCTAGACAAATTACTACTTTTTTGTGCAGCACAAACTCTACAATGTTTTACATAATTTTTTATGTATGTTCGCATTTTGGGCCAATAATACAATTCCTTGACACGAGACAATGTTTTGAAAATACCTAAATGAGCTGATGTAGGATCATCATGACACGCTTCGAGTACATCCTTCCGATAACTTTTTGGAACCACAATTTTCCATTCCGGTACATTTAAATTTACATGACTATCGAGAGTAATATGCTTGTATAATAAATCATCTTTTACCATCCAGTCTGGGTATTTATCAGGCGAATCTAGAGTGTTTCTTACCATCTTACTATACCAGCTATCTTTGACACATTCTTCTGAATTTAAAGATATAACAGACACTTCCATCACTGGTGCTCTAGACAACGCGTCTGGTACGACATTTAGAGAACCTTTTCGATGCTCGATGACCATATCATATTGTTGTAATTTAACTGCCCAACGAGCAAGTCTACCTAACGGATCTTTTAGACGATTAAGCCAGCATAGACTATAATGGTCCGTTATTACCTTAAACTTAACGCCTTCTATGTAACATCTAAACTTTTCTACGCCGAAGAGTAAGGCTAATAGTTCTTTTTCGGTGGAAGTATACTTTCGTTCTGCTTGACTCAATGTGCGACTTGCGAAAGCAATCACCACTTCCTCATTTTGGTCATTAATTTGTGTTAGAACACATCCGACGCCCACATCTGACGCATCACACTGTAGAGTGAATTGCTTCGTGAAATCAGGACTTGCAAGTATAGAAGCTGATACTAAAGCTTCTTTGATTTTTCGAAATGATTGTTCTGCTTCTTCTCCCCAATATATCCTTTGTGATTTTCGCTTTCCTTTTATTAAAGCTGTCATTGGAGCAGTCAAATCGGAAAAATGTGAAATAAATCTTCTGTACCAACCAACCATACCTATAAACCTTTTCACTTCCGTTGTAGTATGTGGACGAGGGTAAGCCAACATGGCGGACACTTTATCCGGATCTGTTCTTAGACCTTCACCATCTAAAATAAAACCAAGATATCTCAATGATGGCAAACAAAAGTCACACTTTTCTAAGTTAATAGTCAAATGAGCTCCCTTCAACCGGTTAAAAACTTCTAACAGTACTTCAATGTGTTTCTCAAATGTAGATGTGGCAATAATTATATCATCTAGATATACGAAAACGAATGGTTCCAATGAATAACCGAATACCCGGTCCATTAATCTTTGTTGCGTTTGAGCAGCATTGCTCAAACCGAATGGCATCACAACAAATTCGAAAAGTCCTCTGGATGGTATGACAAAGGCGGTTTTCTCACACGAGCCTTCTTCTAATGGTATCTGCCAAAAAGCAGCTTTCAAATCGATACTAGAGAGATACCGTGCTCCAGTAAGCTTACTTAAGATATGGTTAACGTGTGGCAGTGGATATGCATCTTTCTTTGTTAGACTGTTCAATTTTCTTCCGTCAAAGCAAAGTCTTTTCTCACCATTAGGCTTGTTTACCAACAGTACTGGAGATGCCCAAGGACTGCAAGAAGGTCTTACTACTCCTAACTCCAACATCCTATCAAGCTCCTGGTTCAAATATTCCAACATATATGGAGACATATTATGATGTCGCTGTTTGAAAGGTTCTGCGTCTCCCGTATCTATTTTATGCACTGTCGCGTTCGTACGGCCCAATTTTGTACCAGCCATCCAGGATAATTCCTTAAATTTATTTCTAACGGATTCCAGCTCAATTGCCTGTTGTTCAGTCAAGTCTGACCTGGACTGCACAGTTTTGACATTATTGAGTTCGGCAATACCTACATGTTTGTGTGAATCATATAATGTTCCACGATCTTCTCCCACGAAGTACGCATCTTGTTCATAATCTATTTTCATTCCAAATAATTTGCAAAAGTCGCTTCCTAGAATTATATGATGTGACAAGGACGGAACTATTAGAATTTCAACAAGTTTCAGCTTGTCTCCAATTTCTATTGGTAAATAAACATATCCAATAACTTTCTGAGGAACACCATCAGCAGTTTTAATACTACTTTCCCGGCCCTCTCCAAGTTTAGAGATTTTTAAATCAAAATTATCTATCATCCTTAAACCTTCTCTTCCAAATACGGAATTGTTAGCGCCTGTATCCAATAACGCTATTAGATCTTTTCCCAAGACTTTAACAGATACATATGGCCGATTATCGTGCTTTTTGTGCACAAGCAACATATTTAATTCTGTTTTCATCTCATTATTAGCGCTAGTACCAGCACTTTCACTAAACCTGTCACTATCACGTGGCCTTGCAACACGGTTACTTAAATAGAACGATGCAACGAACCATTTCCAATCGTTCCATTCTTTATGGGTTGTCTTGCCAAATACCAAATGCCTTCTCGTCTCAGAGGTGTTGACTTTTGACTTATTTAATTTCATGTCATGTGCAGAGAATTTATTGGGTGCTAAAAAAATTTCCTTGCCATTTTGGTTCAAACTATGTGTCTCACTATTATATAGGCGTCTTTTGTGGTAGACCGTTTCATCATTCTTCGTATTAAAGAAACGCTGTCGGCCTACATAGCGTCCCTTCTTCTGACGTTTTTTGAACATGTGCAGTTCGGACGAATAACTCCTTCTTTGCCACAACCAAAACATTTTATTCCTTTTTTGTTTCGGTGTTCATCAGGTTTCTTTTGCGTGCAATTCTTCTTTACATGGCCAAGTTGTTTACATTTGTAACAACGCAATTCTAAAACTTCCTTTACTTCACTGCGATTAGACGAATGTTTGCTATCATACTTTTTGAAATTTCTCTTGCTGGTGGATGGAGTAGGTAAATACGTCAAATCTGTTTCCAGGGTAGAGTTGCTTCTTGACGCATTAAAACTTCGAGATTCTGACTTGATAATACCAGCTGCTTCTAAAGAACAACATGCTTCCACAATCTCATCAATAGAAACAATTTTTCTAAGTGCCAAGTGAACATGATACTCTTCTAACAAGTTCTTCTTAATTATCTTTAGCTTTTCTGTGTTTGTAGCTTTCGTAACCAATCGCTCAAATAGATTCTCCATTGCCGAAATGTAAATAATTACACGTTCATCAGGCTTTTGTTTACGATTTCGGATCGTCTCCCACAGATCATCGTCCGAATCTTCAGAAAGAAAATCCTTTCGTAATGCAGTAACCACATCATCCCATGATTCTACTTTCTTCCGTATACGTCTGTACCATACTTTCGCTGGCCCATCAAACATTTCAACAGCTGATCGGAAAAGTTCGTCTTCAGAAACGTTGCGTGAATAACATAGTTCCTCAAGTTCTTCTAAAAATGAATTAACTGACTGTTTTGTCGTATCCCCATCAAACGTAAGTCCCAACTTGTAAACTGGAAAACACTTGCTAGTTGTGGCTGTTCCAGGAGGTGCAGTGAGATTTAGACGACTAGCTTCTCCTTGCTTGTGTTTCTCCATCACTTCCTCAAGGTCATCTTCTAGTGTACTGATGATAATCAAGTTGTCACCACGATATCCGCTAATTTCATCGTTGATATTTTCTGGAATTCGTTGAAGTCTACCTGTGATATGATTTAGTCTGCTACGAATCCTCTTGTAAACGTCTTCATTAATTCCATCAAAGTCATTTACTAAACTCGTCACTGATTCAATACTATCACCAAGTTCCTTTTTTTCCAATTCAAGTGTAAAGCTTGGAGTCTGATATACATGTACACCTGGTCTCGCCATATCTTTTTGTAACTCTCTACGCAAAAATCTCCGTTTCTGAGGCATGTCTGCATTACTAGTAGTTACGCCGCGAATCTTTAATTCGTAATTTACTTCATGTGATCGAAGGTGATTTGGATCCATTTGGTAAATCGACGCCATTTTAAGAACACGTTGAAAATAAAATTAATTTCGCGTTAAACACTAATAAATTGTAAATAAACACACTAATATGTCTATGTAAAGCAAGTAAAAAAACAATTGAAAAAGAATTACATGAGCACACCCTGTACACAATACGAATGTAATAAAAATATGTAGTTTCTTTTTATTAGACACCCGGTATAATTGAAATTAAATTAGTCGCACAAAATTCGTAAACAAACATCAATAATTACAAATTATTTAGTGAACACCCTGTATAAATATATAGAAAAATATTATTTATTTGTACCCAGTATCACTTACTAAATTTTATACACATGCCGAGAAATTATATGGACAGATGTTTATTATGCACACCCTGTATATAAGCAAGTACACAAAGGACATAAATAAATTATCAATCAATCTTGTATGTTCACGAGATGCTACACTCTGTATAGTTCGACACCGTTATGTATGTACCCTAGATATAAGTATTTTCGTATTCAGAATTAGTCATTAAAATACTTAAATTTGTACACCCTGTATAAATATCTGAAATTCTATGTAATATAATGCACCTTGTATGCACATTGACATAATTTTACCAACCATTCAGCAACAATTAATACATACGCTCTGTTAATTATCTACACACTGTATATACCTAAGCGCTTGTATGTATACACACCCTGTACAACTGATTACCTTTTTCTAATAAGTAGTACCGCAAATATTATATGCAAAAGTTATTAATTACCTTCTTGAGATGCGATATTTTATTTGCTCACCCTATAAGTTTACTCAACTAAACTGTATTTTCTGTTTTAATAACTTTTTGTGTGTCCTGCTTGGAAAGAGGAAAGGTAAAGGGAAAAAACAAACTTGCTATTTTTTTTGATTTACCGGCTAACTATAAATTTAATTTGAATTAGATATATTTATCACGCCCTACACGTTGGTCGCCAATTTTTTTGTGTAACCTCAACTCTTACTAATATTTGTAATTAATCCAGAGATTACAAAATGCACAGCAGTCAATATTTTCGGGAGCGGGTCGTGGACAAGGATTTTTACAACTTCAAATATTTGCTTATCTAATCAATAGTATTCTGCGTATAGATGTTATTTAACGCGTTTTTAAATATATAGCAAGTTTGGCCTGGGCGCCAGCCGAATGAATCGACAGAGGTGAGGGGATTCAAGACACACAAAACATTAATCAAGAAAACAGGAGATAAAGTAAATAAATATAATAAACAGTAAAAAATACAACTAAGTAATTTTAAAGTATAAACAACATTAACCAACAAACCAACACTGATGTAAAATACGCATTACATAACAGACATGACTTTAACATTAAATTATCATAGGCTATGCTTGTGAATATGAAGAAGAAACGTGGATTAGATTTGATGCGTAGATTTAACCAATAATATATTGAGCTCTTTTAGAAATCTAGTTGTAAATATAAATGATGCACAAATGCAGAGGACAGTGTTCTGTGCTATAAAGCCTACTTTACGTGAATAAACAACAGTAATTAAATTATTTCAAAATTGTGAAATTATAATTGGCAATATTTCTAATAGAATTCACACTCTGTATGGTAGATAGATACTTTATATACCCAAGTAACAGCTGTTATTCGGTTAACATAATATTATAAATAAGTATGCGTTTAGATGGTTAAACACTCATTATAAATAACAAAATTCACCAGTACAGAATCTTATTTTTGCAGCACTATAAATGTTCATTCAGGTCCTCTTGTGCTTAACAGCTCAATGACAAAATCGATATAAAAAATGTACTCACAGCTTCAAGATTATGTAATTCAAAAGGCTCACCAATTCCTGTGGTTCGAAACCATATACGGATACTATGTGATGAAAATCTAGTTCCAGGAATACCTCATTGATTATGAAATTACCACCGCATCCAGACATGCACGAAAGGTGGTTTTTCAATTGTTATGCAATTTTAACGTACCAAAATCTGCATCAACTCCTCTACTTCAATATTCCACGCTTATATAAACAAATACAGTGTCCAGCTAGCTGAGTTTAACTCGTGAAAAAGATAATAAGTTGTTCAAGAAGCCTAGAAAAATTTTTACGTGTAAAATTTCTAGTAAATATAAAATGCTATATATAACATAGGGATTCTGAAAATATTATTAATCTGAAACTCACCCTAGGTCTTATGAGGCTTCTTATTATATCAATTGCAAATTAGGGAAATATGTAACAGAGTGTTAATTAGCAATGTCGCTTACTCTTATCATTCCCGATGACCGTCTGCCTGTCGGAATTTTTTAAAAAAAACTCTCTATCGCTCGTTTAAACTTTTTGTACTACTGTTTTATATATTTCCTAGTTTGTTATTATTTACTATGATATAGATTATGCCAAAACATGTCTTCATGCAAACTAACAATAAAGCCATTATTAACATTAACATGGCATCTCATTAAATAGTTATAATAATTAATAATTAAGAAAATAAATTAATTTAAATCAGTTGAATATACAACCAGACATACTTTAACGTAAATTCTCACTATACAGAGGGTTGCATATAAGTGATGACCGAAAGAAATATAAAATTATTTGATGTTATTGTATACAGGGTTTTTCAACCGTTACAAAATTTCAATAAAACAATTTAGAAACATTCCATTTCATGTTCCTAAAATTCAATATTTATTTCACTGTATGGTCTATCATTACAGGGTAGGTATGACACACGTTGAATTTTGATACTCCGGATTGTTTTACAACTGCTGACGTGACGTTTTTAGTTTCTTTCACATAGAAGTAATTCTTGCTTTATTCCTGATTCGCATTGCATTCGAGCAGGTTATAAGTAACGCGAAAGTGTTACTGGGTATATGGTAACGTGTAAAAAACAAAATTACCGCAATTATTCTGTCGAAACGAAAAAAATCGATTTTCATGAAGCAAACGTCTAATAGTTCCTCTTAATTTTGGAAGTGTCACTAGGTATGTAAATCCTGCAGTAATTAAAATGGCAGTGTGCGGACGTCATTTTGTCGAAATTAAAAACTCCAAATTTGCTGAAACGTACCAAGTAGATATATATAAAAAAAAGATATGAAAAGAAAATTGCAAACAAAAGCACGATATTCGTGTTTCGGGTTCCGTAAACAATATAACAATATAATAAGCACTTATTAGGTAAAATGCCAGTCATGTCAATATTATTCGACCATAACAACTTACTAAATTTCTATGCTTTACTTTAGTTAAAATTGGATTGAAATGTAACATTTGTCGTAAATCACCAAGTTAAATAAAAAAATAACAAAAAACAGAGTTTACAGCGAAATTCTTAAAGGAACTAAATATTACAGCTAACATAAAAAATTAATGTTCATTAACCGCAGTCGGAAAACATTTTAACTCACACACAAAATCATAATTATACCTACAAGAATGGCGCTAGCTGATACCTACTACTCTCTGTTTCAGCCTGTAGTCATTAGACATTACATTCTTATACAGTACTATAGTGTATACGACCAGAATTGAAACCGTATAAAAACTAAAAGCCGGCAAGCATCTTTTTAGTGCTTTTTCTTATGACAAGCATTTCTATTTATCTCCGCAAGCGATGCCGGCTTTTAGTTTTTATACGGTTTCAATTCTGGTCGTATACACCATACGGTGAAGGCGACTAGCCGTATAGGGGAATCCTATACACTTATGTACATCTGCAATATCGGTTAGAATCGCGAGATGATATAAAATAAATGGTGAGGCAATAGGCATGGCAGCTGGTCGAGCTCGATCTGCTGCAGTAGCAAATGTATTTCGAGCGGAAGTTGTAGGTGACCGGTCGTCAAATAAGGAATTTACGAATTACCACGTATCATCCCAAAATATTCATTTATTGAAATTAGTTAGCAAATTACCAAAATAAACAAAAGTATTCTTCTCAAGATAAGTGACAGAAGGTCGATTTTCGTACGCTACATTAAATAAACTTTTTGTATCACGAAGTGAATGCCCACCATAGTACAATTTAATTATTTGTAGTTTCTCTTCTGTTAAATAAATATCCTTTTTAACAGGTTAATATTATTTTGAGTGCAATAATACTTAAATTTCTTAAGGTTACCTGAGCCCAACGGACTCTAGTAAATAATGAATAAATCCATAACATGGACTATCACAGCAGCGCTAGAGTACAGCCCATTGGACGCCCCACCACAATCACATTCCATTAAATAAGTATTGCACATGTATAGGATTTTCCTATGGCTATTGGCTAGCGGCTAGTTGCCGTTACCAATCTGTTTTACCTAGTGTCATCTTGTTCAGCTTTCTAATTCATTTTTTTTATATTGAGATTGTAAGAAGTACTTTAATTTAATCATCAAACAAAAAAATATTGAAAATAGACCTTTGTATTTCAATCTTAATCTGATGACACCCTTATTTGGTGCGCATCCATAGTACTATTTCAGTATTTTAAATTTTTAAGCTAGGTAGTAAAATTAGCTAGATTTCTGCTAGAAAATGAAAATAATTTGTCAGTTAAATGTTGAAATCTTCATAAATCAAATGTCGATGAACCAATTGGAAAATTATATATAAGAAATAATTAACCCCATTTTGTGAAGATTAAAATTCTTTACAAAATAGCTAGTTTATTCGTTTAATTCAAATCCAGGATTCCATACTACACATAGAAGTAATTTCAGTGAAATATCGGCAAGGAATAATGGCAGATAAACATTTAAAAAAAATTAATTACCTGGAAATGTCGGCATCTCGAAAAAAGTATGGACCAATTTTTACTTTTATAGGATATAGGAGCGAAAACAGTTTTGCAGTGGTGAAAATATCGAAAGTAATGAAAACAATACAGTATTGTTTTCATTCTTGAGAAGGGCCTAAAGAAGCCGAAATACGTGTCGAGTTTTATTGAAACTTTCTGAAACATTAAGAAGCATATTTTATTTAAATATACTTAGGTCGTGTAACCAATTTCCTAATTATTTGTCTTACTTTTCATACAGTTTTTTGTATAATGAATTACTCTGACTTTGTCAAATAAGACAGAATGTTAATGACAATAACATGCGCAACAAAAAAATCGTACAAAATTCTTATCAAATCATGTAAATATAGAGGCTTAATTAAACACGATATCTACGCATATAACACAATTTAAATTATGAATTTTGTGATGTTTAAAAAACCAACAAAAATTTAACTTAAGGTGGGCATATATTCAACAGAGAGAGAGAGAGATCCGATAAGAAAATATTTATTATTTTTAGCTATCACTTTTTTTTAATACGTCATGTATTGTTCAAATGTGCTTTTAGAGGGCGGAATATTAAAACATAATATTTTTAGCGTTTTGATGGTAATATGCAATTATTACACTTAACGCGCCAGACTTGTAACTTGTAATTCAGCGCTCGGCGGGGCACATAGCCCGGAGAGTAGCTGTTGGTTGCAGTCCGGTTACGTTCCTTATAGAAAAATAAGGATTTTATAGAGGAGTTTGCGACTAAAAATATTATGTTTTAATATTCCGCCCTCTAAAAGCACATTTGAACTATGCTAAGCCCAGTCAGGCTATTTATTTTTCGATTGCAACAGACACTGGACCCCTAGATGACGCCTGCTGACTATTTTACATGTCGCTATTGTAAAAATACCGGGATGTACCAAATAGTCAAAGGATCCTCGTGCCGGTCGTCACATGCTCGAAACTGCAGTCTGCAAGTGGTGTGTGACGGCTGGCAAGCGAGTTCCTTTAAGTAGGATCAGTCTTTCGGTTGGTGTTTGTTGCAATCGAAGCATTAGCGTTTTGATGGCAATATGCAATTATTACACTTAACGCGCCAGACTTGTAACTTGTAATTCAGCGCTCGGCGGGGCACATAGCCCGGAGAGTAGCTGTTGGTTGCAGTCTGGTTACGTTCCTTATAGAAAAATAAGGATTTTATAGAGGAGTTTGCGACTAAAAATATTATGTTTTAACATCATGTATTGGTAAAAAAAAGTATAAGATTACCTAAGTAGAACTATGACAGGTGCAGTGATATGAACTTTCACTCAATAATTTCAGTTGTTTGCAAAATTAGTTAATTTAAATTAAAAATAGTGCCAATCGTCATATCTTGTAGTTTTAAATTAACTAATTTTGCAAACAACTGAAATTATTGAATAAAGATTCGTATCACTACACCTACCACAGTTCTACTTAAATAGTTTATACTTTTTTAAATTATGGCAAAAAATAATAGATATTTGCTTATCGGATCTCTCTCTCTCTCTCTCTCTCTCTCTCTCTAGGATATGCCCACCTTAACAACATTGACGATAGCGATAATGAAAATTACCGAACTAATTAAAATAGAATTAATAAAATTATTTTTCTTCGTATAATTCAATGAAATTGCAAATATTTAAACGTTTCTTTGAAATTTCATTTATTTGAAAATGAATTGTTTGAATTACCGACCGCAAGGTATAAATAACTCTTGACAGAACCGAATTTCTACGCGTCATACAGCAAAAATCTACAAAACCGCAAGGCATTGAACTTGTGCTCGCCTCTATGCAACCTGATCAGAGGTAGCTTTAGTACTAGGCTCACTAGGAACAGACCTAGGACGGTAAGATTTTTTTTGCCTCAGTTTTTTCTTACCATACTGTTTAGAACTATTCTCGAGTAGTGCAATTATTAACCTCGCCATGGGAACATGGGAGGTCTTCACACGTAAATATGCCAGAAAGCAAATCTGTACATTCTCCAATCGAGAAAGTGACCATATCACCAGTTTTGCATGGGAAAGCTGCTTCCCACGCTATTTTCGTATGGTGCAGACGATCTCATCGAAATCTTTTCTTTTAACATTTGTTAATGTCACAGTCAAATTTAACTTTGATATAATATATGTTGGTTGTTGGACTGCTAAACGACAGTATTGTGTCCTTAGATGTGGCAATACGCAAAAGCATTGAAGAACTGAGTGACGGAAGTAGCTTTTTTAAATTGCACACATCACAATAAACTGCACTACAAACGAGACTACAAATTTATTCATATTCTGGTTAAATATATAAACACCACAGAAATTAGACAACCCCCAATTCCAGAAGCCAGAGGCTTGTGTCGAAAGGGGTTACACATTGAAAAAACTTAAACATACAGCCATTTCCTCCAATAGTGATAGTGCCGGAACCGGGATTCGAACCCGGTGGCGGGATACCCGTGTGATTAATTCCGACTGGCCTTAACCAATGCGGCTATCGGACAGATAAATACTAGGTAGTGATGAACGCAAATTTCAACTACCGCAAATTTTTCCAGAAGAGCATTTGCAAAAACTTAAATATTGTAATAATAACATAATGGTTAATAATGTATGTCACGATATAACAGAAATACTTTTTTAACAAATTTGTAATATGAATTCGAAACAATTCAATTTTGAAAATACAGTTACATCATTAAATCCTTGAGAATCTAGAAGATACAGAAAAGTGGTTGAATAAAACCACAGAGCTTAATAAGCGGCGCAATACCTTTCAACTATCTGACCAAAAAATCATTAAATATATTCCATCAAGGAGTTTTTTTTTTTTTTGCTTTAGGTCATGAACCATTCAGTCAGTCACTGATAGTTACAATGCATCCTATAAATAAACCTAGCACAAATAAACGAGATTGAATATGAAAAAATGAGAGAAAATGACGGGGACACACACTTCTCATCCTGGGGACCATCAGAACATTTTTATAATTAGGGAAAACTAACATACGGAAAGACCCTTTACGAGATTAACCTATTAGCCCAAGCGGTATTTGTTTTGGGTTGGGTGATTCGGGTAGTATGGCAAATTTTCGGCTTAATCGCTTCTAAAAATCATACTATGCGCTAGCTTGAAAACGTGGGCGTAATTTTTTGTTAAACAAAATGTGAAAAAATTACTAAAAATTCGGTTTTTTTCTTCCTATTTTTTCAAGATGCAGTTAGTTGCGAATTCAAAAATTCATTGTTACTATTGCAAAAATATTTTAAAAAAATTGAAATAGCAAGTTATTTGTGGATTTTTTTCAAATTCTTACATTATACGTAGGACCTTCATACTTGGCTAAAGAAAACTTTTTAATATAATAAATTTTCCCATCAAATTTCATCAAGATCGGACTTTTAGTTTTTGCATAATAATTTTGCAATCTAAACATCGCAAAAAATTTGCAAATTTTCAAAATGTTGCTGAGGCTAAACTAAAGCATTTAGAAAGTTGAAAATTTGTTGACAGATTCAGACAATTCATTTTGAGATATTAAAATCCGTTAACTAGGAGAGCCTAAGGAATTATTTAAAAGTTTAACATTTTTTTTGCTGAGTGAGATTATGTCCCCCAGATGACGCGTTAGGTTATGTCGAAATGGAGCCCACTTTACGTTGGCTTATATATTTTTGTTAATTCTGTATTTGTTATGTTAATCATCTCCTGATGATACCAGTTCGGTTGGCTAAACGCTCGTCAGTATACTTATGCCATATTTCTGTTTATATACATTTTTTCCTCAAAATGTCTCATAACTTTTCTATTTACTAATCGATTAAGGTGCTCCAAATTTAAGGTCAATCTAATGTGTGTTTCCTCAGTTATCGTGCTCATAGGAAACGTGACGGAGGGACAGACATACCGATGGATGTATTGGAGAGGAAAACGATAAATGAAAACGGTCACAGACGTAGTGGGGAATAGAGAGGGTAGTGGCTATGCATAACGTATAGCTGTTTGTATCACATCATGTTTTACGTCTTTTATGTCGCGTGCATTAGAATGAGAGAGAAGGTCAGGCTTGTGTTGTTTGCCAACTAGCACGAACGACATGTGAGATATGGTACTTCAGAGGCGGACTTAGTTTACTTTCATATACGGCGGAGTGTACGGGTGTAAGTGCAATTAATACATTAATACATTAGTTTATATTTGTCTTTTTGCTGGTATGTAACTTATTTATTACAAAAATGAGTCCATCGAGTGATTGTGAGTGTGAAAGTGACAGTTATAGTGATTTCCGTGATAAAGAAAATAAAATTCCAAATGAGTTTCAAGGGAGAAAAAAACGGCATTTAAGCAGTGACGGGAAACAAATTTGTTTAAAGGTGTATAATACTCTTTTACAGCGACAAACTAATGACTTTAACTTGCGTGATTTAGATATATTAAGGGAAACAGAATCTTTAACCCACGTTCCCTATTCCACATTGTACAAACTAGTGAAAACAGGTGTTACCGAAAGAAAGCAACGTTGACGTGGTAGACAGAAAACTAAAGTAAATGGATTGTCCTTTGAAATATACGACAAGAACTTTAAGGAACTGGCTGAAAAAAATTGGATTTAAATTTAAAACAATTAATAAACGCGTGGCGATTATGGAAAGCAGACGAATAGTGGATTGGCGACATTCATATCTAGAGGAGATTAAAAAGTTCAGAAGGGAAAATAGAACAATTTATTACCTAGATGAAACTTGGTATGACACTCACGATACCGTAAAAAAAGGATGGACTGATGGAACTAAAAAATGTCTACCACAGTCATTGCCTCCAAATAAGGGGACTCGATTGGTTATATTACACTGTGGATCAGGTGATGGATGGGTAGATAATGCATTGAAACTATACGGGGAAAACATGGAACAGTGTAACGTGGATTATCACAAGAATATGGAGGGAGTAATTTTTGAAAAATGGTTTGAAAATACTCTAATTCCAAAATTAAAGCCAAATAGTGTTATTGTTCTTGACAATGCGAAGTCCCATTCAAGAGAATTATATAAAATTCCTAATAAGAGTTCGACTAAATTGGAGTTGCAAATTTTTTTAACGGATCACGACCTATATTATATGGACAGTTATACTAAAGCAGAATTGTTGGAAGTCCTTCATACGAAAACATTTGAGAAGAATTATGTTATAGACAGTATAGCTGAAAGATTTGGCCACAAAGTTTTAAGATTACCACCATATTATTGTATTTTCAACCCAATAGAATTGATTTGGGGAAAATTGAAAAAAAATATCAGAAAAGGAAATACTTTTCAAAAATTCGACAGAAAAGTGATAGAGTTAATTAAAAACGAAGTGTCCAAAATTACCAAGGAAGATTGGGAAAAGAGAATTGCCAAAGTGATTAGAATTGAGGATGATTATTTGAAACTTTGTGAATTTAATAAAAATGGGGAAAATAAATTCATTATAAATTTAGAAGAGGATAGTTCATCATCTGAAAATGAAGAAGAGGGGGAGAACGCACAGGATTCTGAGGAAGAAGTGATTGTGATGACTTGTGATTGAAGAAGTGGTAGTGATATATATAAGTTTATTATTTGTGTCCGTTTTTGTGTTCAATGATAGTGATCGTGATATCAAGCTTATTATTTATGTCATTTTGTGTGTTCGTAAGTATTTTAATCTATTTTTATTTATTTAAAGAATTCAATTATATTTAATTTTATTTATTTGGAGAATACATATTTTATTTACGAAAATTTACTATTTCGAGTTTTGTTTCTGTTTTTAGAGGTTTATTGTTATTTTTTAATTTATTTTGAGAATACCTATATATTTTTTTACTGTTACTATTTTAAGTTTTTTTTTGTTTTTAGATGTTTATTGTTATTTTTTTTTATTTATTTTGAGGATACCTATATATTTTTTTACTGTTACTATTTTAAATTTTTTTTGTTTTTAGAGGTTTAGTTTTATTTTTTTGTATAATTTTCTTTATCCTGTACTAATATTCTTTACCCATCCTATCATGGCAAGATATGCTCATACCTCCCTGTGGTTCTTGCTAGGTAGTAACAATTTACTCAAATATTAAGTGAACTAGGATACTGTAACTACTGTATAGTCAGTAGTGTAAATTGTTGCCAGCTAAACTGAGCCCACACAACAAAAGCCAACGCAATTTTCTTATGGAAAAGTGACTTCCGTTAAATTGGTTGAATTTTTGATATGTTGTGTATCCTATCTCTGTATCAAATGCATCAATGTCTCAGATTTGTTTAATAACATCTAAACAGTATAATTGATTGTCTTATCATATCATATGACGTCATAGCAGGTCATGTCGTGTCACAGAACCTCATGGTGGTCACTTTGAATTTTATTGTGATCTGAGCACCTAGAAGTAAGAGAAAAGAATGTTATTTAAATCATGATGTTCTATGACACGATATTACATGCTATGACGTCATATGACGTGACGACGTTTGAGATTATATGATGTAATATTTCAATAAATAAACCATGACAGTTATGAGGTGTTTTCAAACCACTGTGAGACCCTAGAAGCAAAAAAAAGAGTACTGATTTAACCCAGACCCATACACCTCAAATAAACGATAATTCTTACTTTAGCAAGCTTTATCTCAAGACTGTGAAAGTTTGTCAATTTGTGCCAATTGAGACATTTGATCAGAGAGATGGGATACACAACATATCAAAATTTCAACCAATTTAACGCAAGTCACTTTTCCATAAGAAAATTGCGTGGTCCTTTAAAAGCGTAAACAGACATACGTACACAATATAGTTAAGTCCGGGCCTGCCTTCTTAGCGTCTCACCTCGCACCCCCCCTCTCAATTTCCTCTTTCCCGCACTATACAAACATTTTGAAAGTTGTTGAATATTCAATGACAACACAATTATAGAAAATTTATATATGGTAACGGTTTTAGACAAATGCCTGTTAAATGCAATACATTTTGTGAAATTGCGAAAAGTAGAATAATAACTTGAATTATTTTTGCACAAATATTGTTAAATAAAAGTTTAGCAGATACCTAGTTATGGAAATAAATTAGTGCACAGTATCTGCTTATACTTGTTTCGTTTACCACATTTGCATAACATAGTTTAAAAAATTTACAGTATATAAACAGATATCTATATATTATCAAAATTAGTCATACGTAGAAAATAGAATATCACATAGTATGTTTGTCATGTACATGTAAGGGTGATTCATTTTCATCCATCTGCCGCATATCATGGCAATTATCAACTTAGATTTTTTAGTAAAACAATATAGTTAATATAGTCTAGTATACTTTAACTTGGCGTGTGTATGTATGAGTTAATATTTCCGTACGATTTCATTTTCTCTTGTACACAAAGATCCAGAAATATTGTCCACGTAGACAATGTTTCTGGACTATTGCTTCAACTTTGTGTACAATATGGGAGAAAATGAAATCGTAAGGAAATATTAACTCATACATACACACGCCAAGTTAAAGTATACTAGACTCTACCTATCGTATTTCATTATTAAAGGAGAGTACATTTAAAATAAAATATTTCTAACGGATTTCGGATCGAGTTGTCGACGTCGAACTTATCTAGGTTCCTAAATTTTCTGGAGGACAAACGGTTTACAAATATTTGGTATCAACGATATTATATACTTACACTTTTATTTTAGGATAACTAGGTACCAGTTACGAGTGATTATAGGTATAAGATCATTGCATTTTATGTTGCTAAGTCAGAATAAAGTAATTTTTTGACTAATACTCCGTATAAATTCGATTTATTTAATATACAGGTTAGGTCAATAGTGCGTCGGACCTCGATATCTCGAGTTCTACGATAGCTAGAAATTTTTTTAAAAAATGCAAGGAAACTAGATAAAAAAGTCTATAGCTGAAAATTATTTTCGAACATACAGGGCGAGCCAAGACGAAATTATAGGACCAAGTGCCTTTTTTAAAATGGAATGCTATGTATATCAGTGCATTTTTTGAAGCCTCTTTCTAGGCTCTATTCCTTCCTATATTAGCATTGAATATCTCCCAACCACGTCGATGTAATGAATTTTTTTGTTGAAATAATGTAATCTGCAGATGAATATTAAAAAAATCACCACAGTCACAATTATGGGTTTTAAGAAAAACTTATGTGAATACCAGTTACGAGACATCTAATTAACGTTTTTGAATCATTATCATTTCTTAAAAATGTACAGGGTGGCAAAAAATTATTTTTCAATTAAGAACATTTTAAATTGAATTTTCTCAAATTTTTCAAATGGAACGCCCTGTATATTTTTCGACGATGTGATGTAGAAATGAAAAACGAACATTTTTTGTAAGTACTTCCCTATGGTTCATTGCAACCATTTTCGTTTTATATATAAATAAGTATCAAATTCAATAATAAACTTTAAAAGAGTTCCCTCAAATAATTCATTAGTCTTTATGCAATTTTGAAATGAGGCCATTTAGTGGGGCCATTTCTTCCAATCCATTGAAATGAGTAAATAGTATTTAAGCGTTCCTTTACTATAATGTTTTTCTGTACATTTTTTTGCTGTTTTCGTTATTCGACAAGCAATGAAACCTCAGTATGGTATAAATTGTCGTGTACAAAGGAGCATTTATCACACTTACCGGTCGTTACAATTTGTACTGAATTTAAAATATTTGGAATTTTACAATATGAATTTTAATAAAGCGGAACTTGTAGACATGACTTTTGTTTTGGGCGAGTCAGACAGAAATTGTTTACTTGCCAATAGAATTTATCACCAACGTTATCCTGAAAGAAGGATTCCTGATGTTGGCAGTTTCCAAAACCTTCTCGATAAATTTCTGGAAACTGGAAATGTCGAATATAAAAAAGTGAAAGAATAAAACGTGTTGTGAACGAAGAAAATGAGTTATCTGTGGTGCTGGCAACGGTTGAGAATCCCCATGTTAGTTAAAGAGAAGTGAGCTCATTAGTAGTAATAAGAAGACGGTCTGTGGGTCAAATCTTAAAAACAAATAAGTTGCATGCATATCATATTAAAATGCACCAGGAATTATCTGATGATGATTTTCAAAAGTGCCCACAATTTTGTAATTGGGTCAGAGGTGAAATGCAACATGATGTCAACTTCTTCAATGCTGTTTTATTAAGTGATGAGGCAACTTTTCATAAAAATGGATTCGTTAATAGGCACAATTTCCATTATTATGCTTCGGAAAATTCTCGCTTTTTTATGCAAGTTGATAACCAACACAGATGGTCGATAAACGTTTGGGGAGGAATTATTGGAGAACATGTAATAGGGCCACATTTCTTTGATGGTACATTGACTGGAGCTATTTATCTTCATTTTATGGAAAACTATCTGCCACAATTATTGGAAAATCTCCCTGAAAGAATTCGAAATAGGATGTGGTTAAGCACCTATTAAATTAATAACACTGTGATCTATTACTATGCCATTTATTCTACTTAAGAACAAATACACCTATTAATCACAATACTATAAACGCGCGTGGATTCTCTATGTACACTGTCCGTGTGTACTTATAGTCGGCTTGATAACAAAAAAGAAATCCTTACAAAAACTATTAAGTACCGAAAACATTCTCCTTCATTATATTATTTTTACAATATATTACCACTTAAATAATACTTACCCTAATCAATGGATTGGAAGAAAAGGACCCACTAAATGACCTGCTAGATCCTCAGATCTTACAAAAATGGATTTCTTTTTATGGGGATACGCGAAGGAAATTTTTTATAGAGACACACCAACAACAGTACAAAATATGAAGGAAAGAATAATAACTGCCTTTACATCTATCACACCGGCAGTTTTAGGAACAGTGGGAACCTCATTTCAAAAGCGCATAGAGATGAGTGTCAATCAAAATGGGCAATATGTGGCACATTTATTATAATTTTTTCTACTGAGTTATTTGAAGAAACCTCTTTTTAAGTTTATTTTTGAATTTTGTAATTATTGCTCAATAAAACGAAATTGATTACAATTAGCCCTAGGGAAGTACTTAAAAAAATGTTCGTTTTTCATTTCTACATCACATATCGTCAAAAAATATACAGGACGTTCCATTTGAAAAAATTGACAAAATTCAATTTAAAATGTTCTTAATTGAAAAATAATTTTTGGCCACCCTGTAAATTTTTGGGAGGTTGCCAATTAAAAAAATTGCCGATGATGTCATAACTTTCTTAAAAATGTTTGTAGAAAGGCATTTAAAGATCGACGTGTCAACGATTTTTTGTTGTTGGTTTGTAACAGTTTTATGGAATTTATTCCAACCTTTACATGGTTACTATATGAATAAAACCAACCATCACTATGTTTCGAAATTTGCATAATTTTATTTTGTCTTTGACTTTATGGTATCTTATAGAAAAAATCATTTCCGATAATTTTTAATCGTATTGCTTTGTATTGTACAATAAACGCTAGAAACAATACAGGATTTTAGCTTTAAAACTGCATATAAATTTTATATTTACATATGTAAAGTTTTTCAACTTTTCGAAATTTTGGAAAACCAGTCGATAAGTGAACTCTGCAATTGTAAAAAAGCATGTCTTCTTCTTCTTCCTATAAGTAAAAATAAAAATAAGCAACAGAAACTATTTCTTGTAAAAAAAAGGGCTAGAAATAGCATAAAAATGCGACTATTTATGTACTGTACGTGGGAAAAGGCCATCAATTTTTGAAACAATATAGAAGATTAGCTGTTGGTCGTAGTCTGGTTACGTTCCTTATAGTAAAATAAGGATGTTATAGAGGAGTTTGCGACTAAAAATATTATGCTTTAATATTCCGCCCTCTAAAAGCACATGTGAACCAAAATAGAAGATTTTTTTCTTTTTCATGTCCTTTTATTTTGTATTGAAAAACATTGTTTTTACTACTCTTCCTAATCACTGATCTGTCCATTCTTTAACAATAATGTGATCCTGTCTTCAGAGACCAAAAAATAATGTACTAGGATCTAGGATCTGAATATAGCAGAGAACAGAGCGAAATTGAAATAAGCTTAGCACGCGAACAAGGTAGGTTCTCGTATGAGGAACAGTAATGATCAACTTTGGTTGAGAAAGTTATGGCGTTAACTAACAATTTTACTTATTTCAAAGAAATTCTTAACACTACATTAAAAAAAAATCAATGTCCTTGTTTATAAATTCATAACAATACACATTCCTATTATGAATAATAACCGTTAACTGTATATTAATTCTAAGATTAATTCTAACGTCTGCATTGTTTATTAATCTAGCTTTTTGTGCATATCACCTGGTCGTAAAAATGTCATTTATTTATTGTTAAGTGAATAATATATTTCTACAGGTAGGTGTAACATAAAAGACAAATAGGTATTGTCTAAATAGTATTTTCATATAGCCTTAAAAAAAGCATATTAATGGCGAATGGTAAAAGTGAGTCTTTTTCCAACAGACTTGTTAGAATCGGCGACATAAAAAAATGTCTTTAAGCAAATGTTTGTAAGACCGCTAGTTATGTTTCAATATGAAGATCCCGAAATTCACAATGGCTCGCCCGAATTGAAGAAAATCCCGTCGAAACAGTACTAGCACATTTCCGATGTCGCTCAAAATACACTCTTTGAATTCATGACGGTGGATTCAATATAACGTACAAAAGCATTGTGATTTTCGGATGTTTTGCGATATATGTAATGTAATGACAGATTTGGAATACAGATATCAAGGTGTACTTCTCTCCGACAATGAGGTCTGATCGTCTAATCCGAATAATATGGATGTAAATGGATTCATTGCGATATTTAATAACGTCATCAATATCGGACTACGAGGCACGATCGAGGTCGTAGCAGTTGATGTCTGCATTTTAGTTTATGATTTTCTTATATTCAGGTAAAGTTGAGTACACATTTACTGGACACTCAAAAAGAGCAACAAAAACTTTACGAGCTCATTAAAAAAGTAATTGCGCCCAGGTACACACTTGAAATATTTACATCAGTAACGCAGTCGTTCAATGTTAACAGCGCACGAATTTTAAGCTCGGCTCTGTACTATTTTGTTCACAAGTTGATTTGTTTACCTTTATAGATTTTTAATGTGCGTCGGCTTCTTTGATGCCACCATGCCGCGTGGTCCAACGACGATAATAATGAGGTCGTGAAGTTGATGTTGCGTTTTTTGAGTGCCTAGTAAATGTGTACTCGACTATTAGCATTCATTTCTTTCGTACAGTTTACAGCTCACTCCGAACGGGAAGCGGCTGCGTAACTATTTAACACACAAAATGTTTATCTATTCAATCTATTATATGTTTATCTTACGAAATAACATTATGTAACTCACAAAAGTTGATTTTGTGTGTTAAATAATTTCCGCACGCCGAGTATTCTTCCCCCTCGCGTTCTGTACGAAAAAATTAACAATTCCTTTGTTATAGAGTATTACATAAGTTTTAAAATTTCGGTTACCGCCTCTTTTCTCGAAAACCTAATTGTCGGAGATATTCGCAGAAGCGCATTTTTATGGATCTCAACCTCAATTGTAGGATATTCACACGAAAATTTCGGGACGAAATATCGTCTTTATTTTCAATATCTGCTAACGTCGCGTCTAGATTACGTCGGATCGTCTGTAGATTACCACTGATCGACTAGCATTGTCTTGGATGGACCTGTATATTACCTCGGATCGCCTCTGATAGATCTTTATCGCCTGTAGATTACTTCAGATCTTCGTATATTACCTAATATGGTTCATCTTTTTGTATTAAAAATGATTGAAAAAAAAATAAAAAATTAATATCACATCTGATGACACCGTGTGTAATATATATGACTGAATTTAAGCAAACCACAGCTCTATGAAGTTAGCACTACCACTTTAAAATTTTGAAATCCGTTTGGCCCCATTAACTGTAGCTTTTTTGTTGCGAATTTGTTGCGGTGAGAAACCATTTGTAGCTCTTTATTTGAAAAAAATAACCCATGGTAATGCTAACATCACAGTAAAGATAGCATTACCACTCACACAAATCGCTTTAAAAAATGTGCAAATATTTTTTTATTATAAAAATAATTTGTTGCGCACGATTAATAAAAAAAAAAATAAAAAATGGTTTTTTTTTAGTAACTTCTGGTGATACGAACTTGATAATCAAGATTGCATTAAAACTCATGAAAATCACATTTAATAATAATTAATAAAAAAAGAACGATCAAGAAAATTGATTAAATATTTTTTAGAGAAAATGGATCGCTTTAAAAACGAGAACAATTGCAACTGAACGATTCCGGGTGCATGTATACAAAACAATACGAAACAAAATTTGTATCAGCAGTAAGGAAGGAAATTTGCAGATAACAGGTTTCAAAAATTTTGAGAACAAAACGTGGGCTACTGTAATTTATTTATATTGAAAAGTAGCAGTTTGGTCATAAAAAAACAGGCATTCTATTGCATTGCATAAGTATTTTACCCAAAAATGCTTTCTAAGGCACGAAAAAGAACAAATAGCGAATCGCAAGAATTTTAAGGTTGTCTTAAAAAGTGAAAGATTTCTCGAAATTGTTTATTATGTAAAAACTATTTTAGAGGAAACTTTATTTGCAACAAATTATTTCTCGTTGCAACAAATTCATGTGATACGAAAGTCTCAAAGTGAAAAACTCATGAAAAAATTCATTTACAACGGTTTTTGCGGGAGGTAGTGTCAAGTTGCGTTGGAAATTCGTTTTATCAATTTTTGCGAAAACTTGTTTAGATCTAGGCACAACAAATTCGTACACGACACGTAACAAATTTTCTAAGTGAAAAACCCATAACAAAATGCATTTGCAACGAGTTTTTCTGGTGATAGTACCAGGTTGCGCGAAAATTCAACGTTTTTTCGAATTTTGCGAAAACTTGTTTCGCAACAAATTATGGTTCGGTGCAACAAATTTGTACACCACACGATCAATTTCCAGCGCAACTTGACACTACAGGCTGCAAAAACCGTTGCAAATATTTTTTTCCGCGAGTTTTTCACTTCGACAAGTTTTTGCGTGTCGTGTACGAATTTGTTGCATCGAGACCTAATTTGTTAGGAAAAAAGAGTTTGCAAAATTCAATGAAATGTTGAATTTCCAGTGCAACCTGGCACTACCACCTACAAAAGCTGTTGCAAATGCATTTTTTCATGTTGTTTTCAGTTCGAGTCTGTCGCGTGTCGCGTACGAATTTGTTGCATCGAGAAACAATTTGTTGCAAATAAAGCACTCTAAAAGACATAATAAACTATTTTCGAGAAATCTTTCTCTTTTTATGACAACCTTAGAATTCTTGCGACTTGTGCTTTTTCGTTCCTTACAAAACATTTTTGAGTAAAATATTTATGCAATAAAATGGAACGCCTGTTTTTATGAGTAAACTGCTACTATTTTTCAATATAAATTACAGTAGTTCACGTTTTGTTACTAAAATCTTTTGAAACATGTTATCTGCAAATTTCCTTCCTTACTGGTCTTGCAAATTTTGTGTTTCATTTTGTATACGATGCATATTTAATTTTTTGATCGTTTTTATATATTAATCATTATTTAAAAGCGATTTTTCATAAGTTTTAATGTTATCTTGATTATCAAGTTCGTATTACCAGAAGTTATTAGAAAAAACATTTTTTTCATTAATTTTTTGCTATTTATCGTGTGCAACAACTTCACAACAAATTATTTTTATGATAAGAAAATGCTTGTGCACTTTTTAAAGCGATATCTGTGAATGGTAATACTATTTTCACTGTGAAGTCAGCTTTACCATAGGCTATTTTTTTTAAATAAAGAGCTACAAATGTTTTCTCACCGCAACAAATTTGCAACAAAAAAATTATAGTTAGTAAAAAAACACGCTTTAATAGCAAACCGAACTAAAAAGTAAAAAATAATGTTTAAATATTAAGATTCTTATTTTAGTGTAAAAAGCGTGGGGCGCTTGATATCAATTGTTATCAATTTTAGTTTTTTAAACTATAATTTTTTTTTAGTCATCCTCTTACCATTCATCCCTCTGCACGTTTCTCACCAATAATAAAATATATATTAATGACAACGGCTCCTCCGCCAAAATCTCGACAATATATTAGTCATTTTTTAAATTTTATTTTATCCTGATGATCCTGGTGAGGACATTGGGACAAAGTTGTCAAATTATTGTATTGTCATCGGTCCTTGATAAATGTGCAAAGTTTCAGTTTAATCTGACGTTTTGAAGTGGGTGAGAATCACGTTCAAAGATTCCGTTACAAACAAACAAACATACAGGTGAAGCTAATAAAAGCGTGTTAAAAACCTACAATTAATGAGGCCAGAACGATTTCAAAATAAGTGGTAGTGCTAACTTCATAGAGCTGCAAATCGCATATACGTTTTTCATGCAAACAATGAAGGTTAATCAATATAATTTTCTTAATTTTTTATAATCCCTGCAAATGCTTACATAATTGGCTCTCGACAAGGCGTTAGTTTGCTTCTATTATGTTTATTGGACCATAACATAAGTATGTGAATATCTTTAACTTCTTGATATTTATTGACTGGGCCAAAAGAATTTACCTAATTCCTGCTTCAAGAATTTTATTGGCATTCATTTTTAAATATATAAGTATTTTTTAAGAACGACAGTACATTTTAAAAATGATTCTATATTTTTACACTTTTATAGAACATTTTTGCTATATTTATATAATAAGTAATATAAACACACACACACACTACATAGTAGACAATCCACAAATACAAAGCCTGTCCGGAAGGAGGTTACACATTTGAAAACACGCCAACAACATTGATTACCCACCGATAATGCCAGTGTCGCGGAATCGAACCCAGAACACAGCAGAGTATGACCAAATGCGTTCGAGACTCAACGCGCTTTAGACGATTGTGTTACTGTACCGGTCAAATATGAAATAGGTATATTTCTTAATACTTTCGAATTGTCCCAAATTTTGCTTGGTGAGATTTGGTCACCTTAAATAAGGACAGAAGTTTAAAGGATTACTTCTAGTCCATAGTGCCAACAATGTGATTTTATGTTTTTCAAGTTGCTTTGAGGGAAGCAGTCAATGCTGAGGTCACTTTTAATATTTCTCAAATTTGTTATATTTTTGATTGATTTTTTAATTTATATGTTGACCAATATTCAGTACTGCAGTTTAGGGTAAGGCGGAGGGGGCAATGGACCCGGACGCAACAAGCAGGGGGACGCCAGCATTTTATGAAATATAAGAAATAACAACAGAAAATTTGTTTGGAAAACACCCTATCGCGTCATCAGCTTGTTTTGCTCGGCAAATTCATCTGAATAACATGATATTCCCCATAGTAAAATACTTGGGAAATTATGACGAGTGATAGTAGTAGTATTATTCAACTACACGCGAGTCCATGAATTTTATTTGTCGCAATTTTAAACATTTATGTACAATTCATAGTGGAAGTACACGAATTTACAGGGCATTGCAGGATTTCCAAGGAATTGTTAGAATTCACGAAGGAATTGCGAGAATTTTTGGACTCAAAGGAATTGTGTATACAAGATTTTTCTTTGTCATATTATATTTATTATTGTCACATAGTTAAAGTAACAGCGTACTTTGCATTTTTGTGTTTATCAAATGGGCTTCGCCACTAAAGTATAATTAATATTGTATTAAGTTATATTAATTACCAAATTGACAGGGTAGGGCAACCACATTTCACATGGCATGAATGATATCATCAGTTTTGTTAGTAAATCAATAACAAAAAAATGTCAAGCACGCCATAGCACAGGACGATAAGTTGTAAACTTGTACCTTGTGGTAGTCTTCTGAAAAATCCAGAGCATCAATTAAAAAAATAATAATTAGACACTCAGTGTGCTTTTCACGCGGCCGGCGTTTTAATTTTTATAATTAACTTTTTACTTTAGACTTTTTAGTTAGGTGTCTAAGAAAATGAGGGCAGATTTCGCAGTCTACTTAGTTCTTCTAAGCATTTGTCATCTTACCCTTTATTTGAAATACTAGGTTTCAATAATTTAAAAAAATAAAATACTCTATTATATGAGCGAAGCAACTTAGACCATTCAATGTGCCGCTTACGTTCTTATATTATAGATTGGCTATTTAATATACCTTCTAATGTGCTGAAAATATTCCAACATCTAGACGAAGCACACGATATTAGTTCTCATGTCTACTATACTGAGTTTGCGCCTGAATTCGCCAACGTGGTTAGGACCTACCACAACCTGCTTAAGAATAGTTTTCACTAATGTTATGGCAGATCGTTAGAGCGTAACGGCATACAGAATGGTCTACGGCAATGAGCTAATTTCACTTTGAATTTCAACGACTTTAATTATTTTATGATTGACAATTTAAAGAAATCCGCCATTTTGAATTTTTCAAAATTTTATATATCCAGTGGCGCTCGCGGCATCACGACCAATAATTTAACAACTTGTATGTTAAAACTGGTTTAGTCATTTGGGTGCTGTAGAGTCTTAAGCAAATATGCATACCTACATCCAAATATGACAAAACAATACCCTGCTCAGTCAGGTCAAAGAAAAATATTGAACCACAGCACGGATCCAAAATTTCATAAAGTTACGCAGTTAGTGCACGCACTGACCGACCGAGGAAATTATCTAGACTTATACCAAGCCCGTACGGAGTACAGAGACCTTTCCAAACAAAACAAAGAAACAGGTAAATAGAGCATCTCGCGCCGTGACTTCATTCATTCATGTTACATCTTTCTCTTACATCTGACACTGCGCGATTGACGTATTGATATAGTAAGAAGTATGTAGGTTTCTCATCAGCAGTCTGTGGTGTAGTGGATAGGTTAATTTATTTTTTATTTTATATGCGCCTCATATCAAATTCTGGAAGATACACCTCCCTCAGAGACCTCTACGAACGTTGCAACGACATAACCCCAATAGCCGACTACGTCCAGCACATCTCTCAAAACTTCTATTCGTTCAAGCTGGGCGATAGTCCGCTAACAAGACACATTACACAAATTAGACAGCATAATGCCCCATTTCGGATTAAACACCCCTTACCTTCCCAGACGTTGCCAATCTTCCGGCAGCCACTCTAGCCAAACTTTCACGTACTATACCTTCTCTAATACTATCCAGCTTTCACTGATATTTCATACCTTTTAACCGCTTTAAATCTTTCCTGTCCCCCTCTTCTTTTATTTTTGTGTCGTGTTTTTTGTTCTTCGTTTCTGTTTGTACATTTTTGTCTGTAAATTCTTCCTTCCGTCATTAATATTGTAACAGTACCCAAATTTTTTAAACCAAAACAATCAAAATTTAGAATCTAGGCCTGCCTTGCGCAACCCGCAGTTGAAATAACTCGCGGACGGCACTTCGTACAAGTTATGGCGTCGGCGTCAGTGCGAAAATTAATCAGTGCAGTTCTCCGAAAATGTTCTTCGTTAAGTGTTCTAGTTTTTATACAAGTTTTATGTTAAGCTTTCTTTTTGAAGCAATGTTATTATACCACCTAATTTAATTTTATTTTGTAAAAAGGAGTTTAGGTTTAGTTTATTTTTTATACAATTTTTGCTTTAGCCAAACCAGTCCCGTCTAGGGCCGGCTTTGCGATCCGCCACCGCATCAACGCGGTGGTCGAGGGGTCGGTCCCGGAATGGGTGCTGGGGAGGCAGCTCATACACTGTACGATTATTTTAAATAAATATATTTTGAATTGAATTGAAAAATTGATTGATTGTTTGCCCGATTTTCTCACGCGAGGTCGAGGGTTCGAATCGACTTGTTACAGTTTTTTTTCAACAACTAAAATTACAGTTTTTTTATACATTTTGTTAACTAAAATACGTAATACGAATATTTCTTTAGTTAGGTTAGTTCGTTAGGTTAATATGTTAATATTATTTGATGGACTGTAGTTGCTTATGATAGATAATTTCTCTTGCCCTTGACATTTTGTTAACAACAAAAATACGTAATACGATATGATAGATAATTGATGTCACATGATGAACGAAGTCACAGCACGAGATGCTCTATTTACGCGCTTCTCAAAACAATGATCGTGTGTGATTCGATCCGCGTTCTTTACAACCGATCTGGAGTTCTTCCTTCCAAGTAAAAAACATCTAATCTCTCTGCCCTCGCGTATCTAATTTATAAGTGACTATCTTAAAGTACATAAGTCACATAAGTGACTTTTTTTAAATCTACATATCGAGTTAATTTTTCTTTCTCAAGACAAAACTTTCGCTGTTGAAAAGTTACCATTTTGAAATCTATTTTAAGTTAATTTTAAGTGTTTTTAAACTCTGTGCAATGTTATGTAAATAAATATTTTAATTTTCATTTTAAACTAGTGTGTTATTCTGAGTAATAATATACAAGGTGGTGCAAAAATACCCTGCCAAACCTAACAAAAAGTATTTTTTCGAACTTTTGACTAAAAATAAGTGCTCCGACTGCATATACAAAGTGAAGCCTTGATCCTCTTGCAGAAAATATTAAATTTCTCTGAAAAAGTAGGCCAACGTTCTCCCCTTACAACTCCATATTCAATGTAGACGAGACAAATAATCGATTTTGTTAAAAATCTGGATCGAAAGTGGCCCTCACAGTTCTCCTCCATGTACCATGCGATGTATATGAAATTAGAAATTGATGAAATATATCGGGCAATACTAAAAGCAATATTGAATGATAAACAAGAAGAACAAAAGAAAAGTTATTCCAACTACGAACCAACAATAATGCGTTGACGTGTAAAATTTGGTCAAAATATGGAATTGATATAGATGCCAAACCCGATTTTTTGCAATAACTCAACAGCCTCTTGACTGATCTTCGCCAAATTTGCTAGCGGAGCTTTTTTTATTCTAACAATAATTTATGTATTACATCACGTTAGATCATAGAGGGAGAAAAAACGAAAAAATAATTTGAACTTTGACACCCTGTATTTTTTTCCACAGCAACATTTTACTAAAGCATATATGGTTATATCCTCATATTTTGGCCCAAAGAATTTACCCCTGAACTATGGCCTATTATTAATGGTCCACCCTGTATTTTCAAACAACCATATCCATTATGATCATTAATAAATGGTCAAAAGGTGCAATATCAATAGTTGGAGAAGAATTTTCCTGGTTTAAAATAGTCATGGATATATTCAACTGAAATAATTGCCACTAATCTTTGACCAACTTTGTGCTGTTAACAATTATCAACATAATTCATTATTAAACGATGTTATAATACTATGCAAAGGTGTGACGAAAAAGAATTTCCTACCACAATATCTACGGTGGAATAAAATGATAGATCTTAATGACTATTCAGATTCACCCTCGTATTCACCGCTTGCACCTAGCTTTAAGTCATTGACCAGAATGTCTGGAACATTATTACTATAATAATTGTCATTGCGCTCTCGCAAATAGTCACTTTCTATACAAATGTATTGTAAATTTAAATATAAAATTGAAATAAAAGTATATGTATCTTTTAGTTATATACATAACAAGATGATAAATAAATTCTATATTAAGTATATATTTTTCTTTTGTATATAAAATATTAGTGTGGATGTCCCCAACAGGTTTCCTCGTAATACATGACATTATTTTCCTATCTTAAAGGCTTAATCTACATAATTCAATGATTGTCAATTGTATAGAATACTTATTATGGAATGTTAAGCCCGATTCACACTAAAATGTTTTAAACAGGAATGAAAAAAGTCTTAAAATGTCTCCCTAAGTTTAAAATCATCAAAGACTTTCTTGGGTTAATAATTTAAAATTATTAGCTTCATCATTTTTTTTTATAACATATGCACACATCAGAAAAATAATTCATTTTAATTTATGTGTGCTATTGGTTAATGGGAACAATTTTAATAATAAACATAGGTCTAAATACATTATACCCGTTTGTCAAATTGTTGAAAGACAATTATTTCCGTAGTAACTCACCGAAAATCTGATATTTTTTAATCGTCCTTCAAAGTGAGCCTTATACTATATAAATGATTTTTCTTTCAACAATTTGGCTTTACCCTAATGACGTAAGTTCACTTATATTTTTGGCATATTTGCTGAAATGTTGCTTCCAAAACGCAGCAGCCACAGATGACGATTGCATAGATTTTTGTCTGCCACCTGATAATGAACAAAATAACACACTTTGCAGCATTGCGCGAGTAAATAGCCAGCCGGCTGCAGGACTAAGTGTACGTTCCCACTGCACGCTATGCGATGCTATGCTGTGCTATGCGATAAAAACAAACGCACCTTAAACAGCGATACGATGAGTTGCTAGTAGCGGCTTTTATTTGCGTTTAGGGTTTGATTTCATCGCACAAAATCGCTCTTTGTCAGAATATGTGCCACCACCAACAGCGATGGATGTGAAAAAATTTATTGAAGCCATTCGAGCTCGTGCTCCTCTGTGGGATTGTTAAAGAACACGCCAAAACCCTCGATAAACTTTTCGAAACTGTAACAAAATCGCATGAAAAGCGTGCTTCACGTAAAAATGCCGTTGGAAGAGGTTTTTATATTTTAAATCATATTTTCGCTCTAGGGAGCGTTTTTTATGCAAAAATTTCAGAAACTCACTGTAATTTTAGATAGTGTAGTAAATGTCGCTGCATGGGGACTTAATGTCGCCCCGACCACCAAAATTTAGAAAGTGTAACTAAAATCTACTTTTAATTTCGGAAATTTCAAAATTAAAAACCCTTTTACGAAGCCACGTTGAGCAGCACTGCAACTCATGCGTTGTGTTAAATATGAGGACAAGTTAATCCAGTCTCTGTTCAAAGTATATCGAGAGTTTTAGCGAAAATAGCCTTTAGCGACAAGGGTCCTCTATCATTTTCTAGCAGTCGATTTTGACGGGAAAATGAAGGGTTTTAACGGGATTTGCCCTAAACCGGTTTCTCAGTGATTCGGTGTCAGAAAAGTATAGTTACCATGTACTCATATGTGCATGGGATCGCCTTGCCTGGAACGTATGAATTTATAATTGCTACAATATAATTCAAAGTCGTTGCGATTCAAGCATTTTTAAGCTCTGAGGAGCGAACCAAATTATTATTGGACTAATAATACGTAAACAGACAGGCAAGCAAAAGCCCACCAAAAACTTGAACTTTTCTTGAATCTTTTTGTGTAATCGTTAGCTATAAACCGCATATTAGATGGTAGTTGGTACATTATAAGTCGTTCCGTTCCTCACAAGTGTTGTACACGGGCCAGACTATAGTTTGTCAATACATTTTTTGTAAAACATGATTTTTTAAAAGAGATTTAATATACCTACATTTTTTGAACGTTATATTGTCTTTTTCTTGTGTTTTCAAAATTCCCTTTCAGGTTTAATTTTAAGAAAGTGTTAGTACTTACTGTGTTAGATTTATAGTGTTACGACGTCCAATTGGTGCCATCAGTGAAGCAGTTAAGCATAAACGAACAGCAAGTATAAATTTTGTATTATTCTCCGTCTGAAACAGTCGTTTTGAACCCTTTTTGTGAACGTTAATATTTATTTTTAGAAAATATAACAGAAGTCTTCAGACGCGAAAAGATGGATCGTTCACATGAACACATCTAGTTTTATAGCAAGCGTTTCAATAGTAATATCGCATCGAATCGCATCGCAGCCATAACATAGCCACATAGCATCGCATAACGCGCAGTGGGAACATACACATAGGGAAGATCTCAAACTTAATTTAAGGTGGGTATCTCCGAGAGAGAGAGAGAGAGAGATATCCAATAAGGAAATTTTGCAAACAACTGAAATTATTGAGTGAAAATTCATATCACTACACCTGTCATAGTTCCAATTAAGTATATAGAGATACTTTATTTTATCAATATATGTATTTAAAAAAAGTTCTGGCCAAAAATAATGAATAAAATAATAAATATTTCCTCTCTCTCTTGCATATGCCCACCTTAAATCAAAAACCAATAGACCATGACACCGCGGCAAAAATGTCCCACTAGCCTTTCTGCTGGCTATTTGCCAGTGGCTGTAGGAGCAGGGGTCAGAGCTTGTGGCGATAGGAGCGGTCTAGTTTCTTATTAAATTCGATTTGATATTTAACATCGGATGTTTAAGGAGCTTTTTTGCTGTCCATGTGATACATGTTTTCAGATGTCCCGAAAATTACAACAATACCATTGACAGCAATTTTGGTGGTCAAGTCTGGTTCCCAGGACCAACTTCGGAAAAACGGGTCCCAGAGTCATGTGGGATCAGTTTTTTCGGAAATCAAGATGTTCCTTAAAAGGTGGTATGAAATTAAGATGCCATTGACAGCAATTTTTGGTGTCGACGAAAGCGTTAATATGCAAAAATATGTTTTGCAAAGTCGTTAAAAGCAAGCTGTTTTTTGCACAGGGTGTAATACCAGAACCAACGATTTCAATAAGCCTTTTTTACTCTAAGAATGTTTGTATGGCTCTCAATTAAAACTTAAAATACTTGACAGAAAGTTTTCATGTTTTAAATTTACCTCATCATCGACTACATTCACCCCTATATTAGCTCCGTGTTTTAATTGAAAATTTCAAAATAACCAAATTCATAACTGCAGTTACCGAGAAATCAAATAAGATTGTCATTATCGAAACTACGTCCCCGCCCTTGCAGCGGTATGCCAGCCCGCAAGGCAGAATAATTTGACTGTCTCGAAGCTGCAAACTGCTGGACGAAAGTTTTGATAATAAAACTTGCGAGAAGTATTTACATCACCTTCAACCTTTTTTAATAGCCCAGTATCTTTAAGAGTGGGTTTGCACGCACCAATCAGTCGCGAGTAAATTTGTAAGTAATCGAATACATCGTCCTTGTCGATAACACAGAAGCCACACTAGTCTAAGCGGCATACAGGACCGTACGAATGCAATCGCGACATGATTTTTATACATATCAGTTACAAACAAAACCTCAGTAACACACAAAACATCTTGAAGTATTGTGGGTTGGGTTGCACGTATTTAGTTGGTATAAAATATGAAATATTAGTAAATCACCGAATTTAGCTATCAGAAACACATAACATATTTATTTACATATGATACCACCGCGCCACTCGAAGCACCTAGGCTAAATGAAAAATTATGAGCGCGACCCTGCTTAGGTACACCTCTAGCAATGGACATCGCTATAATGCTGCCTCTAGTAGCAAAACGTCCAACTATTTTAGACGAAATTTAACAAATTCGTATTCGACATTAAACTTTAATAGGAACAAATATTATGAAGACTTTTCACTTTTTTTAGTTTTTTTCATGTTATTTTATATTATACTACATCGTATTATATTTTATTTAAATATTTAAGTCCCTTTGTAGAATATAAAACAATTTATGGTGAATTTGGGACGAATGAGTAAAACGTTCGCGTTGAATAATCAAGGAGGAGAAAATTTTAGAAACTTAATTTTATCTAGGATTACAATTGGTCCTTGTCTTAAGTTTGCTAGTTTACATAATGAAATCAATTCTGAATTCTGTTGGCTCGTTTTTAAGAAGAGTGTAAAATAAGAATGAGGATATTTTACGCTCTATTTGATCTTGATAACGCACCCTTAAAGTGTTTTAAGTTTTAGTAACAGCCATACAGACATTTTTACAGTAAGAATGTCTTATTTAGACATTGGTTCTGATATTACACCCTCTGCAAAGAACAGCTTGTTTTTGACGACCTTTTAAAACACATTTTTGTATACTAACCCTTTCGTCGACACAAAAAATTGCTGTCATTAGCATCTTAGCTTCATAAAAGCCACGTTTAGGATGGGCGGCGCCATGGAAGTAATTCGACAATTTATCCTACATCCCTGAACTGATTAAAAAAAAATTTTGATAGGCTTTTAGAGAAAACTCAATAGCATAGTAGGTACTGCACTATTTATTTTTGTGTAAAAACAAAACAGTCCTGGACTTTTTTCTCTCGTCAAAACTATTTTTTTTTTGTTAAGTTTTCAATAGTTCAGTACCATTCTATCGAGTGTTCTCTAAATGCCTATCATTTTTTTTTCGGTTCAGGGATGTAAGAGAATATGTCGAATTATGAAATCATCTTTTTAAATTCGGTGCCACCACGCCGAGCACCACGCTTAAGTAATATCTGGATTTTTTACAAAAAAACTTAGTCTCGTACCATCATGACTCCGGAAACCGTTTTTTCGGAATTTCCGGAAGTTGGACCTGAATGCCAGACATGACCACCAAAATTACTGTCAATGGCATTACTGGAATTTTCATGACATATAAAAGCACGTATCACATGGACAGCAAAAAAGCCATTTAAACCTCCGATGTCAAATTTCAATTCGAATTCATTAAGAAACATGACCGCTCTGATCTCTCCCCCAGCTATCACCCCTACTTCCCCCCGTTCCTATTGACAAAGACAGCAAAATGCTAGTGAGAGGCATTTTTTGCAGCGGTATCACGGTCTACAAAGAGGTGTTATGATTTGTACTTTCGTGAAAAAAATAATATATATAACAAAAGGTCTTATCAGATGGTAATTAACAAAAATTTTCAGCCATACAAATTTGTTCAAAAATGACATATTTACCATAAATGGTGTAAATTGTGTAAATTTCAAGCAGGTGTTCTGAAAAGCAAGTTATTTTTTTTAGCTGGGTAATTTAAAAAATTCATTGAAAATATCTAGCAATTAACAAAGTTTTACTAGTCTGGTGGGCGTAAGATGTTTTTTACATGTTTTCCAACCATTTTCACCTTTTAAAATCGAAGTGTTCGATGGGGTACCTTCTTGTGCCATGGGAGCTGAGACTACTAGAGAACGTCTTAACATGAAATTTAGTAGGTATAGTTTAAGTAGGAAGAAATTGAGACATAAAAAACGTAACAAAAACATTACGACCTCATTAAAATACCGGTGCCTACTCTTTTTTGTGCTGTTCGCAAATTGACTGGCTTACCTTTATAGGTTTTTAATGAGCGTCGGGAATTTTTCATGTCAGGCTTGGCGCCATGACCCGCGGCGATATAATTATGTCGTAAAGTTTTTGTTGCGTTTTTTATTTCCTGGGATCTATTTATTTCAATTAGCGCCATGGCCCGCGGCGATAATAATTACGTCGAAAAGTTTTTTCTGTCTCGGGAATTTATTACTTGATACTATATACTATTGTAATAATATAGGTACTTATTTCCCATACTAGTCTCAGGGCCGGATTCAGGGGCGTGGGGAGCCCGGGGCAATGAAGAAAGTGGAGGCCCTTTCAATCAATAAATATCTTTCCATAGTTTTATTTTTACATTTAAAAACAAATTTCCACTATTAAGATACTTATTATTTTTTTGCATTTTTTTAAATCCTTATTACTTTCTGACGAGTGATTTTTTTTTTTTGACACGAGACAAAATGCGAGCGCGACACGGCATACAACGTAAGCTGGTCATGGGACAAAATTTTAGCTGAATCGAGTTTTGATAATATTTCGCTCCGTGTCTTGTTGATATTTCGTCCCGTGTCCAGGTTGCATTTTACCACGTATTTAGCTGTCATTTTGCCCCTTAACCAGCGTACATTTTACCCCGTATCCAATAAATAAATATTGAATTTTGCCACTATCGAATTTTGCAAGAGGCCTATATCTTGATGTTCCACCACTGAATAGATTTGACATAGGATGAAAATATCCCTTGGTTGAATATAGGTATTTCATTACCCATTACTTTCTTAAAAATTAAACAAAATTGTCGTTATAAAATTTTTGAATTCAAGGCTTGTGGAGGCAGTCAATTTGTGGGGGCCACGGGGCTCCCGCCCCGGTTGCCCTACCGTCTATCCGGCCCCGACTATTCTTACTAAATTCAAACCACTTACTAATTAATATATTTATGATGCCTCTGTCTCCTGCCTCTCTGCTGTAATAACTTTCGAGTATTTCGATCAAAGCTGACAGTTTTACAGTTGATAGGCAACAAAATGCAAACAAACATCGTCAAATTTGTAATAGGTAGGTAACGCAAAAATATTTTTCTTGAATACCTACTATTTGAAATAAGTCTCAGCCCTTGCAATCATAGATGCAATATACCTACTAACTCCTTAAACAATTTATAAGGAAAAACATGACATATAAAATGTAAACAATTGCAGTGTGAGGTCAAGGTTATAATCGAGGAATAGGTAGGTATTGGTGTATTTTAAAAAGGTAAATAAACTCCATAGTTATTAAAAGTGAGTAGTCGGTCAAGAGAGCAATTGTCTTGAAATTACCTCAATAGGTAGGTAAGTTATAACTTCAATAAAGTATAATATTGTAGAATACTTAGGGTATACGATTAGTAATTTATCAATGAATTTACGTCAAGGTCATTTAATTTACTCTATACCTATAACTTTTGAAATTATAGGACCTATCTAAAATATTGTTCTATCTGAGATCCAGAGGTTTTTCTTCTAAATTACTTAAAGGATCTATTATTTTAATCATGTAAACAAAGCAGTGGGGTAAAGTAATCATGTTGAAAAATCGAAAAAATTCTTCAACTCTAATCTTAATTGATAATCTGTCATTTAATTATCATTGAACTTTAGTATCTTTAGAATAATAATATAAACTAGTACTTCAGTAGGTTCCTTATTTAGTTACGTTCCAAAACTCCTCTGTGAAAATCCACTATCTTAGCTGCCTATATGTAAATTTTAAAAATGCCCTTAAGCATTACGATATATTTTATTTGCATACTTATGTGGTAGGTATAAACTGTGCTGTTTAAACATAAAACAATAAACCTTAAATTCATAAATAAACAACGTGACCTCAGCATTGACATTTATGGTAGACGGCTTTTGTAACCCGCCCCTCAACGTCAGTATTCAATAAGTTGGCGATATAAATTAAAAATGTTATTTTAACAGTCTTACAATGTTTTGTTTTATTAACTATAAATTATTACTAAATTACCATTTAAATCTTACAGTAGAAATTAGAAATGTATTAATAAAAACAAACAATATCAAAACAAAAATGTAAAGTACCTACTAGATAGGTACTTAATTTTATTCGATTTTTATGAGCTGAGAAAAACTTAACAAAAATACGAAGTGAACTTACCTTTTAAAGTTATTTTGGACGTTTGTATTATTATTTAGAACATATCTGTTAAAGTTACATGTTATAGTATCAGCGTAAAATAAAATTGTAGAATTGTCACCATATTAGGGATATATTTTATACAACACTTATTGCACATTATCGGTACGTTCTTATTTGTTATCGATTATGACGAAGAGGCGCTTTCATCCGAACTTCACTCATTTAACTGCAGCTTAGCTTATTTAATTTCACATTACCAAGGAAAACATTTGCAAAGACTGGTTTCCCTATCGGCATCGGTCTTCGAGAGCAACAACCCGAGTGTTCTCTGCGCGCAGGACTTCACGCCCGGATTTTCCCAAGCCAATTGTAACTCATCATTTTGGCGGCAATGCATAAAATATTTAAATTCATACATTTTTACTTCCTTATTTTTCCGTAGAAAATATAAAAATCAAAAATTACGTGTTAGAGTACCTATATGTTTAAATATGTACGGGACTATACTTTATACATATGTATAGGGAACGACACAGCATAAAAAATGTGAGGTGATAGGTAATAAGTAACAAAACAGGAAAAGTATAATTTCCTATAGTATGCACGATACGCTAAAATTTTACTCCAAAATTATTCTTGAAGTAAGAACACAGTAACACAAATAAAATATCCAATACCAATTTATGGAAAAATATGCCTACCTATACTAACTTATATTGATTGAATACAAGGAGATACCAAAAACTTTATACTTTTATACTCTTGGTGACTAGAAATAACACATTTATTTCTAAAAAGGGAAACTATATACTAAAATCTCTTCTATCCCCCTGGCCAACTTGCAAATACAATATTTTAATACTTGCCAAATATCTATAGTCTTGACCAGTGCCGGATTAACCCCAAGCAAGACGAGGCATTGCCTCGGTGCCTCCACCAAATTGCCTTGAAAATTTATTTTATTAAAAATAAAAATAATGATCTGATTTTTTTCGAAATTTGGAATGACAAATCAAACTTCCTCCCCCCAGTTAAGCACGTGGTTGCCACTATATTGACCATGCGTAATATAACAACATGAGCCTGCACCTTTTTATTTATTTACCGCAACTGCAATTTTATTTACTGCAATCGCCAAAAATTATAAATATAAAAACGTTATTAAAAAATATATAAATAGAAGGTCCTCATGATTTGATGATGGTTGACTTTTCGAAAATCACGTCTTCAGCAAGCCTCCACCCCAATTTTGCCTACAGGCTCCCATCCATATTCACCTGGCCCTGATCTTGATTTTAAAGCTACTTACTCACGCTATATACACAAGTTTGTTAATATCAATTTACAAATTTGTATATGTAGTTTTGTGCGTTAACTTATTTGCATATATTGTAATCAACATTTTCTTCAAATCTGTCTCTATTCTATTCAAGATAGTTTTTAAATTAGAAATGTATATAATGTAAATTGGTATTCAACTTTTATTGATAAAACACTTCCAAAAAGTATGTACAAATCAATTAACAGAATGTTTAATCAAAGCATAAGATAGTTTTTACTGTATTCCAGAAAATTAAAACATTTAAACGATAGTCATTTAATTATTCTCTTGACATTCTACATTTCAAAATGAAACAAAAACTATAAATTTTGTTACATATATAGTATTTAGACAAAAGAACACGGCCATATATGTACAAAGATTAGTTGTCCCGATTCATTTCATTCTATAATTTTTAAATAATTGAAAAGCCCACCCCCTTTAATATATAACGTAAGTTTTGATTTAACCATCACATGTCTCATTAGACGTAAAATGTACAAAGTAACTACCTACCCTATGTAATAAATATATAATGCATTTTCTTTAACATTTAGATATACCTAGACTTTGTTGACTTCAAAGTTTATTACAACTTATTGGCTTATATTTCTTGGTGTAAAATTATAAAACAATCCATAAACTTATTGCTATTTTATTCAAAATATAGATATTGGTATTCATTTTTACTAAATAAAAAGTTTAATTAACCCACTAACTATATCTGATCTATTATAAAAACATAAATTTAAATTAAATACATTGATTTTTACATCCTATACTTACAGGTACTTCAAAAAATTATTTTCACAGTTCATCATAAAAAATTAAATTTATGAAGTACAATTTTATTTACCAGATATGTCCTAATATTAAATCGATTTTTTAATAATTTAGAAAACTGAAATAGACAAGTACATCCTTAGTGCATTTTTAATTTCGCTGCAACTTATTCTTTTAAATTTAATATTTGAATAGTAAAATTTTAAAATTGTATTTAAATAAATTTAACAAACTCTGGCTTAAATTTCTTTTTTCATATAGGTAGATAGGTACATAACAGAGAATTTCCTCTTTTATTAAACAAAAAGAGGTCGATTTGAGTAGTTACAGACTTTTCATTATTTCAAGAAGTGTAAAATTGAAATACATTTATATAGAATTAATGTACTTATTTAATATAAGAAATATATTATACAAATAATGTAACGCATTACTTAAAACTTAAAAATAGCTACAAACTAATACATCCAAAAAATGATTTTATACATTTTCAATTGATTTATACATCAAAAATTTAGTTTTAATCATAGTCATAATCATACATCACAATTAATTTTAGGAAAATAAATCATGTAAAAGAAGCCTCGGTAAAATAATACCAGGGAACAATTAAATTATAAATAATAAATTTTGAAGAAAAAGTAAATAAACTGTCAAAAGAATCTCCTATACAATTAAACAGTCATTCACCGCCTATCTCTGTAACGATGGCGACTTTCCCTATCTCTTTCCCTGGAACGATCACTAGTCCTCCATATAAATTCATCTACAGATCGATCATATGAACGTTTATCAGAATATGAACTTATCCTAGATGATGGATATTCAGGTAATGGAAGTCCTTCATAGTAACGAGGTGGAGGCAAGTTATCGTAAGCCGATGATGAATATAACCCAGGTGGGGGAACATATGGTAATGGAGGTAATTGATGCTGCATTGTTCGCATATAATCAGCGACATATGCTTCTGCAGCTGCTGCTGTATAGTTTCGTGGTGAATCACGATCATAGAATATTGATGAATACCTATCTCTAGGGCGAGGTGATATTGACCGTCTATATGAACTGGATGATGTAAGTCCTCTTGTTTGTAAAAAGTACTTCCTCCTTGAATAAGATGATCCACGACCCCTATATCCAAATGAAGATGTACGTGCTGCAATTGGCATTCTGGCTTTTGGATGTCTATGTCCATCTCGGCCACGCAAATTATTTTTCTTGGATGCTTCTTTAGCTAGTCTTAATATGGGAGTAATTTCAATACCTTCATCCTCTGGAAATAAACGACATAATTCCTCAGCTACTCTGGGCTCTATTTCCTGTCCATCTCTCCCAATTTTAACAGGTTTCCCATCATTCCATGGATTATATAAATGCATAGTACTTGAAAATGGCAGCTCTTTACGACATATCCAGTCTACTTTGAATACACCTCCTAATGCCTTTGCAGACAAGCCTGGTGGTAGAACCCATGATATGGCTGGAACATCGTGTCGTGATTCACCATGTAATCTGGCAAATCCTGCAAATTTTCCACTTTCCTTCACAGAAAAAATAAGTAACACATTTCTAGATTCTCTATATGCTTTATTTAAATTAGCTTCATTTTGAGGTAATGTGGACCACACACCTTTCGCTTTTGAAAGAGTAATGTTTTCTGCATTATTCGATTTGATTACAAAGAATCGTGCATCACGAAACAAATAATTTAATTTTGTAAGATAGTCATAAGACTTGCCCTTAATATCTTTAGAACGAGTCCTTTTGGCTGCTGGTGAAGGGCTTTTATCTTTAGAACGGCCCCTTTTATGCCGGGAGCGGCGCCCCTTTCCTGATGAATTGGTACTTACAGAGCTTATACTTGGAGCTGTTGAACTCTCAGAACTAGAGGAAGACACATCACTTTCATAATTTACTTCATCCAGCTTCATATCATCGCCCATATCCAAACTCAAGTTTAGATTTTCAGCATCTATACTGCCATTCTTGTTCGAGTTTCTTGAATCCATTATCATACCAAATTAGTACGAATTATGTTTCAATCAGTTTCCTAATTAATTATTGTGTGCATTTTCATAAACAAACTTTCAAAAACTTTTGGGAAAACCAATATTTTCCTTAATTTTCGTCAGTTTGAAGACAGAAATAACCATTTAACCAAACAAAAACACTATTAAGGGTGTTGGTAAACTGTTTAAACAAAATTCCCTAAGATTTATAATACGCGGTAAATATAAAAGTGCAAATTTTCTCTTCATCTGATCATAAATATTTAATATATAAGGGTAAATCAATAATAGACTAAATGTAAATCATTTCCTCTACGCACTAGTAACAGTTATCTATATATCTATATTATTTTTCTGCAAATATGCTTGATGGCATGAACTTAGTTTGAGGTATACTAAGTTATTTTTTGTGATGTAGCTTCGTCGACCGTAATTGATGTTGACGTCATTCATTTCTGATTCAGAAAATGAATAATTTTATTCGTCTTTTACATTTCATGTTTCTATCTAATATTGTTTAAATAATTTAATTTCTCTATATAGTTCATATGGAAAATATATAACTGCTATTAAAATTAACTAACAGAACAGTACATCAATATGTTAATTTCTATGCTATTATGATTTGCTATGATATTATGAACAATTGGCTTATTGCATGAAAAGAAGTTTGCTAAAAAATGTCATTGCAAAAGTACATTTGTTCCCTAACCAATAATAGTAAACAATAATTTATGTTTATTCATGAATTTGGCAAACATGATTAATACTATTAATAGGTTGATCAACTTCTAAAGAGATAGCCTACTGCCCTAGATCAAGAATTCTTAATCTGAATAGACTTCAAAAGATTATGATTAGGCATTATTATTACTCGTGACTAAATTTTATTTTTAGAAAGGTTGGGAGTTGGTCAACGTGGTAGTCTTTTATTTGCATGAGGATTAGTTCAGTTCTGCGTTTGGTCACATAATTCAGTAATTTGTCATATTTTATTTACAACTGATCTAAATTCAGAAGAAACCAGATCAGATCCCCCTTATTCCCGATGCCGCTCCACCCCAAGGTTTGTAAAGTAAGATAGGTAGCATGGTAACTTGAACGGAATGGAGAGGTTACGATGAAGGCGGCCATCTTGCGCGTCGTCGTGCCTGCTGAAACTTAATTGTACGTATGCATTTTTTGAGACGTGCGCTTATTTGTTGAGTTATTTCGAAATATTTGTTGTTTTTGTGTTTATAATCGTGCAGTTATAGTTATTTAGTGTATAATCTAATTGACAATTACTGTTAAAGAGAAAAGACTCATAGTATATAGAAGTTTGTAACTTTTGTATTTACAGAAATAATTTTAAGGTAAACAGTTTTCATTATTTTCCGTTCATAATAATAACAAATAACAATGTTACATACAATTATTAGATGACTGGAGGAAAGGTTTGTAGTGCAACTCAAAGGCAAAAGAGAGTGGTGAGATGCTGATGTTTTTTTCCGTCCCTAAAAAAATTACTTAATACAGGAAATAAAATTTATTTTCATATGATACAAAGAAATATTAGAAAAAACCATTGAGTGATTTTTTTCTTATTAATTGTCGTGTCTAATATGACATGATAAAATTTAATGGCCCTCTTGTTAAATTTTATTAATAAATTATTGCATGCACATCTAATTCTAATAAAAAATTTGCATTAAAATTTTTTAATGCTATATAATTGTATAGGTTGGCCTGGGGAAAAATTTCTACTCAGTACATCATAAAATAAGAAACTTTTCTAAGTAACTCTTTTCGTTAGGGTTAGGTTTGATATATAGTAATGTCAATTTTAAATTCCAAGGAAAACGTTATCGATGTTAATAATCATTAATCAAAAAAGTCAATTTATTAATTTGTGCTTGTACATTAAAAAATACAAAATACGGAATTCAAGTTCATAACTAATTATACTTCTCTAATGGTTTGAATGCCAGAAATTCGAATGAGCAGGCAGAGTGACGTGTTCCCGCATTTTAAATGGTGATCTCTGATTGGTCGAAAGTTACCATGCTACCTATCTTACTTTACAAACCTTGGCTCCACCCTGCATTGAATACTCACTTCTGAATTTTTGGTTAATCAAGTGGCGGGGTAGAAATATCGACATTTTTGACAGTTTCTTCGTCGAAATCTCAGATGTCGAAATTCTAACCTAAAAATATCGATTAAAGCCTGCCTACAAACCATCAAGAAAACTATTCTTGCTTACAAACATTATTTGTACATTGCAAGATTTTATAAAATTCCTAGGTGTTATCAAAATTGCTCAAATCAAATGGATGAGGAAATGTTTTTTACAAATAGTAGAAATTAACTTAAGCTGTCGAAAGTCAAAACCATATCAAAACAAAACTGCGTGTTTTATTTGATTTAAGTCAGATCAATTTTGAACGGGTCAAAGGTGACCCAAGTGAACTAATCCTCATGCAATGGAGAACTTTCTCTTTTATTTTATCCGCCAGAGTTCACTAGCTGTACTCGGTTGTTTATCCGTCAATGTCAATACGAAAAAATATGTCAGGTATAAACAAAGTTATCAACTACCGTAATCTTTTTTTATCAATTTGGCTCATTTCAGTCATTTCTACGAATAAGAGATTGGGAAAGTCTCGGAAATCGGGAAATTTAAACTATTTAAAGATTATATATGATACAAATTGAGAATGACTTTAAACCGAGTACGCATGGCGTCATATATTGGATATATTATAGGAACTGGCTTGGATTGTTCCTCATTCTCATCAATTTGGCTCATTTCTACGAATAAGAGATTGGGAAACTCTCAGAAATCGGGAAATTTAATTTAAACAATTTAAAAATTCTAATATAACTGTATAAAAACATATCTAATGCCGTACGGAATGGGCGCTGTGTAATTTTGTTTGTAGGTGTGTCCTGGTTGAGTGGTGGAATAACTAAAATTCCGCCAAGACCAAGATTAGTACTAATCTTGCGCCAAGACGGCAACCAAAACAAGTCGATGAAATAAAAAAAGGCCATTCTTTAGAACATCCCATGTGCATTTAGTTTCATAGACGTGTTCTATGTTGTTGTAGGAGGCATTTGTAACTAACGAAACAAATGCAATTGTAGGGGGAGGGGGGGGTGGATTTTTGACAGAAATTTTTTGTAAACTTTGTTTTTCCTTGCCCTACAACAAACATAAAGAAGGGCATCAAGAATAAAACAAAATTTACAATTTAAGATTGTCGGAAATTAGACAACCCCCAATTCCAGAAGCCAGAAGCGTGTGCGGAAGGGGGTTACGCATTGAAAAAACGCGGACAAACAACCTAGAACTATAAATGAGGCCTTACAGAACCGTTTAGACGTTCTCTGAAATAACAATTCTTGTGCTATAGTCAAATATCAAAATATATGTGTTTATTTTTGATCATTTGAAATTTAAAAATAATTTTACAACTTTAAGGCAGTCTCTTATAGTATGGTGAGCTACCTTTTTACAGAACTTTTATAATTCTTTATTAAAACGATTTTCAGTATTTTTTAGAAGATATATGTGAGCAGAAGCTCTATTTCAACAAAAGTATTAGTTTCCTCAACTTCCAGAAGCTGTCAATCATGGAAATAAATTGTGTTGGTATTCATTTTGTTTATTTTTTAAATTTTCCTCGCAACAGTCACAACTGTTCACTGCTCACAACTTATAGCACAAATACTTTGCGCTACCTTTAAACATATTGAGAAAATAGAGTATCCGTCAGAATACGTTTGCGCTACAGTTATACACAACGGTTATGTCCGCTGAATGCGACCACTAGTAACACACGTCAGTGGGCCTTTTCACTAAATTCTTAAACTTCAAAATAAAAATGTTTATTCGAAAGCTAACTGATAGATATTTACCTTGTGCAACTCTGTTTCGAATATAAATCTCACAGTGTTTAATAAAAAAATAAACAAGTAGTATGGCAATTTGAACACGCATTTGACCTTGGGCTGAGTGTCGTCACACTCCCGGTATTATATTGGCAGCACTTGGCAGCATTTGCCACAACGCCATAGCCACTGACATCACACCACCTGATACATGTTTATGTTCTGTGGTGGGTGTTCCTGGTTTTGGTCAACTTTGGCACTTTTAAACCATGATTTTTGTCTGCTTTCATCTCATGGAACGTAAACGAATATTTTGCATGGACAATTTATGTTGTTATTTGTACATGTTGGAATAAAGCAAGGATTGTAAACAAATCCTTGGGAATAAAGCACTCTGTAAACATTTTTCATTTTTCAAACACAAAAATCACAGATTACTTACCAGATTTTTGTCCACAAATCTATCATTCTCTCTCTCCGATTTTTGGGAAACCAAATTCAGAGGGCGCCACAGCTACAGACGCGGGAGACCATTTGTTTAATTTAACTTACAGTTTATGAACATATTTGACATTTAAAATTTGTGATCAAAGTGCAATGCCGTTTCATGCTTTGATCACAAATTTCAATGCCAAATACGCCATATTATATATATGTTCCGAGAAGCTTCCGCGGTCGTTGGTATGAAAAATACTAGGTTCTCGGGTTGAACCGCGTCTGAGATTGTTAATTTCTCGACGTTTCGGCTCCTGTTTTGGAGCCATTTTCAAGAGAAAAAGTGGGACAAGAAAAATTGTCAAAGTAAATAATGCTAGGAGTTCGCGGAACTGGTTCGACTCCGGGGCCTCAATCTGCCTCCTCCCCAGATCTCACCACGATCCGTCTTTAAGGCAGATTGAGGCCTTAGAGACGGAAAACATAATATTTCAGTCGCAAGCTCCTCTATAAAATCCTTATTTTACTATAAGGAATGTAACCAGACTGCAACCAACAGCTACTCTCCGGGCTATGTGCCCCGCCGAGCGCTGAATTACAAGTCACAAGCCTGGCGCGTTAAGTGTAATAATCGCATATTACCAACAAAACGCTAATGCTTCGATTGCAACAAACACCAGCCGAAAGACTGATCCTACTTAAAGAAGTTCTCGTGCCAGTCGTCCCATACCACTTGCAGACTGCAGTTTCGAGCTTTTGGCTCTCGTCAGTGCAAGGTAGGCATGTGACGAACGACACGAGGATTCCTTGACTATTTGGTACATCTCGGTATTTTTATGATAGCGAGATGTAAAATAGTAAGCAGGCGCCATCCAGCGGTCCAGTGTCTGTTGCAATCGAAAAATAAAAAGCCTGAATATTAAAACATAATATTTCAGTCGCAGCTGCCCTCTAGAAGCACACTTGATCTATATATATATATCAAGTGTGCTTCTTGAGGGCAGAAATATTAAAATGTAATATTTCAGTCGCAAGCTCCTCTATAAAATCCTTATTTTACTATAAGGAATGTAACCAGGCTACAACCAACAGCTACTCTCCGGGCTATGTGCCCCGCCGAGCGCTGAATTACAAGTTACAAGCCTGGCGCGTTAACTGTAATAATCACATATTACCAACAAAACGCTAATGCTTCGATTATTGCAACAAACACCAGCCGAAAGACTGATCCTACTTAAAGGAGCTTTCGTGCCAGTCGTCCCATACCACTTGCAGACTGCAGTTTCGAGCTTTTGGCTCTCGTCAGTGCAAGGTAGGCATGTGACGAACGACACGAGGATTCCTTGACTATTTGGTACATCTCGGTATTTTTATGATAGCGAGATGTAAAATAGTAAGCAGGCGCCATCCAGCTCGAAACTGCAGTCTGCAAGTGGTATGGGACGACTGGCACGAGAGCTCCTTTAAGTAGGATCAGTCTTTCGGCTGGTGTTTGTTGCAATGGAAGCATTAGCGTTTTGTTGGTAATATGCGATTATTACACTTAACGTGCCAGGCTTGTAACTTGTAACTCAGCGCTCGGCGGGGCACATAGCCCGGAGAGTAGCTGTTGGTTGCAGTCTGGTTACATTCCTTATAGTAAAATAAGGATTTTATAGAGGAGCTTGCGACTGAAATATTATGTTTTAATATATATATGTATATATATATATATATATATATATATATATATGTCAAGAAAGAAATTCGTGGGCAAACCCGCAGAAATGATAGTGCAACCGTGTACACGTGTTTCGGACTTTTTGGTCATCATCAGCACGGTGTAGCTAAGTTGAAAGGATAGGCACAACTTAGGAAAAAACGACACAAATGGAAACCACTGACAGGAAGCCAGTTGCACATTTGTGGCTGCAGTCGGAAGACCTTGAGGTTTCAAGGCAACATCCAACATTGCCACGGAGGCAAACTGTAAGCCGCCTGCGTGGAGTTCCATAGCCCAAGGTAAAATACAAAGGAAAGATGTTATCGCGGGAACAGGACAATAAGTCAAGAAAGAAATTCGTGGGCAAACCCGCAGAAATGATAGTGCAACCGTGTACACGTGTTTCGGACTTTTTGGTCCTCATCAGCACGGTGTAGCTAAGTTGAAAGGATAGGCACAACTTAGGAAAAAACGACACAAATGGAAACCACTGACAGGAAGCCAGTTGCACATTTGTGGCTGCAGTCGGAAGACCTTGAGGTTTCAAGGCAACATCCAACATTGCCACGGAGGCAAACTGTAAGCCGCCTGCGTGGAGTTCCATAGCCCAAGGTAAAATACAAAGGAAAGATGTTATCGCGGGAACAGGACAATAAGTCAAGAAAGAAATTCGTGGGCAAACCCGCAGAAATGATAGATCATAGATGATCATTTCTGCGGGTTTGCCCACGAACCCGCAGAAATGATAGATCATAGATGATCATTTCTGCGGGTTTGCCCACGAATTTCTTTCTTGACTTATTGTCCTGTTCCCGCGATAACATCTTTCCTTTGTATTTTACCTTGGGCTATGGAACTCCACGCAGGCGGCTTACAGTTTGCCTCCGTGGCAATGTTGGATGTTGCCTTGAAACCTCAAGGTCTTCCGACTGCAGCCACAAATGTGCAACTGGCTTCCTGTCAGTGGTTTCCATTTGTGTCGTTTTTTCCTAAGTTGTGCCTATCCTTTCAGTTGAAAGGACACCGCTACACCGTGCTGATGAGGACCAAAAAGTCCGAAACACGTGTACACGGTTGCACTATCATTTCTGCGGGTTTGCCCACGAATTTCTTTCTTGACTTATTGTCCTGTTCCCGCGATAACATCTTTCCTTTGTATATATATATATATATATATATATTCTGGAAGTTTTTCAAAATGGATGTTGTGGCAAATTCAAGTTTAGTGGAAGTTTCACCAGTAAAGAAACGCAAACGATTAGATTTGGGTGCTTTAGGATTATCTGAGAAGCAATGTGTAATAAATATGTAAAGTCGAGGCAAGAATTCAAGCGATGCACGTCACGAGTGATCTTATTACAGAAATTTTAATCCTAACATAATTTTTAATCATTAATTACGTTAAAAAGAGTAATTCTTGACACCCAGTTATTAAGCTTTTTTCAGAAATAGGTACAGTTTAATGGGGCTTCATGATTCTTAGCAGTATTGTCTTATTTATAGAATCAATCTGTGACGTGCATCGCTTGAATTCTTGCCTCGACTATATAAACAGATGTTGAGTGGAAAAACAAAGGTCAAAATGTGTGAAATCGTATCTACAATTATGAATGCAGTGGGCGAGATATTAAACAATGTAAGATTTGTAACATACGTATTTTAAACACTTTTACTGTTAGGAATTGCAAGATCAACTGTATTCCGTACGATAAGCGAATATAGAAAGACTGGAAATATACGCAGGCCAAAAAAACTTGGAGGAAGACTAGGAATTATTACCATATTTGATGAAACAATGAAAAACTCTATTCGACAAATAATACATAGTTTCTTATACAAAAATGAAATGCCTACCCTAAACAAAATTCTACATGAAATAAATAGTCGCCCAGATTTGCAGAAGTTGCAAGCAGTAATCGAGCCCTGTGATAATAAATAGTTGTGTATTTAATAGGAAAAATGTGTTTTACTTTCATTTACACTTAGTTTTTTACAGGCATATAATTTAAAAATTAAACGCACTATATATCTCAAAGCTTCCTCAGTACATGGCAAAATTGGATGTGGAGGGAAAATTATATATATCATAGACACATCAATTGAAAATACTTAAATTTGTTTCTTTTTAAATATTGTTTAATAAGTTTCATATACCAAATCAAATTTCAATTATCTCAAACAATATTCTTTTTTGGAAATTTATTATTAAGAATGTGAGGAATCTCTAGACCCATTTTTAATAAGTATATTAGACTATACCTATACTGTAGTCGTGTAAGGTTGATTGCTTAGAACCCCTAAAATATTCTAAGGTAATTTTCTGGTAACTTTTAGTGTAAATTGGGATTCTAGTCCTCCTGGCTGGTTTAAAAACAGACTTATACACCCGTATGCCCTGTGCAAGGTTGTAGGCTCTTTGACGTCACTAAGGTGGGCGCGTGACATAAAGCCCACGCTTCATTTGCGCACTTTTGATATGTTTTTCCGATGGAAATCGTGCTAAAAAAAAATAATAAAATACGGCGAAATGTTTTATAAAATACTATCACATAAAACAATAAAAAAAAATCACTGAAAAGACCCATTGTGCTGCATAAAGCACGATACAATAAAATATATAAAATAAATAACAATACATAACATAGGAATTTTTACAGCACACTGTGAGCAGTCACAATTATCTTAGGAATAAAATGATTAAAAACTACGTAATATGCTTGTTAACATTACAAAATGATAGATTGAAATTTAAGATTTAAAATGATAAAAAATTCCTGTAATTCGTAAAAAACATGTTCCTTCAGAAAATTTGGTTTTTTAAAAAATTGAATAGTAGGTACTTTGATTTTTCCATTCATGGGGCAGAAAGCTTGTATAATTTAATAGAAAAATATCTAAATGAAGAGATATTTTTCGAAAGCCGAAAATATGGAACAAAGGTTTGTGTCATATTTATTTTCATTTTGATAGTTGGAAGAAAGTTTTTTAGCATACATTATGCATTCATAAATATATTGACTTGTGCATGTTAGAATATAGTCCAAGTAAGGACTTCCTGAGACAAAAAAAACTAAACAAAAACTTTACATAATTATTATCGCCGCGGGCCACCGCGGGTAGTATGACTAACATCAAACTATCAAATGACTCGCCGCACATTAAAAACGAACGAAATGCTTTGCGATCGAGGTAGCACAAAAAGTAATGGTATTTTAATGAGATCGTAAAGCTTTTATGTTTTTTCTGTCTCAGATATTTCCTACTTAAACTCTACCCAGACTTTTAAAGAAAGGCCTACAAGAGTCTCCGTTTTTTAAGCCAGAGATTGCTCGGATAAGTCGGATAGCACGTTTTTGAACACGTAAGATTTTCATTACGTGTGCAAGGCCTCCCCAGAGTAGGATACAATATAACACATCATATGAAATAAGGCATATTTATTGAAATGGTTAAATTGTCTAAAAGGTACATACAACTAGACAATTTTTTAGAAAAAAAATTTATGTGTGGCTCCCATGATAGTCGACTGTCTGATGTAACACATTTGGCTGAGTTATTATTGATGTTATTAATAAAATTATTAAGACTAAAGGATTATATTTTGAGTTTTTTCATTATTTAAGCATAGGTGTATATATTATAGTGGTTTTTAGCTTGCGATTGTGTTTCTTGGTTCATATTATAGTCTGTTTTTAAACCAGGAGGACTAAATTTAGAATCCCAATTTACACTATAAAAGTTACCAGAAAATTACCCTAGAATATTTTAGGGGTTCTAAGCAACCAACCTTACACGACTACAGTATAGGTGTATGCAGTCTAATATAGCTACTTACTAAAAAGGGGTTTAGGGATTCCTTACATTCTTAATAATAAATTTCCAAACAAGAATATTGTTTGAGATATTTGAAATTTGATTTGGTATATGAAACTTATTTATATATATATATATATATATATAATTTTCCCTCCCACGTCCAATTTTGCCATGTACTGAGGAAGCTTTGAGATATAAAGTGCGTTTAATTTTTAATTTATATGCCCGTAAAAAATTAAGTGTGTAAATTAAAGTAAAACAAAATTTCCCTATTAAATACACAACTATTTATTATCACAGGGTTCGATTACTGGTTGCAAGAAGAACCAAGAAGAAAACTATGTATTATTTGTCGAATAGAGTTTTGATTAAATCTGATAATAATTCCTGGTCTTCCTCCAAGTTTCTTTGGCCTACGTATATTTCCAGTCTTTCTATATTCCCTTATCGTACGGAATACAGTTGATCTTGCAATTCCAAACAGTGAAAGTGTTTAAAATAGGTATGTCACAAATCTTACATTGTTTAATATTTCACCCACTGCATTCATAATTGTAGATACGATTTCACACATTTTGACCTTTGTTTTTCCACTCAACATCTATTTATACATATTTATTACACATTGCTTCTCAGAAATCTCAGATAATACTAAAGCACCCAAATCTAATTGTTTGCGTTACTGGTAAAACTTCCACTAAACTTGAATTTGCCACAACATCCATATTGAAAAACTTCCAGAATATATATAATAAATATAAATAACATATAATTAGTTCTGTAAAGAACTGTTTCCTTTCAAATTTCTACAAACGAGAATGAGTGATGATAAATAATTAAAGAAGACACTTCGAAATTTGGTTGAAATATTCAACTGACATGTGTATGTCAAAATTTACGATTTGGCCTAGTGTAAAACTGGCGAACGCGCAGCCAATCACATGTGTATGATTTAGCGCGGCAAATTCGAAAGAGTCCTCCTGGTTTAAAAACAGAGTATAGTAAAGATATCTGTTTTTTTTGCTGGTTGGTTTTGGTGATATCATCTGCATATCCTACCATTTTGCCTGTAATGAAATCAGCCATGTCATTTACATAGAGTATAAACAGGACTGGCCCTAGGATGGATCCCTGAGGAACACCATAACGAAGCTGTTGTAAAGAAAATGTTATATTGTCATCAACGTAAACTCTCTGATACCATTCAGTAACATAGCTTTTAATGAATGATAATGCTGAACCTCTAATTCCATACGTCTCTAATTTAGTTAGTAGTAGGTCATGAAAAACACAACCAAAACTTTAGATAAATCCATAAGAGAGGCATTTGTCATGGTTGCCTTTTTCAAATTCATCAGTTATAAAATTGATCATATCTACTAAAGCAGTGATAGTTGATTTACCTTTTCTATATCCAAATTCGCCAGGATTTAATAATTTTTTATGTTCTAGACAGTCCACCCGGCCAACTTGACTTTATAAGCTAATTCCAATAGTTTTGATAAAATAGGAATTGGAGAAATTGGTCGATAATTACTGACCAGGTTTTTATCATCTTTTTTATAAACTGGAGTTACTTTAACAATTTTTCGGGAATATATCTCTTTCAAAGCAGACATTAATAAGATATGTTATTTGCTTTAATAATTCATTTTTGGCTAATTTGATTGCCTTACTGTTTAATCCATAGTAGTCTCTACACTTAGAGGAGCTTAACATATCTATCAGATCACTTACTTCGGTTTCAGAAACAGAGCTTAGATAAAGAGAGAATGGAACTCGATTGTTCTATAAAAACTCTATATATACCGCATTATTGAAGATGCAGTTTGCTATTGTGTATCATTAACAATAGTAACAAAATTGTGTTTAAATCTTCTACAGGGATATTGATGATATTACTATTGTTATTGTTTGAATTTATGATAGACCAAGCCATTATTTGTTTGTTTTTTGCATTGTTTTAAGATCGGTATTATGATTTATGGTTTCCGATTTCAATCTGGTCCTATAATATTCCTCAAATTTATTGTAATATTCTTTGAATTTAATGTCAAATACAGAGAAGTAGTGTAACATTATAAGTGTGTTTTTCATGTTTTTAATCAACCTTCTTTGAGATCTTCTTGTTAGAAATTATATCATTATTTTAACCGGAAAAGATTTGTCGTAACATGTGACTATATGATTTAAAAGTGTTTCTGACATATTATTTACATCATTAGTTAGATAAAATTGTGACCAATCACAACAGAATAAGGATAATTTGTAGTTGTGTATGTCTATGGTTGACTGACTGACTAATCTATATGTGAGGACCTTATTTGTTTTTTTAGATTTATATAGCTCAGATAAATTAAATTCCTTGTCAATACTGCTTAAAGTCGATTTATTTAAAAAATACTCAGCATCATCATTAGAGAGTGGTTATTAAATTTTGAGCAATATTACCAAAATAAAGTCATTAGGGGAAATTGTTAAACTAGCGTCTACAGGCAGAGTTTCTATTTTTGGCTCCTAAGTCTTGCGCAGACGGTTTATCATCGCGTCGTTTGAAATTAATAGTATTAACATATTTAATTGTTTGTTTAGTTGTTAACGAAATGTCAAGGGCAAGGAAAACTATACTACATCAAATAATATTAACATATTTAACTTAACGAACTAACCTAATGAAACATTCGTATTACGTATTTTACTTGTTAACAAAATTTAGTAAAAAAAAGTGTAATTTTAGTTACTAAAAAAGATTGTAACAAAGCCGATTCAAACCGTCGACCTCGCGTGTGAAAACCAATTCAATTCAAAAGAGATTTATTTACATTAATAATACAAAACAGTTGCCTCCCCAGAGACTGCTCCGGAACCGATCGTGCAACCGCCGCGTTGGCATATTGTAAGATCGGGCGGAACAGGTCTGGATCGGCGAAAACGAACTTATCCTAAACTACTTTTTATAGCAATAAAATTAAAATAGGTGGTAACATTAGAAGAGACTCAATAAACAAGATTAACGAAACTTAAAACTACACTTATTTTTAGAATAACTCGCGCACAGAAAAGAACACTATTAAATTTCGTATGCGTGTGAAGACCGGGCATTCTATCCATTACACCACGGACTGCTGATAAGAAACTTGCATACTTCTTGTTCTTACTATATCAATATTTAAGCGGATGAACCGTCTGCGCAAGACTTAAGAGCCAAAATTAGAAAGTGATACTCTGCCTGGAGACGCAAGTAATTGACTAAAGATTGGTAATGATTCGTTTTGACATATTTTGTTCTATTAATTAAGTTCCGCATAGCTTTCTGTTGGTTCTTATTTCGAAGAATATAATTGTCATTTGCTATTTTTTTTTGCTTTTGTGAGCTCGTATTTGTAATTTTATTTTTTGGTTTTAGTTCATTCCTTTAGATCATCAAAAGGATTTGCTTTATATATATCGTGAAGAAAATTCAGAGACTCTCTCATCTGACGAAAGTTATTTGTGAACCAATTTATATCTGATGTTTTGTTACTTGCAAAATTTTTGGATTTTAGTTGAAAAATTTATCAATGGTTATTAATTTCGTCAGCGTTTGAAGCTAATTCGTTTTCGGACAGACTTTGAAAACATTCAAGATATAGGTAAACAAAATTTATTAATATATTTTTCATATATGGGAAAATTTGGAAATATCATTAGAGAACAGAATGATTCATCGACATAGGTTTAACAGTTATACCTACAAAAAACCTTTAGAAAATGGGAAAAATTATTACCCACTTACTGCACCTACATGTAATGCCTTACAGCATAGCTATAAATAAAATTTTAGCTAGAACTATTTACATTGGTTTTAAAATGTTACTTAAGAATAGTTTAATATGTACTGTATATATTTGTATGGTAGTGGCTTTTCCTTTTGTGATTATGCTTCTTGTTATTTAAACGTGCTAATTTTTTCTCTAATCTCCTTTTTTCTCTAAATATTCTTCCTTATTTTCACTAATCACTTTCTTTTCAGCATTTTTAATTAACTTGTTGTTGCTATTCTTTCCTATTATTTGGGTTTTCTACCACATGTACTATTATCCTCTTCAAAACAAATCACCGAATCTACAAAATAATAGAATTATTGGAAAAAAAAGAGCCTCTGCGCCCGTGACGTTTACGCCAAAGGAAAAGTCAGAGGTTATGTTTTGCAAATAATATAAATCGGAATAAACACAAAAATAATGTATTTTGCTGACGTTTCGGAAAGTAATCTCTTTCCGTTTTCAAAGCTATTTTTTGAAGAACTCTTATTTTGCTGTGTATGTCAAATACACAGCTTTAAGATTCTGTTTATGTTATTTCCATAGATACTTACTACTTACACAGAACATAGAACTGATGATATTTTTTTAGATAATGTTGAGTTTGTTAAGTTCTTCTTTTAACATTGGTGTTGCTGTTAACTGTTGTGGTTTAACAATCAATAACGTATAGTCTAGTATACTTTAACTTGGCGTGTGTACGTATGAGTTAATATTTCCGTACGATTTCATTTTCTCTTGTATAGAAAGATACAGAAGTATTATCCACACAGACAATGTTTCTGGACTATTGCTTTAACTTTGTGTACAATATGGGAGAAAATGAAATCGTATGGAAATATTAACTCATACATACACACGCCAAGTTAAAGTATACTAGACTCGATACACAACTGCTCCATCGAAGCACACATAATGTAACAAATAAATCAGGGCTTGCTTGATTTAACCACAGTGGTGTTACTCCAAATATTATCTACTTGGATGAGTATCGTGAAGTATAATATAATGTTAAATAAGTTTCTGTTTTAGTTCTTGAAAATTTAACATCTCGCTTCCTAATTTCACACATCCATACATCCATACTTGGATATTTTCATAATATAATGGTTTTCATATTGATGTACACAACACAATGAGATCAAAAGTTCACTTTCATACACCTACAGTAGCATGCTTCAATGACAAAGAAAATTAAAAGTAGCTCACATTAATTTCAATTTTATATCATGCATAAATTGTAAAACAAATTGGAAACTTGCAGGACAATATCCAAAATATATTTTTTTATATAACTTTAGCGGAGATTTTGGAAGGTTATATCTTTTATAACACTCTTATAAATGTGCCTTTTTTGTCAATACATTTTATAATTAAATAAATAATATGCACCGCAAGTGTATAAACTACATAGTAGATAAATTGAAAATATTATAACGTTGCATTTCACTGTATCCTTAATTTACTACCCAAAATAAAATAATATATTTGATACATTATATAAATGTATCAAACACTAAAAGCGCTATACAATGGTATATCGTTTTATTAGGAGTAAAAGTCACAAAAGGGGCTTTTACTCAGAATAAGACATGTTATTTCTTCTTCAAACGTCAATTAACTATAAAAAAATAAAGATAAAAAATTTAGCTGTACATTGCCATTAGCAACAGAAGTAAAAGTCTGCTCGAGCGGAAGAAAAAGTACTTTTACTTCCGTTGCTGATGGCAACGCACAGCCATCTGAAATGTCAAACTTTAGTATCATGAAATGAGTAAGAAATGTCAAGATTTTCTGATGTTTGAAGAAAAAGTAAATTATTATATTATCATCCAAACAATAGCGTATTACTTTATATGGAGTAAAAGTGACATTATTAATGTTGAGGATGTATCGGAACAGCCGAGACACAAAAGAACATCTTTTACTCCAAATAAAACTGCTATTTTTTCTACAAAAATTCTTTTACTGCAGCACAAGAGCGGAAGTAAGACTTGCACTGCCGCTCAGAGCTCGTGGGCGGCAGTAAAAGTCTTTTACTACCGCTCAGATGAAGTGTCAGAGAAATGACAGCTCAACACTTTAACTGCTGCACATCACTCGGATCTCTGGAACTTCATGTAGTACTACGCTACACAAGAGTGTATACTGTTTTATATAAATCTATGTGACATACCTGGACTTAAATTCATTCTGCGAACAGGGCAACACAACACTTGATACTATCTATCTTTAAAATCGCTTTTGACTTAAGTTATTTTTACGAGGTTAAACATTCATGTTAAAAGAAAATTGATGTCATATACAAGCAAATCCTTTTATTTTGTGTAGTAGTTGTGAAAAGCATAAAAAATGCTAAATATGTCGAAAGAAATGTACATATGACCTAAAAGAAAATAATTTATGTTGCACCACTACACTGATGTAGACAGTCAATACATAAATGTGCATCATAAGGACATACATATTTCACTCTTGGTGCTGTTTTAAGTGCATAAGATCTTCCTCGTGTGTTTGTGACAAGTTGGGGCAAGTCTGGTATGTGTCATATTGCTATGCCCAGCCTGTGACATAGGCAATCATGTGCATAATAGTGCAATAAAATAAAAACGTGAGTGAGGTTGTAGTTATACTATACATGGTAATTTTTCAGTTATTCACGACAATTTTTTTTCAAATTAATATAAATCATCTCATCATGCCATTTTTTGAATTAAGTTTCAGAAGTTAAGTGATTTTTTACCGCTGCATATTTTCTGATTTCGCACATCTGTCATAAAAGTCATGTTTCTTTGATGTTTGAAAAATATATATATATATATATATATATATATATTATTCGATTAATATAAATGAATTATATGTACAATAGTTAGATATATGTATTACTGGTTGCGGCTTGGATAAGCTCAATAAGATGTCTGTGCTATAGGTCTGCAAATTTGATTGGCTATTTTGTTTTACACTGCATGTTATTGTAAATTAAATGTGGGGGTGAAATGAAACTTAATATATAAATAAACGTACTTATGTTATTACATTTTAAAATTTTTATTATGCAATTTTCAAAAACCTAACTTTTTCATAGATGAGACAGTAGTACATATGGCTAGATCATAGTTTAGTAGCACAAGTAGTTGGTATATATCTCTCATGTATTCGACTCTCAGAGCCGTGGTAGATAATAATAGCACAGGGGATGATGGCCGTTTGTGCATGTGTTCTGATGTTGAACGATGGAAAAGCTATGGTTAAACTGCACCAGGACGCTAATATTAGTAAGGCAAAATAAATACGAACAGCAGATTGACATATTTTTTAAATATTAAATTACTTTATTTGTATTTAAAAACTCCCTAAACACAAAGCCCTTTCTAAAACCATCTATTTGTAAAAGTTTTATCAAATATGGTAGAAGGCATGACTTTTTATTCAAAATTTGAACGAAATAGGGAGGACAGAACTAAAAGTATGCACACACACCTCTGGTCTACAGGGTAAATATTATCATTTAATATTTAAGTATGAAAAATGTATTGAGAGTTATTCTCTTGGCAGAAATACATTTCATACAAAACGTAGAGTTGATTCGAACCCTCAACCCCACGCGTAAAAATCGGACAATTCAATCACTACACCATGGACGGCTGTTAATGAACTTACATACTCTTTGCTATATGAATACAAGAGTAAGATTTTTTATGTACCTTCAGTACCTTTTACCTGTAAAAGGGCCCCTCTTTCAAGATAGCAAGTACCCAATACATTTTTTTGCTGATTGACAGCAAAGTACTAACTTTGCCGACTAATGTCAATCAGCACACTTAGTTTCCATGGTAACCAACTAGTAACAACTGCGATTTTTAATGAATTTTTAATAAATTTATTACAACAAAAATAAAGAGATTGAGAATTGTAATAATTTAATTATTTTGGAATATATTTAAAAAATCGGCGAAAAAATTATATGTTCAACTCAGCAGCAAAATAGATCGACTGCCTTGGCTGAATTATCAGCCGCGGCAGTCAATCTACCATTTTGCTGTCTAGTTAAACAAATAACTATTGCCTACATATTACACATTTATTGGGAAAATCTTAGCTTTGCTAAAATGACGTAGGTCTGGGGGCTCTGCAATATTGGACTATAAGCGATGCAAAGAACACAGCGACCACATTCTACTAAAGCGATTTCCTTGACTACACTTAATCTAAGACATGATGGACCTGTGAACAAGCATGTTTGTACATTGACAGCACTAGGTATTCTTTGACCGTTTGAATAAACAGCATCCAAGTTTCAAATTTATAATGGAGACCAAGAAAGATGGAGCTTTACCTTTCTTAGAAGTATTAGTGAAAAGGTCACACAGTGGCAAGCTGGCCCACGGCGTCTACAAAAGAAAACACACGCCGATCGTTACCTACATGTGACATCTTTGCACCACCCACAACAGAAGATAGCGTTAATCAGAACATCGGTCCACATAGCCAACACAATATGCGACAACGATAACAAACCCGAGGAACTACAGAATGTCCAACAAGCTTTAGAGAAGAATGGATACAGTCAAAGCAATGTACAACGAATAGTAAATAACCAGAGAAGAACAACAGAAGAAGAACAGTAACAACCAACAACATATGCATGCTTACCCTCGCCGGAGTCACAGATAGGCTGAAGAAGATTTCATCCAAAAAAAAAAAAGTAGGTGTATGGTTTCAAACGGTGAAGAAAATACAGCAAGTGCTTCCCTCAATCGAAGACTCTGTCCCCCAAACCGTTAACAAAAGGTGTTTATCAGTTGACGTGCACATGTGGTAAGAGCTACATTGGGCAAACAGGACAGAGTATCCAGTGCAGAATCAAAGAACATCAGATGAGTACCAGATTTGGATACACAGATAGGTCGGCGATAGCAGAGCATGTCCATAATAACAAGAACCATAAAATCGACTACGAGAACGTCAATATATTAGACCGGAATACGCGCTATTATCCGCGAATCATTAGGGAATCACTAGAAATTATGAAAAACAGGAACAACTTTATCAAGTACCAGTGCCATAGTAAGTCAGTCAACCAAGCACGACGAATGACCAGCGAAGCAGCCTCTAGGCATATAACGAGGAGCGTCGCACTACAAATTCAATAGAATCCTTTTGAAGAAGCCGACAGGATGATCAGCGAAACGTCAAGTCAAGTTCGACAACCACGGTAAGACCCGGAAGAAACTATTTCACCACTAGGTATTACTATTATTATATTATATAGTTAAGTAAATAAATATCAATATTGAACCAATATCGTATAGTTAAAAAATTATATCAAGCCCTTCTCTGATATAAAGAAACTTTTTCCTTAAGTTGAAAAGATTTGTAGAAGAAGCATGTAGAAAATGTTATTAAAATATGTTGGGTCTTTTCGAATTATTATTAAATAAATATTCAGACAAACACAAAGGCAAACAAAAATTTAAAAAACACATTTTCATTGCTTTAATATCATTAAACAAAGTCAGAAATATCAAATATTCCGAAAACAAAATTACCTACCTTTACAAATTCATTCATGCATTGATGTAATTCACAACTTATAAAATTATTCACTTCCACTACATAAAATTGATATACTTGCCAGTCTCTTTGTTAGTTCAATAGCAATAGCCAATAAGGTTGTTCAAAGCGTATTTATTATATAATCTATGGTTATGAAATTAAAACTAGTAAAAGAAAAAATTTTATGAAGTTAAGGGCTCTTCAAAAAATGACTTTCTTTGAACTAGTGGTAGATGTTTGTTTCTGAATAAATAATTTTCATTTCCTAGTATACTGTACATTCTTTCACCTTGTTTACCTAATAACTTTCGAAGAGCTAAGTTTCTGTCCAAAATTTTACTGTAGTATTCTTTACCACCTTCTAAAAACAATTGGTGTGTTTGCTTTAATTCTTTGTCTATCCTTTCCTCATAAAATAACTGTGTCATGTCTTTCGACATTGCGTAAGTACCAAAAGCAAATAAACCAACAAAGCAATAAATTACGCATCTTAGTTGAAAAGGTTTTGCATAAAAATTGAACTTATTATTAATATGACTGCTTAAGGTATAAGCCAGAAGACATGAACTCGTTGAAAAAAATGTGTCTAACATAGGTTTCGCTGTTTGCCTATATTTGATTTCTCTTGCCATAGCATATAGTTGGGCATTTTCAGACATAACAAGTGACTTTAATAACCGTTGACCATCTTCTGATTCCCAAACAACTGACTCTTGATTAACCTGGAATTAAAATGCAATTGAAATTTAATTTGAATTAATTACCTAACAAATCGAGTTTATATTCGAATGCTTAAATTTGTACTGTATAAGTACACCGCAGGCATAGGCAAGAAATAAAAAAATCTAACAAAAAAGAGAGTTTGTCGATGACATACGCTTAGTTATTATTACTATTATTTGTTAACTCCGTTTGTTTTTTTTTTACTTTAGAATTATAATTTGAGTTGGAATTCAATAAAAAGTCTTCGGATTTATTTTCTCCTGCTGTATCCACATGGCCCATAAAATTAAATACCTGAGTGGTGAGCATCTATTTCTACGGACCACAGCAGTCAGACTAACACAATACATTATATTTGTTTGCGGGCATATGGCTAGAACCATATCCACATAGTCGGTCACTGCTGACCACTATGGCCTGGTTGCCAGTACCTCTGATGATTACAAACGAGGTCATCAATAACCTTCTGGACGTATAAAGTATTAATGACATGAAGCTAATTACACCCTATCATCTCTAACAGGTCTATACAAAAAGTTACCACAAGGTTAAGTGTCAAGTGTATGCGAACTTCACCCAAATAAAGAAATACTTTCATTTTGTTATTATTATCATATTTTGTGGCAAAATAGGATTTAACCAAACTTACATCTATCTAAAAGTGCTCCGTTAAGGCACTGTTACGTCGAATATTTAAAATGAGATTAAATTTGAAATGTGAATCTCTAATGAAAAAAGACGTTTTCGGCATAATTTTGTTGTTTGTGGGTTTTACGTAAGCAGTGTCAGACTGGTCTCGTTGGCACCAAATGTAATTTGTCCCCTACGCCTTACCCACCCTCTCAAAAAAAAAAAAAAACGAAACTCTGGAGACAAAAAACTTAAACAAACTCTGGAGACAAAAAATTATATACTTAACAAAAAATGCAAATTAATATTTTTGTTTTCAACATTGTTTATCTACTATGTGTATTGTATGGAGGTCAATGATCAGCTTTTTAACGTATACTGGACCGATCCCCAGCTCCTACACTAGCGGCATTAGTGTAAAATGGGTAATGGACGTGTGTCTTTGTTTTTCATAAATATGTACCACAATGTATACACAGAAACTATGCAATCTTAGGCGAAGATTGCGTTGTTGATATACCATGCTTCGGAGGTGTTGTAAAGCTGTCAGTCAGTACCTTGTGTTTTAAAGGTTAAGCAAGTAAAAAAAATGGGCGGCGAGCGTAGGTGCGTCTTTACTATGTACATACTTCGGTATGCGATGTAAAGCAACGACAGGCGCAGTTAGTACTTGGATGGGTGACCATTCCAACGGAAACCGCGTCCTCGCCTCACACATCTTTCAGCGGCTTGTATATCAGTGTATGCGCGGAAGCTATACAACCTTAGGCGAGGGTTGTATAGGAGATATACCATCCTTCGGCGGGGATGTAAAGCCGTCGGTCCCTTGTCTATTAAATATTAGGCAAGTAAAAGATCCCTACTCTTCTTAAGGGAAGAGGTTCGGCAAAATTCCTGGTTGGGGGTAGCTCGTCTACAGGCGTCGGTGTTAGGCCTCAGTAGCGGAAATAGGCCGACGTTAAATAAATGTATAAAAAAAAAAAAAAAGCAAAAAAATCCCTACTCTTCGTCAAAGAGATTCGGGAAAATTCCTGGTTGGGGGTAGTTCTCAGACGACGGTGACAGGCCTCAGTTGTGAAAATAAGCCGAGATTAAACTAAAAAGGAATCCTTTCAGACAGTCTTAGCTTTAGATTTGGAAGTTGTCTATTATATGTAGCCTATTTACTATTTATGTTAATCCCTTTAAGGTAAAAATAAATATAAATTCCCTTTATTTTTTTTGTGCTATGCAACTCGAACACATTTTTAAAATTAGGTTCATATTATGCAAAATTTTCTGGCAAATCCATGTAGTGAAAGTGCAAAGCCATTCGAACTGGGCATCACGTACTCTATTAATTTTAACCCCTCCTCGAAGATACATGGAATTTGCATTTTCTGAAATGTTAACTGGTGATATCTTGAAAATTAAAAATGCTACAAGAATCAAATTTTAGTTTTAATTGCCTCCCAAGAAACAACAAAGAACACAAGGGTTCTGAAATTATGTAGAGAAAAATGTAGACTCGAGGTAATTTTTGTATTTCTAGAAATATTATCCGTGTTGTATGAACAACATTGTAGTAGAAAGTTCAAATTTAATTTTGGTAAAAGAATTTTTACAATACGGGTATACTGGTAAAAGAATTTTTACAATACGGTTATTCTGGTAAAAGATATAAGCTACTTTATATCGGAGAACAATGCTCCATGCTTTATTGTAGAAGAATGTAGTGCAAAATGTCTGAAAACTATGGCAAAACACTGTGGCTGGGCTCTCACATCGTTCAATGTTGAAAATCGTTCGAATAGTACAAGTAAATAAAAAGCAAATGTGCACAAACATTTCAGAGAAAAATGCTCTATTTCAAATTTAATGTTAGTGAAGTTAGTTGCATTGTGCATAATATGAACCTAATTTTAAAAGTATACCTAAGAAATCCTTGGCAATAAATTAAGCTTCTGCTTACATCTGTTAATGTACTTGATGTATGTCAAATACATTTCTACAATCGACATGTACGATATTGTTCTTTATAACCAGATTTAAAAATGCTTTTATTTTCCATTAAACTATTACTCATAACCCAGATAATATTTCTAAAATAAAAAAAAAACATGATCCTTCATTTTCCTCTACAATAATTCAATACCCTGGCACATTTTATTTCTTCTTAGAAGATAACTAATTAAAACACTTTTTTAATGTCACCTTCGCAAATTGAGACAACCCACCCCCTACCTGTTATTTTATATTGAAAATCATGGATGATCAACATTTGGCAACTCACACAAAATCCAATAATGGGACCTGCCCTATATCCTGTATCATACCTTCACCGCGATCTTCACTGAACCTTGCTTCGGAAAGCACCCACAGCATTTCAGCCTAGAAGCTCCCATAGATATAAAATAAATCCACCAATCAGACCATTTACATTAACTTGGGAATAATCCAACAAGACTGAGTGCAACGATAGATTTTATGCAAGTCAAATTTAAATCTGTCATGTATTGCAATTTACACTCATAAAAAAACATTTGTAGCAATTTCTACGTTGCATATAGGAATATGGAGTAAATAATTAATAATAATTGAAAACATACAGTGTATGGCATTAGAAATCGATATAGCTACCAATGTGTTGTTCATAATTATTATGAAAATACCAAGTTCCTTCATTTTAATTTGATATCTGTTAATACTAATTTAATATGTAAAAAATCAACGACATTCAAACAATGTATAATACATTTTTCTTATGATTTATTTAACGTCCGCCTATATTCTTGACTACGGCCTACCACCAACTCCTAGAGACGAGCTGCTCCCAACCAGGAATTTTGACAAACCTCTTCACTGTCGAATAGTAAGGAACTTTTACTTGCTTAACGTTTAAAAAAGAGGAGAAAGACTACTTTACATCTCCTCCAAAGGATGGTATTTCCACTACACAATCTTTGCCTAAGATTATCTAGCTTACACATATACTGATATATAAATCACTAAAAGCCTGACAGATTTCTGTATTTCCTTGGAGGTCCCATATATAATGATATTGATTTTACTGACAGAAAATAACATACACAAAGTACAACGGGTAAGTCATCAACAAAATTACAATCACACATGATCAAATATAATAAAAATAAATATAAAGATATACATGTTGATAAATAATACATTAGATAAAAGTTGCATCCAAATAAATAACAAATTAAGTAAGCTCTTGTCTAGACACAAACTCATTTATAGAACAGAGCCGATTGTCAATTAAAAAATTTTTAGTTTCTGATTTGAAGTTATGAAAAACAAATTTAATAAGTGTATGGGATGCAAATTATACATTATATTAGGTATGAAATATTAATGTGAGCAAATGAAACACAAACATAAAGAAATTGCACAAATTTAAGTTTATAGCATGAGTGGCAAAATATGGCTAGTCCACTAACTTTCCGAAGTCCAAATTTCACCTCCCAGCTTCGGCAGACAGAAATACCAAAGGGAATGATTGTGCAACTATTTTTCAAAATCAGTTGCTTTCGGATGGCAGGGCCATGAAAGTTGTCCAATTTATGTGGTGCTTTTTTTTAAAAAGATTAGTTTGGTACGATCGTGATAAAAAAAAATAGGACAAGTCTTATAACGGTATTTTGCTAAAATCTAGTTGTGTACATCTAACTTTAATTTTTGTGACATTGTCAGTTAGTTGTCAAAATTTATTGCGAGTGTGCAAAAAACTAATATGCCTCATAGCATCATATAAGCGATTTAGTTAAAACTGGAGTTATTGCTAAAGCAGAAGATGGATGGTCAATGAGACAAATTGCACTGCGTTATAATATTGACAAAAATTCGGTGTGTAACATTTTAAGAAAGTGGAGAATAAACGGTACGATTAGTAGAAATCCTGGATCAGGGCGACGAAAGATATCAACTCAACAAGATTTGCAAGTGTTTACCACCCTCCGAATACTCGATTCGATGAGAAATATATATCTAATAATGATAAAGGTGTAGATTTTCCATCAATATGTGGGCTTGGATATCGGCACGTGGTCCTGGTGTTTTGTGGCATATTGAGGAACGATTTAATAGTGAAACGTATATTAGGATTTTAGACAATATTATGCTCCCTCTGTGTCACAATTATTTCCTAATAATGAGTTCATATTTCAACAAGACAATTGTTCCGTTCATACTGCTCATACCATAACTAACTGGTTTCAATATAACATCAATGTTCTTAACTGGCCCAGTCATAGTCCAGATCTTAACCCCGTTGAAGAGGTATGGGGACTACTCATAAGAAGTATCCAAAAACGAAATGTGAGGCCACGGAATGCTGAAGAATTACTGGAAATAGTAAATAATGCATGGGAAAATATTATTACTAATGATTATTGTATAAGGTTATTTAATTCTATGCCAAACAGACTTATAGAAGTTACAAATAGAAATGGTGCAATAACGAAATATTAATAGTTTCTTGTTAAGTAGGATATCCTTTGTCCTTTAATCCAGGATTTCCACTAATTGTACCGTCTATTCTCCACTTTCTTAAAATGTTACACACCAAATTTTTGTTAATGTTATAACGCAGTGCATTTTGTCTCATTAACCATCCATCATTTACTATAGCAATAACTACAGCATTAAAATAAAAAATAAATTAAAAGTGATATCTGTTTTATTTCGGCTATTCATTACATATTCAAATAGAGACAGATTTACATTAGAAAAAAAAGTTAACCTATTTTTTTTCTGCTCACGACAGTACATATCAAATGCCAAAATGTAAAACACAAATTTGAATTAAATTAATAAATATTATTTAGCTAATTTTCAAAATATTTTTACCTTAATGCTAGATTTATCTACCATATTGGTGTTTTCATATGAGAAGTTAGCAGGTAACCCAATGAGAACGCCATATTTGCTATAGCTGCTTCCAGCGCTCAGTACATCAAAGCCATAACAAAAAAAAGGTTTATACAAATGTTTATCAACTGGATCAACCTAAAAATAGTTCATTATATGAAAAAAGATGTATATAACTGTATCATTATCATTAAATAAATTTCTATTTGAATTTTAAAATGTACGACATATTAGAGCACATCATTGTGCCATTTGAAAGTTGAGGTTTCTATAGAAATATTGTATTACTATGATTAATGTTTTAAGGTGCTCTTCTGATGCACGCAACAGCAGCTGGAGACCGCGAGCGGAGACAGCGAAAAGTGTCTAGCAGGGTACCGGTTTAGTGGAATTAAATGGAAGCTTTCCTGATGTGAGAGGCAACTGTCTCGGTCTCTAGTCGCTGTCGCTTGAGTAGGTCTCTGGACTGGTTCGGTAGTGGTGACGTGACACCTTTTCCTGTCGCTGCAATGTTAGTTTGTTTGTAAAGTGTTTGTTCATCACTCGTACAAGTTCAATAACGCACTGACAACTGTATGTTGCTGTCGCATGTATTGGGAGAGTAGCCCTCCTTGTTGTTGGTCTCTAGCTCGTCGCCTGATACATGTCTCCATCTCCGGTTGCAGTCTCTGGTTGCTGTCGCATGCATCGGGAGAGCACCTTTAAAAGAAAATAACTAACTTTAAACTGCATTGGCGATGCATTTTTTAAATCGTAATGCCACAATGTAGTAATTCAATTCAAATTATTCAATACAGTCCAGTAAATATTTATTGGTTTTTCCAGTCGGAGCTCATTGAAATGTCACTTAGCATAATAGTTACTCTTTAAATATAATGTGTTCATCATGTGATAAATAGTTTTGGAAAATCTACTTTCAACACAAAATCGGTTTATGATATATAACCACATTATTATTACTGGGATTGATATGATAATCATCTTCACAGGTTGCAGTTGAAGTCTTTGTGTGTTGGCATCAAAGATATAACAACCACAAATAATTATTTATGCAATAGTAAGCAGAATACAAGTGATTTTGAGCAAACACTTCTGCGTTCTGCTGAACGGAAGGATGACAGACCACACCCAACTAAAGAAGAATTTCAGAGAGAAATATAAATGTTTAAATAAGCTTCTGAACACTGAGCCCAACGCTAGGAACATGATTACACTGATCAATACATATGCTATTCCTAATGTGGCATACTCATTCAGAATACTAAACTATCCAGCTACAAATCTCGAAGACTTAGACTGAATGAAGAGAACTATACTTACGAGAAAATAGAGGAATGCGATAACCGATACACACCGCTAAATCTCAAAGATTGTCGACATGCTATAATGATTCAAATGAACGAAGACATGCAAACATCATGGCAAGACAAGGTGCTTCACGGAAAGTATCTCAGTGCTATTATGCAATTAAAAGAATACTTTGACTCGATACATTCTGACGTAGATATATGTTTCTGTTGTCTGAAAAATGTGATTTGTAGTTTGTTTGTATTATATGATCCTATATTTATATATTATATATATATATATATATTTTTATTGTTTATGCGTTATCAACAAGACTATTCTTCTGGACAATAAAAGTAATTTTTGATTGATTGATTTAAACAATCCGGAGGCCGACAAGGACACCTCGCTGCTAGACTGAAGGACGGAGTGCTAGACCCAGAAACAGAGAATTTATAACAGCCATACAGGATAAGATTAACTATATGAGATGCACATTTTTAAGAGTGAACGATGTGTAGAAGAAGTGTAAAGTAGCAAGCCAAACTATTGAACATATATCACTGGAGGCTGCCGTGATTTGGCCATGGGAATATATTATTAAACTTTCCAAATCGCATATTGAATTAGATTTGAAAATTCTATATATTTCTCATGCTCAAAAGTTAAACAAATTTTTTCGTGAAGCGCCAAAATGCCTTGCATATTTATCTAGGAATATAGTCCATTTTTTAAATCTTTATTTGGTAAGAAAATATTTACCTGGACTAGATCTAGGGCCTTCTGAAATCTTTCATTAAGTTTCTGTGTTAAGGGAACTGCAAAACCATTTCTAAAAGTGTGCATCAAAATAAAATAATATTCATACTATTAATTTTAACTTACTTGTATAATTGCACTATATCTTTGTATTGATTCAATAACAAAGTATGTGGTAAGAAATGAGAAAATAGTACACCTACTGACACTGTACTTGCCGCATAATAACTAAATTTTTTACCGGCATCGGTAAGAAACCATTTAGCTATTTGACGCGATTTCATGTTCGCATTTTATTTTTTTCAGTAGCATGGAGACACAGATAGGTTTTCTGTGATGAGGATTCACAATCACATACCATTACCATACCGGGTGCGTTTAGAAAGCTAGAGTGTCACTCTCTGGACGAGAATTGATGACGTCACGTCTTCTCAGGTCCGGATTTTAGAAACGCACGTGTGGTGTGTTTATTGTTTCTTCTGCACCGATATGTGGAGATTATAGAAAATAGAATATTTAAAAAAGTAGAAGAAGGTTATTTTTTTGGTACTCCATGCAGAACAGTGTTGCCAAAAGTGGGAAACTGATTTGCGAATATACTACATTATAGTACTTTTCTTGATATAAATCACTGAAATATAAGCAATTGCTTTGCTTATATTTCAATGATATAAATGGTTATGTACAGAGTTATGTACATGGTTTTATTTATTTTTATGTCTGTGTAGTCCAATTTCAGCGTTGCTGTGGCAACCATTGTCAACTAAGGTCCTATTACCTCATTCACCGCCAAAACTTGATGCAATGAGAAGCAGGGTCTACTAATTTACTCTCAGCTAGTTATAAAATATTTAGGTTTACCAACCTTCGCAACCTTCAGTCTGTAGTTGACAGGCAGGTTACAGCTTATTATAAAAATCAAATACGCGAAATGGGTATAGTAATAAAAAGCGCTTTATACACGGTCTATCCCCAGCTGGAGCCCTATTCTTGACCGTGATAGAATATATCGTTCCCCAGGGAGCGTTCCCCGGTTTGATTCTACTGGGACCCGATTCTCAAATGACGATGAAAATTGTCACTTGTGACAAATTGTCGATCACTGATGTCGAGTAACTTGTGATAAACGTATTCTCGAGAGCTCTGCGACAACAAATCTTAGTAGACAATTGTTTCTGGATGATTAGCAGGTGGCAACATCGCATTCGGATAATTTTTACCACATTTTTGTGTCGATTCCGAGTGTGCCCGAGTCCCGACGCTTACATAAATCTGTGGGGAATGTATTTATTTTTTATATGAGATTTTAATTTCGGGGAAATTCTCCACAAATTTTTCATTTAAAGACGCTAAAAAATGGGAAGAAATAGAAGTGATCCTGAATTCAATACCTTGATCGAAAACAAATTGGAAACAATGGAGAAAACTAAAAAGCCAAATCTTGAAATGTAATTAATTTCACAGAAAATTGTTTTGTTAGAATCGGCAAGATAGCCGTTCTCATATATACATGGGTTTTCTCTGATTTTGTAGTGCAGCCTCATTATTTTCCACATTTAAAATTTCTATGTCTTCATTCATCAATTGGTAGAAAATAATCAATAATTAAACAGCGAAAACCAAAAAAATCTCTGTGCTGAGTTAAACATAACCACACAAACACAGATGTAGAAACGTTTTTCACTTCTCTCCCTAGCGCAGTAGAGAGAGCACGTCAATTATTATCCTTTCTTATCTATGGTGTCGATCACGACATTCGATTGTCGACGGGTTATACCCACTCTACATTATGTCTATTAAGAATTGTCTACTACGACATTAGAGAATAACGAAATGTTCATTTCAATAGACTACTGGTATTTGTCGTCCACGACATCGGTGTGGTGACATTTGAGAATCGACCCCTGGGACCCGATTCTCAAATGACGATCAAAATTGTCACTTGTGACAAATTGTCGATCACTGATGTCGAGTAACTTGTGATGAACGTATTCTCGAGAGCTCTGCGACAATAAATCTTAGTAGACAATTGTTTCTCGATGATTAGCAGGTGGCAACATCGCATTCGGATAATTTTACCACATTTTTATGTCGATTCCGAGTGTGCCCGAGTCCCGACGCTTATATAAATCTGTGGGGAATATATTTATTTTTTTCCTTGAGGTTAGGCCTTTCCATTCTTTCAAATATAGATAATAAAAAATTGTCCTACTGCTCACAACAGCAAAAGAACATGGTAGATTTATTGAAAAGTCGAGAATATGAGATTCTAATTTCGGGGAGATTCTCCACAAATTTTTCATTTAAAGACGCTAAAAAATTGGGAAGAAATAGCCGTGATCCTGAATTCAATACCATGATCGAAAAAAGATTGGAAACAATGGAGAAAACTAAAAAGCCAAATCTTGAAATGTAATTAATTTCACAGAAAATTGTTTTGTTAGAATCGGCAAGATAGCCGTTCTCATATATACATGGGTTTTCTCTGATTTTGCAGTGCAGCTTCATTATTTTCCACATTTAAAATTTCTATGTCTTCATTCATCAATTGGTAGAAAATAATAAATAATTAAACAGCGAAAACCAAAAAAATTTCTGTGCCGAGTTAAACATAACCACACAAACGCAGATGTAGATATAAACGTTTTTCACTTCTCTCCCTAACGCAGTAGAGAGAGCACGTCAATTATTATCCTTTCTTATCTATGGTGTCGATCACGACATTCGATTGTCGACGGGTTATACCCACTCTACATTATGCCTATTAAGAATTGTCTACTACGACATTAGAGAATAACGAAATGTTCATTTCAATAGACAACTGGTATTTGTCGTCCATGACATCGGTGTGGTGACATTTGAGAATCGACCCCCTGGGACCCGATTCTCAAATGACGATCAAAATTGTCACTTGTGACAAATTGTCGATCACTGATGTCGAGTAACTTGTGATGAACGTATTCTCGAGAGCTCTGCGACAACAAATCTTAGTAGACAATTGTTTCTCGATGATTAGCAGGTGGCAACATCGCATTCGGATAATTTTACCACATTTTTGTGTCGATTCCGAGTGTGCCCGAGTCCCGACGCTTACATAAATCTGTGGGGAATGTATTTAATTTTTTCCCTGAGGTCAGGCCTTTCCATTCTTTCAAATATAGATAATAAAAAATTGTCCTACTGCTCACAACAGCAAAAGAACATGATAGATTTATTGAAAAGTCGAGAATATGAGATTCTAATTTCGGGGAAATTCCCCACAAATTTTTCATTTAAAGACGCTAAAAAAATGGGAAGAAATAGCAGTGATCCTGAATTCAATACCTTGATCGAAAAAAGGGTGGAAACAATGGAGAAAACTAAAAAGCCAAATCTTGAAACGTAATTAATTTCACAGAAAATTGTTTTGTTAGAATCGGCAAGATAGCCGTTCTCATATATACATGGGTTTTCTCTGATTTTGTAGTGCAGCTTCATTATTTTCCACATTTAAAATTTCTATGTCTTCGGTAGAAAATAATAAATAATTAAACAGCGAAAACCAAAAGAATCTCTGTGCTGAGTTAAACATAACCACACAAACACAGATGTAGAAACGTTTTTCACTCCTCTCCCTAGCGCAGTAGAGAGTTCTTATCTATGGTGTCGATCACGACATTCGATTGTCGACGGGTTATACCCACTCTACATTATGTCTATTAAGAATTGTCTACTACGACATTAGAGAATAACGAAATGTTCATTTCGTTAGACAACTGGTATTTGTCGTCCACGACATCGGTGTGGTGACATTTGAGAATCGACCCCCTGGGACCCGATTCTCAAATGACGATCAAAATTGTCACTTGTGACAAATTGTCGATCACTGATGTCGAGTAACTTGTGATGAACGTATTCTCGAGAGCTCTGCGACAATAAATCTTAGTAGACAATTGTTTCTCGATGATTAGCAGTGGCAACATCGCATTTGGATAATTTTACCACATTTTTGTGTCGATTCCGAGTGTGCCCGAGTCCCGACGCTTACATAAATCTGTGGGGAATATATTTAATTTTTTCCTTGAGTTTAGGCCTTTCCATTCTTTCAAATATAGATAATAAAAAATTGTCCTACTGCTCACAACAGCAAAAGAACATGGTAGATTTATTGAAAAGTTGAGAATATGAGATTCTAATTTCGGGGAAATTCTCCACAAATTTTTCATTTAAAGACGCTAAAAAATTGTGAAGAAATAGCCGTGATCCTGAATTCAATACCATGATCGAAAAAAGATTGGAAACAATGGAGAAAACTAAAAAGCCAAATCTTGAAATGTAATTAATTTCACAGAAAATTGTTTTGTTAGAATCGGCAAGATAGCCGTTCTCATATATACATGGGTTTTCTCTGATTTTGCAGTGCAACTTCATTATTTTCCACATTTAAAATTTCTATGTCTTCATTCATCAATTGGTAGAAAATAATAAATAATTAAACAGCGAAAACCAAAAAAATCTCTGTGCTGAGTTAAACATAACCACACAAACACAGATGTAGATAGAAACGTTTTTCACTCCTCTCCCTAACGCAGTAGAGAGAGCACGTCAATTATTATCCTTTCTTATCTATGGTGTCGATCACGACATTCGATTGTCGACGGGTTATACCCACTCTACATTATGTCTATTAAGAATTGTCTACTACGACATTAGAGAATAACGAAATGTTCATTTCAATAGACAACTGGTATTTGTCGTCCACGACATCCGTGTGGTGACATTTGAGAATCGACCCCCTGGCCTTCTATTACGAGCGTTAAACTGTATTCTTGAACACTGAACAGAAGGGAGGGAAGAAAACAACAGGGAATAATCCGCACCGTTGCCAAAACTATGAACCAATCGTAGACGAGCATTTTTTGACAACTGTCACCGACAAGTCTTGTTTTATTTATTTTAAATTTTAACCTCCCCACTTGTAGACCGAATATAATAGTATATTTATATTTTATTTATATGCTCAGACTCTCAGCACAGACTTCATTTAAAATTTGGTGTCCGTTGGAGGTTACATTGTGTCTGTATTTTGTGGTTCTGGTTTCAATTTTATCACTTGTGAAGAAAATATTGAATAATGAATAATATAATTTAAAAAAGTAAAATTAATCGAATTTCATCCAAACAAAAGCAAATTTTGTTGGTATTTATAACAGCAAGAAAAGAAATGGTTACTGGTAAATTGACAGCAAACTACACGAGAAAAAATGAAAGGGAATTGGATTAAACTGACAGATATTTTAAATATTGTACTCTGAAGGCACGGTTTATATACATACGGTTGGATTATGCCCGCCCCAACCAATCAGAAAACGTTTAGTGCATTGACGTCAAAGTAGACCTCGTTTACGCTCGCATATAATGCTGTCTCGTTCTCCCTCATTAATAGTCTCTTAAGTCGTTATTGCTTCCACTTATATATCTTGCAATTATTATTTTATTTTAATACAAAAAAACAGGCATTATTTATTTTATACAAATTTGATTTAATAAGAAAGAGACGCACTAGAATCGGACAAAAAAAATTTAAGTTACTGCACAAAAAGTCTGTATTTCTTATTTTAACATAGCCCAAAAGCGTGTAAGCTATCGTCCTATCTTATTATAATTTTAAAGCAAAATATATGTTACCCCAAGGTTTTAGGTATTAGCATAGCACACAAAAATACGAAGAAGTATAAGGAAAATGTTATATACAGTATTCTCACGTACGAACGAACTTTATATTAGGTGAGGTGAGGTATTAAATTTTATTTAAAGATACTTTTAATTAAGACTATTAGGAAATGAGTGAAAATTTGGTAATCGAACGTTGCTGACTGCGAATATCTATCTGAGCAATGAAAATTAAAAAAATATATCTAGCATTATGTAAAATTAAATAAAATAGTAATAATAAGTCTTTATTGAAACAAGTCTCCAAAGGGTTATTGAAATGACCAAGGCCTTTCAGCCACCATATGAAATAAATTCTGCCGTATTCCAGCAAAATGCTAATCGCAGTCAGGCATGGCTGAGTTGTTACAGATACGGAGGATCTGAATTTAAATAAAAACTCATCAATAATAACCAACTACAAAAATAACTGGTAGGTATTTAATAAGAAAATATTGTAAACATGAGAGAGGATTGTTGTACTTACTTTTTATTAGGGCAAGTCGACTTCCCAAAACAAAACCACAATACTTCCTAATAATAGTCTTTTTAAAGCGTCTTTAAAATACACCGAATGCACAAAAGTAAAGAAACAAGTTCACAATTCACAACCAAAGCACAGAGTATCTGATAAACCGTGTCTGTGACCAAGCAAACGATACAAATATGGCGCGTTCCAAGGTCTACTGTAACGTCACAGTCCCCGCCCATTAATCCAACCGTATCTATACTAACCGTGCCCTGAAGGGCTAGCCAAGGATTGGAAGCAGTGGTGAAAGATAAAAAAGTTGTTTATAAATAATTTATTGAAAAATGTGCGTAAGTGTAAACCTACACTATTCGGTAAGTGTCATAATTATATAAAACAAATTTTCATTCAAGCTATATATATTATTTAATATTGGTACTAAAATATGTTTTCAATGTACATCGAAGTCGGGAATTTTGAACTTCTACATACTTGTTTTACTACTTAGCAGTGAGAAGTTCAGATATAATATTCATATTGTCGTTAAGCACATTCTTGTGGATCGAAAGCGGTTTTAGTACAAATTTTATTTATGGAAAAATGTGTAAGAAAAAAATAAGCATAAAGGATTTATTTTACTTTTTTCTGTTGTAGAATGCGAGGAGCACAAAAATGATAACAAACCCTTGATATGCATGATTATTCCTTGTCTAAAACATCTAGGGAAGAGAGGACATCTAAAAGAAAACCAGATATGGACTGCACACCAATATCAGCCAAGAGAAAAAAATTAACCAAGACATCAAGGCTTGAAGGATCTTTAAAAAGCAACGAAAGATTTTTAAACCTAACGGAGTCCAATGTGCAATCTGAAAAAGGTTTCGTGACAGTCATTTAGAAATTTTGCAAAAAGATTTTGTGTCTATATAAACAGCAATATTATGAAAAAAAAAATAGCTGCCCCGCAAGCTATTGGGAATGCTGCCACCCAAATAGGCAATGCAATAACTCAAATTGCAGCAGATGTAAGACATTAAAAGTAAAGTTATAGAAAATACATACTTATTTATTTGGTAGTAGGTTCTTTGTACATTTAACTTGATAAAGCATTTTCTAATAATTAAATAAATAAATGAGATTTTTTATTAATCTGAAAGATTCAAGTCGATTATTATTATAACCTGTGAAGCAGAGGGGGTTGATAAAAACTATTTCTGTCCAAAAATATTGTTTTCCATTATTTTTTCTCATATCCTGCAATTTCTTGTTACTATATAAGTATTCAATTCATATTTTTGTGATATTAGCATAATTCCGTTTTAGAAGCTAGGCATAAATTACATAAAAAATTCCCAACAATTTCTATTAGATTTATTAAATTTTCGTAACGTAACGACAAACGGGCTTAGTCAAACGAAACAGTTTCACAAATTTATTTTCATTAGAAAGGAGAGTACCAAAAAGGATCCGTGTGAGGAAGAATTTCCCTTTTAATTTCGGCGCGTTCTTGCCCAGACAGCACTAAGACATACCAAAGACGTCTTAGGGACGTCTGCATGGGACATTCGAGACGTCTTAAAAACGTCCACTTTAAGACGTAAGTCGTACAGAAGACGTCTTGGGATGTCCATTGTTACTAATCAAAACGTTTTTAAGACGTCTTATTTTAGTCCATTTTAGGCCTAAAAAAGGCATTTATATGACATTACGGAGACGTTGTTAAGACATTTTATTCTGGTCCATTCTAGTCCCAAATAAGACCTTCACGGGATATTATTGAAATATTCACAAGTAGATGAAAAAATGTCATCTTTATTAGCAGCGATATAGTCTAATTTGGCATGTGAATGAGTTGGTAATATATGCATGCGATTACACGTGTGGCACACTCTGTGTAATAGCTAAAAATTATTGTCGCATAAGTCTACTGAATTTCTCTGCTATTGCGATAACTTTGTGTGCAATACATACGAAATTGTACGCATATTATCAACCCATCCACACATCAAAATATACTTTACCTAATTATATACAGCTTGGCTGCCAATAAGATGAATGCAGCATTGTGCGATGAATCGGCCTTTCCTCTGTTTATTGTAAACTGCCTGCCTGTCTGCCATATTAGTGGTCAATTTGTATATACCAGTTACACCACAGAGACTAGAAAGGTTGAATTAGAGGCAAATTCTATACCCAAGAATACCGCCTCGACTCAAAAGTTTACACAATTTTCACTGTTTTTAGTCCTTTATATTCAACAAACTTATAATTAAATCAAGTATGGAATAACAATACAGTTGGTACTGGGAAATAAGACAAAATTTTGTTCTTCTAAATTTTAATTTTGTGCCAGAAAATGCATGATATAATCGAAATAAATGACCTTAATTATTAAGTCAGGACAATAAACCACAGCATAAAACACTGCAAAACAAAGGAGTTGAAATGAAATGATCAACTCAACTGTCAGACATAAGGCCAACCCGAAAACGTGACGAAGTCAAACGAATGCGGTCGTGCCGGAATGACATTTATCGCTGGAAAAGCGCGGTAAATTCAAAACTTAGAAGTTATTAATTTGTTATTTTTTAGAATTGTACATCTACGACGAAATTCTTATTTCACGCAAAGAATTATTGATTTGGATATGACTATATTATTTTTCAAAACACAATATAAAAAAGCTGGGAGGCCTAATATGGACATACTAAAGACGTACATTTTTTGATATCCCAAAGACCTCCCACTCTGGACGTCTTGAGGACGTCCATTTTAGGTTCTAAGACGTTCAGACCAAATTAAGATCAAAATTGGACGTCTCTGGGACGTCGTGTGCTATCTGGGTGAGCATCGGCCACGTTATGATTTATTTCGTCCGATAATATTACCTGAGGCAGATTCACCTTAATATTAAATGTACTGACGAGTCGGAAATAAGACTACCTTTGATATTTCTAGGTTAGAAAAACAAAAAATGTCGGCGTTCCCTAACAGTTCCCTGCAAATTACCAATAGAAGTATTCAGGGAGCAAATTGACTCGCTGTTCTATCAGTTTTCAGTAGAACGAAATTCAAGAATACCGTTTTGCCAACTTCAATAGAGACACGCCCACTTTCTCTCGATTGTTTCTCGATGGTTCTATTCTACTGCCGTCAAGAATAGGGTCCCTGTACGCTGTACGTCCGCTCAAGGCCGCGGTGCTGGACATAGCATACGCTAGATGCAATCGAACGAGTTAAATGAGCACAAGTGTTTTATTTATTTATAATGCCACCAGTTTTATACAAACGCCAAAAAATGGGAGTTTTCCTAATGTTGTCAGCAGCAGCAGAAGAGAATTTAAACAATAGGAAGAGGTTTTGGATGAAAAAAAATTATCATAATCGTACGCAATATACTCAAATGAATAATATAATGAAGGATTCGTATGTGATACATTTTCATACTTATCTTATAGTAGACAGTGAAATATTAGAAATGTTTATTAGGAGTGGTGGGAATTTGACTCACAGAAGACTGTACCACAGAACAGGTCAAGGATGGTTAACTTAACCATCCTTGAGAACAGGTAGGCAGAGACAACCCACAGGGTTGTCTTTGCAGGTAGGTCTTCTGTGACTGTACACCAAGTTACTACACGATCAAGCACGAACGACGCTCTGACGTACTTCCACCTTCCGCGTTATTCAATAGAGAGTTGAAGTGATCACGATACGTAGACCTTTTCATTTTTCATACGTACGTTATATGCTGTAACGCACGTAGTGAATGGTTTGAAAATTCTGTTGAAGTAGGAAGCGGTACGAGACGTTAACTTAACCTCTAAATCTCATTTTGACATTTGTTTTTCTGCCTGATTTTAATTATTGTCTTGAGTAGATTTGACAAAAACCGGAATCTCGACATAAAAAAGTGTATACATTTCCAGGTAGGTGAACATATTAAACCATAAACCCAGACTTTGTGTAAATCAAACTCTTCTGTGAAGCGAAATCGGCTTTTGGTCGAATCATTCATTTCTTTTTCACAAAAATCTCACGTAATATAATAATTAAGATCTATTTTTTTGTGGTTAGGAATAATTTCTTAATCAAACAGACAGCCTTTTGCGGTATAGACCATTCCAGAATGACGTCATTGACAGTTCGGCCATATTTGCTGGATGGCATACAAAACCATTTGCGTATGTAAACATTACGAGTATTTCATCATTAAATTGTTTAATCCTGGTCTAATTGATAGAAAATGCCACATTTTTGTATTGCTGTTAAATGTTCAATGCGTGGTGAAAGAGATCATGCATTGTTTTTCCGATTTCTCGCTATTTTAACCAATAGGGGAATCATCTTAATGCATTGCCTATAGAAAGAAGAAATACTCGGATTAAGGCTTTGGGACGGGGGCCACTAAGTAAAAGCCACCTAAAACACGGTCGTATTTGTATAAAACATTTTATAACTGGTAAGTACTTAATTTTTGTACAGAAACTCCTTCTAGGTTTTATAAGGTTAGAATTAAATTGTGTATGATTTTAGGAAAACTAGCTGCTTTAGAGGATAAAACTACAAATACCCGCCTTTACAAAAGGCCAAACTCAGTTGTGTCCTATAGATTTGGAAAACACACGAAATATTGCAACTGTACGGGTTCATGTAGAAAGAGTTGTAGGTTTGCTCAAAAAAAATTTTAATATTTTTCATGAAACAATACCCATAAGCACGTTGTCAAAATGAGGAAATTGAGTGCATTGGATAAAATTGGCGTGGTATGTAGCCAGTGTGCATCGAGAAGTGAAAGCGTACGGACGTACACCGAGCCATCAGAGTGCACAGTGAAGTGGAAGCCCCAGTGACGTCGATAGTGTTGAAGAGGAAGTTCACACGTCTTTTTCAAGACACCATTTTCTGTTATTAATCATAACTTTTTCCCATAATAATATAGGTATTCCCTTACAGGAAACCGACAACGACGTTACCGTGGAGGACGGTAACATGGAGTACAGTGAAGACGAAACGCCCCAGAGCAGTAGCTCCCGAGGGGGCCCCCCAACCCCAAAGGACGACAAGGAGACGATAAAACGTCTCACAGAGGAGAACAATGCTCTCAAGAAGAAAATAGATGAGCTCACCGAAAGGTTGGAGCAGATGCAGAGGGAACAGAAGTCCCAGCATGAAGAGCTTCTGCGTGCGATTCGGGGAGAATCGCAAACACGAAAAAGAAAAAATCCGCCCGCTGCCAACAAGACTCGGACGAAGAGGCCCCTAAGGCGGCAAAGAAGGTGGCTGAAGAGCCCCTCAAGTGCCCCCCCGAGTCCGAGTCACCTAGACAGAACAAATCGGGATCCAGAGCCCCCCAGCAGGAGGCTAGCGTCCCCCAACAAGAAACCCGGAAAGAGGAGACCGAGGCCCCTCAAACAAGTACAAGAAGCCAGCGTGTACCCCCGGTAGTGCTGCGAAACAAAGAGACGTGGACAACGGTGAGCCGTCGTTTAACCGAAACCGGTATAAACTTCAACAAGGCCAAAGTTACCGGGGAGGGAATCTCCATCGAGCCCGTGACGTCCGAGGACTATCGGAGGATGACAAGGATGTTCGCAAATGAAAAGAGGGAGTACCACACGTATGCCCTGCCAGAGGAACGGCAGCTACATGTGGTCATTCGAGGGATCCCGAGCGGCGTTACCTGCAAAGAGGTGGCAGAAGACCTCCAGGACCAAGGATTCGCACCTACCGCGGTCCAGCGAATGATGTCAAGACGGACAAAACAGGAGGTGCCCTTCATGCTTGTCCTAGTCCCACAGGACCAGGACAAGATACTCCAAGTAACGAGGTGCTGTTCTCTAGTTGTAAGGACTGAGAGACAGCGAGCCAAGGTAGCGGCATCCCAATGCCACCGCTGCCAGCGTTTCGGCCACGGCCAATCCAGGTGCACCGCGCAGCCGAAATGCGTGAAGTGCGGCGAGGCACGCCGGACGACGGAGTGCAAAAAGAAGGCAGACGAACCGGCCAAGTGCGCGAACTGCCAGGGGGCCCACCCGGCCAGCTACAGGGGGTGCCCAAAGTACCCCAAACAATCAGCCAGCGCCACCCAAAGGCCGGTACAGAGGCCAACGATGACCTCAACACAGAAGGGCGGCGTAGCGCCAGGCACAAGCTACGCCAGAGTAGCCCAGGGCAAGGCAGGACAGAACACCGTCCCTGCCGCAAAACAACAAGCATCGCCAGAGGCCAAAAACCTCACAGCCGTGCTCGCACAGATGCAACAAATGTGCTCAGCGATGAGCGCATTTTTTGCACAAATGCCAAATTTAACTAATCTGTAATGTACTGGGAATCGTACCGGCAGCACCTGCAGCAGTACATCGCACAAATTCCCAGGCTAGAAACCATGGAGGACGTTGAGAGGGCCATCATTACCCTAGAGGAGCAGATCCTGGAAGCGATAAGGGCCAGCACGACGGAAATAGAAGTAAGAAGGCACCCAGCACCGATGGCAAACCTCCCAGAGGTCACCAGGCAGCTGATAAGGGACAGAAGGAGCGCCAAGAGACGGGCTCGGAGGATCAGGCTCCCCGCCGATAGAAGGGAGTACAATGTCCTCAGCCGAAGAGTGAAAGCCGCCCTCCAGGAACACCGTCAGGAGGGGTGGCAACGCCACCTTGAGTCACTGGATCCACAGGACAGAAGCATGTGGAATACACAACGTGCCCTGCGAAACCGAAGGAAGCCTATGCGCCCGATTCACGGAGAGCGAGGGATCGTCTACACTAACCAGGAAAAAGCCGAGGCGTTCGCCGACAGCTTAGAACTGCAGTGCAGAGAGAACGAGCTCGATGACGAGGACGAGGACTGGGTGGACGACGTCGAACGCAGAGTACGAAGGATCCGCCGCCTGCCAGATGACAACCACATCCGTCCGACTACCCCCGAGGAAGTCAAGGAAATCCTGAGGAGCCTATAGCCGAGAAAAGCTCCGGGATGTGACAAGATAGGAAACATCGCTCTCAAAAAACTGCCCAGGAAAGGAGTAGCGGCGCTAGTCAACATCGTAAACGCGATGTTAAGGTTACGGCACTTTCCAGCCAGGTGGAAAAAGGCCGACGTCATTATGATCCCTAAACCAGGGAAAGAACTAATTTTCCCGTCTTCTTACAGGCCCATCAGCCTCCTCCCAGCCATGAGCAACGTTGCAGAACGGGTCATCTTGAAGAGGCTAACAGAGAAGACAGAAGAGCTGAACATCATCCCGGATGAACAGTTCGCATACCGAACAAGACATTCCACGGAACTCCAAGTGCTTCGCCTCACCGAGGAGATCACCAAGGGGTTCAACCAGCGTCAAGTCACCGCGGCGCTGTTCCTAGACGTCGCCAAAGCATTCGACACGGTCTGGCACGACGGTCTCTTAGCTAAAATGATGAGTATGGGTTACCCCATCGAACTCGTCAAACTAGTGAGATCCTACCTACACTGCAGACAGCTAAGGGTGAAAATCTCGGACCAACTCTCCACCTACAGGACCGTGGAGGCGGGAGTTCCACAGGGATCGGTGCTGTCACCGCACCCGTTCGCCATCTATACCTCGGACCTCCCCCGGACCGACCATACAGCCCTAGCCCTGTATGCAGACGACACCGCCCTGATTGCCAGATCCTGGAAGGCCAGAGACGCAACCAGAAAACTCCAGGAAGCGGCCACACTCCTGGAAGAATGGTGCACGAAGTGGAAAGTCGCAGTCAACGCCGACAAGAGCCAAGCCATCCTCTTCAGACGAGTGCGGAAAGAAATTCCCACAGGACACGTCTCCATGAACGGCGAGGACATCCAATGGCACGACACCGTCAAATACCTTGGCGTGGTCATGGACAGAAGCCTAACATGGAGACAAAACACGGACGTACGAGAGCCCTCATCTACCCAATGACGGGAAATGGGAGCCGACTTAACTTGAGGAACAAGCTCATGCTTATCAAGACCCTCATCAGGCCGCAGCTGACGTACGCCTCGGTAGCGTGGGGCTACCAGGCGAAGTCCTACATGAAGAGAATCCAGGCAGTGGAGAACATCGCCCTCAGGACGGTAGTTGACGCCCCATGGTACGTGAGAACCGCAGACATCGTCAGAGACCTGGAGTACACCACGGTCACTGAAGTCATCCGGGAACGAGCGAAGAAGCTGTACGCCCAAGCCGAGGAGCATGGGAACCCGCTGATCAGACAGGCCACTGATTACGACCCCGCCGACGCCCCGAGGCACAAGCGACCGAGGGTTCAGCTACTGGACAACGGGTAAGTATAACCTTTATTTCCCACTAACAGATCTGTTTCAGATACGCCAGGACGGACCACCACTACCAGAGACATGACGTTTTCAACCCTAACCCAACCTCCTTGCGGGCGTCGGACAACATACCGTCCGACGCCCGTTGTTCTACCTGCTCCGTGGAGACCGAAAGTGCTAAAAGAAGCACTTAGGTCTCCACACTCCCGAGCTACACAGCTCATCCTTACCTTTCCGACGATCCGGGGTAGGATATCAATTGATGTCCTACGTACCGGCAGTCAGTCCCAGCCAAAACTTCCTAAACCCAACTCGACCGATGACTACCCCCGGGGGTGATAAGCTGGCGAAGAAAGAAAACATCAAGACAAGAAGAGCGCCAGAAGAGACCTCAGCCAGCGAGGTTCAACAGCCAGGACCAAGGGAGGTCCGCAGAAAATACCACGACACATCTCACATTTGTGAGCTGGGTCTGGTAGAAGTACGCGGGCCCACCTATCACGAAGGCCGGTCCAGGTCTACAGAGATAATCTAGGTGCAAAGAGTAATAGTCCTACTCGGCCCTAGTTATCGAGACCGACATCCAGCCAATGGATATTGGCGCGGCGCGTGGTATGTAGTGCAATCATAAACATGTGCCTTCTCAAATACCAAATAATATAAATAATGAATTATCTATGGTCCTATGTGTTTATTAATAAAAAAACAATTTTAATCATATCCTATTTATTTCAATATATTGCACATCAGTAATATATATTTTTTATTCACTGTAAAACAAATGTTATTTAATATTCATTTTATTATCTTAAAATATCCAAGTTCAGGTTCAATCAAGCCAAAAAAAGACCATAAATTAGATACGGACATAAATAGGCGTAAGTTAATTTTTATCTATCAAAAGGAGGATGTTCCTGAGACAAACCTCTTGTTTCTACTTTTTTGGCCAATACGGGATACGTATTCGCAACATTTCTACATTTTTCATGGAAGGTACTGGCCAAACGGAAAGTCAATGGACGCTGGACCAGGACTACTGTCTTCGATGGTCTTTGGACGATCGCGCAGGTAAAACAGAATCGCTATATGACTGCATACTTCTGATAAACATGTACATCTGATACATGTATAGAGAGCAATGGAAATGCTGGTGTTCTTTAAAATAATAATCCAAACTTGAAGTAACTTATCCCTCTTTCGTTGAGTCTTTAACCTGCAATAAAGATTTTTAAAAATTTAACATATAGAATCTAATTGTAATTTAGAATTACGCATTAACTTTGATTTCTTTACCTTCCCAATGACAACAAATGCCTCACCACTGATTTGTTTTGCCAAAATTCCTTCAACAGAGCCAGATTCGTAAAGCTTGTAGGCTTGCAAGCTGTTATAAGGCTTAAATTGTTGATCAGTATAATAACTATGAGTTAGTATCAAATAATTCACGAAGTCCATCATGGTAATATTATAAACTTTAAACCTGCTCTCTTCAGGAGGGATTGCATAGTGGTCAATAATCTCGATTTTTTTTATTATATCTGCACTTAATATCACTTCTAAGGGTTACATAATCTTCACTTCGAGATATCTTTTGGCGAAAAAATTTGCAAAAAATCACAATAAACTCGATCCATAGCACCAAAAACGAATGTAAACACACGGAAAATAATCGCTTTGTGTGCCACCCAGCCAAATGGCGGATCTGTCAAAGTCACATGTTCTGGAATGGTCTATCCGGTGCTTTCGCAACTTCTCGGCACTAATCAATGAAACTTTGGTTAGCGTACGTTGATTTACAACGTGCACGTAAAACTACGTAGGATTACGAACTCCCGTAGACCCGCCTCCAACGCCAACGTGAAGAATTGAGAACTGCGCTTGCGTAGCTGTCAGTTTGTACGTTTACGTTAACGTTCGTGACTGCACTCGATCTCCCTATTGTCCATCTGCATGACGTTCGCGGTGGTGGGAGCACTCGCTGGATGCAAAATTGGTCGTGCAATCCAGCAAGTAATTATCGACGTACGTCAAGACTACATACTGTCATCTTGCATCGGATATCGTGGATGACCTTGGCCGGCTGTACAGCAAGATGGATCGTGAATAAAGCGCTTAGGCATCTGCTCTTTTTTCAAGGTCGTTGCATCGAGGGAAACAAATAGCATATAACCTCACTTTAGATAGTTGATTGATTGTAGCTAAACAAATCAAGGACCCTAACGGTTCAGACAATAGTTATGGATTGTGACATTTAATATTGTAAGGAACGTGAGGTTATAACCTATTTGATTTGTGCTCCTTCCAAGAGCAATGACCTTGAAAAATGTTACGTCATATTTAGATGTGGTAAAAATTATGTGCATGTGCCTTAGATATGTGACATATTATGGTCATTGGTCAATCGTGATAATTATCCTTTCTGTGCCGTACCCTCTCTATATCGATTTCTATATCCACAAACTGACTTGAAAGTCGACTGACTTCAAAATTAGGGGGTGAAATCAACTGAGCCGCAGTCTACCATATATACTTTTGCTTCATTATGATTTTGTGCTTGCCATATGAACTCATTGATGTGTAAATATAATACGGTTGGGGCCATTAAACATTCAGAATAGCTTTCTCAGTCATCCGAGCAAGGCATGCAATCTGTATTAATGTATTTACACAAACCATGAACCATGGTGGAAAGAGATGATGACGGCATGACACAGTTCGTGTAGCAAGAATTGAACCAGATTTGGGCCAGTTATTTGGAGGACTCAAATCGGTCACCAAGAGCGCGCAGACCTAATTGAAGATTAGCGGCTATAACAATAAAATTAGATAATGAATTGGAACTAATTTATCAAAAGTTAAACTTTCACAAATCGATAGTGTTGGTAACCATAAAGTATGGATATTTTGCTATCATCATATAAAAATCTCCAAAGAACAACTGAGAATGCTGAATACTCGCATTTATCTCAATCGTATTTGAAAACTATCGAACAAATAACTAAAACAGATATGGTAACATATGACATAATAATGCATGATAGTGTATATCTCACAAGTTAGTTATATAAACTCTTTAGCGTTTACAAATTTCTCGAACTACATCGGTACTCGGTAGGTTGCTTTAGGTTGTCGCTGACCAGGTACCTCAATCGAAAAGTCCAATAATATGACGTGATCGGTGTATCATGATCATTTCACGTCACAAGATATGATTTACGAATTGGAATGAAACGAAAATTCAAGGATTGTGATACGATGCAAATAAAATAAATAGTGTTCAATATGACTGAAACGGGAGAACATAATATTTTGAGAGTGCTAGAGTGTATTGTATACAGTGCATAATATAATATTTACTATCCGCAAATAAAGTAGAATTAAAAAAAATGATGGAAATACGAAACTTTGCAATTTGCACCATATTTTGCTTCGTTTTATTCTGGAATATTGCGTCATTCGAAAATACAAACGTTACTAAAATAGAAACGCAAGGAATAGTAAACGTTTCTTCTACAACACCAAAAAATGAAATTACTGGTACTGATATGAGCCACACTACACCATCACTTAATGGTTCTCTTATTTCGACTCCCATACCACCGGACATACCAAAAAGTAATGTAACAGCTCCTTCTGTTGAAAAATCAGGAAATATAAGTATAACTACAAGTACTACTCAAGCAACAACCAGTAATGCCAGTAATAGTAGTTCACCTACACAAACGATTGATCCTGTGCCAGTATTGCCAGATAAAGAAGCTGCCGAAGATGAACATAACAGTTCCATGGCTATATTCTTTGTATTATGTGTGCTGGCTCTTGGTATTTTATTAATTCATCTTATGCTTCAAACTGGTTTCCAATATGTTCCAGAAAGTGTGGTAATAGTATTTTTGGGAGCACTTATAGGTCTCACAATGAATGCTCTCTCTAATAGAAATATAAGTAATTGGAGGAAAGAAGAAGCATTTTCTCCTACTGCTTTTTTCTTAATTTTGTTACCACCAATTATATTTGAATCGGGGTATAATTTACATAAGGGCAATTTTTTTCAGAATATTGGTTCAATTTTGGTATTTGCTATTTTAGGCACTACTATATCAGCATTTGTAATTGGCTTTGGAATATACTTTCTTGGACTTGCGGAAGTTATTTACAGTTTGGGTTTTGTAGAATCGTTCGCCTTTGGTTCTCTTATATCAGCTGTAGACCCTGTAGCGACTGTTGCAATTTTTCATGCTTTAAATGTAGATCCAGTATTAAATATGTTGGTATTTGGGGAAAGTATATTGAACGACGCTATTGCCATTGTTTTAACAAATGCAGCTTTAGAATCGAACAACCCCCTAATGAGTACAGGAGAGGCTATTGTCTTAGGGATTCAAAGATTCTGTCTGATGTTTTTTGCATCAGCAGGTATTGGGGTGGTTTTTGCCCTTGTAAGTGCTTTATTGTTGAAACATGTTGATCTTAGAAAAAATCCGTCCTTGGAATTTGGAATGATGTTAGTATTTACTTATGCCCCTTATGTATTAGCTGAAGGTATACATCTTTCAGGCATAATGGCAATTTTATTCTGTGGTATTGTGATGTCCCATTATACACATTTTAATCTCTCGACTGTGACACAAATTACAATGCAGCAAACTCTGCGTACATTAGCATTTATTGCAGAAACTTGCGTTTTCGCTTATTTAGGTTTAGCTTTGTTTAGTTTTAAACACCGAGTGGAACCAGCTTTAATAGTCTGGAGTATTATATTATGTCTAATTGGAAGAGCTTGTAATATTTTTCCACTAGCAATTCTAGTCAATAGATTTAGAGAGCATCAGATAACAAAAAAAATGATGTTCATAATGTGGTTTAGTGGCTTAAGGGGTGCAATTTCCTATGCTCTTTCTCTTCATTTGAATTTCAGTGATGAAACCAGACATGTGATTATAACTACAACATTGATTATTGTACTTGTGACAACATTATTTTTTGGTGGATCGACCATGCCTTTGCTAAAATTTATGCAAGCAACGAAAAATCCGTCCAAACGTTTAAAGAGACGCAAGAAGGATAGAGAAGTAACTTTAAGTAAAACTAGAGAGTGGGGTCAAGCTCTGGATTCAGAACATTTATCTGAAACTACTGAGGGAGAGATGGAGGTTTCATTTGTGTCAGACCGCATAAAAGGATTTGTGAAATATGATCTGAAGTATTTCATACCATTTTTCACTAGAAGATTTACACAGCAGGTAGATATTCTCTCTTTAATTACATTAATATTTACTTTAAAATTAGAAATTTATAGTGAAATGAATATTTGTATTGTCATGTATATTCATGTACTTATTAGACCAATAATTTGTTGTTAAGCCAAGACTCTAGCATACTTGATAACTTATGCGCATGTACTGATCCCTGACAGATGATTAAATCAGGATGCATATTAACATTTTCGTCGAGTATAATATTAGAAACAATTTTAGAATTTTCGTTATAGCATAAATTATTTGTAACTATAAATCAATACTATATTGGAAAGTCCGCATCTTCAGAGGAGCATTATAAGCCTATGTTGCAATTAGTGCTAATAAACTTTGAACAATGTATGTCAGAGTAATCTTGTCACAGCGGAGTACATCTATAATTTGATAGTATGCATATACCAACCGTGACAACAGACCATCAAAAGTTTGGCGCATGAGTAGAAGGTTCGCGGTACGCTAATTCTTGACCTAATTTTACTGCAAATGAGATATAGGAAGCTAGACTGCTAGCTTCGTATATCTAATCTGTTCTAATAAGTATATGTGTATATTGGATTATCTTGTATTAATTGCACACTTCTTTGGCACTTTTCACTATATAGGTCAACACCAATGGCGGCGTAAAGGGGGGGGGGGCGGTGGGGACCAAGGGGCGATAACGTGGTGGCAACTTACTCGCATAGCTTAGTAGCTAGCCATTGATGCATCTGCACGACGAAGACGGCGCGGGCGGAAGGGGCAAGTGATTTCGGCCCCTCCCTCAACCCGCGCCGTCACCACCGCGCCGTGCCATGTGGAAAGATTGCAGTCGAACTTACTGAAAATATCCTTACGCAGCTGGAGAGTGATAACTTGAACATAGATCAATGTCGGGCTCAAGGATATGATAACGCTGCAACCACGGCAGGAGTTCATGGTAGTGTACAAGCAAAAATCAAAGAACACAATCCTAAAGTGTTGTTTATGCCTTGTGCTAATCATTCGCTAAATCTATGTGGAATGCACTCTTTCGGGAGTGTTAGTTCAAGTGTAAACTTTTATTTCAGAACAGTAGAAAGAGTTTACACGTTCTTTTCGTCACCCACACATCGATGGGAAATTCTAATGAAAAGTGTAGGCATATCTGTCAAAAGACTAGCAGAGACAAGATGGAGTGCTCATCACGACGCTGTTAAACCACTGAAGAATAATTTTGAAAAACTTGTATCAACACTCGAAGACATGTCTGATCCCAGCAGCAGCAGAGAAAACGCCGATACAAGAGAAGCAGCATCCACACTCTTACCAGCTTTGTGTGACTCCAGTTTTTTATGCTACCGTTCTTTTTGGTGTGAAGTCCTAAAAGAAGTTAACCAGACACAAAAGTATATACAAACATCTGGGCTATCGCTGGAAAAGTGTGTCATTAAAATCAAAGCCCTAAAAAATTTTCTTCGAAGCCAATGTATCCAAATAGTAGAAACAGATTTTTATTTTGGAGATTTTACAACTGAGGCGCCATTTAGAAACTGCCAGCATTTCTTTTCAAGAAGCGGTCCAATGAACTACCTTGGAGCTTCTGAAATTCATTGTACAATGGGACTGTTCTGAGTCTGTTGAATCTTGCCATATTGTCCATTGAAAAAGACAAGAAAGTAAATTTTGATAATGTGATCGAATATTTTAGCAAAATGTCACGTAAGCATGTTTAGTATTTGATTTGTTGTTTTATTTTGGGGCTACTCAATAGAAAACCGCCCCGGGTGCCAACCTATGCTACGCCGCTACTGATCAACACACCTAAATAAAATAGACACCACTATTTAAATTTGGGTGTTAACTTCGATTTAAAGTTTAAATTTTCTAAAAGGATAATAGACTATAATCATTACAGCAGATGTACGCCTTTAAAACATAGAACCCAAAAAAGACATACATTATTAGATCCTATATAAATCCATTTATTAACTTGATGTACATCCACAGGACATTTTTTTGGCGTTCCATACCAAAATCAAATGAATTTTGAAAGTTCTATTGTAAAACAGCTTTTCTTAATCAATGTCCAATTCAGTGTTCAAACACGCTCGTTCTCTGTAATATAAAGTTCAGTCGTATTATTCGCGATGGCGGGCAACGAGGACGTTGACGATCCGAACGCGCCGAAAAAGACATTTAAGTGCTGCAAAATAAAAAGTACAACAATAGTGTGCGAACTATGGCAATGTGTATCACAGGTCATGTATAAAAAGAGATTTTCCGGAAATAATATAAAAGGAGATGTAAGAATTGAATGCTGCAAGTCAAAACCAGGAAGACTAGAAGATTTAAATAAATTGAGATTCAAAAAAGAAATGTTGGAAAAGCTGCTTAAACAAGGTGAAGAAAAATACAATTTACTATTGGAAAATAATAAATTATTAAAAGATAACAATACATTATTAATTAAAAATAATCAGCTCCTTGGGGAAAAAATGGAAACCATACAAAAAGATGTTCATAAAAAGGAAGATAAAGACGCAAACAAAGGATACAGTGAGGTAGTGAAACAAAAAATTGACCCAAGTGACACAGATAAGCCGGAAACATCAAATGTAAATACAGAGCGGACCAAAAAAATAGGAAATACAGGAACTTACAGAGAAATTGCAGCATTTCAGAAGAACAAAATGAATGATATAATCAATCTAACGAAGGACAAAAATAATGAAAATGCACAATGCACAGTAAACCATGATCGTTTCCAGATCCAAAGATGCCAACGAAAGTCATTTAATAAACGAATTGGTACAGCAACGGTAAATGATAATAATAAAGGTTCCGTAGGTGAAGAAAGAAAGGTGTGGCTATACCTCATGTAAATGCAGAGATGATAAAGAAATTTATAATCAAGAAATGAGGTTATGACAATCTTCCTATTGAAGTAAAAGAACTTTTCAGTATGACAAATAGATTGAGATGTTTTGTGGTAACAGCACCATTATCAAGAAAGGATGAAATATACAAACCAGACTTTTGGCCCACGGGAGTAGGTATAAAGAGATTTGATTTCACCAAACACAAGGAGGATCTTCAAGAAAGTGCTGCAGATTTTTTTAGCATGAAGAGACAATCAAAGAGACACAACAATTATAACAAACAAAAAAGTGAACTGAGCTCTCAGCTGATAAGTGTCATTTATCAAAACGTTCAATCAATAGGGAACTGTATAAATGAACTAACACTTTCCTAAAACAAAATGGTGAGTGTGTTGCTGTGTGTATATAACAGAGCATTGGAAAACCTACCATCAATTAACAGCCCATGGAGTAAATGGATTTAAGCTAGGTGCAAGTGTCTGTAAAAAAGAAAACAAACACGGTGGAAGTGCAGTGTGTGTGAAGTATGGTTTACCTCATAAAGAAATACCAAATGTTACAAGCATGTCATTATCAAGTGAATTTGAATGTGCAGCAATGGATATTATAGACCTCCAGAAGGGAATATGGGTGTATGTCTAAGCAAAATGGAGGAACTATTATCTATGTTTTTCTTATAAAAGATGCAATTATAATAATAGGAGGGGATTTCAACATAGAAATGTATAAAGACAACAAAAACAAAGATAAACCGTTCTCACTAATGAACTCATTTAATTTATATGCAACAATAAATTAATATACAAGAATAACAAATACTAGTAAGTCATGCATAGATAATGTATTCTCCAATTTGCAAGGTCCATTTGAGGCTAAAGTGATACACTCACTAATCTCAGATCATACGGCTCAAAAATTAACCTTCTGCATACCTAAAAATAAAACTGAACAACAAACTTTAAAAAGATTTTCAGTGAAAAAAAAATAAGAAAAATTTTATTAATTATTTAAAAGCCCAAATCTGGGATAAAATATATACTGTAGCAGAAGTGGACAAGCAGTGGAATCTATTTTCAAATATCTTTTTAGAATTATTCGATTTAAGTTTTCTCCTCAGAAAAATTTCTATAGAAAACCAAAATAAAAAAATAATACCAGATGATCCTGAGATTAGGGAGCGTAAAAGAGAACTTGACGTGTTGTATACTGTGAGCAGTGTGGATAAAAATTACAAAGAACAATATAAAAACCTAAAAATCAGATATAAACATTTATTAACACAGGCTAGGGCAAAAAATATCCAAAATCGCATTAACAATTCTGATAACAAATCTAAGACTACGTGGCAAATAGCCAATGAAATAAGCTGAAGAAAAGACAACAGACTTGATATTCACATAGAAGGAGATCCACATGAAATAGCCAATGCGTTAAATAATTATATAGTTAATGCAGCTCCACAATTACTATCTGCACTAAACTCAGTTCCATATACATCCGACATTAAACATGAAAAAAATTCAATGAAACTAAGGCGGGTAAATTCACAAGAAATTATAGACATTGTGAAAAATTTCAAAAAAAAGCATAGTAGTGGAGAAGATGAGGTGCCTACTAGTATTTTAAAAATATGTATTCACTATATAATAGAGCCAATTCATTATATAATAAATAATTCAATTGAGTTTGGAAAATTTCCACAAAGGCTAAAATTGTCTGTCAAACGGATACATAAAAAAGGAGATATAAACAAATTTGAAAATTATCATCCAACCACTCTTGTATCACCCTTTTCTAAATTATTTGAAGCTGTGGTATGCAACCAGCTAATGGATTATATGATCTCAACAAATTTATTAAACGATATGCAACATGATTACTTAAAAGGCAAATCAACACAAACAGCCATATTTCAATTGACAGAGAAAATTGTATCGGCTCTGGAAACTGAAAGCTTGGCATTAGGATTGTTTCTTGACTTGTCAAAGGCTTACGATACACTAGATCATTTAATAATATTTAAAAAATGACAGCAGAATGCCATAGAAGGAATTGCATTCCGGTGGCTTCAATAATATTTATCGGATAGAAAACAGAGCGTTTCCGTTGTAAAAGATGGAAGGGAGATAAAATCAGATATAGAATCTATTAAACTGAGCGTTCCACAGGGAAGTGTAATAGGTCCCTTGTTGTTTATAATTTACATAAATGATCTGTCAAATGCAACCGTAGCTGCCACAGATTCACTGACCATGTATGCAGATGATGCAAATTTTTAAGTATATGCCACAGATTTTCCACAGCTATTAACTACGACAAATCTCGTGTTCGAGTCAGGAAACGAGTATTTTATTAAGAATAAATTAATTTTAAACAAGGAAAAAATCAATATTGTGTTATTTAAGATAAATCACGCCAGATTTGAAACACCAAAGGATGTTATAATTAATAATGAAACTTATAAGACATCAAACGCAGTGAAATTTCTAGGAATTAAAATTGACGATAAACTTACCTGGTGTAGCCACATTGACCATCTTTGTATAAAGTTAAATACAATATGTTACAGCATTAGAGTACTGGCTAAATATGTAAACAAACAAACATTGAAACTAGTATATCATGCTCATTTTGAGTCCAACATACTGGTATAATTTTCTATGGTAGCTGCAGTGAATTGGACTGAGTATTCATAATTCAAAAAAGGGTTCTAAGAGTGATGTTGAATTTAGGATACAGAGAGTCATGCAGAGGTAAATTTAAAGGCAACACAATTTAAACAGCCACTGCCATTTTCATACAAGAATGCCTTTTATGTCTTTTTAAAAATAAAAATCTTTTCTTAGAGAATAAACCTCAACATGAATATAACACAAGAACGTTAAATTATACATATCCAATCCATCGACTGTCACTACCGGAAAAGAGCGCTAGTTATAACTGTTTGAAATTATTCAATAAACTCCCACATGATATACAAAATACTCAAGTTCTGGATGAATTTAAATCCCAAATATATTAGTTATTACTAAGAGTGGAACCATACAATTTAAATGAGTTCATGACTTACCAGGCATAAATCATACCACATTATTGTGCAATTATTTTAATTTTAATTAAGCCTTGTTAAATGTTTTTAAATTTTTATGTTTTCTTTTGATATCGCAATGTTTTTATTAGAGACTTTTTAAACCCCTTATTTCGTCATGCATTTATCGTTATCGTTATTCTGAGCATGCGCAATACTAAAATGTCAACTGCTGAACTTTATTAACGATAACGGATTCCATTACTTACGGAGAAATACAGCAGGACGTATTATGCTTATGGTTATTTTTCCAATGACAGCGTTGCCACGATTAACCACGAAACAGATTTTAGAACATTTAATACCTTGCAAGTAAGTTTTCAATGGTATTTTTACACAATAATTTTTTTAAAAATCTTTCATTTCCGCTACTTGAAGCTTATTAGGAAGTCCTTTTTTATAAAAAAATAATTTGTAAGGGGTAGTAAACTTTTAAACGTTTTAACGTTAAGGCAAAGAACCAATTGTGTTTTCCTCTGGCATTATCTGGCATCAAGTAACTAGCTCCTAGCCAAATTAGTCGAGGTTATGTTACCAAACTGTCAACTGTTAAATCTTATTTCTAAAAAGCGGTCTAAAACCTCTCTTTTTAATAGTCGTGGTAATCGTTATCGTTAATAAATATAACCATAACGTTGCTTAAAACTGACGTTATTTTTGTTGGCTTAAAAAGTCTCTATTATCTTAATGTTGTTAGATATGTTTTTTTATCATAATGTTCTTTTATATTAGGTGCCAATTATTTTAAAATATTTATCCCATCTAGTGGGTATTTTGCATGTTGTTGACGCAAGTTCATTTTATGTTAATGATTGAATGTAATATTCTATGAATAAAGATTATCATTATTTAAAGTACACCTAGCTACATTTCTTAAACCATCATTGGCCATTTCCTGAAATGCTTGTGTTACTTGATTTCACAAGCTTTCTAATGTTGTTGGTGGTCTGGAGTAAACTTTATTTTCAAGATGTCCCCACAAAAAAAATCGAGGGGAGTCAGATCAGGTGACCTAGGTGGTCACCTTACTGAGCAATTATTAGTCCAATCCCCATAAGGTAATTATAAACGATATGAGCATTGTGAGGTCTTGCCCTATCTTGATTATTTTTAAAATTTTGAAAGAAGTTAATTTCATTTTGGAGGAATCCCAAATGGGTACCTTTCGCTAGTTAAAAAACCATAAGAAAATATGGGATCAATAAGTCTCCCTTTAATTATTCCAGCCTTCACGTTGAAACCAAACCGCCTTGCCTTAATAATCTCGGATTTTCTTGTGCCCAGTACCACATGTTGTTTTGGTTGAATACTTATACAGTTATTAGTAAATCTTGTTTCATCTGAGAACAAAATTTGGAAAACAAAGTTATTGTCATCAACTTGTTTAAGTACATAATAACCAATGAGCTCATTTAGAATATTTTTTCAAAAATTACATTTTCTGAAATATTTCTTAATTTTAGAGCGGAGTGCAAAAATCCAAATATTCTAGTGTCTCTGTAACCTTTAAAATTAATCAGGTAGATTATGTTGTACATACTGGTAGGCTCGATTTGTAGATTTTGACGCTTTCGAATTATTAAAAATTAATATTGACAAATGCCAAAAAAGTCTATTTTCTGATCTTTAACTTGAAACACTGTCAAAACGAAGCTAGGCAAAGAAAATTGAATTGACGGTCATGCCTGAATGGTGGGTCATACAGACATGCATGAATTTTCTGTAGGTAATTTAATGCTCTAGTCCTGCGCAATTTTTCTCTACCTAGCTTTGTTTGGCAGCGTTTCAAGTTAAAGATCAGAAAATAGACTTTTTTGGTATTTCTCAACATTAATTTTTAATTTTTTTGATTGACATGTCATTTAACATTAACATTTGTTTCCAGGCTTATTTCTAATTCAAATAAACTAGTCGAAATAAAACTCCCATATCGTCATATTCGAAATAAATTTTTTTATCTAATGTTGAGAATGGTCCATATGGACGTTTTATCAAAAAACCAACACTTTAAAATTTATTGGCCCACACATAACACTTAATATTAATTTACTGTCAAGAATTATTGTTTGTGTGATGAAAGAGAAATAGAAAAATTTTACTCGTCACGCGTTCTCTATTGAAAAATAAAATTGAAAAGTTTACAATTATTGATAAATGAAAATTTTGTACCTAAAGTAATCAGGTAGAATTTGGTTCGTAGATTCCAAAAATAATAAAATATGTAGGATGTTCCATTTAAAAAATCAAATTTGATGTTATTTATATTCCAAGTTTCCGAATAATTGGCTCATAAACATAGACCATAAGCCTGAGTCAAGTCTCATAGCCACCCGGTATGTCCTTAATAAAGGCCAACTTACAAGGTAGTATGTGTTGCGCATTTTTTTAAATGTAATTAACTATGACCAGATATCTGGCATTCATAGATTCGTAAAACGTAGTGCCAGACCAAAAATGAAAAGCTCGTGAAAATAAGCAAATTTTGTTCCCAACCTCATCGATATTAGACCATTGATTCACGAGATATTGTGAATCCAAGGTGCAAAAAATTTAAAAATGGAATTCATTTTTTATCACGAAGGAGTGGAGTTGAGGATTTTGTTAGGCTGGGGGCGGTGGGATAATTAGGAGATAAAATGATTCTTTTCGCCAACACTTGGTGGGCGAAAAAATCCTTTTCTCCACCTGATAGCTTGTTTTATTAACGCTTAATTTCCGCCCGACCAGATCGCGATAAAATGATTATGAAGGCATGATATTTATTTATTTTATTTATTTATATATATAATCACTTAAGTTGCTACAATGCAGATGTGAACGTCAACAAGAAAAATACAGTACATGATAAGTTTTTACCTGAGATATTATAAAATATAAAATACAATAATTGCAACACAAGTTAAAATTCATTATAAGAATAAAAACATTTACCAATTAAAAACTTTTTAAGACTAGATTTGTATTTGATAAGATTATCGATGTTTCTAATCTCATTAGATAATTTGTTGAAAAGAGTAATACCCGAGTAGTAGGGTGACTTTTCAAAGAGAGTAGTATTATGATGCGGTAGAGCCAGTAAGTCGTCATGACGAGTGTTATAATTATGGAAACTAGCATTTCTTTTAAATAGATGTGTGTTGTTTTTAATATATTTCAACAAGGCTAAAATATATATAGACGGTACTGTTAATATTCCATGATTTTTGAAAGTGTTTTTACAAGATGTAGTAAAATTGAGATTAAAAGTTAATCTAATTATACGCTTTTAGCAAACAAAAACCCGCTGGAGATTAGTGGCTCGCCCCCACAATATAATATTATAGGCGATGTGACAATAAGCCATAGAATAGTACACTTGTAGTAAGGCTGCAGTGTCTAAGGAATTTTTAAGCTTGCGTATGCAATAGTACGCTTTATTAAGTTTTTTGCATACTTCATCAATTTGCATGTCCCAGTTTAATTTTGTGTCGATTGAAATGCCTAGGAATTTTGTGCTTGAGCTAAATGATAGAATCATGTTGTTAAATTTTAACTGGGTGTTATTAGGTAGTGATTTTCTTTGTGAGAAATACATACATACAGTTTTCTCGATGTTTAATATTAGATTATTCAAGCTACAGTATTCCCCAAATTGCGTCATAACCTCCTTAGCACTATCAAGAAACTCCGTAAGGCTCGGTGCAGATATGCCAAATGAGTTGTCGTCGGCAAACATGGTGATATTGCCTTTTGACATGTATGACGGTAAGTCATTTACAAAAAGCAAGAAAATCAAAGGTCCCAGTACCGAGCCCTGCGGGACTCCAAGGCTCACTTCGTGGTCATCTGAAGTCACTTGATTGATTTTTACATGAAGAGACCTGCCCGTTAGATAAGACATGATCCACTTTAAAAAAATTCCTCGAATGCCTACCTTAAACAATTTTTCTTCAATAAAAGCCAGATTGAGTGAATCAAAGGCTTGTGATAAGTCAAAGAATAATTCTATGATGAGGTTACCTGTGTCCATTTCTTTATAAACAAATTGCAAGAACTGTATGATGGCTGTGTCAGTAGAATGGTTTTTACGAAATCCGTGTTGGCGATCCGTCAGGGTTTTGAAAGAATTTAAAAATGCCATTATTCGATTAAATGCTATTCTTTCAATTATTTTGGAGAGTACACTTAAGATGGATATTGGTCTGTAATAGATCTGTCGGGAGTGGAGCCTACTTTCTTCAGCTCTCTCTCCTGTCGAACTCACACACGCGTGAACGCGCGTTTGTGAATGGCGCGCTCTGAAATATTTTTGAATCTCGATGGATTATGAACCGATTTGGGAAATTCTTTTTTCTTCTCGAATCTTTCACCTCATCAGCTGAAATTGAAAAAAATCATTTTATGCGAGTGCTATCTTGTACGTCGGTCTGATCGCGATAGGTCAATTACACAGAGAGTTATCAGCATGTGAAATATTTTCGTTTTTCCCCTCTCCCTCCCCTTCTAATTATATCACCGCTCCCAGCCCCCGGCCCAACAAAGTATCTGCCAATACCCTTTTGTTAAATAAAAATTGAGTCCTCAACTCCACTCCTTCATGATAAAAAATGAATTAAATTTTTTGCACCTTGGATTCGCAATATCTCGCGAATTAATGGTCTGACGTCGATGAAGTTGGGAACAAAATTTGCTTATTGAGATCAAACAGTACAAAAAAAATTAACATCATCTGCGTGGGGGCCGATTGGCCATTTTTATCCTGCTACAGTCTTTATAAACAATGTGTTCTTAAAACAAGTTTTATGGTTTTAATATACGCCAAAAAATTTTAATCAATTTAGATAGTATTCTGCAAAAATATCATTTTAAAATCAAACAATGTTTTAACAATCTTAATATTTCTCAGACTATTTTTTTGTATTGACAATTTTATATTTTGCCGTGGAACTGAAAGAATATTCTTGTTAGTGAACCAGAACCTAAGTTTGGTTAAAATATAATATAGAAATATAATTTGAGAATAAGATAATTTTATTTTCTAGTGCAATATTTACCATTAATTTTCAATTTTAATAATGTGTTAAATAAGATTTATCTTACAAAGTTATATTTTTATATTTTAAAAATCTGTCTGTGTAGCTCAAAATCTACCTATTAAATAAATAGTTTGGTGAATAAGACAGGCTAAAATATATTATAAATAATCTAATAAAATATTTGTACTCGTATATATTTAAGTACATTGAAATTGAACATTGTGTTTCGTTGGATAATATTTACAATTTATTGTTTAAATATACCTTCACTAAGATAATATTGTATTGGGACAGATACATTCTTTATTAAAATTAAATTTCTGGGCAATAAGCTCTTGTATATTGGCGCTGTAAAACATTCTTAGATTTACATTCAGAAAGTAATTCCTTCCATGCTTTTAAATTATTTCCAAGGTGACTAAAATTACACCTTATCAAGTATTGCTTAACATAATAATTTTGTTGAAGTATGACATAACATTTAATTATAAATATATTAACTGTAGGTGCTAATGTAGATCAACATTTGAAACGAATAAGTTTTTAAAATATACTGATAGGCGAGTACATTTTAAATTTATCTACGTTAAATATAAAAGTTTTCAAAAACCCTTAATGAATGAGCCTGAAATCAGCTCTTTCTCTTTGGGACCCTTTAATGTCTGGAACATATTTAAATTGAAAAAAAAAACATTTTTTTTATCAATATAAAAAATGTGCAAGCTTTGCAAACCTACCAAAATTTTTAATATTTCAAGGAAAAGAGTTTGCGACGTTTGACCTTTGATGGTCAGGAACATTCTGAATTTTAAAGTGAAGAATAAAAATTTTACTGTCTATGATCTGCTGATATGCACATCGTCTGTAAATATTTAAGCTGCTATAACCATTTCATGAATTTTACAGGAAGCTAAAAACACCACAATGCTTAAGAGTCGACTTTTGTTTATATAAATTGTTTCAATAAACCCGGTTGAACTGGCCCCACTTGGTTTGGTTCATATTTGGGAGATAAATTTCTGCCATTTTACCCCAAGTGCCAACTTTCAAATCAAAAAATCGTTTTACAAGAGTTATAAATTTCTAAAAATCAAAAAATTCGATTTTATCAAAATTATCTGAACCCATTTTGATGGCTGACAAATATGTGATACTGGGTATTAAGACAATTGGAAAAAAAATGACATCGATTTCTCAAATGAGAATTATTCTAATTTTGTAACAATTTCTCTTTAATGAATTTTTTGTTGGAACACCGCCATTTTTTTCGTGTTATATTCTCATCCAATGTACAATATAACAATATATATTTTTGGGAAAAATGATCAAAAATGATTATTGTCAAAAAAATTAAAAACTACGTGATGGTCCCTAACATAGATGGGGTATGACTTCTTCGTACAATTCTTCATTTAATCGTGTATTATTCCACTTGTTATTGAAATAACTATTGCATCATTGTGATTATTTTTTGTGCTTTTGTTTTCTCATCACAAAACATTACTGTTATAGTATTGTATATAGAAAAAATTTAGCAAAATTTCATAAACTGAGTTTTTTTTACAAGTTTCCTTCATCACAAATTAGTAGGTAGTGAGAGAGTGTTATCTTTGACAAAACACATCTTTCTAATCTGCAATAGTAATAATTAAAATATTTACTTATTACATTTTGTGTCTATATTTCGATAACAACACCACACAAAATATACAGTTCCTCTAGTTCCCATTGGTGTCAGTGACTGAATAGCCAACGAGCTGACGGGAGGAAAATTGTGGACGTGGTCCAATCGTACAAACTTCAACAATTAATTGTAAAGCCTTTTTAAATAGTAGAGGAACAAATTAAATTGCAAAGTTTAAGTTACAGCATCTCCATTGGTATAAAATGAATATAGTTTTCAAGCCCATTGGGTGCCCATTCCTTTTTTAATTGCCTTAATACCCGGTACAACACATTTTTGAAGAATTGAACAAGGAAAAGGATTTAGTTTAATTATTTCATAATTAAATTTACGCAAATGTCTAGAACTAAAACATAGAGAATTGTTGAAATATTGCAGATATTTTAGGTATATTTTCCCATACTACATCTTATTATTCTTGTTTTGCATTTTTCTTTAGTTTTTAGGTTTAAAATGTTTTGACCTATCGATCACTTCAATCGCCCCTTAACTCCAGGGATCTAGCTTGGTCCCAGCAAGCCTGGCATCTAAAATTCGTAGTAGAATGTAAACTTCTTAGCTATGATTTATAATTAAAAATTACTTCATAGATAGGGTTAAATGCACTTTGATAGGTATGCTCAGAGAGCAAGGCTAAACCACTAACCTACCATTCACTGAGAAATAAAGCATATTTTTAAACCTTTGCAACCACTTTGTGAAACTTCTGCATTTTTTTCTGTTAAGTGAATGAAAGAAATACTGAAAGATAATCAGCAATTATTGAGGTATGTTCCCGTGATATAATTTGGGTTGCAAACTTAACTCTACCAAGAGTTTGCAAATCTTTTGTTTAAAAAGTATTACCAAAAATAATATTTCATACTTTAAAATGTCTTGCAAACTGAGACAAAGTTTGAACACATTTAATGTAAAAATTTTTACTTTTTGTTAGATACCCTATGATATTTATGTGATAAATATTTCTCTAGTTAATTTCGTATTGTATTTGATATACATATTTTTTTAAATCCTGGAGAAAATTAAACGATATTGATTTTTTTTTTGCTAGCTGGGTTAAGGTTTAAATTCCTTTGTTTAATGGTATTGAATTATCTATGATACAGTAACCTTGAATGAATTCAACGGCATTGAATTTTCACGTGTATTTTGTATGGTACGTGCTGTTTATGTCAATATATGCTGCTTTACATTTTTATTTTATACAAATTGCATACACTTCCAATCACATGCCATTTTAAAAAGTTTCCTAATTTTATGCCCCAAATGAATAAATGAAAGAAGAGGGGTCTCACGGACTATACAAATGCTGCCTAATGTTAGCGGATAAACATAAGTTTTAAACTACTAAATTTATTTGAAAATTGTTGGCATTATAAAAACTGTCATTTTCTAAAAAACTGGTAACAAAGTTAGTATGTCTTTAACAGACAAAAAATGCTGATTTTAATGATTTCTATAATGATTGTCGAAGTATGAATTGCGTAAAGTATCAAACAGTTGTTATCGATTTGTTTTTAAGACAATTTGATCATGTCTTGATCATGTCTCCCATGAGATGAGTGAACTTGGTTGGTTATGTTAGATAATTCATAGAATTATCGTTATCTACCTTTTTCCACAATCTTATTACCTCTGCACGCACCCCCATACCTATGCAATGTTAGTAAGTGATAAGTTAATATTTCGTCATAATATACATAATTTTAACCTAAATCATATACAGGACGATTCACATAAAACATCCAGGCAGTTTCTGTGGTAACGAAAAGAGATATTCAAATTCTGTGAAAGCCAGTCATTAGGTTATTTTATTTGTCTTTCAAATGTTGCCATTGACTGTGGCGATATATATATATGTTATATTAGAAATATACTATGATATATAATATTATCGAGACAGGCTTAACCTTCTCAAACATATCGTATTACATACTGCGTAACAGCTCTTCTCAATAACCGCTCACGCTGCATGAGCATTGTATTTCAATTCTAAGTAATCCTGATTGTGCTGAATCAGCAACACTGTTTCCTTTGTTCTCAAAACATTATAAATATTACCAACAACCTTTTTGTAATCAGTCTTATACTCACATTTGGTCGAATACATTCTAAATTTATTATTGTTTATTATTATACAAAGAGTCAAGCTTGACTCCAATAAGTGAATAAAGTTTTTAAAAAGCTATTTCAAGAATCCACTATCTAACATTGGCGCAGTCGTGGCGGATCTGAAAAACACACAGTTCGGGAGCCTAACCAGTAGCAAACATATCCGAGGGAACAAGGAGTCCATCTGAAAAAGGTGCCTAACCGGACGAAAAGAGCTTCTGGAACAAGGAGAACTTCTTAGCTGTAGTGGTGGATCCCAATCCTTTGTTCAGAAGAACCTACATTATCAAACGCACAGAAGCGAAACAATAATAATTATCAAGAAATACAAGCAAAGCAACATTTCAAATCAACACGATTCAACAATTAGCAAGTAAGAATTTCATCCCGTCCCATCGTTGGTGTCTTCGGCATCAAAGGCAACCCTGTGGAAGGAACACCCAGTGACACCCCTGGCAGAGAGAGACCTTTGGTGAAGCTAAGCTCACGAAGTCGCATTCAACTGGACCACGAGGAATGAAAAATTTAGGGTAAGTCATTTTTGAATCATCTCGCAAACATTTATTTGCAAACAACGACATAATTTTACATTTTATTTTATCAAAATACATTGCATTGCTACATACAGTTCTAATATCTAAGGTAGTAATTTTATTTAAACTTGAAACAAAATATCTTGATTATAATTTGTGTGACCTATATAAATAACCGTAATCATACACTGTTCCTATCGTAACATTATTTTTATGGTAATATCATATACTCTTTAAGTGCGAATTTATCTAATTAACTGTAATCACGTACCATTGTTATCTTAGCATTTTTATCGTAATATAATATTGCATACCACATAAAAGGTTAAGGTTAAGGCCGTAAGACAAGCTTGTGTTCTATAATACCGTGTGTGCAAAATATAAAATTATCAGAGATATACTATTTCCAAACTCAAAACGCTTTTTAAACCAAACGCGTTTTTCGAATTAATCTAGCTATTTTATAATATAAATTTTAAATATTACAGAATAAATTCTTGCACGTTTAATATAAAAAAATTTATTAAACACCAGTAGCGTACTAACTTAAATTGGAAAGAGGCGTTTTAAGTTATTTAATTATCTAAATATTATAAATAAAATGGCTACCGCTACAAATTCCAATGCAAACAATTCAATCACGGCGAACGAAACCATAAATATTGAACCTTATAGGTTAAGCGAAATATTTTCCATAGTGCCCGAATTTGACGGCAACCCCATATTCTTGCAAACATTTATTTCAGCTTGCATAACCGCTCAGGGGATCGCTGTTGATGATCAGCGCGTCTTATTAACGCTTCACATAAAAAATAAATTACGCGGAAAAGCCGCAGAATTAATAAATTCCCGAAACCCTGCTACATGGGCAGAAATCAAAAGTTTACTTGAAGCTCATTTTGGTGATTCTCGTGACCTGACAGCACTAATTCAGGATCTACAGAGGATTCGCCAATCATCTAACGAAACTGCATTGGTATTTGTATCTAGGTTGCAGACACACAACGCGAAAATGCACGCCGCTATACAAAAACAAACTCTAACCCTTGAAGAAAAAACGGCTCAATCAAATTTGATTGAAAACATGACATTGACCACTCTATTGACCGGGTTAGAACCCAAATTAGGCCAAATCATTAGGGCTGGTAATCCTAGCAACATGCTAGACGCCATAAACAGGATCAAACGAGAACTACAGTTGTCATATTTCGAATCACAAAAATTTTCCATTAAAGCCCCAATCAAAAACCCTGTCCAAAATGTTCAAAGACGCCCAAATTCTCATCAATTCTGCACATTCTGCAGAAGAAATGGGCACCATGTTAACGAATGCCGCACAAGGCAAAATTATCAGTCCCCATCTCCCAATTTCACACCCAATGCTTATTCTAATCAAGCACAGCCTCCAAGGCCACATTTCCAAAGTACATATAATCATAGACCACAAAACTTCTCTAACCAGCAACAAAATTATTCTCAACAGAACAGGCCCTCAGCTATCAGGCCAAATCCAAACTTCAACCAGCAGAGACCTTCTGCCATTCAGCCAAACCCAAATTTCAACAGGTTCAATCAACAAAAAACGCATCATTTGAACCAAGAATTTTACGATAGCTCAAATCAATATGAAGACTATTCCGCAAGTTATTCTCCCAATTACCAATACCAAAATAATTTCGAAATTAATGAAAACAATTATGATTACGATTTTGGAACCCAACAATGTGAGAATTATACTGCTAATTCTCAACCCCAACAGTACGAGAATTATGCTGCTAATTCTCAACCTCAACAGCACGAGGATTATACTGCTAATCCTCCGGATTTTTGCATAGGCCCGGAGTATTCCACGAGTACTCCAACACAACAAACGGACGAGCTAGACCAAATTTCTCATCAAGTCCAAGCGATAAACCTCCAAGACAGTTTCGACCCAAACCTGAACTTCCCGGAAAACCAATTCATGTAAAAACACCCCGCTACAAACTAAATGTCGTAAATTCTAAAAATCTATTTTACATAAAAGACTTCACAAATCGTTTCAAAATTCTTGTCGACTCAGGTGCAGGCATTTCTGTATTTAAAACCAAAACAGCGGAAAGGTACAAACAAAGATATCCTGAAAACGTAATTATACAGGGTATAACAGATGAAAAAATTAATATCACCGAATCTGTACTAATACCATTCAATATAAATGACCCATACAAGGTTTATGTTCACGACCTAGATATAGAATTCGATGGACTATTAGGTGCAGACTTTTTAAAATATTATAAGTCATGTGGACTTTGAAAATAATCAACTTATTACCAATTTTAAAACCGTACCACTATTTGAGGTGACTGAAGTAACATCAATCAGGAACCACAATAATTGTAACGAAAACAGTAATCCAGGTATTAGAATTTCAAACCCAAATTTAAATGTTAAAAACCAAAATGTAATTTCTATCGAACCACGCACAGAAAAGATTTTTAAACTTAAATGCAATTTACAAAATACTGAAGCTATACTAATAGCCCAGGAAAATGAAAAGGTACGTTTACCGAATGCCATTGTCAAAATAGACAATAATGGTGAATTTTTGACAACGATAATAAACGCAAACGCGATTCCAAAAACAATACATTTCTCGGATCTTAAACTCGAACCCGTTCAAAAATTTAGATCAATATTTAACGTAAATCTTCAAAATCCGGATTCCCAATACATAGACCGAAACTACGAAATAAAAAATCAATTACGCTTAGACCACTTGAACGACGAGGAGAGTGAATTAATTACTCAACTCTGTTTAGACTTTTCAGACATATTCTATTTAGAAGGTGACAACTTGACATTTACCAATGAAATCAAACATTCAATAGACACTAATGATTCCAAACCAATTTTCACTAAATCTTATCGTTACCCCCAAATTCATAAACAAGAGGTAAAATCACAAGTTTCAAAAATGCTCGACCAAGGCATTATCCAGCCTTCAATTTCTCCCTGGTCCTCCCCAGTTTGGGTAGTCCCCAAAAAACTAGACGCTTCTGGTAAACAGAAATAGCGCGTCGTAGTTGACTATCGAAAATTAAACGAAGTAACGATAGGTGATAAATATCCTCTACCTAACATTTCCGACCTTTTAGATCAATTAGGTAAATGCCAATATTTCACAACTTTAGACTTGGCCTCTGGCTTCCACCAAATTGAAATCGATCCCAAAGACATTCAAAAAACCGCTTTCACAGTCGAAAATGGTCATTTTGAATTCGTACGAATGCCTTTTGGACTCAAAAATGCTCCATCAACATTTCAAAGGGTGATGGACAACATTTTACTAGGAATCCAAAACGAAAGGTGTCTCGTCTATATGGACGATATCATTATCTACTCCCCTACTATCCATGAACATATTTCTCGATTAACAGAAGTCTTCAAACGCTTACAAAAAGCCAACCTCAAAATTCAGCCAGACAAATGCGAATTCCTTCGCAAAGAAGTTGCCTATTTAGGACATCTTATTACAAAGGATGGTGTAAAACCGAACCCTGCCAAAGTCGAAGCAATTCTAAATTTTCCTCAACCCAAAAATCAGAAAGAAATTAAATCTTTTCTAAGTTTAGCAGGCTATTATAGACGCTTCATTCCTAATTTTTCCAAAATTTCAAAACCCTTGACTAAATTGCTACAAAAAGATATACCTTTCAATTTCGACAATGACTGTACAAATTCATTCGAAACCCTAAAACAAACTTTGACAACTACCCCGATATTGATCTACCCCAACTTTGATGAACCTTTTGTCCTAACTACAGACGCTAGTGCATTTGCAATAGGTTCTGTACTTTCACAAGGAAGTATAGGAAAAGATTTGCCAATCGCATACGCATCTCGAACTTTATGCGGCGCGGAAACTAAGTATTCAACCATTGAGCGTGAACTTTTATCTTTGGTTTGGAGTGTAAAGCATTTTAGGCCATATCTATTCGGAAGGAAGTTCAAACTCGTCACCGACCACCGACCACTCACTTGGTTATTTTCCATAAAAGACCCAGGTAGTAGACTAGCGCGTTGGCGCTTAAAACTCGAAGAATACGATTACGAAATTATATACAAACCCGGAAAGATCAATAAAAACGCGGACGCGTTGTCCAGAATAAAAATCAGTCACTTTTCAGAATGTTCCAAACTTTATTCAAAAATTCTAGCCGCGAACGAAGACTCAGATGAAGATGAAATTTCAGACAACGATGACGAAATTACCGACGAACAAATCGCCCGAGAATTTGACACATTTTCCCGACTTTACAAAACCAAATCTCTAATAGATTATTCCAAAATTCAAATTACAAATAAACAACTATTAGATCGAGAAAATAAAAATATCATAACGTTCTTCCAACAAAACAACTTGACAGACCTTCACCATCAAATTATCGAAGACATTTTCGAGGAAAACCCAGAGTTTTATAACAACACAATTAATATCGTTTCCAGTAAATCAACCCGACAAAGAAACTATTACATTATCGCTCTACCCTTCGACCCAGAGTCTGTGGTAGAACACCTATTTTTAACACTGTACAAACATCGAAACAAATTAGACCTTTCCAAAACTTATCACGTTGAAAATAACTTAGACTTTCCAATTCTCGAAATCCTATCATTTATTTTTGCAGAAAAAGACTTAAAACTAATTATTTGTCAAAATTTAGTACGAACACCCGATGAAGACCAACGTCCGATCATTCTCGACCAGCATCACACCGGAAAAAATAATTTACATCGTGGAATAAATGAAACGATACGTAGAATCAAAAATAAATATAATTGGCAAGGCTTAACAAAAGACGTCGAAAATTTTATAAAAAATTGTGAAACATGTCAAAGAACTAAAGTCTGTCGTAAGAACCTCAACAATCCCTTAGTGATTACCGAAACCCCTAAAACTCCATTTGAGAGAGTTAATATCGATCTATTCGAATTTCCCACGCGAAACTATGCATTAACTATCCGCGACGAGTTAACCAAATTTACTCAAGCTTACGCAGTCCCAGACAAAAGCGCAAAATCAGTCGTAAATACCCTGTTGCTTTATTTTCAGCATTATGGTACTCCGCTAAGAATTCATTGCGATTATGGCGGCGAATTTGATAATAATTTATTAAAAGACCTTTGCACCCTTTACGACATAAAACTAACATACTCAAGCGTAGGACACCCTCAATCCAACGGATCTATCGAACGATTCCATGCCACCCTAGCGGAAATGATCAGAATACATAAAACAGAGAATCCGAACGAACATCCTTTCACCATATTACCATACGCGGTAATATGTTATAACAATTCAGTAAACAAAACTCATGGCTTTACGCCATACGAACTTATTTTCGGACATACAGCTAACCGACCACCTGAAACTCTTTACAACCAAAAAGACCTGATCACCAAATACGTTAGAGACCTAAATAATCGAATATCTCATTATTACAAAATTGCGCGAAATCGAACGGAAGCACAAAAACAAAAAGCCAAAGTTCGATTCGACAAGAACATTCCCGAAAATCGACACACATATAATATTGGCGACAAAGTATACGTCAAAGAATCACAAATAAAAAATAAACTGCAAAATAAATTCAACGGTCCCTTTGAAATTACAGAAATCTTTCAAAATTCCGCTACATTACTAAATCTTGAAACAAACCAAACAACCAAAGTAAATTTCGATCGAATGAAACCATATACTGAAGATTAAATTTATTTTCAGGTTTCTCCTGCTGATCGGATCAGCAGTTGCTCAATTTAAAATATCACCCATTAACAATATGATCGGAGTATATTATCACCAAGACACGGACATTGTGATTTCTCACAAGAAATGGACTTTACTGGTACACAAAAACATATCTACCTTTAAGACAGCTTTCGACAAAAACGACAAGATCTTACAGACACTATACAACACACTCGACCCAGCATATCATTACATGAACGTCTTTTCAGGAGATGTAAAAACTCACCTTAGCTTATTGACGCAAATTTCCCAATCAATACAATCAAAATTTGACGAAATTTACCTTGACACGAAACGATACAAACGAGGAATACTAAATGGCATCGGAACGATTTTCAAATCGATAACCGGGAATTTAGACGCAGAAGATGGTCAGTATTATTCTGATTGTATCAACAAATTGAATAATGACGAACACCAACTCGAAAACCTAATTAAAAACCAAATATCCGTTACAACTTCAGTAATCAAAAATTTCAACGCAACTATTCAAAAATTGCAAGTTGACGAAGAAACTTTCAATAAGGATATTAAAGAAATCGAAACCTCAATTTTAGACATGACTAAAGACATAGAAAACGTCCATGCAAAACTGAAATTTATCGAAATCTGCGAACAACTTATGGCAAGTTATTTATTTATCGAGGATAACCTAAATGACATCCTAAATTCCATCACTTTCGCGAGGCTTAAAATAATTCACACGTCAATTATAAATCCAAAGGACTTAGTAAATTCTCTACAGGAAATTTCGCAAAACCTACAAAGGAACAATTTACCGCTTCCAATCAAACTATCAAAAGTTGCACAGTACTTAGACATTATAGAACTAAAAGCTTTTCAAACAAATTCGGATCTAATATTTGTGTTAGACATACCTTTAATAGACCCTCAAACATATTCAGTATTTCAATTATACCCTATTCCTATTTTGGATAATAGAACTGGTTTATATCATGTATTATCAACTTCTCAAAAATATATCGCGAGAGATGATGATTCATTAATGTACATACCTATTTCGAACCTTGAAGAATGCAAACCACTTTATTTCAACACCAAATTATGTCCAAATTTATTTGCCTACCCTATTGACAACAATGCCATATGCGAAGCCCATCTCTTCAAGAACCTCAAAACTCTGCCAGAAAACTGCCAGACGTCATTTATCATCAGCCAAGGCTACAACGTCCAAAAAATAGACGAAAACACATGGTTAGTTATTAACGCAGAACCTCTACAAACAACCATCAACTGTCCAGAAAGAAATTCAAAAACTGAAGTCATCTACAAAAATTCAATAGTAAAATTACAACCAAATTGTTACGCCTTCATAGGCATCACAAAAATTCAAGCCAGTACCAATGAAGTAACCGATGTAAAAGACGACACCCATCCAATCCAAATTCCATTTGAATGTTGTAAACATATTCCAGACAAAATCCGAGCTCCAAATCTTAAACCACTAAAATTAAACAATCTCAATACGGAAGACCTCGAAGTTGCCAAACACAAGTTGGACCAATACTCCAGAGATTTAGATGATTTGATCAACGAACCCTTTATAACAAAACACATATCCTGGTTCACCTATTTTATCATTGTGCTAATAATTGGACTGTTATTTCTGTACCTATTTTGTAAGTGCAGAACAAAAAGATGAAGACTAGCCATCGATGTTTCTGCATCACCCCCATCTCCACCGAGGCCTAGCAAACCCTACAGGACATTTGCTAACCTATTTCCTTCACGAAGACGACCTACCTTAAGAAGAGAAGACAACGAAGCCGAAGACATAGAACTTACATAAAGACAAACTGTTTTGTGCCTTTTTACTGACTTTCAGTGCTGGACTCTTCAGTGAATTTTATTTCATTTGTTTAATCATTATATTTCATTATTTTTCTATCATTTGTTAATTTCAATTTTATTAATATTTTTACGTCATTTTCATTCAAACCCATCATGCTTATACTTTATGCTTTCACAGTAAAGCTATATTTTAACCTTAGGAATATTTTATCCTATTTTACAATTCAAACCTAGTATGTTTGTATTTTACGCTTTCTTGCCAAAGCTATATTTTAACTCTAACATTTTTATGTTATTTTATTTTATGAATCAAGCTTATTGTGCTTGCATTTCATATTTTAGACGCTAAGGTTATATTCTGTGTTTTAAACCTTACGATTTAACATTTTTGTATCTTTTATATTTTTCCAAATTGTACCATTACCTTTTATATACATTTTATATTCATTTCAAAAGTTGCTGCATAAAACACCAACTTTTTTTATAAGGGGGAAGCTGTTATATTAGAAATATACTATGATATATAATATTATCGAGACAGGCTTAACCTTCTCAAACATATCGTATTACATACTGCGTAACAGCTCTTCTCAATAACCGCTCACGCTGCATGAGCATTGTATTTCAATTCTAAGTAATCCTGATTGTGCTGAATCAGCAACACTGTTTTCTTTGTTCTCAAAACATTATAAATATTACCAACAACCTTTTTGTAATCAGTCTTATACTCACATTTGGTCGAATACATTCTAAATTTATTATTGTTTATTATTATACAAAGAGTCAAGCTTGACTCCAATAAGTGAATAAAGTTTTTAAAAAGCTATTTCAAGAATCCACTATCTAACATATATATATATATATATATATATATATATATATATATATATATATCAAGTGTGCAGAAATATTAAAACATAATATTTCAGTCGCAAGGCTCCTCTATAAAATCCTTATTTTACTATAAGGAATGTAACCAGACTGTAACCAACAGCCACTCTCCGGGCTATGTGCCCCGCCGAGCGCTGAATTACAAGTTAAAAGCCCAGTCAGGCTATTAATTCTTCGATTGCACCAAACACTGGACCGCTAGATGGCGCCTGCTTACTATTTTACTCTCTCGCTATCATAAAAATACCGAGATGTACCAAATAGTCAAGGGATGCTCGTGTCATTCGTCACATGCGTACCTTCCACTGACGAGAGCCAACAGCTCGAAACTGCAGTCTGCAAGTGATATGGGAAGACTGGTACGAGAGCCCCTTTAAGTAGGATCAGTCTTTCGGCTGGTGTTTGTTGCAATCGAAGCATTAGCGTTTTGTTGGTAATATGTGATTATTACACTTAACGCGCCAGGTTTGTAACTTGTAATTATTCAGCGCTCGGCGGGGCACAGCCCGGAGAGTAGCTGTTGGTTACAGTCTGGTTACATTCCTTATAATAAAATAAGGATTTTATAGAGGAGCCTGGCGACTGAAATATTGTTTTAATATATATATATATATATTTGAGACGTCCCGGCGCCAGAGAAAAATTTTTCGATGATAGAACCTTTGGAAGTATATTGTTATATGCACGCCTACGCCACTGCCTCATAGAAAATACGAGAAGGGCCAGAAACGCCGCGAAGGATAGACCGTAACGTTCGAGAACAAATCGCCTCAGATATATAGAGTAAATTATGCACATGGAGCACAGTTTTATATTAGACAAACAAGTGAACAGTTGGAATAAGAACAGTAATAAGTTGTGAATAATTAAGTATTAAATAAAGTAGTGGTTAGTGAAAAGTCTTGTTGCAATTATTTGAACCTACGTACAGGATGTTTACTGGAGATTGTAAACACGTAACAGTATTATTAAAGTATGTTTAATTATAGGTAGTTTTTGTAGTATACACTTTTCTATTAAAACCAGTGGCTTTCGAGATAGGTAGCTTTATTTTTAAGTGATTCACAATTGGATTCAAATGGCTGTACAAAGGAAACGTTGAAGTATAAAATTATTTTCTGTTAGCTGAAACATTGAAACATAGCATATGCGATAGAGTACTGTCGTGAGCAGAAAAAAATAGGACAACTTTTTTTTTCTAATGTAAATCTGTCTCTATTTGAATATCTAATGAGTAGCCGAATTAAAACAGATATCACTTTTAATTTATTTTTTATTTTAATGCCGTAGTTATTGCTATAGTAAATGATGGATTGTTAATGAGACAAATTGCACTGCGTTATAACATTAACAAAAATTTGTTATGTAACATTTTAAGGAAGTGGAGAATAAACGGTACGATTAGTAGAAATCCTGGATTAAAGGACAAAGGATATCCTACTTAACAAGAAACTAACTATTAATATTTCGTTATTGCACCATTTCTATTTATAACTTCTATAAGTCTGTTTGGCATAGAATTAAATAACGCTTATACAATAATCATTAGTAATAATATTTTTCCATGCATTATTTATTATTTCCAGTAATTCTTCGGCATTCCGTGGTCTCACATTTCGTTTTTGAATACTTCTTACGAGTAGTTCCCATACTTCTTCCACGGGGTTAAAATCTGGACTATGACTGGGCCAGTTAAGAACATTGATGTTGTTATCTTGAAACCAGTTAGTTACGGTATGAGCAGTATGAACGGAACAATTGTCTTGTTGAAACATTAACTCATTATTAGAAAATAATTGTGACACAGAAGGGAGCATAATATTGTCTAAAATCCTAATATACGTTTCACTATTAAATCGTTCCTCAATATGCCACAAAACACCAGGACCACGTGCCGATATCCAAGCCCACATATTGACGGAAAATCTACCACATTTATCATTGTTAGATATATATTTCTCATCGAATCGAGTATTCGGAGGGTGGTTAACCCGAATACGATCGCTGTGTGTTGACTGGAAAGTTTTTTCGTCTGTAAATATTACATTGTTCCAAAAATTTACATCATGCACTAAAAATTCAAGCACAAATCCTACTCGAGCTTCTTTTTGTTCAGCTTTAAGTAAGTATTTCTGTGCTGCTGCATGACAGCGTAGCTAAGATTCTCTTACTCGCCGGCGACTAGTACGTACTACTCGATCCAGGAAAATTCGTTTCTTCAGCAGCCTGAATAACTGAGTAAAATGGATTTTCTACTAAAGCCTTTACCAATTGCAAATCTTGTTGTTGAGTTGATATCCTTCGTCGCCCTGATCCAGGATTTCTACTAATCGTACCGTTTATTCTACACTTTCTTAAAATGTTACACACCGAATTTTTGTCAATATTATAACGCAGTGCAATTTGTCTCATTGACCATCCATCTTCTGCTTTAGCAATAACTCCCAGATTTAACTAAATCGTTTATATGAGGTACATTAGTTTTTTGCACACTTGCAATTAATTATGATAATTAACTGACAATGTCGCAAAAATTAAAATTAGATGTACACAACTAGATTTTAGCAAAATACCGTTATAAGGCTTGTCCTATTTTTTTTTGCTCATGACCGTACCAAATGGTATATTATGATTTCGTAAATATACATTTTTTTAATAAAATCATTAGTTTTCAAATATAATAATAAATAAATAAACACCATATTATATTTTGAATTTTTAAATTTTTCATGTATTAACGTTACTGTTAATTATTGAAACTAGTGGCCCTAAATCTAAAAGTCAGGTACAGCTCACAGAAAGTAGCTTTGCGAGTGAAATGCCCAAAGAAAAAACAGAGATAGATATCTGAGAAAGAGATGATCGGATACTGAGCTCTGGTTTAAATTGTAGTTGCTACCGCACAGAGCTACTTTCTGTGCACTGTAAGTTGTGCAGTAATTTATTTTGACGTTTCTTGACATACAACCAATTTTAAAATTTTTTTGAATGCATTTGTTAGTTCAAGATAATTGAGAAATGGTTGTATATACTAACGAAGACAAATTAAACATTATTTTTATACACTGAAAATCTAGACAATTTTGCCATTAAGCCAAAAGTTTATATCAATAATGTTTTCCCAATTTGCCTCAGCCAGATTATAAGGTCTTTTATTTCTTTACTAATGTGAGAAATTATGGAAGTTTTAAGTTAAAGCGTAATAAATAACTACCAGCTACAAATGTTGCAAATTCTGCTTTAGTAATGAACAATATTGTAAATAATCCCAATTTACCTTTACGGAAGTTATTGTCTGAAATAAATATTTCCTACTCCTCTTGCCAGGGAAATTTGGAGAGAAATGAGTACCGTCACTGTAGAGTTCATTATATTCATCATTTAAGACCTGGTGATTTTGAGCTTCGTATAAATTTATGGCCGAATTGTCAGTATATTATACGAAGAATATTCGAATTATTTGAAAAATGTGTTGTGGTGCGTTGAGAGCTGCTTTCATAATAATGAGCTTGTGACAACACAAAACGCTCGTTATTGGTCTCACGATAATTTGAGTTAGGTACAAAGAACCGGTAATCAGACAGTTTAAAGTAAATGTCTGGTGTAGGATATTAAACAGATACATAGTCGGACCTTATCTATTTCATGGAACATTAAATGGTGTTAGATAGATGTTTATTTAACTACATTATATAAAAGAGTTTTGCATATGTACCAAGTCTAAATTGCTACTATTACCTTAAGTAATACAGTATTTATAAATTGTAATAAAAATGTTATAAATTGTAATAAAATGTTAATAACAATTTAAAACACAAGGAAGTTCCAGAGGCATAAAAAAATATATATGAGCATATTTCATGATACATAACATATAGAATAGCCTCGATCCTAGTTATCTATGATATATTCATCTACCGAGTAAAAACAGTGCTTCAATAGGTGGCTTTTCATTATTGTTTTAAATCTGTTATAGTTCAGTTGTTTTATATTTTCGGATATTATATTGTACAGTGTCAGATCTAATGAGTTTCTAATAGATTTTTTTAAGATGGTGTCTGGGCCCTATTAATAGATTAGATGACCTAGTCTGATAATTGTGGTAGTCTGAATGTGTAGAAAAGGTGTTTTTATGTCTATGAATTTCTAATACTGAGTAGTATACCTAAAGGTATGGAAGTGGCATTATCCCGAATTTAAGGAATAATGGTTTGCAATGATCCCGATAATTAGCGCCAGCAATTATTCTACTTGCCCTCTTTTGCAAGATAAAAATTTTGTAATAATGGGTGGAATTTGCCCAAAGTACCACTCCATATGAGATATGGGACTGGATTAATGCGTAATATGCAGATAGTAATGTTTTGACATTAATATATTTGTGTAACTGATGAAGGAGGAAGATATAACTAGAGATTTTATTGCTTATATGTTCAATATGAGCGTCCCATTTGAGATTGTCATCCAGTGCAATTCCAAGTAGCTTCACACTATCACCTTTAACAATCGCATTATTGGTTGAAAAAGTCAGTTTTCGAGTTTTTTCTCTGTTAATTTTTAACATATTGTTATTATACCAGTGTTCGGCAGAGTATTGGGTTTTGTTGGCAATGGTCTGTACATCTATTAATTTATTGCTCTTGTTTATTAAAGTTGCATCATCTGCATACATAACGACTTTGTTTGGAAACAGATAGAAAAAAGATCATTAATAAAAATAATGAATCCAGAAGACCCAATAAAGAGCCTTGGGGTACCCCGTGTCTCATTGTCCTAAATTCAGATATCTGATTATCATTTTTTACGTACAGTTTCCTATTACAGAGGTATGATTCTAATAAACTTGTATCAATAGTAGAGTACGACTTCCTGAATCCAAATTGGCATTTGTGAATAAGCGAATAATTTTCAAAATATTTTGTTAAGCATTGTTTTAATATAATCTCAATAATCTTACCGAACACTGGTATAATAGATATAGGACGATAATTAGGACAGTTGGGATCTCCCCTTTTAAAAAAGGCACAACTCTTGCTATCTTAAAAACATCTGGGAAGGAGTCCTCACTGAAGCATACATTTATTGAATAAGTTAAAGTTTGGAGGATTATGTCTAATGTTTTTTTTACAATTTTGCTGTTTATTTCATAGATATCTAAACTACATGTATTTTTTAGACTATTTACTGCATCCATAACATCTTGAGTAGTAACTGGCTCAAGAAAAAATGTGACAGGAGCGTGGTTTAAAAAATTTAATGCATCCTCATTACCAGGTGGTAGATATTTAATAACATTATCAGCAACTGCAGCAAAGAAGTCAACAAATATGTTAGGGTGTATTTTACATTTTTTACATTTTTTAGTATTCTTTAGTAGTATTAGGTATTTTTCAATATTAATACGCCTCCACCCATCTCTAGATTTATTATCAGACTGTTCCATAAAGGTGTTAAATGCCATATCTGAGGTTCCTGCGAGAGGAGGTGCCAAATTTATTAAGAAACATTCTTCATGATGGGCATTTGGTTTCATCAAGATGGAGCACCGACACGTAGGTAACCCAAGAACAGTAATTAGATATTTGTGACAAACATATCCTAGGGGATACGGAATAATGAAGTTTATCTGACATAACTTCATTAGATTTTTTTTTATGGTGGTGGAGGGGAAATCCTTTATGGACACTCGGTGCTAGGGTCTCTGCCACACCCGGTAGTGTTGGACTCCTACCGACTAAAACCCCTACTGGATCAGTGTTTCCACGTGACCTGGAACTGCTTTCACTTTCCATTAGGTCATGAGTAATTCATTATAATTTGGTGTTAGTTCAACTGCCCACGTTTTTCCTTACATCCCTCATGCGTTAAAACGATTAGGGGTTCCGGGCTAGGTTTCTTCTGTCATCTTTCTATGTTCTCATCCGATTTATTGCATAATATGCTACACTTTCCCAGTTCTCCTCCGATTCCAACATGTACCTAATTAGGTTATCAGGGTTCCAATGGTCTCTTATTCTCTCGGTTCTCCATCGGTTGCAGTAAAACACGGTATGTTCTGCATCATCATTCTCCCTACAGTACACATGCTCCCGTGTATCAACCTTTCCTATATAAAAGAGATATTCCACAAAGATACCTCCCTTTAGTTGAGTTGTTCCAGCTAGTATGCCACTTCTCAAGGAATCTCTCCCTTGTTTCTTGCTTCCCCATCCTTTCATATACCTCTCTTCTCTCCTTGGCCAGTAGAACCATCGGGCCAGCACCCAGACTGCTTCGTATGACAAGGTTCTATATGCACTGCAAACCCTGAGTGTAACACTCCGCTGTACTCTTTCAAGCCTCTTTCTCCTGCTCTGTACCGCTATCGAACTCTCCCATACTGGGGCTGCATACAGTAAAATCAATACACCACCTTCTGCATAACACTCTTCTTTTGCTAGAGCTTCTTTTGCTAGCATATTTCAAGCCCCTGCTAGATCCGATTTCCACCTTCCCTACTCTTACTATGAAGGGTGGGAAAATAATGATGATGCACTCTGTTTTCTCTGGAGCTAATTCTAATTGCTCCTCTTTTAACCACCACTCTATTCTCCTAATGGTATCATTTACCTCTGCCTCTACCCCATCCACCCAGTTTCGTGTAGCTGTTGTGGCCAGGTCATCAGCGTATCCTGTCACCGTAACTCTGTCCGCCAGGGGCAGCTGTAGAATGTCATTGAATATTAAATTCTACAGGGTTAGACCCAGAACCGATCCCCGTGGAATCCTGCAGGTCACCTTCCCTCAGTGTGCACTGCTTTCTGCCTCCTACCCAATCCTTCTGTTCTCCAGATAGCTTAGTGATTCTGAGCAAGTATGGAGCAATTCCCAATCTTCTGACATCCAGGGTCACTACTACACAAATCCTTCTACTTTCTTCTTATGAGAACTTCAAAATAGTTTAGATTATAGTAATCCAATTAGTGACATGGCAGATCTATACAACAAAACATGTGCGAGTGTTGCCACAGCATTCTTTCCTGTTATTTGGGTTTTCTACCACATGTATTATTATCCTCTTCAAAACAAATCACCGAATCTACAAAATAATAGAATTATTGGAAAAAAGCCTCTGCGCCCGTGACGTTTACGCCAAAGGAAAAGTCAGAGGTTATGTTTTGCAAATAAAATAAATCGGAATGTTGAACATTTACTGTAAAAATAAATTGATATTTTATTTAAAACTCAAATAAGTACTACCCAACGTACTTGGCTTTACATTATTAAATTAGATTTAGGGTTACTAATTTAAATAATTAACAAAAAAGACGTAGGGATTAATCCAAACTATACTTTAAAAAATTAATGCCATTTGGTATCCTACCGTGTATGCTATGGTTCAATGTTCCAGCCATCGAAATATAATTTTGCACTACCGAGATATCTTTCTATAACCATTCAAAAAATTGCGAACCATTTAAAGTTAAATATTTGTTGTATCTAGTGACCTCCTTTTAACTAATTTTAATTTCCTTGCTAGTTACCAAATGTTCGACTGAGGATTTTTTTGCTTTATCTTGAAAACCACTGGTCTTATTAATGGAAAAGTGTATACTACAAAAGTACTTAGAATTAAATATAATTTAATAATGTTATACTTCCAAAGTTCCCTAGTTCAAATGTGCTTTTAGAGGGCGGAATATTAAACATAATATTTTTAGTCGCAAACTCCGCTACAAAATCCTTATTTTACTATAAGGAACGTAACCAGACTGCAACCAACAGCTACTCTCCGGGTTATGTGCCCCGCCGAGCGCTGAATTGCAAGTTACAAGTCTGACGCATTAAGTGTAATAATTGCATATTACCATCAAAACGCCAATGCTTCGATTGCAACAAACACCAGCCGAAGGACTGATCTTACTTAAAGGAGCTCTCTTGCTAGTGGTCACACGCCACTTGCAGACTGCAGTTTCGAGCTGTTGGCTCTCGTCAGTGCAAGGTCTGCACTGCAAGGTGTGTGACGACTAGCAAGAGAGCTCCTTTAAGTAGGATCGGTCTTTCGGCTGGTGTTTGTTGCAATCGATGCATTAGCGTTTTGATGGTAATATGCAATTATTACACTTAACGCGCCAGGCTTGTAATTCAGCGCTCGGCGGGGCACATAGCCCGGAGAGTAGCTGTTGGTTGCAGTCTGGTTACGTTCCTTATATTAAAATAAGGATTTTATAAAGGAGTTTGCGACTAAAAATATTATGTTTAATATTCCGCCCTCTAAAAGCACATTTGAACTATGCTAAGCCCAGTCAGGCTATTTATTTTTCGATTGCAACAGACACTGGACCGCTAGATGGCGCCTGCTGACTATTTCATATGTCGCTATTGTAAAAATACCGGGATGTACCAAATAGTCAAAGGATACTCGTGCTGGTCGTCACATGCCTACCTTGCACTGACGAGAGCCAACAGCTCGAAACTGCAGTCAGCAAGTGGTGTGTGACGACTAGCAAGAGAGCTCCTTTAAGTAGGATCAGTCTTTCGGCTGGTGTTTGTTGCAATCGAAGCATTGGCGTTTTGATGGTAATATGCAATTATTACACTTAACATGCCAGACTTGTAACTTGTAATTCAGCGCTCGGCGGGGCACATAGCCCGGAGAGTAGCTGTTGGTTGCAGTCTGGTTACGTTCCTTATATAAAATAAGGATTTTATAGAGTAGTTTGCGACTAAAAATATTATGTTCCAAAGTTCCCGTTATCGAAAAATTTCTTTCTGATGCCACGCCGCAGATGTCATTGTTATTGGCAACATTCGAAAGACAAAAATAGAGCCATCAAGAAAATCTAACGACTGACTTTTACAGAATTTAAATCTCTTTTTGTTACCATGGAAATGGTCTGGCGAGTTTTATCTGACTACCATCTGTCTATACTTTCGCTCATAGGGTTTTAAATGTATTATATTTCATTATTTTTTGCATTTCGTTTATTATATCTTGTGATTTAATTAATAATTTTAATGCTTATATTTATAGGAAAGTTAAGTAAAGTACATTGTATATTATTTGTTATTCACTTGTATAACGATATTTATCAACACAGCATACAAACATTGAAATTCTCTTTTAACTGGCAAACCAGTGTAAACATTTTACACTAGCAGCTGTCTATTTTACAAGTTAGTAGTGTAGATATTAAAAAATTATATTTTATGAATTTAAAGCCAGGCGCGTGCTTCATAATAATAAAAAAACATTTACTGTCACATAGCATAGCAATAGGACAAGATACATTTTAAAGTAGTATCTACAACCTTGCCCTAGAAATACTAGAAGCAAGTATATAAAATACGAATACAAAACGACAGATTACAATAGACAATGCATCATATTATACACAAACACATTAAAATTTATTATATTCTAGATACTCAGTGATACTTAATTTTAATTTTTGATTCATATTTCTCTTACTGCTTAGGCAAATATTTGATGATACATTATTTAAAAGATATGGGAGCAGATAAGGTAATGACAATTCAAATGCTGGTGTATTATGTATTGGGTACGTCATATTAATAAGAGCGCTCTGGATATAAGCCGTCAAGATGCTTCGATATACTCTCATATAAATCATTATTTTAAAAAACTTTCACTAAAAGAAATTAAAAACATGTTACAATGTAGGATGATGAGAGAAAAAGTATACTTATATAAAAAAATAAAAAAATGTTCTTCTATTTTCAATTTGCAAAAATAATTTTTATCATCCCACATAGTGTTATTAAAATAAATATTTTCCCCTTTTGTAGAACTAAAATAAAATTAATCCTATATGTCCTCAGGAACAAATAGCGATTTAAAGATAAGGTATAATAAATTTGAACAATGTCATATTCTATTTCATCTGTCTCTCTCTTTCCAAGCACACTGTACATTCGGCTGCGTCGTTTTATTGACGTGAAGTCATTTACAATTAAAATTGGAAGCATCGATGATGAATACACTCCGGAGAGCGCTTAAGTTGTCTAAAGTGTCTATTATGAGCCATGTTTCCGAGTTCGATTTTGATGCCAAATAGGATGGGGCTTAGGTCTTTACTAAATTTGCCGCTAATACAATATAGTGAAGAAAAGGTGTAAGGTGTAATATGAACTCCTCTTGGTATAAAATGAATGAAACTTATGCAATAGTTTTGAATGATTTGTAGTCTATTTTTATCTCTTTGACTGAGATTAGGGCCATAAACACAGTCACAATAATTTAGAACAGACAGCGCTAAAGTCTCAGTTAGTAAAATTTTAGCAGATTCGTTAAGGCAGTTACGATATTGATAAAGCTGCTTTAGCTTAAAATATGCAGTTTGCAGGGACGTATTTCTAAATTTTGTGCCCTGGGTGAATATGATCGGCCGCCCCAATACCATACCCGATTTTATTCTACCGAAATATTTTTTTATACGATAGAAGGGCAGCGCTGAAGAAGATTGGGGTGCCCGCCAAAATCCAGAGGGAAAGCCCTCCGGCCGCCCCTCTGGGACCGCCTTCTACGCTCTTAGGAAAATACGTTGCTGGCAGTTGACAAAGTCATATTGACTGAATGACAAGTTGCCATCAAAAACTAGGCATGATTTTCTGCATAGTGACATTCTAAAGTACCGTATGTTACCAACCTTAACTTAAAGATTAAAGATCTTAAAGTCTCATACACAATAGGGAGTTTCAATATAAAGAAAACAATATTTTTCTGGATCCAATGCTAAGGATATATTTCCTAACCAATCAGACAATGTTTCAAGATCACAGTTCAGAAGTTCCATCGAAAATGCAAACTTAACTTTTGCCTCTATACTATTTAGACAATGGGCGAATTCGGTTTCTTTTTATTCTGTTAATTTAAGGATATATTATAAAATATATTGTACATTTCTGTAAAATTTATAGGTATTGTTTGTTAAAAAAAATATACATTTTCTGATAATTTTAAATTATACATAGATACGTATTTTAAGTATTGCGATTTTATATGTTTGAGTCTTGAGTGCAAAGTACAAAGAGAAAGTTAGTTCGAAGAATTATTAGGAAGTTCTTTTGATTTTTAATGTATTTTTTGAGTTTGTTAAAAACTATGTACTTAAAAGGGTTGTTTCATCGTTTGTTTAGGAATAACAAGGTAATGATCGAATTTACGGAAACATGTCAAATAATCGAGTTTTTAAAGCATTAAATGACGAAAATTTACATATATTTGGATAATTACTTTAAAACACGACCGATAAATAAGTAATAACAATAGGGAAAAGAGAGCAGAGACAGTTGGCTGTCAAAATTAGAACATTTTCCATAATATTTACGTCAAAAATGATTTTTACTATTAAAATGTGTTTTAAGAATTTCGCAAAAATCGCCGAACATTTTTTAGTAATTTCTGTGATTTTTTTACTCGTAAATTAATGTTACAAAGGATCCGCCATTCACTTTGTGACTTCATTCATTTTTCTTCGGCCTTTACATTATTCGAACACCGCACGACGCGAATAAATTCAATTTTTTCCATTATTTTTGTAGAACACAGTAAATTCGGACAACTCCAACAACCCAACATTGTTTTATTATATACCCTAATTAATCATATTAAAATGTTTTCATGTTTCAATTCGCTTCTTTGACTGGACTATCTAAAATATATTTTAATTTTGCCGCCGTTTCTAGGAACTCTCTACCGGTTCCAATTGTCATTTGTTTTAATGACAGTTTTCTATCAGCCAGTTATCTTTGATCTGTGGGTAATGTCAGCATGTTTCTTAAAATCTAATAATAAAATGGAAAGTACTTTAATAAGTAACAAAAGTCTGGCCTTTAATAATTTAGTAACATGTATTTATTTATCGGCAATAATGTTGTTGCTTCATTATACAGAAAATCTATATAATATTGGCAAATATCAGACTGTCCATGTACAGCTTATTCTAGTGTTGGCAGAAATTTTAAAGTATTTCAAATGTTATTTTAATCAAGGAAAATATGTGAAGAAAAACAAGATTAACAATATTCTTAAAGGTGTTTTTACTTTGATTTCGATGACCACGTTATTTTACGTAGTTGCAGTACTATTTGGAGCACCTGTGTTTGCTAACCATTATGAAACTTTTTCATTTGCAGTTTTGTTAACAATTTTAACAGTTCTTCCTTCTTGTTTGTATCTTGGTGCAGACAGTGTTCCAATGTTGTTCAGTTCGTTAACTTTATTTGAAGGCAATGAAGTCTACCAAAAATTTTTATTGAACATTCGTTTAACTATTTTCGGAGCATGGTTGGGGGCTGTATTAATACCATTAGATTGGAATAAACCTTATCAAGTATGGCCTATACCTTGTTGCTTGGGTGCTATAGCTGGGTGTTTTATATCGAATTTCATTTCGTTTATTTTAAATTCCTTATCTGTGCCTTCCAAGAATACAGGAAAATTCCTTTTATAGTGTAAGTATAATTAAACAAAGGTTATATTTGATTTAGGTGTTTTTTCATATATAGCCCAATATAATACATCACAAGCATTTAATAATTTCGGAATAGAGAACCGTCTTGGTATTTTATTTTTAACTTTTGCAGACCGCAAAATAAGGTGTACAGTAAAAACACTATAAATCGGAACCGATATATTAAATATATGTCTTGTAATTTCGTATTGAATATATTTTTTTAATATATGGTATTTAATTGGTAGTGTAAATATTATTTGTTTTCTTTTTTATTTTCCCAATAGAACTACTTGTGTTCTTCGCTAATACCATCAGAGAATTATTCCATATACAGATTCCGCAAAGGTAACTTTATATATCTCGAAGTAAACGAGTGCGAGGAAAAAAATAACAAAAATTAGGGACAGAAAATCGAATATATATTACTTCCAACACACTTCGTGAAATATTTCGATCGTCTTGTCATGTATCAATCATTGGTATTATCGCATCAAATGGTATAGTAGAATGCGGTCACGGTGAGACGGAAGGTCGAGAAACGTTCATTCGTGCCCCACTAATATAACCATCATCTGTCTCACTGTCACATAAACGAATTTTGTTTTCTTTCTCGCACTTGTTTACTCCAGAATATATGAATCTAGTTTTTCCGAATCTGTATGCCTCTCAATAAATGTGGTCGTTCCTCTTGATTTTTTTTTCATTTCATAATGAACCGTATACGCAGAGAAAAAATTAATCTGAGGGCTCAATATGCCTTATAGGACTGAAACTTGATAAAATATTTTTCTGTCCTATAGACTACATACGGATCGTGTTACAACCCGAAAAGATTAGGGGGCACTTGTACTGCTCTTGTCCCGCTAGGCTCTTTACAGCTTCAAAATAATATTTTTAAAATGACCTACTTTACTGAATTTTCCAGTACATTATGTTTAAGAATCAGCAGCAAGGGGGTGAATCAACCCCCTAAACATAAAAATCTATAATTCATTCGTTTTTATTTTATTATAGGAACTAAAAGATTGTAAAAGTCAGATGACAGACTTAACGAACCAGTGGTACCAGGCGATCAGGATTTCACCCGATCAATCAGACGAAGAGAGTGGCAATACAGCACGTTCTAGTATATCCAGTATTATTCGCTGACCATTAAAGACTTATGAAAAGTTTCCATTAATTTATACCTATGATAAACAATGTTAAAGTCCTGTAAATGATTTTTCTGTCCAAAATGTATTGGTGATGTAACCTTTTAAGAGTAAGGTTCTGCTATGCAAGCCAAAAGGTAAACAGTATTTCGGCAACCGAAAATATTGACATATTTTTATAATTTATAAATTTATTTGTTTTAACTTTTTGAATTAATGTTTGATAAAATTTTCTGTAAGTATATTAATTTTGTTTCCCTGTTGCATAGCATTCCCATGTGCTAAATTTTTACGGGTTATTGCCATATAGAAAATATTTTTGTACTAAACAGTTTATCTTGTACAAATTGTACAAGAAACATTTTAAACTAATAACCTTCATTATTTAGTAAGAATTTTTCTGTAAGCATTTGAACAGAGTTTTGATTATCTACAAATGTGTTGCATTTTCATTAAATCAATATTTTATTTATCTATCAAAATTTTGTTGCACAATTTCATTCCAATTTGTAATTATACCTAGTAGCTCTGATATAATTTTGGGTATGCGATATGTATTATTATATACCTATACCTTTAATTATTATTGTAAAGCTTCCTAAAAGAGAAGTTTTTTATTTTAGGTAATAAATAATGAAATTGTTGTGTTGAATTATTTATTGTTAGGCAAAGTTGATTCTTATGGGTGATTGATTTAAAATTAAATCTTCATAATTTGTGTTATATATTTTAGATATCGAAAATTTTATTTTTTTAAATTATTCTTAAATAACATCACTATTTACATATTTGAAACGATTAGTTTCAGAAAGTATAAAATTATGTAAACGAAATTATTGGCCTATTTGGCTAATAAAGTTTGAATTATAGAAACCATGAAAACATTTTGTTTTAACCCCTTACATAGGAAAACTTATTCCCAAAGGCAATTTCATAATAGATACGCATTTATATTCATTAAATTGTCGTAATTTAAGCATTTATAGTTTTCAATGATAAATTGATATCTGATTAAAAAGTTATTGGTCCAAAAAATCTAATTTGGAAGTACATAACTATTTGCTGCCGGATCATATTTTTTTGTGGTATAAGATATAAAACTTCTATATTTAACAGAGTAATATAATCAGTAGAGTTATCACAATCATTTTACTATATTGGACATGATATGATGTTTTTGATGAGGAATATTCACCACCTTTTAATGTCGTATGCAATGCAGTGTGGTTAACATATTCTGCATAATTGCTTTAAAGGAGATCCGTTTTAAATCAATCACTTTGATTGTATTAATAAAAATGCATGATGGTTCTATGAAGAAACTTAAGAGAATTTTAATTTTTGTTTTGTTAGAAGGTAACATAAAACCTATAATTATGGAGTGAATACTTTTAGGATAAGCTTAAGGCAGATAATTTTTAAAATAATAATCCATAACAATATGATCCGATTTCATTCTAAAGGTTTTTGCTCGTTTATAAATCAGGTTTTGGAATTTTTCATGTCAAAAGTATGCAGATCGTACTGTACTCATAAATTTTATTTTTTAACTCGATATATAATTTTTTATTCTAATAAATTGAAAAATTGATTCTGAAAATACATACATACATCTGGATATACAGCCTCTAACAAGTCTCTTTGCCAGCATAGTACATTACATAATAGTTATTTGTGCAAGAATAGTTGTATAAAGTAGTTTATTTTTCATGAATGGGAAGTGACTGCACAAATCATAGGCGAGTGCGGCAAAAGTGTTAAAAAATATATATAATTTGTTGTTTACAAACGGAGGATCTCAAGATAATTTCAATGCACTTTTATAATTCAGCTCTACCCTGGACTATTTTTTCACTGTTTAAGTGAACATGTTTAAGAGTTACCTTTAATGTGAAGAAAATGTTTAGGGGTAGTAAGGTATTATAGTAGCTATAATTTTATATAATACAATAAAGCTATTAGAGGCTAGAGACAAAGATCATGGTAATATCATTTTACAGGGTGCCCAACAACCAGGAAAAATCGGTTCTGGAAATAATCCGGGAAATTAAAAGAAAGTAACAATTTTTTGAGGATTATTACAAACATTCTGGAAAAGTTTTACGTTTCACTAAATTTTTAGAAAACTATGAGTCTCCCTGATCTCCCTTTCTTTTTTTAGAGTGGCGAAGGGAAGATTTCTACAAATATTTTCATAAATAAGAGTTCTAAAAAAATGTCAAGAAATTTTCCTTAAAGGACCATGTACGCAAGGGCATAAATAATTTTTTTTGTTGGAGGGGATTAAAAATAGATCACAGAAATACTATATCATATCATTCGTATCGAATAAAATAACAATTAATTAGGAATTATTAAACCATTAAAACTAAAAAATTATAAGTATCTGCAGATAAGCCACTCTAACTCTTAATAACTTTTTATGTTCTAGCTCTTCTTGGGGAGGGTAATTACCACCTCTAGCCCCCTTTATATGCCCTTGTTTCGGTGAAAATTGTTTGTTTTAAAATATACTATAGTACGACTGACCTTGATGAGAAGTTATCATGGGAATAACCCTCAATAATGAACAGTTTTAGGTACGGCTTATTGGAGGTATTGTTTAAATTTAAATGTGAGTTGTGGCATTTTGTCCGTATTTATCTTTTTTTGGTTTTCTACCACATACAGGGTGACCGACGGGAACCTGACGGTTTTGGGACGGCTAGTACTCTGCCGATAGGTGGAGTAGGGAGCCGAATTATCAAGCATTAATCTCGCCATTCGATGCTGTTTCGGTAGCTATGGAATGGTGGACGGTTGAACATTGCATGTTTGTAAGTATGACGCATTGGTGCAGAATGGCGAGTCTGTTATTACCGTGCAGCGACTTTTTCGTGTGCATTTCCACCTTGGGCGTCGTGGGCATTCCCAGCCGCAACACGATTTTCAGCTGGACGGAGAACAGGATATATTGTGAAAAAGAAGCCACCAGGTCCGACTAGGACAGCAAGAACACCAGAAAACATTGAACGTGTGAGAGCCGTGGTGACCCGTAGCCCTGGCCGCTCAGTACGTAAACGCACGCGATCTAATAATGTAATTTTAAATGCAATCTGTGCGAACAATTTTACAGAAAAACCTAAAATTTCACCCTTACAAGGTGTGTGTTGTTCAGAAACTTGAGGAAAGAGATTATGCGCAACGGCAGGAACTTGTTTTTCGAATCTGCATCGATCTGCATTTAGGAGGATGAACACCACTTACCCGACATAATCTTTCACAATTGATATTCAACTTCAAATGGCATGTAATGACAAACAATTTTGTATATTACAATATAATTTTCCGTAAAAAATAACTGTGTACTGTTCATTTCAAACACGTCAGATTCCGTCGATCACCCTGTATATCTTGGTCACAGAACCTACAGAAAATTTCGCTATAACCAATAGAATAATAACAAAACAAGAATAACATATTTTGCGTTGTATAGGAAATAAAATCTATTACCCATATCAATACTTTCAAAAAAATTCTTGTTTGCTGTGCGTGTTAAATATATATTATTTAATTCTCAATAGTAGCCTTACTGTTTTCACTTTTAGAGCAACACTGTCTTAGTAAGTAAGGAAAATTAAATTTGCAAGTCCATCCAATGAGATGCTTAGAGATTAGATAAAATAGATTTGGATCTCTAAATATGATCATTTCGATAAAAATGCTTCCAGAGTTATGTCATCATTATTAACTTTATAAAGAATTAAGTGATGTGACAACCTTCAGCTCTGTCTCTGATAACTTTCCATCAGAATAAGTCAAACTATAACATATCTTAAATCGAACAATTTTGTCTCAAACAAAATTTCTATTTTTGATAAAAATAAAATTTGTTTTAAATTTTTTATCTTTTTTCATCCCTTTGAAAAAGCAAATGTTTATGACATGTACGTAATGAGTTCTATGTCAAAAGGACTATATATGCAGTTACCTAATTACCTACCTTAAATTTGAGACCTAGGTTTTGATTTTATTGGAAATGGAAATCATTCTGGAAAATTCAAGGAATTTGAACGGAAATTGTTGGGTATCCTGATTAATGAAAACTGTTATTGTACTGTAAAATTTTACATACTGTAACTACCATATAGTTGGGAAGAAACATATACGAGACTGTTTACATTTCCATAATTAGCATAAAAAGTTAAACTGAAGCGTGCCGCTCAAAGTGCCGCGTTTTTTGCTATACGCACAAGCCGACCGGATTCCTAAAGCAAAAAACGCGACACTGAGCGGCACGCTTCAGTTTAACTTTTTGTGCTAATTATGGAAATATAAACAGTCTTGTATATGTTTTTTCCCAACTATACTTTCATCTCATAAATGTTGTACAATCATTTGAAGTGAAGGAAGAGGAAGAAAGTGAAGTGAGGTACGGTCATCGGTTTAAGCGCTGAGGCCTCAATCAGTGAAGTTAAGCAACGTTGGTCGAGTCCGTGTGACTGGTATCTTATTTCACCGTCCTGGTTGAGTGGTAGAGTAGCTGTAGCTAAACTCTGCCAGGATGTAAATATAAATAAGGCATTAAAATAAAAATTAAAAAAATTTCAGAACTTTGATGAATTCGTGCAAACTATAAACTTGTCCTGATAGCATTCACTCTGTGCTTATGGTAAATAAGTGATGTATTTATTTGTTGTTAACAACTGACTAATGAAGTTTTCTTTAGGCTTATTTAACTAGTTTATGTTTTAGGTTTTTAGTAAACAACTAGTGATATTGAAAGTCAGACTTTTAAAATATGCAAAAGTTATTTGTATAAAGTTAGTATCTATTATCTAATAAGAATAAGTAAAAAAATTGTTGTGATATGTTTATTTTAATATTGATTTAGTTAGAAATTGTAGTAAGTACTTAATTGATCCAATTTATAATATTTTAAAATATATATTCAAAACTGCATTAAGAATATTTGAAGCCACTAGATGCAATCAGCCATCTTTGAATAATAATAAGAGGAAATATTTGAATAAAATAGTTGTAAATTATAGCATTAATCAGTGCCTAGCTTTAAATATAAATATAGAGTGAATTCAGGCTGAACGTAATGAATTCCATAAAAATTTTACCTATTTTCTTTCTGTAAAATCACTGGGACTTGCATGGCCAATCAATATCGCTTTCGGTTTTCATGAAAGGGAACCAACTATGTTATTTTAAATATCACTGTATCATTTTCGACCCATTAGCTTATTACCCGTTTTGTCGAAGGTATTAGAAAAGATAGTGTACGAGCAGATAAATGATTATTTGAATATTAACTTGATTTTACCTACTTCGCAGTCTGGTTTTCACGCTCCTTATAACATGACAACAGCTTTATTAAAAGTTTCTGATGACATATTTACTGCTTGTGATAATCAGAACATGTGATTGATATTGTTAGATTATAGCAAGGCATTTGACACTTGATCACGCTACCCTGTGCGCTAAATGGAAATATGGTTTTGGTAATACAGTAACTTCTTTCTTTCATAATTATCTTTATAATCGTCGTCAAAAAGTGATATTACATGATAATATATCTAATACACTTAATACTTAATAGCTAATATACTAAACTCCAGCATATTAATCTAAATAAGACTATTAAAAGAAAAAAAGACGTGCATAAGTGAATATTTCAGAATTTATTCATAATAAAAATGTGTACAGAGGGGTTTAATGAATGAACGTTTTTTCATCTTCCATTTAAATTTATATGAATATACAGAGTGATGTATTTAAAATAACAAAATTGGTGGCACCGGAAGTGATATTGAGTAACTGTATAGGTCAAAAGATACCACTATACAAATAGAAATTAACGAGTCCGAGCGTTTTTGCAGAAAGCAAATAAAAATATAAACCATTCACAATTCTGGACAACATTTTTTTGTTAAGTAGTTCTCTCTTTTAATTTGAAATGGCCAGTCAAATTCTTTTGGGCAGGTTAGCAAATAATCTGTCTGATGAATTTTTCAAACATATAATTCTATGCTAAGATATTGTTTGTGATGCACATGCCTTAAATGTAAAAAATATTTAACGCAAATGCGGTATGGAACAATAACTTAGCAATTTTTTAGGTATTTGTATTGAAGTTGTACAAGCTAAAATTGAGATATTTTATCATATCTAATCCAAAAAACTACTTTCGAGGTTACTATTTGAGGTACTGCAAACGAATTTAGTTGATTTTATTGCATGTCTAACTCAAAGTAATAAGGCTAAAAAAACTACATACTAGTTCAAGCTCAACGTATTCACTAATAGATTCTTTGTGTTAGATGGCTTGTGTAAACAAATGCTATATCTATGAAACCTACTATACCAAACAAACAACAAGAATACTTGCATCTAGGGCTGTTTTTTGTTTGTAAATGTATATTTTTAGTTACTTGAATATATTTAATACCCTCTTATTCTGGGTGTATCTAGTACTTAACATTTACCAAATGCAAAATTTCAACCAGGGTTTTTGTGATATAATAATTTTGATTAACTTGGTTGTGTGATAAATACGAGGGATCCACGATAGTGACCTTTGTAAATGTGGTTTAAATTAAAAAATAAAATTATTTAAAGAATTCTTTATTTCATTTCATCAGCCTCTCCATACAAGGGAATTTGAAATGCAAGTGAATATTTTAATCTACAGTGTTTTAATCTATAATTTAGTAATGCTTTATCGTATGTAATATCACTAGAGCTTAGAATTTTATCGGCAAAATTTTTTTGGGAGTGTAGTTGCCTAATATTATAAAGTGTAAATTGACAGTTTATTATCAAAGATTAAATCCCGAGCGCTTTACTTGGATAATAAACTCAATTTACACGAATTGTATTACTCTTGGCAACGTAGCTCGAGAAAAAATTTGTAGACAAAATTAAACAAATACATAAAATGGATCTCTAATATTAAGTTGTTTTATAATAGTAAACAAAAATAACATCTAATTATGTTAATGGGACAAGACGATCGCTATGACAACGAAGGAACAACGTAGCATCTTTGGACTATTGTAATATATAGTGTCACTTAAATTCACTGAGAAGTCTTTGCTGCAACAAATTCTGGTGCATACTTCGATCAATCACATAACGAATAAAGAAAAAGAAAGCACTACTGCATTAACCAATGTCCCACCTATTATGCACCTATGGTCCCGGTTTCAGAAATTGGAGTGGTTTTATAGTCCAAGCAGCTCCATCTAACGCTGCTAGAATCATATTCCAAACATTATGCCCGCCGGTAAATGTTACAAGAATTATTAAGTGTTATTGAAATAGATCATTTATTTCATCAGATACTAATATACATCAGAACGATGGTACAACATATTTGAAAAAATACTTCACAAAAATTTTAAATTACGCTTCACAAACAGTAATAATAAAACTAACAAGTACATAGATAATTAAATACAATATAAAAAACATTACGTGGAGAAAAATTCATTCAGTGTGTAACAGTTTGTCTATTAAATATTTTTTGAGCAATCTTTTAAAAATATGCTGATTTGCAGATTCCTTAATTTCCAAACGAAAAAAAGCAGAGGTGAGTAGGATTGGAACCCTTTTTGAGTATTCGGAAGCAGTATTCAAATACTTTCATATAAAAGGATTCCAGATTCGTAAGACAAATGAAACGGGAATCCAATCCTTTTTTTGTGGTTTCAATATTTTTACGCAAACATTGTGCATTATGTTATTAAGTGTAGGGAGCATGAAGCCACATAGAGTCAAGATCTTACCTTAGCATCGAGGATAAGTCGGACTTAAATATGGATACCACTGACAGCTAAAACTAAAACTCTCATCGGAACCCATTGAAAGGCTTTTTTCATTTTCCACCCACAAAGGAACGCTTTAACTGACGAACATTTTGAAATTTTAGTTCTGTCAAAAGCTAACAAAAAATAACTTCTTATTTTGATTTTCAGTGCACTAATGTTTTGTCATCTTTTTCTGTATATATCATTACTGAATTATAATAATAATAATAAACACCCTTTATTTCAAAGTAATGCAATAAACTACATTATACATGTATTAGCAACATTAAGTGAAATAGTAGCAAAAAAAGAAAAAAAAAATTTTACCTACATTTCCTAATACAAACGGTTAAATTACATAACAAAGGTATATCAATCACATTTATTTTCTATTATTATCCCAGAAACGAGAAAAATTACTGGCTCAGGCACTCTGACAGGGTATAAGGTTCAAGATTTATTAATAAATTAAATATTTTATTTCTAAAGATGGCAAAACTATCAATAATTTTTATACTATTTGGAAGTTTATTATAAAGCCGTATGCAACTATAATGGACATTTTTTTTTAATTAGCGACAATCTGTGGGTGGGGTATGTGTAATTAAAATTCCTTGTATTATAGGCTTCTGTAGGTAACCATGCACTAAAAAAGTCGAACTGAACTGTTCAGTTCAGTTGCTCGAACTGAACTGTTCAGTTCGAGCAACGAGGAGCAGCAGTAGGCAGCTTTCAGCGAGAACCTGAAGATGGCAGATGAGATTCTGCCGAAACGTCGTTTAGGCAACTGTGACTCCTGGAGGAGTCGACCATCGACGCGGGAGAGCACCCGGAAGTACAACAACACTTCATATATAATATATATATATATATAGTGACAGCTAACAGTTTATTTACTTAAATTTTCCAAGACAAGATTCCCTTTGACGCATTTTAAGTATGCTTCTTAAAATTATTCTTTGCTGTAATGTAAAAATTCGACCTATCTGTGTACTTTGACCATAGAAAATGATGCCATATCGGATACGAGATTCAAGATTAGCAAGATAAATTGCTTTTAAGGCTGGTAAATCTATATATTTTGAGAGAATTCTCAAATACACTCCATTTAGTTTTTTTCCAATGTTTTTTAATGCGTTCCGCCCACCTTAGAGTAAGTATCTTCAATATAGACCCCTAAAAATTTGGTATGTTCTACTAGGTTAATTTTAGTACTTGCAAGAGTAGTATACTTAGGCGTTTCAGAATTTCCTTAATTTATTTTAATTAGAAGAGCATTTGTTTTGGATTCATTAATTATTAATCTATTTATTATTAGCATGTAAAAATATGTGGCACTAGCAAGAATTTTTGGAAAATTTGGAGCAGAGACTAACATACTCGTATCATTAGCAAATTGAACAATAGACACATTATTTTGATCATTAATGCTTACAGCGAGGTCTTTGACAAAAACCATAAACAGTAACGGACCTAGAATACTGCTCTGGGGAACTCCAAGGCTAATAATAGACCAGTAACTGGATTTAATTGTGATATGATCTTTTGTAATTGCCCCTCTCTGACGGTGATTCGAGAGGTATGATCGAAACCACTGCGATAGGTCACCTTTTACACCATACTTTTCCAATTTACATAATAGAATATCATGCTCAATACAATCATATGCTTTAGATAAGTCTAAAAAAAGACCTAGAGCCATATCATTCTTTTCCTAGAGTTTGCAATATAGACGCTGCAGTGTGAGTCGATCTACCTCTCAAAAAACCATGTTGAGTGGTAGTCTGTAAATCATTTGATTCAAGAGTCTATTATACATCATCGTTTCAAATAATTTAGCAAAGGAGGAGAGCAAACTAATTGGTTTGTGATTTTCCATTTTAGATCCATTAAAATTATTGTTATATGGTTGAAAAGGTAAGTGAGCTGTTTCATTTGACGCAGCATTTATGACATACGAGTTAAATTCATTTGCTATTTTCTGAGAATCATCCTGTATGAGGGTGTTTTTATTTGCAGATTTACCTTTTATTTCGTATTCTTTTCTGTAGTTTAGCTGCCCTGTTATCTGTAAGTAATTAATTGTATCCTTTTTTGGTTTGGTTGTAAAGAGCTTTATAATTATTTTCAACATTGCTTATATATGGGGCGAGCGTAGGTGCGTCTTTACTATGTACATACTTCGGTATGCGATGTAAAGCAACGACAGGCGCGGTTAGTACTTGGATTGGTGACCATTCCAACGGAAACCGCGTTCTCGCCTCACACATCTTCCAGCGGCTTGTATATCAGTGTATGCGCGGAAGCTATACAACCTTAGGCGAGGGTTGTATAGGAGTTATACCATCCTTCGGAGGGGATGTAAAGCCGTCGGTCCCTTGTCTATTAAATGTTAGGCAAGTAAAAGATCCCTACTCTTCTTAAGGGAAGAGGTTCGGCAAAATTCCTGGTTGGGGGTAGCTCGTCTACAGGCGTCGGTGTTAGGCCTCAGTAGCGGAAATAGGCCGACGTTAAATAAATGTATAAAAAAAAAACATTGCTTATTGCATATAAAATATCTAGTCTATTTTTGCGCTCCCTGATTTCCGGTGTATCTAAGGAAACATTTGATTTATGTGTATTATGTCGTTTACATTTTTTTATTAGGAAGGCTTGTTCAAACATAGAATTGAAATTACAAAAAAGGATTCCCATTGTTTTGTTTACATTTGCTGATGGAATATTATATACTTTATCCCATTGAGTGGTAGTCAAACTGTTTGTAAACATATCTTCTACTTCAAAAGTTTTCTTTTGAGCTGTATGGTACAGAAATTTGGGAATGTATAACTTCAGAGACAAAAGTTTTGATTTGTGAAAATATTGTCAATTAGTTGAAGTGAGGTGAAACAAAAAAAGAGAAAACCAATTTTTAAAAAGTCGACGTGTTGTTACTTTAAGATATCCTCAAGACTATTTAATTTAGGTTTTTCTTGTAAAACTTAGTTTTAAAAGTTGTAAGAAATATGGAATGCATAAAAGGCAGCCATATTTTAGGCATTCAACTTCCAACATTAATTAGAATCTAATACATATTGATTAAATTCTAGCCGATATTGAAGGTTTAATGCCTAAAATACTGCTGACTTCTATTAGTCAAGGAAATAAAGCAGTAAAAACGGCTCAACCTCCGAAATTTCCGCAGCAAGACGGATTTTAATGCGGTTTTTTGCATTCGATTCGTGAGAGCATCAGGAAATTTTGTGAACTAATCTGATGAATAGCAAATGAAAAATTGCATGTTTGTATTGTAAAAATGCATTGTTCAAAGTGCATTTAGAATAATTGATTTGCAACTCGGTAAAAATTGATTGCAATGAGTCCAAATTCGTTACTCGAGGGGTTTTCGGGGTCGCTGAACACGGCCTCCGAGGTGAGCCCAGGGTGGACCTCATCTCCTGAAACTTCTTGTACATTTGTAATATACTTAGTTGAAATTCATTACTCGGGGGTTTTCGAGGTCGTTGAACACGAATATCACGGCCCAGGGTGGACACTATCTACCTCATCTCCTGGAATTATCTTGAGTATAGCATCATTTTTAAACGAATTTGCATATGTTACTCTAAATTTTTTATTTAAATATTATACATTAATTCCTATAAAGATGGCTAAGCCCCCCGGTCCACCCAATATTATGAATATAATTTAGAAGAAGAACAATTCTCGGTTGGAATTGGATTTGCAGACGAAGAGAATGAAGAAGAAAACTTCAATGTGTAATTAAACAATAAATGTTTTTCATTGTATAAGTTTGTGTTATTTTTTTAAACAATAAAACATTACAAACACAATTGGAGTTTTCAGAAATTATTTTTGAAAAATATTGTTTGAATCTACATCTTCATTATAATATATAAATAAATAATTTTGAGTAATATATACAAATTCGTATAAAAATGATGCTATACTCAAGGTAATTCCAGGAGATGAGGTCCACCTTGGGCTCCAGGTATATCAGAGGCCGTTGCCGCCGTGATATTCGTGTTCAGTGATCTTGAAAACCCCCGAGTAACGAGTTTCAACTAAATATATTACAAATTCACAAGAAGTTCCAGGAGATGAGGTCCACCCTGGGCTCCAGGTACCTCGGATGTCGTTGAAACCGTGATATTCGTGTTTAGCGACCCCGAAAACCCCCGAGTAATGAGTTTCAACTAAATATATTACAAATTCACATGAAATTCCAGGAGATGAGGTAGATAGTATCCACCCTGGGCTCCAGGTACCTCGGAGGTCGTTGCCGCCGTGATATTTGTGTTCAGCGACACCGAAAACCCCTGAGTAACAAATTTGGACTCATTTCAATCAATTTTTACCGAGTTGCAAATTAATAAAATGCGTAAATGCACTTTGAACAATGCATTTTTACAATGCAAATATGCAATTTTTCATCAGATTAGTTCACAAAATTTCCTGATGCTCTCACGAATCGAATGCAAAAAACCGCATTAAAATCCGTCTTGCTGCGGAAATTTCGGAGGTTCAGTGCTTTATTACCTCGACTATATGTATTTTATTTATGATACAAATTTTAAAATTAAGTTTTATAAGAAGAACAAATTCAATAGCGTAAGCTTAACGTACGTATAAAGTGCAATTTATTAATTTCTTTTTATTTAATCAATCAATCACCTACATATATTACATAATCATCAAGCAATAAAGTACTAATCTATACACCATAATATTAAAATAGAAAATAATAAGTGTAATTGTAACATAATTCTGAAGTTAACTTGAGGATTCGGATCCGTGATCCGAAAAGAGGATTCGAATCTGAACCTAGTATCCTTGATTCGAATCCTTTTCGATGATTCGGATTTGTGATTAGAATCCATTTTCAGAGGATTCGACCCAGCTCTGGTAAAAGTTAAATACAATGGTAATGCAGTATCAAAGAATAAAATGAGGTAGAGTGAGAGTCAGGTTGAAACTGAAATTTATTACTACAGTATCATGGTCATGGGCAGTTATATTTTGAGTATGGTATACCCCTATTTTTGAAAACAAAGCAGCAGAATCCATAGATGTAGATACCAATAACTGTTAGTATGCAAAGTTGACGAAAAGCCCCTCTAGAACAGTGGCGGCTCGTGGTTTTTAGCTCTGGGTGGTCAGGATGGGAGATAGAACCGAATAATAATGACACTTCTCCACAAAAAAATCACGCAAAAAACATTCAATGATGCCTCTGCCCACTTCAATCAACATGTATGTTTTTAAATTATCTATCCCTGTTGAATTTCACGAACTTTTACTATTTTTACTGAGTAACATGCAAGGCCAGCAATAAAGTTTATTTTTTATTTAACTTCCAGAAAGCCATAAACATTTTTGATAACCTGTGACACAAAATTTTCTGTGATGAATTTGAATTTACATTAATGAGATTTCCCATAGGAGCAAGGTCGTTCTAATTTAGTTAAAAATTTTGTCATCGTATGTTAGTCTCGCAAAACTGTTTTCTAATAAAAAATGTATAATATCAGAATTATCGCTTACCGTTTGTCTTACGTTGGCCATGGCAAATATTTTAATATTAATAATTTGCCAGCTGTCCACACTTATTTTTTCTGCTAAAGTAGACACTTTACTATTTACTAAATACCAACAAAGATCACAGATTACAAATTTAAAAAAACATAAAATTGAGAGAAAAAAACATTACACAAACCTAATCAAATAAAATCTTCCAATTTTAAAACAGCAGCAACAATTTCCAACATTTGAGATTCGCGAATGCTGGCTTGACTCCACACGTCCAAAAATGAAACGATTCTCGGCGAAACATCACGACACTGTAAAAGAAAAGGGAAGGGATGAGGGTGGCAGTGTCCACATCCCACCGAGCGCGAAGTCCCATATTTGAATATTATACATTTATTCATTTACATATATTAATTTCACATCTAAAACTGCTAAAATAAAATTAAACATTATTTTAGAACTATTTGGATAATATAGAGCCATATGTGTTCTAATACATCATACCTTGAAATGCAAAGAAAAATAAAATTATAGTTATATAGGTAACTTAACTAAGTATATGGCACCGCCGATATGTATTTTAACTTCTTTTTGTCCCAATTTATCAAATTAGAAATTGCTATCATATTTGATATTCATAAAGGATTGATTAATCAATTTTAACACATTAGTTATTTTTCCTGTTTGATATCTTTTCAATTGTGAACATATTCTATTCAATAATCATACTATTTATTACAAGTTTTGTTCAGGGGTGGCATGCCCACTCTAGGTTGTAAATAGCCTAAGCATGCACGACGTACGTCTCGTTTTGATATACATTACAGGCGTAAGATCGAAGTGAATAACCAACATGCACGTAGACGTATTATGATTGAATTCACGATTTCTGAGCGATGCTTGCCTGCCTGACTTGGCGCATGACACTACTTTAGATAGTATTACGCCAGAGAACATTACGCCCGGTTTCTAAACGGATTCATAAGCGTATCTATACCTATATGAGGCAGAATAATATGTAGTAAAAATAATATTTTAAATAAAACTATTTTTTAAATTTTAATACTACAATTAATTAACCGCAAAATTTTACTATATAATTTAACAACAAAAATATATAAAAATATAAATATACCTTTATAACTAATGCTTATGTAATTGGGTGGGCACTGCCTACCCTGCCATCCCTGACGGGCCGCCACTGCTCTAGAAGATTCCTAGATTTGCTAGAATTTAGAATTCTTATTGTAAAATAAAAAAAAAACCCGATGGCAGGGGAGAGTCGGAAAGGTAGATTTTGTCCTATATTGTTTTGCTCTGCTTTAGGTCTCTATTATTTTAGTAAATAAGTGATAAAATAAGTAATTAAGTATATCTTTATTAGGCCTCTTTCCCACAGGGCGCGATCCGAACGCTTGCGATCTCGTGTTATAGTTATCACATTTGTACTCAGTATGTCCCCTCCACACAGAGCGCAACAATCTGTGTTTTCGTTCTACCGAGATCGTCACGATCAGTTTTGAATCTTTTGGAGGGGGTATACTGAGTACAAATGTGATAACTATAACATGACATCGCAAGCGTTCGGATCGCGCGATCAGATCGTGCCCTGTGGAGAAGAGGCCCAAAAATTGCCCAACTTTAATTTATGAACTATTAGGTAGCACATAGAATAGTCTTCAAAATATAAACAAGTCACGCATTTTTAAAATCTTTTCTATGTGTTTTAGCAAAAAATGTTTTAGACAAAAGATGTAGGTCTAGATGAGTACTATCCAATGATGTATCACATGTACATATTTGATTCAAAATAAAATTTTGGGAATTTTTTTAAGACTTTGAAGTGCCGCAATTTTGTTAATTAATTTCCTGTACGTTTTAGCAAAAAATGTTTTAGGCAAAAGTTCTAGGGCTAGATGAGCACTATTCAACGATGTATCGCATGTACATATTTGATTCGAAATGAAATAAAATTTTGAGGATTTCTGAAGACTTGAACCGCCACCATTTTTTTAAATTTATCCTATGCGTTTTAACAAAAAATCTTTTAGACAAAAGTTGTACGACTGGATGAGCGCACTATCCAACGATGTATCATCACATGTACATATTTGACTAGAAATAAAATTTTGAGAATTTTTTTTAAACTTTGAACCGCCGCCATTTTGAAACGAAGAAGGCGATTTGGCCCATCTTCGAACTTATCCAGGATATGGACCCAAAGTATATGCCTACCAAAATCCGTTTTGATTCGTTGAGAAATGCGCCCTCTAGAGTGTTTACAAATTTCGTTATATAGCATATATTTATATAGGTATATAAACTTTTGAATGAGGGGCATTTTGGGGTCTGGGGACCATAATCGAAGAAATTATAGTGAAATTTTCCTGATGCCGTGACATACTGCACTCTGCAATAGGTAGATGATAATAATATATATGTTGATTTTGTCTACTATTCCCCCAGTTTACAAAATACCATTTCTCAGGTGGGAGTGAAAAGGCAAATAATACAAAATTTTAAGAATGTCATATATTTATCTATTTTATCATTATTTTTAATTTAAGAAGTTTAAAAATCAAGTTTGTTTGGTTGAATAAGTTCTAGAAATTGGTAATGTGTCGTGTATGCAAATACCTTCAATAATATTTTTACAAATATTGCTGACGATATTAAAAACTTACCAACTGCGGATAAACATTTCAGTATTATATTAATCGCATTGATCCTCTAATTTTTGAGTTTAAAGAAGTATCTTATAACGAAATCAGGGATATGCGACCTTAAGAATAGTACAGATCATAAAAACTATAAAGAAAATATAATTGTTTACCCTCTTACTAATTTGATAAACCAATGTATTAGAGATAAGACTTTTCCATCTGTTCTCAAACTAGCTAAAGTTATTCCTGTATACAAAAAAGGCTGTAAGGAAGACGCATCTAACTACAGACCCATCTCTTTACAGGGTCGGACTGGCCCGGTCGGCAATTGCCGACGGGGCCAAACACTTTTGGGGGCCAAACACTTTTGGGGGCCAAATCACTTTCGGGGGCCAAACCGGAAACGAAAACAATGTAAATAATGCTGATTTACATTTTTTTATAGAACAGTGGAATTAGTGTTCTATAAGTAAAAAATGAATTATTAGATTGTGCATATAATTATTTCTTCTCAAGGAAGATACCATAACCACATATACGTATATCTGAAATTGCATATTTGGGCTCATAACAGTATATCTTTAGGGTATTAAGGGGCATATACCAGGTGACACAGGAGAATATAATAGGTCTAGTAACTTTTTTATTCTTAAGAATATAATTTTTAGAATTGGATGTTTATAAAGAAATAAATCCGCTACTTTTGTCATACTAAACGGTTTTTTTTCTACTTCCGGTTAATCTATTATAAGCAACTTTTTTTATTATTATTTTAACGCCTTATTTAGATAACGCCCTGGCGGTGTTTAGCATTAAGTATCCCATCACTCTACCAAGACACATACACATAGATAATTCCCTACGACATTGTCATTTGCCTCAGCTGAGACTCGAACTCAGGACTGGTACAGCAACTAGCCGTGTTGTCTCTCACACAACTTCTTCTAGTCCGCTGCTACCAGCTCGGCAACACATGAAAAACACCTCTAAATATCCATACTCTAGCCAGGATTCGAACCCGGGACTCCTTGGTTGCAAGCCTAACAGGTAAGCTTTGAGCCGTTGAGCCGGTATTTTTTGAGTGTAAGTTTTTTCACGATTCCAATATGAAATTATTTTTTTACAGTCCTTTTTCGGCTTTTAGATTCATTAAGGAAAATCCGAATTACAGTCAATTTTCTGTTAACATAAAGGGGAAGAAAATATATCTAATGTAGTAAAATTTAACATGTTTGTAGGACAATGTATAAGAAATTTTGGACAATAATACCCCATTCTATAACTTAATACTCATCAGTTCTTAAAAGCTTTATTAAAATTTAATGTTTGTTAGTTAGGTCACATCTTGCAATCAAAATTTCGATTAGTTCTAATTAAGCTAAAGCTTTGAAATTTTGCACGTGTATATATATCAAGTGAAAATATACTATAACATTTTTATATAAGAAAAAAACAAGATGGCGGACGACTTTACCGTTTATGATCCGATTCGAGTCAAAATCGATATCTGGGGATTACAGCATATCAAAAGAATAAAAAGTAAAAAATAAATTATATAAAAAAATATTTTTAACAAAAGCTTTTATTTAAATGCTCTAGAAAGTAGAAAATATACTTTGAAGTAAATCAAACCCAACATTTTGTTATATTATATAATTTTTTACGATATAAAAGTTTGTCGCGAGCAATCTCCTTTACACAAGAAAATCTATACTTTTTAGAGCATTTAAATAAAATCTTTTTTAAAAATATCTTTCTAACTTAACGAAAAAGTTAGTTTCATAAAATTTTTGAAAATATACCTTTAAAATGAAAGCCTCTCTCATCCTCTTGTTTGAATCGTTGAATAGCATTTTTTAAAAATTAGGTTCATATTATGCAAAATGCAATTAACTTCACTAACATTAAATTTAAAGTGAAATAGTTTTCTCTGTAATATTTAATTCTCGACGATGAAAGATCCGTCCATAAAGTTTTGCCATAATTTTCAAACATCCCGTATTACATACCTCTGCAATCAAGCACGGAGCATTGTTGTCTGATATAAGATAGCCTATTATGTCCATTACCAGAATACTCATAGTGTAAGCATTCTTTCACCTAAATTAAATTTGAACTACCATATCCGCATATAAACAATATGGGAAGAAAAATATTATTTTTTATTTATTTAAGTCTATGTTTTTTTATCTTGAAACTTATTGATGTGTTTTGGGAGAGTAGTTAAGGCGTAGAGGCCAAATTACATTTGGCGCCGACGGGGCCAAATGAAGCCAGTTCGACACTGTCTCTTTAACATCTATTCTAGGGTAAATTTTTGAAAAAGTTCTAAAACAACAAATAAATAAGTTTTTTGAAGAGAATGGACTTTACCACAGCAGCCAATATGGCAACCAACGGTCAACTACTTTAGCAATAAACAACCTAACACAAATTGTATTAAATGACTTCTGACCACTGTTCACAAATAGTAGGTTATAATATCAATAAAAAAGAATTTAATTTAGAATTTAGTAGGAGGCGAAATTTTAATGCAGAACATATTGAGTATTTTAAAAGTTTGCTAACAAATGAAACATGGTCAAATGTGTATGAAACGTCTTGTGTAAAAAAGAAATTTGAGTTTTTTCTTACTGGTTTCATGAGAATGTTTGACAATGCTTTTCCACTAAAAACAATTAAACAAAAAAATAAATCTAGATCTAATCCTTGGATTACTCCAGAGCTTATTGAAGAAGGTCGTCTTCTAAAGCAAATTCATTTTTTGTGTAAAAGTAGCAATGATTCAAACTTACGTATTAGATATAATATTTTAAAAAAGAAACACGAATCAAATATTAATGCCTGTAAAAAAAATTACAATGATAATTTCATAAGAGAAGCTGACACTAAAGCTAGGGCAGCTTGGAAAATTATTGAAAAAAATTCGAATGTTAATATGGTCGAGGCAAGAATTCAAGCGATACACGTCTCGGATCGATTCTATAAATAAGACAATATTGCTAAGAATCATGAAGCCCCATTAAGCTGTACCTATGTCTGAAAAAAGCTTAATAACTGGATGTCAAGAATTACTCTTTTTAACGTAATTAATGATTATGTTAGTATTAACATTTCTTTAATGACATCACTCGTGACGTGCATCGCTTGAATTCTTGCCTCGACTTTATTAAGCAATCTCTACCTACAGTCCTGAAGCAAGACAAAAAAGTAATTAACAGGGATGAGGCTGCTGATTCATTCAATGATTATTTCATTGAGTCTGTCTCAAATCTAGTAAGAATAATACAAAACGAACCCCTCCTAACATTCAAAACAATTTGCGTTCTATTTTCTTAACTCCTGTTACCACTAGCGAAATATATAACTTAATAACATCATGTGGAAATAAGCATTCTAGTGGTCCAGATGAAATTCCCTACTTTATGTTAAAGGCAGTTGCTGATTATATTGTAAATCCTTTAACGCATTTAATTAATGCATCTTTTGTACACGGCTATTTTCCGGAGCAACTGAAAATTGCAATGATTGTCCCGATTTACAAAAAAGGAGACTCATCAAATCTGGAAAACTACAGACCTGCGGCCCTCTTGTCTATATTTTCTAAAATCCTGGAAAAGGCATTCTTTACTAGATTGTCTTCTTTTTTTAACAGTTGTAATCTTTTATCTAAGAGGCAGTACGGTTTCACAAAAAATCGCTCAACACAAGAAGCGATATTATCATTTTATGATAAACTACTTAACCATTTGGACGGCAAATTACTCTCTGGTGGTATTTTTTATGACCTATCGCGCGCCTTTGATACAATTGATCATCAGCTTTTGTTGCAGAAATTATACTCTTATGGCGTTAGACGATCGGCATTCACATGGATTGAATCATATTTGAGTAGAAGGTATCAGTTCGTTTGAGTATCTCATGAGAACAAGTTTTGTTATTCAAAAAAATTACTTGTTAGCACTGGGGTTCCGCAGAGAAGTGTTTTGGGGCCCTTCTTATTCAACATTTTCATTAATGATATAGCCTCTTCGATGGAATCATGTTTCCTTACACTATTTGCCGATGATACATCCGCCCTCATAACATCTGATACAGTCTCAAGACTAAGCACAGTTGCCAACTCCTGTGCTCAGAGTATGTCATCTTGGTGTCAATCAAATGACCTTATATTAAATAGTTCTAAAACAAACTTCTTGCTATTTAAACCAGTTGGTACTAACATCGATTACAGTGTTTTAGTAAAATCAGAAAATGGAAGTATAAAACAACAACACGAAGTGAAATTTTTAGGGTTATGGATGGATAGTCACCTACCTTGGGAAGTTCAGGTTAATTATCTCTCAAAGACACTGGCTAGTAAAAACTATTTAATTAGGCAACTTAGATCGAGTGTAAGTACCTCCACATTAAAAACATTCTATTTTGGGACAGTTCAGTCAATACTGTCATATGGTCTTGTATGCTGGGGTAATTGCTCTGGTATTTCTAAAATATCTGTCTTACAAAAAAGAATTATTTGCTCTATGTTTAATATACCCTCCTTGAGCTCATGCCGTCCTATTTTTAAAAACAACAGAATATTAACCATACACTGTGTATATATATATATACCAGTGTTTATGCTATGTAAAAAAAAAATGTAAATCAATTTGTTAAATGTAAGGATGTCAATAATTACGGTACGCGGCAGGCCAACGATACCTTCCTCCTTACAGACTGTCATAGGTGGGTAATGGACCACTAATTACCGCTGGTAGGATCTATAATCACCTTCCAAATAAATTCAAGGCGTTAACTAGCTTCAACCAATTTAAGATGCTAGTTAAAAATTTTTTAATAGAACAGACTTTTTATTCTCTGGAAGAATATTTTAAATATAAATAACGTAAGATAAATTTATTTATCTGTGATGTTTGTTATTATGCTATGTCTATATACTCTTATATGTTTTATTTTGTATCCACTTGTATATTTATCTATGTACCCGTTTGTCTGACGAAACTTTTAAATATTGTATTATAAAGCTAATTGTTTTTTTTTTTTCTAAATATTTTTGACATTATCCAAACACTTGTATGAGTCTATATGGAAATAAATTATTATTATTATTAATAGCAATTTTTCAAACGGTACTTTTTACGATCTTACAAAAACCTTTGACTGCGTAAACCATAGCAACCTCTTACTAAAGCTTAGTTATTATAACTTCCACGATAACAGTATAGCTCTAATAAAATCTTATCTCTCTGACAGATACCAATACGTTTCCTATAATATGAGACATTCCAACAAATCACTACTGAAATATGGAGTACCTCAGGTTCTGTACTAGGTCTGATACTGTTTTTGATATACATTAACGATTTAGCTAATTGCGATAATATATCTAATTTCATACTATTTGCGGACGATACCACTGTTCTGAATAGTCATAACTAAATGGATACCCTAGCAGAAAATACCAATACTTCTCAATTAAGCAATGGTTTCATGCCAATAGTCTAAATTTAAATGAAAATAAAACTCAAACCATGACATTTTCTACAAGAAATACTAACATTAATAATATCAATGAACCTAACCATGTTAAATTTCTAGGAGTGGGCTTGGGTCCTTCTTTGTCCTGGGAAAGTCACATATTTAGCTTATCACAAAAACTTAGCAAAAAAAAACATTTTATTCGTACTTTGTCCAATTTGGTATCTGAAAAAACCTTAAATATGGCATATTATGGATCTTTTCATGCCAATATGTCCTATGCAATATTAAATTGGGGATATGCGCCTCGCAATGCACAAATCTTTGGTCTTCAACGGAAATGCATAAGAGTCATCGCACAACTTAAATTTAGAGACGATTGTAAAAAACATTTTGTCAATCTCAGAATTCTTATGTTACCATGTGTTTACATCTCAGAATTTCTACTTTATATTAAACGAAACATTAATATATTTTCTACACATGCACAGACTCATGATCATCTCACTAGAAACAATGTTAAACCATCATTTTTCCGTCTTACAAGGTCTAGAGATGGCACAGGCTACTACGGTGTCAAATTTTTCAATATACTACCAGACCAGGTGAAAGTCCTAAATATCAATGCATTCGAAGCGCTAATAAAAAAGTATTTGAAAAAAAAGGCTTTCTATAACCTAAATGAATACCTCCAAAATGACTTCTTATGTTTATGTTTTTACTGTAATTTTTAAAGTATTTCATTTTTACTGTAACTATCTTAATTCAATTATATTTCTTATGGAATATTCATATCGATAAGCTTTACATTAAGTTAACCGCTTGTATATAACAGAGAGAAATATACTTACCACATGCTCATTCAGTCAAAATATGATATGCTATTCATAGCTGGGGGTCATGCTTTAATCATGAAATGCATGTCGGATTATAAAGATGGACAGTACAACAAACTTATCCATTTAAAAATGGGGGGCCGTACTAATATATATTAGTACTAATATATATTAGTACGGCCCATTTTTAAATGGGAAAGTCAAAAATAATGATAGATTAATTTTGCTGTTATACTCCCAAAATTTCTATATCTGTTGGTAAATTGCCATTAGAAGATACACAGGCTGATTTGCTTGAATACCTAAAGGAAACTTTCGGCAATAAGGAACAATATCACCAAAATCTAGGGACTACAATTGTTACCGAGTGGAGACTAGTGTTAAACTAGAGAGGGAATTACTAGACCCCACAAATTGGCTGGAAGAGATTCTATAAGAGTCTTTCATGTTTCAGAAACCTACTAGATAGTTACTACTAGTTTTTTACTAAAGTAATGTTAACAGAATCGTTAGTTCTGTCTCACTTTAATTATGGCAGCATAGTATAATAGGCCTTGTCTTACTCAGGAAGATAAATATTGTCTTCAAAAAATGCAAAATCACACAGTCAACTTCATAACAGATGTCCCAAGACTTCACCATATAACTCCCTTTCTAAAAGATCTACAAATACTCTAACTAAAGGACCGACATTTACTTCGCACCATCATATTTGTTAACAATATTATTTCTCATAAGCCCTAAATATCTATTTGCTAAAATAGAAAAAATAAGTGATGTCCATACAAGAGACTTAAGACAAACTGACACATCCCTTTCAATTCCTCACTATTCTAGTGCTGCATTCCGCAATTCATTTACTTTTTTGGCTCCATATCCTACCAGTTGAACTTTGCTGTATTAATTCTGTTAAACTATAACATAAGCTGAAGTCTCAACTTTTAAATGAGGAACTGTCATTTTTAGATCACCAATAATTATTTTAATTTGAATGTTACTACAAATGCACATTTGTGCTGCACTATATTTTAATCTTATTTCTATGTACGTTTGTAATAATTTTAATTTTGTTTCTTATTCTTCTGGCGTTAGAGTTAGGTTTAAGCTTCGTAGTACCGTGCTAAAAAAATACACGAAATACTGTGCAGGGAGGGTACAAATGTACCCCAAGCCATAATTTTTTTTTTTGTGAAAATTATGTAAAAAATTTTGGGAAATCAAGATGGACGAATCAGAATATTCAAATTTTCCAAAAATATCCTGAAAATTATGACTCTGGGGTACGTTTGTACCCCGCTCGCTACGATGAAGGTTAAAATTTTCATAGTACCGTGCTAAAAAAAATACACGAATGTGCGGGGTACAAATGTACCCCAAGCCACAATTTATTTTTTTTTGTGAAAATTATGTAAAACATTTTGGGAAATCAGCCAGAAATATATTAAGCAGGTGTTAATTGAGGATAACGAATCAGAATATTCAAATTTTCCAAAAATATCCTGAAAATTATGACTGGGGTGCGTTTGTACCCCGCTCGGTACTATGAAGGTTAATATCAGTTTCTGTATCTTATCGTTTGGGTAAATGTATTGGATATAGTCTACAACAAATATATTATTATTAGCTTTTATAGACCTGTCAAGATTTAGTATATTTTTTTATCAGTGTTATTTTTTTTATACTGCCTCCTCTCTGAATATTGGAATTAATAGGTTTTATTCCCAACCATCGGTGGAGTACTGGTGCCTTAATGGTCAACAATAAATCACAGATGATGGAGAACCGGCACAATGTTTCCTTTCATAAATTATTGAACTTGAAGTAAACATAATACAATTTTATTTGCTAAAACTAATAGCATGAAGGTCATTTAATATATCTAAGAAACATACAGAGAATTTTTGTGTGATTTTTACCTATCTTCCAGAAAATTCATTCTAAACAAAAAATCTGATAAAACAGAGTGATATCCATGTAATACTTACATTTGAATAATATGCTGTTTGTTTGTTTTAAAAAAAAAAACATGAAATAAAAGCACAGGTATAAAGAAAAAGTGATTTTTAAGAAACATTTTTTAAACATACAGAGAATTTTTGTGTGATTTTACCTATCTTCCAGAAAATTCGTTCTAAACAAAAAATCTGATAAAACAGAGTGATATCCATGTAATACTTACATTTGAATAATATGCTGTTTGTTTGTCTTAAAAAAAAAACATGAAATGAAAACACAGGTATAGAGAAAAAAAACAATTTAATTTGACGTTGATGGTTCTTAAATATTAAACTCCAATCTCTTCCTATGGCCGGTTTTGGGCAAATCCGACACTCTACGTAGTAACTGTAGTATGTGTGTAATTGCCCCCCCTGTATCCGTGCCTGATTGCAAAGTGGCAGATCGCTCCTTACGAGTATATTCGCACGGCAATTTAAAATAAAACAGATCAACGAAATCTTGCATTCCAGTAGGTCTAGTGAAAAGTTTCTGACTATCATATCTTACCATAGAATATGAGGGAACATCATGAAGCCAACCAATATAACGCTGTACGTAACAATCCGCCATATTCAACAGCAATAGGGTTAAAGCAGTTGTAAAATATAAAGTCAAACATTCATTTCTTAGAAGGGAATTTTATTAACGAACAGTATGGAATAATGAAACAGTAATTACTAGAAAATCAAAGTATTCGTATATTCATACAAAATAAATACAAAAAATATTACCCAATTTAAATTAGCCTTCTACAACACATAAATCATCGTCATCTTCAAGTTTGTCACCAGGAGGATTGATTTTCCTCTTTTTGCTGGATGATCCTTCTTGTGGATCTTCTTCATCATATTCAACAACCATTAAATCATCATCACTATCTTCAGTTTTTCCATCCTCTTTGGCAAGACCATTTTCCTTACCTAAAATATTTTCACGTCAAAAAGTATTTTACTTTAGCTCAATTCCAAATACGGAAATAATTGGTCAAATAAGGAAATATTTCCCAACCAAATTTTTTTTACATATTTGGATGCATTTTGATATAGTGTGCCCAAATTTGCTGAAGCGAAATCATAGAGAAAAGCAAATTGGTTGATTTTATTTTTTGCGCTGTAAATAAAAAATATATACCAACTACTCCAAAAAAAGCGTATAGTACTTTTCCTTATTAATTTAGATTATGATGAATATTACTATATGATTATAAAAATGGAGATTATGTTGTGTTGAACGTAGAGCGGGGCACTTTTTTTACTAATAAGGACGTTATCTTATAGTACAGTTTTGTATAATGTGATAAATTTAAGTATTGCTTTAAAGAAACACGAGTCTTCTTTGGAGAAGCCAGCTTTCTCTCTGATCATACCTAGAGAAGTGGGTTGGAGCCCCACCTACTGAGAAGTAATTTTCAATTATAGATATCCCCAACACGTGATTCAGATCCTACGATAAACTGTAGGTCTCTGTTTTATTTAATTAGACAAATCTAGATCTCCTAGACTTTAAGAGAGTGATTCAGGTGATCTGGGAGGTGGTTAAAAAAATGTCTTTGTCTGTATGATATAATTCGGAATTGAAATGTTTAATTAATGAGAAAAAATGGATACATAGATAAATATAAACTGTATGGAAGAATGGAGGATTATATTTATATTCGTTAAATAAGACCTCAATATAAGGAATTAGGAAGTGTTCTTATGAAAATTATATTAGAAAAATTTATACTAACATTAATGATCCTGGAACTTTTTGGGAATTCTTAAATGAAAGGAAAAATCTTATAGTTTACCTTCTGGGATATTTTATAGTGACATTGTTAGTGAGAATAATCAGAATATACTGGAACCATGTGCAAACTTCGTTTCTGTGTACTCTAATGGAAATCCCTACTTATATGTAGAAACAGCACATTTTTACATTATTATTAATTTATCCCTGAACTCAGGAATATTTCCCTGCTACTGGAAATAGAGTTACTTAAGGCCAATATAATAAACCTTGATCAAAAGAAAATATTGAAAACTATAAAACAGTTTGCATATAATCCTTAGACCACAGACCATTCAATGTGCCGCTATACTCTAAAGGACTGCTACTTCATATACCTTGCTATGTGCTGAAAGTATTCCAACATACAGATGCAGCACACGATATTAGTTGCTTCATTTACATGAAAAATTTATACTGCGTTTGCGTTCAATTTAAAATGCACAGCACACAATGAACCCCCTTATACTAATTTTGTTAAAATACACTTAGTTCAATAAGATGGGAAAATTTGGATGAAATAATTCAGAGCGGGCTGAAATTTTGGGAACAGCCTTATTTTGTGGTACTTTTTAACATATCAAAAGTCCCCACCCGTAGACGCCGGTGGAGAGGGGATAAGACGTTAACTTCGTACGACCTATTGGAGCCAAGATAGTTTTTTGAAATTTTGACAGTTTTGCGACGCAACGGAAACGAGCGCGTTTTTCGTTAAAATCTCGAAAATATTTCAAATGAAAGAATTCGATTACGAACAATTTCCTTTTATTTGTCATTTCCATTTGATCAATATTTGGCAGAGATATTAATTTTTAAACATCTTTATAGTGCGCTATCAGAACACTTGTTTCATGATAAAATCCATAAAAACACGAAAAAGATAGATCACATGCATATAGTGTATCTAATGAAAGTTAAGGAGAATCAAATTTTAAATATGTTGGTGTATGTACAAAATTGTTTTGATAAGTGAGTGAATGGAGATAAAAGGGAAAAACATGAAAAATTGTCATTTTCAAGTGCATTTTGACAAATAGCTATTTTTTTATTGGCTTTAGGCAATAATGACACTAAATATTTTTTGAAGACAATTAAATTATCCGTAAAATGAGCTCCAAGTGACCTTCATACAATTTATGGTTCACGAGTTACTGTTTAAAACTACTAGCAAAAATGTCTTTTTTATTATAAATTAAGATTTTCCTGCAAGAACTGTGCATAACAATTTGTTAAAAATTGGTTTTGACCTATTTTTATTAGTTTATATACATATGAAAGTAATGCAATAGCACAAGTCTTTCGCAAGGTATATTTTCTTAAAAAAAAAGGTCATTGAAAACTGTTTATATTCAGGAAAATTGAACCAATAATATTTTTTTCACTTTTTGAAGTATCAGAAGCTATTCTGTGGGCATATCTGAGTAGTTTCATACTGGGCCCATATTGTTATGCACAGTTCTTGCAGGAAAACCTTAATTTATAATAAAACAGAACTTTTTGCTCGCAGCTTCAAACAGCTGTAACTCGTGAACCATTCTTCGTATGAAGGTCACTTAGAGCTCATTTTACAAATAATTTCATTCTCTTCAAAAAACTTTTGGCATTACTGCCAAAAGCCAATCCAAAAATAGCTATTTGTCAAAATGCACTTGAAAATGATATTTTTTTCATGTTTTTCCTTTTATCTCCATTCACTCGTTATCAAAACGATTTTGTATAGTTCAAGTAATAAGTTCCAGATACATAAAAAACGCAACAAAAACTTTACGACATAATTATTATCGCCGCGAGCCATGGCGGCATGTTGCATCAAACGACCCGACGCACATTAAAAACTTATAAAGGTAAGCGAGCTGATGCGGTCGATGTAACACAAAGAGTAATGGTATTTTAATGAGGTCGTAAAGTTTTTGTTGCATTTTTTTTGTCTCGGGAAGTCCTTACTTGGACTACACATACACCAACATATTCAAAATTTGATTCTGTTTAACTTTAATTACATATGATATATGCTATCGTTTTCGAGTTTTTATCGATTTTATCATGATACAAGTGTTCTGATAACGCGCTATAAAGATGTTTAAAAATTTATATCTCTGCCAATATTGATCGGATGGAAATGAAAAATAAAAGGAAATTGTTCGTAATCGAATTCTCTACAACTTTCATTTGAAACATTTTGCGATCCGAATGACCATTTTCATTTTAGCGAAAAATGCGCGCGTTTCCGTTGCGTCGAAAAAACTGTCAAAATTTCAAAAAAATCTATCTCAGCTCCAATAGGTCGTACGAAGTTAAAAAAAACGAAATTGTGCGGATTCTTATTACCTACAATTTTCATGTGCACATATTTTATACTTTCCGAATTTTTTGCGAAAAACCGATTTTTTTTACATATTTTCTCCCCCCCTCCCCTCCGCCGACGTCTACTAGTGGGGACTTTTGATATATGATAAAATTTCAGCCCGCTCTGAATTATACCATGCAAATTGACAAATTTCCTCCCATTTTATTGGGCTAACTAACATCTTGGAAATATGACAGAGAATCATGACTTCTTGAGTACATTCATGACAAACTAGAAAGACCGTAAATCGAGGTTACAACAACATTGATGCCAAGAATGATAACATTTCGTTTCTTTTAAGGACATTTTAGAACATGTCATTTTGATATTATTAAAATAATTGTCATCGTCTTCATTTCCAATCTATAAATCTGTAAGAAAATACCGCTGAAGCTGTAGGTTATTTATTCAAATTTCATTAAAACATGAATGTTCACTGTTAATGGAGAAACAAATTTGGCAACGTGGTTACGATTCGACCAAAGTTTATTACAACACTTGTACTCATTTCCAATAAAAATTGGGATAGTTGAAATTTTCTATCTCAATAACATATGAATCGTTTTACTAATGTATTAGCAGTCCATTTATTGAATGGTCTAAGATATTCCAAAATTATTTGATTGCTTAGTAACAAAAAATAGATCATGGGATTATAAACTCTTTATGCTATAATTGTATTGTCTATTTAATGCTTTGCCTAAATTAATCAAAGATATAAATCTACTATCATATAAAAAATAACTAAAGGACTTACTGCTACGAAATGGATTTTATAGTGTCGATGAGTTTTTGAATAGATAGGTGTCACTTTCTCATGATGCTATTAGTTTATAAAATGAAAATTTTTGAATTGACCAGTGAATGTACATGTATAAAATATTCAGAATATGGTATGTAGGTAAGAGGTATACATATATGCATGTATAATATATATTTGTCTATGTGAGTGTTTTATGTATAATTATTGTTTAACATGTTAGCTTACACTTTGCTTTATTTGTATAAAATCTCTTGTATTCTGTTATCCATACCTGTTACATATGCCGTATTATCTTTATTAATTAACGTTGTAATACTATGTTCGTAATATATCTAATCCTAACATGCCAAATGTACATAAATATGTATTGGAGAAATTGGTAAAATAAATATTCTATTCTATAAAAATATAATCACAAACCAACAACACTGTTTTTCTCAGGGTAAATCTACATATAATGCAGTCAAAATAGGATCTGAAGTGGAACTTTTTCCATAAGCAATTTTATGGTTGAATCCTGTTGGGGAGGTGCTAAGGAGTACCCAAAAAATTGTTGTATTTCAAAGACCCTGTTACTAACAATTAAATTTTTTTAAACGCGTTTGTTAACCTAAAAATGTGAATAACTCGAAATATGTAGGTCCCATCGGGACAAAAAAAAAACAACAAAATCTTTGTAATTCAATTTTCTACAAATCTACATTTAGTGTAGGTCTTAGGAGTGCAACTATAACCTACAGTAAACAAAGATTTGTAGACGATTTTATTACAAAGATTGTGGTTTTTTCTGTGTCCCGATCAGACCTACATATCTCGAGTAATTTACGTTTTTAGGTTGAAAAGCATGGCTAAAAGAATTAAATTGTTAATAACAATTGGAGCACAAGGCCTTTGAAGTACAAACATTTTTTGGGTACTCCCCCAGGTAGAACACTAATATTGAACCAATATTGGTTTAATATTACAAAAAACGTTAGCTCAATGTAAAAAAACGCAACATTGAACCAATAAAAAATGTGAACATTTTTGTATATGAACTCAGTATTGGTTAAGCTATATTCAACAAATATTTAAAAATCATATCAAATAATATTTTATTCCAATATAAATTATTATTTGAAATAATATATTGGCCCAATATTTAATAAAAAATTAGCCTAATGCCCAAAGATGGTAAAGCTATTTCTTGTAATTTTCATAAAGTACAATTTTTGAATAATTATTATTTTAAGAACCTCACTAACAAGATCTAGAAGTGATTGTAGTAAAACCTCCAGCTGAAATACTTAACCTGTGTATGATAGGTACAACTACATCATCTGTAAAATTACTAAAGGCATCTTGGGCCTTTGTTAGTACAGATTAGGTGAGCATCACCACAGTGAATTTCTCTTTGTCATTATTGAATCACATTGCCTGGAGACCCTAAGTCAGAAATTGTACGCTTTTACAAGCATATTGCAAGGAGCGCCATCTATGCAACTTATTGCAATCAGCCTAGGCACAGCATGACTATCCAATACAGATATAAATCGGTTAAATAATATTATTTAAAAGAGAGTTTAACAATATAATCTCAATATCAATATCCCGATATTTTAAAATTAATATTTGTCGTTATCAGTCGGTGTTTGTTGTGCAATATTACTAAAAAGTTCAATAACAACATAATAACATATCCAATTTCCCATATTGGAAAATCAATATTTATTGGTATTAGAAAATATTCCCTAAACAATATATTTTTACACATAGTTGACAAATATGAGTTAAATATGAGTTTTCAAATATTATCAAAAAATGTAATAACAATTTAACGCGAATATAGACTTTTCAATGTTGTAAAATTAATATTAATAGATATTTATCAATATTCTCTGCGTATATCTGGATTGGAATGTGTTAAAACAATATACTACCAACATAGGCACGCCAATGTATCTATATTGATCCAATATTGAACCACGATCCAGCCAATATTATGTTCTACCTGGGCCTGAGCACCTCCCCAAGAAGATCCAACCATTAAATTGCTTATGGAAAAAGTTCCTATATATTGATTTTTTTTGTGCTATTTTTACTGCGCTAATATAACAACTTAGTCATTTATAATATTATTCTTAATTTCTTAGAACATACAGTTCAAGTTAGTCCATCTTGATTTTTATTCTGCAAAAAAGGGCTTTGAAATATATGTGTAAAGCTAATGTAAGAGACCTATCTTTGAAACAAGGAATTATGACGCTCTCACATATATTAATTTTTGAGACCGCATGTCTAATGCATAAAAAATTTGGGCGTGACATGAATGCTAATCCATTTTATTACATGCGACTAGCTCATAACATCACACTCCCTATTCCATCTTCTGCTCAGATAAAAAACTCAATTTTATATAATAGTAAAAAAATATTTAATCATCTTCCTGTAAATTTGAGACAAATTGCGAACGAAAATAAACTTAGAAAAGAACTCAAGAAATTGTTGGTTAGCAAAGCTTATTACTCACTGAATGAATTCTTTCAGGACACATTTCATTAACCATTGTTTGTTCGTTAGATATACGTGATTGTTTTATATACAAAATATTTGTGGTTTTATTATATTTATAATTTATACTAGAATTAAGGTTTGGCTTTGTCAACACAAATCATTTGCATTTTTTCTGACAATAAAGCATATTTGATTTGATTTGACTTAGTCCAAAATTAAAAGAGTTAAGTGTCAGTGGCAATATATTGAAGTGGATTAGCCGTTATCTTACTAAACGATTATAATGTGCAAAATATCAAAGTTCTCTATCACTCTATCATCAGCAATTAGAGTAACACCAGATGTTCCTCAAAGATCTCATATTGGCCATCATTTATTTATTCTTTTGTCACTGATATAAGAGAAAATCATTTTCTAATGCTTGTAGGAGACATAAAAGTGTTAAAAATAATTGAGATTCTTCCTGTTACTGAATTGTTACAAAGCGATTTAGATGTTTTGTCTCATTGGTGATCGGTGAAGTGTTGTAATATTATATTTGCAAGAATAAATTCACCTTGTAGTTATCCTTACAAGATTAATAATAGTGCTGTGCCAGATTAATGTTTTCTGTCAACAGTCTAAAATTGCTATACTGTGCACATACATACGTACAAAGTCATTATCGACATGGTTCTAGTTAAAATACACGAAAAATTTGTCTAGCAGATAGCTGCGTTGGTTAAAACGCCATATGGCAATCGCGATTAATCAAACAGGTATCGCGCTACCAGGTTTGAGCACTATCAGAGGACATGGTTGTTTATCCGCGTTTTTCAATGTGTAATCCCCTTCCGCACAAGCCTCTGGCTTCTAGAATTGGGGGTTGTCTAATTTCTGTGGTGTTTATTTGTTTATATTATTATTTAATTTAATTTGCAATGAAGATTTAATGAAGGTTGTCGCTTGTTTGGATCCGAAAAACTTCCACGAAATTGACAAAAACGGAATTCCTAATGATGCATTAAAGTCAATCACATCAATTGTCGCGGACCTCTAGCGTATGCGACCCACCATACGCTTTAACGTTTTGTGGGCCGCATAATAACAACTGCTACGTCCGTAACACATTCGCTATTCTCCACGGGAGGGCGACACATTTGTGGTACGTGATCGGCAAAGAGAAACGGAAGCAACCATTTTTGTTGGTGGCAGGAGTTGATAATTCTACCAACCTCGGTTTTATCCAAGGCATCCTGGTGGATTTTAGAATTATCAACACAAGAAAATTTCCTCAATCTGTTGTTGTTCCGTTTAGCGGAATATTTTGTGGTTGTGAGTAAATTTTATCTGCGGAAGCAGGATATTAAATTACACAAGGTAAGCTAACCTCTTCACGCCATCTTGCCCGTTCTCTACCCACGTGTTTCGCAAATTTGCAGGCTCTCCTTTGGAAATACCGTGCCAATTTAAAAGGCGGACTCGACCCCATTCATCCGACTGTGGCTTTCCGGAGTATTGGTGGATTGTTCCCTCATCAGTGAGGTAAATTATGTTTCATTTGTAGGTTATGTCAGAATTGCTCACATTAGGCAGCTTCACGCGTATTTCTGACTCTGTAAATTAAATCGTGATATCTTTAGGGTTCTACGGACGGGGCTTCTACACATGTCAGTGAGAGTTCCACGGACGGGGCATCCACACACAGTGGAAGGTGCCAGGGCTGGTGAGGGTACCATCAACCCCATCCTTGGGTCCATTTCTTGTGTCCCGAAGACATCTCCGTAGGGCTACAGTTCTTCCACGTCCGGACTCGGTATCGTACCACCCTGAATAAGTGTGTTGTGTTTATTTTTTTTACTTACCGGGGACTACCTTCAGTGGTTCGGCTGGATATCAATTCATAATTTGCATTTTAACTTGTACATATTTAAAGATTTTATGCATGTATATTTATTTAAGGAGGTTCTTTAAATCAGACCTTTGTGGCAGAATTTATGACAATTTATGAGGACATTGTAAACCGATGTGTAGCTACACGAGGCATTTTATGAATGTTATAACTTATTAATCGAGAAATTGGCCACAACTTTGAACATCGCCAGGTTACATGCTAGAGAACCAATATCTGTAAATTGTTTAATATACTGCATTTCATTTTTTAAAGAAAGTGTCATTATTTCGTCTGCGACCACTACGTAATGGAAATCTCAGTGATTTGTTAAATAAGTAAACTAATAATTTATCATAGTTTATGTAAACTTGGGCTTAACGCCCTGAGATAGTCTGAGCTAGTGAAATTTTATCATGGGCACATACATCACTTTCCGGGTTAAGTTTGTGGCCTACAATATTTGCAACGCTACAGTAGCCCAACTGATTTCGTTACGTAATATCTTATAATCATTAATATCCAACGTATTTAGTTGCTTATGTACGTGTAAATCCGTAGCACAATTGCCAATGTCGATTGAGAACTGCTTTCAAAAGACAGTTTTAATAAACTTTCTGAAACTATTTGGGATGAACGCGTTCTACCTAGCCAGCAACACAAAAATTATTCTGATTCTCAGAGTGAGGAAGAAGACGAAGAGCAGGAAGAGATTGGTAAAGATGGTTTAGATCAAACGGCAAAGAATGCTATTTGTTTGTCTCGAAGAAGTTTGGATGCCTGCCGAAGTTGTTTGTAACCCTCACAATCTCGTTTACGCAAGTAACTTCCGACAGAAGATCTTTCGTGCTGAAGCGTATTAAGGCGAGGCTTCCTAAACACAGAATCGAATGTTATCAAGGATGATGAGAATAGCAACTTTTACAAACGAGTTATTGACAATCTAGCTGAAACTTCTCTTCTTTTCACAAAAATGTTGATTGGCTAGCTTCAGTTATAACTAATTGGAACTTTTTACACAAAAATGTATGTCTTTGAAAATAAAAACTTCCAAAAACTTTTACCTATTTGATTATTATTATCATCTGGTTTGTTGGTCTATTTTCTAGGAGAAAGAAATTTCTTCAATAATAAATAAAAGTATTCAATTCAACTCAAATAAAACAAACAAATGAACTTAGGATAAAGTAAATGATCATTAGTTAATAATCAAAACATAATTTCTGTAAGTTATCGTGTAAGAAAATTAAACTTTCCGCTCTATCCGGATTTAGGCGATTTCTAGTCAGTTCATAAACATTTCCTGCTTCAGAGAAAAACTGCTCACTTGAAACACTCCCCGCGGGTGCAGATAAATAAATCTGTACCAGAGAATACAACTGTGGAAAAATTTCCCTCTTGTGAGCCCACCATTCAAATGAATGAAAGTGCCTTGTAAGCATCAATGTCTTGATCGAACTGACTTATTGAAGTTGCACTTGTAGAAGGAGCCGGTTTAATAAAATCATTATACGACTTCCAAAATAACAAATGAGCCTCATCACTGGTCTTTTTTACTTTAGCCGGTCTAGGTAATCCTCTTCGTAATTTCACATATGTTAAAAGGAGGTTGTCCTCTTCATCGCTACTATTCAAAACTGAAATCGCTGAATCTTTTGGTAAAATCGTGGAAAAAAGGGGTTTTATGTATTACTGCTGCTTTTGCTTTTAAATTAGCAATTATAATTTTACATTTGTCATCATCAAAAAAACTGCCCTTAAAACGTGGATCCAGAAATGTGGCGAAAGCTAGCTGATCTTTTGAAAAACTATCTTGAAAACGTCTATCTAAATGCATTTTCAGTTCTGCTTTCATAATCCCTACTCCGGAAAAATTGCTGCCCTCGTTATTCAAATAGGCTTTTAACATAGAAATAAATGATATTACTTCCGAGATGCAACTATTTGCATGGCTTAAAATTTTGGTAATTTCTTCAAATGGTTTAAGAAGATTCAAAATGCTTTGAACTAGTTCCCATTCGTGGAATGTTAGATTTGATAAAACCGGATTATTATTATGAACAATATATAGATTTATTGCCTTTTTTAGATGTAATAATCATTCAAGCATATTGTCTGAAAGTTATTTGTGGCATTCTGCTAATATTCTTTCCTATTATTTGGGTTTTCTACCACGTATTATTATCCTCTTCAAAACAAATCACCGAATCTACAAAATAATAATATAATATATAAGCACATAATATTGAGAATTCCACCGGGTGGGGACATCTTGAATCAATTTTTTTTTCTGAATCATGTGTAGTTCCTCTTGTATTTTGGAAAGTTTATCACATGCTAAAGGTGGGTGATTAAAACGTGTCACAATTCTTCTTGCTTTAGCAATGACATTGATCACTGCGCGTTGAGATTTAATGGCATCTTCAATTACCAACAATTAGCAATAAGCAGGTGAACCTGTTATATTTTTATGTTCCAGTGTCTAAGCGTCTTATTGAGTGCTTCACCAATTGCCGCACCCGAGTGAGCACCTGGAAAATGCTGACGCGCCAAAACGAATGAACATCTATTTTTGCCATTATCCAACCAATGGCCTGTTAATGATAGAAAAGCTTGATTGTTATGCTTACAGGTCCAAATATCGGAAGTGATGGACAACTTCCCCTCTATTTTATTGATTTTTTCTTGTAAACGAGCTTTACACCTATTATATATATTTGGCACAATATTTTCTCGGAAATGCTTGTCAAAGGGAATTTGATATTGAGGCAGACATTCACCCAGAAGTCGCGAAAAACCGACGTCGTTCACCAATTATAGGGCTGATTGTCTAAAGCAATCATCTCCCCGATTAGATAATGTTATTTTTTTGATAATGAGGAATTTATATCCCATTTACGTTTTCGTTTAAAAGCTTCAGTAATTGTAGGTTGCACAGTTTTAGTTTCTGCTGTCGAACATGCTGGTCGATCGTTGGGAACATTGCTTGCAGATGGAATCACTAACAAGGCAAGAAACAAAAATAAATTAATTTTTTGTTGTACATACATCCCTACTGTGTATATTACTGTAATCTATATACAGATTCGGCCAATGTAGTTTTATATATATGTATCCTGAGATAAATGAGTGCATAGAAAAAAGAAAATGAGGAAATAAAGGTATAAAGAAATTAGAAAAAGACAGACTAATATACTCCCAATGCAGCACGATACACAGCTAAGCAATCTCACCTTTATCTAGCTTATTTCCTTAGTACAAAAAAAAGAAAGGCAATAAAAATCTAATTATTAACTGGCCCTAGTAAACACATAATGTTTGAAATTCTTTAAGCATTTTTTAATACTGTTGCTGAATCCGTATAAAGGAAAGTCATTGCACAATAGAACACAAAGATTCGTCATCTGGACATTTAATTGAATAGTTTTTGTTTACATAACCAACATTGTGTGGACTTTGCGGAAAAATATTTAAAAAGATAAAAATGCGAATTTTGTAATGTTTGGTACTATTGCTAAAAATTAGATTCTGAACAACTTTTTCTAATAACTTTTTACGATATCTTCAACACGAAGCAAAATACCGGGAATGGGCCTCATTTAGTGGGCTACCGTTGCCTCAGTTTGTTAATTAAATTTAAATTGATTACCTCGAAATGTACATCTTATACAGGGTGTTGCATCATGAGAGGGACATAGCTTAATAGGAGGTAGAGAACATCAGTGGTAACCGGAACCTCCCATAGAAATGTCTCATTGGGCCTTCATTACGAAGTTACAGGGTGTTAAATAATTTTTGGCCAAACCTGTTCTTTGTCATAACTTTGACAGGGAATGAAATAACGGATTCATATTTGGTACGGCTAATGTACTAACGAGCCCCAAGAGGTACATGTATAAAAAAAATATATCCAGGTCCGGACTCACTATAATTTATGTTTCTTCTTTGCATCAATAAAACATCACCCTGTATATATTTTTTTGAAATTTCAATACGATATTCGAAAAGAGCAAGAAAAAACAAACAAAATGGCCTATTTCATTTTTTTGTTACACCTTCGTGGTTATTTAAATACGTTGTTAAATGTGCAAGAAAATGGATTACAGAACCCTATTAAATGAGAGGCACGTGAAATAAATAGTTTTATAACTAAAATTTGCAAAAATTCTATTGAGCCTAGGTGGTCTGGGTGAATCCTAATTCCGGCACGTTTTAAAGGTCCATTTTGGTAAAAAACTGTGGTCCTAATAAGTAATCGGGTATGAAATAACAAAATTTTTAATCAATCACAGTAGGCTTGTTCAAAGTGACAGATAATAAAAAGAAATCTCCTAAACAGTTGAATAATTGTTTGTTAGTAATTTAATGTGTCAATAATCCGCATTTAGTTAGTGAAAACTTGTGAAAATATTTTAACTATGCCAGTAAAATTTACAAACGTGGAATATGCTGACATAATATTCATCTATGGTTTCTGTAATGGAAATGGTAGGTCGGCGGAAAGAGAATATCGGCTGCGTTTTCCTGGTCGTCGATGCCCTAATCATAAAACCTTTAGTACGGTGTTCCAGTATGCAAGACAACACGGAAAGTTTCCTACTTCTGCAGTTGTGGAGCGTGTTTTACAACAAGGTGTGCAGGAACAAAACAATATTATAAACGTAGTTCAAGAAAACCCAAATATGAGCACTAGACGAATCAGTTTGGCAACTGGTATTCCTCATTGGCGAGTATGGAGAACCCTAAAAAGAGAACGTTACCATCCATATCATATCCAGCAGGTACAGCGTCTTCAACAAGGCGACGATATCCCCCGCCTGGCATTTTATCATTGGTTGTCTAACCATCGCCCAGTCATTTACAGAACCTTATTTACGGATGAGGCACAATTTACAAGGGATGGAGTAAACAATTCACGAAATAATCATAAATGGGCACAGGAAAACCCACATGCGGTACGCCAATGCCGTTCGCAACACAGGTTTTCTGTAAATGTTTGGGTCGGACTTGTGAATAGACATTTGATAGGGCCACATTTTTTTGAAGAAAGATTGAATGGTGAAATTTACTTTGATTTTCTTCAAAACATTTTACCGATTATGTTAGAAAATATCGATATAAGAGGCATGTTGTTTCAGCATGATGGGGCCCCACCACATTTTAACCTTCAAGTAAGAGAACACTTAAACAATGTGTGTCCTAATAGATGGATTGGACGCGGGGTCCACATGAATGGCCACCAAGATCTCCTGATTGTAACCCTTGTGATTACTTTTTATGGGGCCACTTAAAAAACGAGGTTTATAGCATTGAAATTGAAAGTAGACAACATTTAATCCAGCGCATCGTTACAACCTGCGACGAAATACGGAATAATCCAGAAATGATACGTCGAGCAATTGGTGACCTTTCTAAACGCGCAAGAAAATGCACAGAATGTGGGGGAGGACATTTTGAAAATTTACTTTAATGTCAATTACGTTTTATTTTTAAACACATTTAGTTATTGTTTTGTTATTTATTGTTAATTGAATGGAAAATATTTTATTTATTTAGATTTTAGTTTGTTCTTTTTTCCAATTTTTATTAAGTATAAAATGTTGATGATTTTCTTGATCAAAGTAACTGGTTGCTTAGGCCTAAATGGTTTAAATTATCTGTCACTTTTATTCTTTGAACAAGCCTACTGTGATTGATTAAAAATTTCATACCCGATTACTTATTAGGACCACAGTTTTTTACCAAAATGGACCTTTAAAACGTGCCGGAATTAGGATTCACCCAGACCACCTAGGCTCAATAGAATTTTTGCAAATTTTAGTTATAAAACTATTTATTTCACGTGCCTCTCATTTAATAGGGTTCTGTAATCCATTTTCTTGCACATTTAACAAGTGCATATTTGCACATTATTGCGAGTATGAATTTATGCTCAGAAAACTTATTTACAAAATAAGAACTAGAGACTACATAATAATTTCGTCGCAACTATTCAATCCATTGGTTAAATCAAACTGATTGGACTCACTTTCTACATGAACTTATGCTATGTAGATGTATTGCATATGTTCAGCGGTACAATATCTCTATGGTTGAACTAGATTTACATCCTTGTGTATTTGGTTCCTTACCTTATTTTCATCTGACTTATGTCGAAACATGTCTTTGATGACATTTTAATCAAGTACTAATGTATAATGACCTTGTGTAGCCTAGTATGTTGTGTACATTTTGATTCCTCAATGACAAAATTAAATACTTTTTCGAATTTTATAATTCAAATACTAATTTTGCTGTAATATTTTACTAATTATAACTGGGGTATGTGTGGATAGATATAGCAATATATCTGTATGTATATATTTTTATAGAGAAGAGAAAAAAAACCACATTCCACATGAGAAGATACACACCATTGTAGTATTGAACCAAGAAACTCAAGGAAGAAAGGAACCCAGAGGTTATTCTATAATAGTTCGGCTCCCACCTAGCAGGATAACCATAAACCACTCAGACATCCAAGAGAAAAAGAAATATATACGTATATATAGAAGAAATAACAATATGCCTACGAGAAAATACACAGAACTGTAACAACGAACCAAGAAACTGGAAGAAGGGAATTCAAAAGGAAAACAAAATACTCGCCATTGAACAAGCCACCATCACAGTATCAATTAATAATAATAATAGGTTTGGCATCAAGAGAGTATAATACAAAAAAAATAAAAATAAAAGAGACTACAAGTACTACTGCGCCAAAAGACAGAATTTGGAACTAAGTTCCATTCTTCCACTCAACCCTGATGATACAAAATTAGCAAACAAAGAATAAGAACATGTCAGTAATTACATAATTATGGTGCAATGTGTACCAATTGTATAGATATATGATTACATAAAAAGAAACGTAATAATAATAATATCGTAAGGTATTATGTAATACAAATAGTTCACCAACTTGTACTTGTACACAATCAGACCTTCAAGCAGCGAGTGTTTTAATTTTTTCTTAAAATTGATTAAAGACATCCTTTAAAATTGAAATTGATGAAATTTTGTTATATTTTGCAACGTAGTGGGAAAAGTAACAATGAAAGAGTGAGGTTTTGTGTGCTGGTATTGTCGATATACACTTATATATTATGTCTAACATTACCACTATGTGCATCTGCCCTAAATATGATTTTACTTAGCAAATACCGCAGATCACCATTTTTAATAATTTTATGAATTAGGGAGCAAATATGCAAATCTCGTCTTTGTTTAACTGTTAACCACTTTAATTCTTGAAATGTTGTCGAAATATGGTGGTAGGTGTTCTGTATCTGCTGCAGACGTGTATGCTCATAGTGATTTAGAAGAAGCCTCAGACTTATTCAGCATTATTCGGTTTTTAATAGACAACTAGAAGAAAAACTTAGAACAGGCAAATAAACAACGAATAAATGCACTATGGGTTGGGAATACATACACTTCAACTGCTCACAAAACTTTGTATATTAATAAGAGGAAAAACAATTATAACAGGACAAAAATGTGCAGGGAGCAGTTGGAAAAAAAAGGAGGATTCATCACATTTACTGAATAAACTGCTATAAAAATAGGAAGACCATAGTTCACATCATGAATGCTGTCATTCACGTCATCATCCTTTAATTTCCGAATTAAATCATCTCAAGCTCACACAGAATGGTACACATGGGCGTATCAACGTATTTATGATAAAAATATCTGGACATGCGATATCATGGCATGTGATACATTGAATTTTAACAATCAAAAGACAAAAAAGTAGAAAATGATACAAGACTTAAATATTTTGTAACAATTTAATAAAATAGATATCAAAATACTATAATTAAATTATATCAACAAACTTACACTATTGACAGAAATCAAATGGAAATTTTTTAACAATTGCTAAGATTAAAAAAGTGAAAAAATTTTCAATTGGAACAGATGCATACTTATGGATTTACAAATTAATTAATAGCTAGCTAACTAACAAATACATATGTAAAGGGTTTTTTAATCAAATTCCTTTTAGCCTTATATTTTAATATAACAAAACATTTTTAAAAGTCTACTAAATATATCTTTCATCACAAAAATCACAAGAAAAGTGTATTGCCAAGTATAACTGGCAATATTAACAAGGTTTAAGAATAAACAGTTAACACGATTTAAGATTAAATTCTAGAGCGAGTCCATTGAAGGGTTAACAGGTTGCATAATGGAGAATAGGATTTGATCGCACCAAGATTAAAAATATCTGTATAGTTTAACTCCTGCAATGAATAAAGAAGTGCCGCTATAATCGAATTGTAAATAGTACGTAATTGCTTGCTCAAGGAAATATTTCTCAGGGAATACAGAGGTTTAACAATTTATTTAAAGTTCAAAATTTTAATCAAAACCAATGTTTGAAACAGTAATGTGCAAACTATTAGCCAGGAAACCATTTTAATTATCACAAGCATTTTAACTGTGTTATCCTGCATCCACCCATGCCTTTGGTCTTCTTTTTTTTAGAGAGCAGTCTTGACTATACCATCTTACATTGACTCACGTTCCTCATCATTTTTGAAATTAGAAAATTATGAGCAAATCATTGGGGACGAATAAAGTGGAATGTCGCTAGATAAAATGAAAAATCTCAAAATCTAGCTCTACTGATTGGATATTTGTAAGACCTTCTGGAATATATTCTGTACATTATGTACAACAAAATTTGCCACTTAATAATAGCCATTTTTTTATTTGGGGACTGGCTTCCACCCCTCCTGGGAGGCTGAACAAACAATAAAAAACTAACAATGGCATCTCATTGCGAATCAAATTTTAAGGGCAATTTTTTATGAAAATTGATACATGAGATGGTTTTTCTGAAACAACTTAAAAAATATCATATTTAACGGAAAAGTGTTACACAAAAAGAAGTTTGTAAAATGACAAACATTTAGTTTTTTGTTCTTTCTGTACAATGAACCGTTCTATAGATGATGGCGCTTGAACAATTGTAAAAATAATATGTCAAATGTTGTTTATCTGTTTCTATTGTTTTAAGAATAACGGAATTATGAGCATAACAATAAGTGTTTTGTTATTTTTTTAATGAAAAGTATAAAGTGTTCCTGCTGCCACTGGCCGTAGAATAAAAATTTTAAAAATTCGTATTGGTTTTTGGCAACACGCAGTGTCACCAGTATACTTCAATTTTGTGGATTTTTAGAGGACTTATTTTATAAAATAATGTACATTAAATCAAAGCAAAGTTTCGCGATTTTGTTGAAAAATTCCTCTTCTTGTAAATAACTTTAAAACTATTGCGTTAAACGAAAACAATAGAATATTAAAATGAAGCTTAGGAGGTGACAAATAATTTTCCTTTCACCATTTTTTCGTTTAATGCAATACTTTTAGAATTACCTAAAAAGAGGAATTTTTCAGTAAAATTGCGGTTCCTTTATTCATAGTATAATTAAAAAATAAATTCTCTAAAAACCCCAAAAAATTTGAACATGTTACTAACGTTATATATACAAGACCAATACGATTTTTTTAAAAATTTCATTCCACGGCAAATGGTAACAGGAAAACCTTAAACCTATTTTTTAAATTACAAAACACTAATTCTTTTGTGAATAACTTCGTTGTTCTTAAAACTATAGAGACAGAGAACACTATCAGCATGAGATATTCAGGGGACCTTTAATTTCTATCATCTGCATTTTTAATGTCAGACTTAGTTTATAAGATATTTTAGATTTAAATATTCTATCTCAATTTATAATTGTTTGAACCCCATCTTTGCTATATCTTTAGAACTATTCATCGTATGGAAAGAAGAGGACAGCAAAATATTCATTATTTTATAAGCTTGCTTTTTGTACTATACGTTTCCAATAAATGTAATACTTTTTAAGCTCAACGAAAAACCGCCTCGAAATGCCAATTTTCTTCAAATGATTATAATTTGAAAAATATCAATTTTTATAAAAAATTTGTATAACAACTCTTTAAAATTGATTCTCTATCAGATCCAGTAGTTGTTTTTTTATTTTTTTTGTTCACCACTTAGAAGAGGTGGGAACCACTCCCAAATGAAAAGCAGTCTTTTTCAGTGGTAAATTTTGTTGTACATAATATCCCAATGCATCTGGACTTCATTGGAAGATGTTTTGACAGCTTCACCCTCATCTACTCATGATTTTTTATAATAAACAAACAGGAAGAGTAAACGAGCAATGACAATTAGCACCGCAAAGAAACAGGCTAGTCAGATACATTTAAATAATTTCCCACCTTTCAATATTATTTTTTTTATTGTAAATAATGACCGAGGCAATAGACATGCACAAACAAATCGAGTAGATTGAAAAAATCCAACAAAAGCAGAACATCATCAATTTCAATTCCCTTCGTTATTTTTCTATAAAAAATTAGTAACTGAAAAAGCGCACAAGCAAACAATTCACATTATAAATCTTTAAATGTCAAAAAAGAGGGTGCAGTGTTCAACGAGCTTCAACTATTCTATTTATTGGATTGCTGAAAGTCACACTTTTTCACTTTTTTGCTTACCGATGGCAAATGTATATGACACGAAGGAAATACTGGGCAAGATTTTTCGAGTTTCTAAATTTGAAATTATGTCGATTATTACAAAGCGGTTTTTAAATTCTAACAGTACGATCAACTGAGGGTCTGTCTGTGCTAAAACTAAACTATTTGATTCACAAAAAATAATATTTGGCAGGTAATTGACACTGTTGCTACTATTTTTCTGTTAAATATAAAGATATTGTACAATATATGTATTAATAAAAATTATTACAATTTATTAAACTAATAATAATTAACAGCTTTTTAGCACCCATGGATAAGAATATGACAACTGTATATTATGTTTTTTTAACCATATTTGGCGCTATATGTTTTTACATTTTTGACATACTGGCATTAATTTTAAATTAATACTTATGCCATCAATGATACACTAGGATCTATTCGTTACTATCTCAAAAATGCCAAGAAAAACCTATCTACTTTTAGTAAAAAGTATCATACATGATACACGGTGGTCATTAAAAAGGATTATAAAAAAATGATGGCCTGAAATAATGCATAATGTCTTGACATTGTCAAGGAAGAAATACTGGTATATTTTTTAGTGGTTTAGTAGTTTTAGTGATATGATTAATATAAAAATGATGGAGAAAAATAGTTGACAATCACCCCATGCGACTCCTTTAATTAAAAGTATGTAATGTTTTCTTTTTTGCGACTAGTGCCAACTAAATGCCAAATATTATTTTTGGCATCAAATAGCTGTTATATTGCCAACAGACAGACCGGCAACATTGAAACCGGAATTTTTGCAATCTACATATCTGGAATAAAAAAAGTCAAAGAAATTTCGAACAGAGATATTTTTACAATTACGTTGTTTCCTTTCGGTAGGTAAGGGAAGTACAGCAAAAGAGGATACAGCTGATGGAATGAAACACGGGTAGGGAAATAAACATATTCTGCTAAGATTTTACTTTCTATGTGAATTAATTGTCATAGTCAGTTTTCATATTTAGGTGATCACTGGCTCGAGGAGTTAAACTATACAAGAGTGAAAGATGCTTGTTCTTTTGAAGGATTCAATCCTAAGAGTGTTAAATTATTTGCTTTGTTGTTCGGATACTTCGAATTCACTCGTTATTTCGATCAAATAGTTAAATCGCTCAAGGATTTAGTCCCAATATCTGAGTATTAAAATGTTACATCATTTTCTATAGAGCTAAAATTTATACCAAAACGTTCCTTAAACTCTTCCAGTTTTGTAGCTAATTCGATTAGCTTAATTTTTTTTTCTATTTTCAAAACATCAATTTTTTCTGATATTTCCTGTTGCTGTAAAGAAGCCATTTTTTCTATGTCCTTCCATTTTACTTCTTTTTTTACATGTTGTCTACTTTCGTCTGCAGAATTTAAATTCATGTGACTGATTTTTCGTCTCTTTGCACCAGCTGTAGGCAGTTTGCTGTCAGTGTCACTTACAGGTTCTCTTTTGATTCCGGTCATTAAATATCTAAACAACTTAGAATTCACTGAAACCATTTTCAAATTAATTGTAAAGTTCAGCTATTAATAATAAATGCATTACCTGATAGTCGCTCCTCTCGTTTTAAAATTGGTTTCACTATTTCTGGTTGAATTTGAGGGATACTAGATTCAGCTCTGTTTTCATCTGTGAAATTGACTCAGTATTACTTATCATCATTCCTTAATCACATAATATAATAATGTCTTGTGCAATACCACTACTGTACTTGATGTAGTAGAGAAACTTGTTAAAAAATGTTTGATACAGTATTAGAACTATTAGAACATAATTTTGTTGTTCATGATCCTTTACCATTGCACAGTGATCGGATTCCAAGAAAAATGTGGCCAAACCCCTTTTGTCATGTTTCCAATACAGGCCTTCTCTACCCATGGTCCTTTCCAATTCAACCCTGCTGGAAGGTTTAACATTTCATAAACCATAATAAGCACTTGGAGTGAACTGACGAGGGAGATAAATTTCTGCGTGACTGGTTTTAATGAGATTTCATCACCTATTCCAATACACGGTAAAATCTATTTTCACATGTTTGGTATCAAGGCTCCTCAATACAAATATAATATATATCGCATGCCTTTTCCTATCAGTAAAAATTAGGACAAAATTGCATTTTTTTGCCATTTTATTCAGCTCTTTCTCTTACAGGTTTTCTTACTGAAAATTTCGAGAAAAAAAAAAGACTGTTTTTTCGGAAAATGGGGTGTTTCATATCGATTTACATTTTATCATGTCAGGCCAATTTAGATCAACATTCATACATATACGTCAAATATCTTGTATTTTTTGTTATTAAATAGTCAAAACATTTTAAAAAATACCATTATATTCTTGTACCATTGCTGGTTTATTTAAATTGCTGTTCCTGCCTTTATCGTGTTTGAAGTTCTTCTTTTCTTATGATTTCAGTTTTGACTAGATTCAAGGCCGACCGTAGGCCCAAGCAACTGCCTAGGGTGCCAAACGCCAAACAAATCTCAAAGTAGACAAAACAAACACAAAATGTTTTCTGTATCGAGTAATTAGGAAAAACTTTTAAGTTTTACTCTAATGCCTGTTGAGTTAATGTGAACGATAACTTAAAATTATAACACTGATAGGTAACTATTGTTTATTGCCTTGCTCTTTGACCTTTTTTTACAAAACGATTTGAAAAGAGGTGGGCGCCAGAATTGGACTTTGCCTAGGCTGAAAAGAGTTATCGGACCGGCCCTGACTAGTTTGCAGATGCATTGGTTATGAGGATTAACTATCGCTGTTGATGAGCCAAATATAATGTAACAAAGTAATTGCCGTTCTGTATAAATGTGTCTAGGATTTGTTTTTTTATTTTATTCACACTGTATAACTTTCTATTCTCTGCTAGAATAATTGTTTTATTATTTATTATACCCCATTAAATTGTACCTTATTAGTAGGTCGTAATTACTTTTATGTATACAATCATAGTTTGTAAACTTATTTACTGTTAAATAAATAAATCCACGTAGTTGCATATGCAGGTAAATGGCAGGTAATAAATGCAAGTTGTGATTTCCCCTCATATGTGCGCACAATCATTTTTAAACACGAGTGACCGTCCCATTCAAGCTAACCTGCGACATTTCTCATGATACAGCTCCATGAGTCGGGTCTGGCTACCTGCTCTGCTACATACGAGAGGAAATGATTATTTAAGTTGCAAAAATAACATGATAAGAGTTATTTTCCATGAATCAATATTTGTCCGAAATAATTTCTAAGTTTAATTGACATCATTGCCAGCCGAGGCGCATCCAGTTAGCACTGTTCCCTTTCTGCTGGAATAGTAAGGAGAGATTCGAAAATCATCTGACACTTTCATTCGCAAGAACCATTCAACGACAGCAGATATGTCCGTTCCCAAGATTCAATACAAGGTAAAAATATTTTCCAAGTGGATCATTGACTTAGTACCGTTACTATACAAATCACAGAATTTTGGTAAAAGTCAGTAGTATGTCATCAAAATCTCACGCATCTGTTTGGCGATAATTACTCCTATAATGATAATTTCATTATAGGAAGAATTCAAAAATATAAGACCGAGTCGCTCCATTCTGACTACTGAACTGCAATAGACGTGCCTGCCTAAGACCGTTGAGAAGTAAGTGCCTACGGCTAGTGTAAAATAACTGCTATTTCCTGTGTGTCAATAACAGTGAGATACCTGTCCAGTTCAACCAGCCTATTATAGATGTCATTGGGTCTGAGTTGTGTCTTTAGGTTCTCTTGGACCGAAGTGAGAATGCTTACTGATGATTAACGACTTCATGGTGTATGAGTCGCTCCTTTGGGCTCACTCAGGTATTATTGAAGCCGTAAATTGATTATTAATCATTCTTTTATACTTTTCAGCTTCATTATTATGGATCGCTGCCAGAGCAATTTCATTACGTCTGAGTTGTGCCTTCAAGTTACCTTGGACTTGGTCATGGACTTGTTTGCTGGTCATATATAACTTCAGTGTGTTTGAGTCGTGACTTCAGGTTCTCTTGGTTCTCCGTAAAGCCCTGGGTTGTCTACTAATCATACTTTAACTCAGGATAAAAGTTACTTTCCTTTCTGCCTCAACACATCTTGCTTATGGCAGTGCGTGCGCGGCCGTCTTGCTTGTCCGTTCAATTCACGTTGGTCACAATTACTGATTCGAATTATTGGCCCAGGTATTGTGTAGATTGTTTTATGGGGTCGTTTGGCTTCGAACAGTCTTACTTCACTTCGACCTAAAAGATCTTTTATAATTTACCCTACATCTAGTTGTTGCCCAGGATTCCAAGACTTTTTACAAAGCTTGTGATTTTCCTGGGAGCTAATTTCCCTATGTCTTCAGGTGTTAATGCCGCCTGTTCTAGGAATTTTAACCTAATGCGGACTAACACCTTGCATTCAAAAAGTATGTTCCGCAGTTTCAGTTGCAGTATCGCAATATCTGCACTTGTTGTCTACCGCCTTGCCCATATTCTTGAGATGATATCTCAAGGAGCATTGGCCAGTTAGAAGGCCTGTGATTAGCCTTAATTCGGACTTTTCAAGTTCGAGAAGCCTTGTGGCATTCTTTGTCGAATAAGTTATAAACTTTTTCGCTTGTCTTTGGCCTGGAGTATTCCTCCAGTAGGACTATTTCTGGTCCTTTTCCCATTCTTGGATCTCCTCCGCTATGTGTCCCTTGGCCAGGCCACAGAACGGTTCGGGTCCAATGAATGGTGCTTTAGATTCTTTTTTTTGCAAGGCTGTCAGCAAGTTCATTTCCTTGTACTCCCTCATGCCCTGGCACCCACATCAAGGCACCCTTGTTGTTGTTGGCCAGTTGCTTCGGGGATTGTCTACATTCTCAGGCAATTTTAGACTCAAAGGTATAGTACCTTAGAGCTTTTAGTGCTGCTTGACTATCAGATAATATATAGATCTTTGCCCTTCGGATGCCTTTAATTGGGCATTCCTGGGCACACAGATCTATAGCGTAAATTTCTTCCTGGAAGATGGTTGGGGTGTTACCGAGGGCTTTGGATAGCCTACATTTAGGCCCTGCTATGCCCACTCCTACCCCTTCAGTCATCTTAGATCCATCTGTATACCATATGAGCGACCCTTGTTCCAATCGCAGTGCCCCTATTTTGCTCATCTGACGGCTTTCAATTAGCACGTCAAACGGGCAGTCAAAGTCTTGTTTGATTGGCATTGAGTCAGTGGGTTTGGTCATGGACTTCAAATGGATTAACTCCAGAATCCTTATGTGACCAACCAGATCGCCTGGTTTACATTTATGTGCCTGGTGCAGTACTAAGGCACCGAGTGCTGCCTGCTTCCATACATGCAAGTGCAAGGGAAGTAGGTCAAGCATAGCCTCCATAGTTGCTGTGGGACACGAGTGCATTGCTCCTGTAGTCCCTATACAGGCAAGGCGTTGCAGTTTCTGCAACTTTCCCTGTGCTATTTTTTCTTCTGTTTTTGACCACCATACGCATGATGCGTAGGTTACCATAGGTCTGACAACCGAAAGATAAGACCAATGTGTCATTTTCGGTCTTAGACCCCAAGTCTTACAAAACAGCCTACGACACGTCCATATTGCCGTTGTTGCTTTAGTAAGAGTCCTTTCCAGATGTGAGTTCGAGGTCAGTTTTTGATCCAGCATTACTCCTAGATACTTGTCTTCACTGGAAAAATTTAGTATCGTTCCATTCAGTACAGGAGTTCTAAGATTGAGTTTTCTCCTTTTAGTGAATGGGACAATAGTCGTTTTGCTCGGATTGACATTGAGCTCCTTTGACGAGCACCATTTGGATATTATATTTAAGGCAATTTGCATGAGGCTAGAAATCATGACCTCATTTTTGCCTCTCACAGTGACGACCAGGCCATCTGCATATTCCTGGACGTTGAAGCCTGAATTACTCATTTTATGTAGAAAATCATCGACCACCATTGACCACAGCAAGGGCGATAGGACTCCACCTTGTGGACAACCCCTGACTGCAGTCATCGTAGCCGACTCATCCCCCACACTTATGGATTGTATGCATTTAATTGTAGGAGACTGTATTCCCCTATTTTCCGCGGCTTTTTGTATGGATTCATAGGTGTTGTCAAAAGCACCCTCTATATCTATGAAAGTACACATAGCCACTTCTTTTGCTGTAAATGTCTTTTCAATGCCTTGAACCAGGCAATGTAGAGCATTTATTGTTGATTTGCAGGGTTGACAGGCAAATTGTTTTGCGTGAAGCGGTGTTCCTGTAAGGATTTCACTTCTAATATATTGATCTAAAAGATTCTCCATTTTTTTTAGGAGAAATGAGGTTAAACTAATGGGGCGATACGACAGGCTCGTCTGGTGGACGTCTGCCTATTTCCGGAATAAACGCCACCTTGACTTCCCTCCAAGCTCGGGGAATATACCCAAGTATATAGCTTGCTATAAATATACTTCTCAGGCATGGGATAAGTTCCTCAATTCCATGTTGAAGTAGGGCAGGGAAGATGCCATCTCTGCCCGGTGATTTAAAGGGCTTAAAGGTAGATACCGCCCATATATAGTGTTAGTAATATTAAAACCTTCCAGCCCCCATTTCTTGTACAATTTTTTTCTATTTTCCCATTCTCATTTGTTTATTTTGGTAACTTGCTTTGCTTATATCCCAAAGACACTCATATTCACGATAGAGTTCTATAAACTTTACAGTATCTCCCTCGCACCACTTCAATCCCCAACAAATAAATACTATATTTTTTTGAATAAAATTATCAACAATCTCCTAAACAGTATCGCTGTCAGTTCAGCAGTGAATTAGCAAGTTAGCCAGTAGTAAGCGTTTACATTGGATTAATTGATAGACTAGTAGTGCAGATAGTAAAATAATCGGTGGAAGGGGAAGGATAGTAAGTATAGTTTGGCAGGCTATACATTTTCATGTCCTCACTACAGGTACAAATACTTTCCTCTTCTGTTTACACTGGATTAGTTGTTGTCTTGCTAGTTAGTGGCGCAAGTAACTACAGGGTGTCTCACCGGGAACTGAATTGATCGATATAGAGAAAAGTACACATCAGAAAATTTTGAAATTTTAGATAATTACTAATGTCGGTGTGTCCAATCCTACTAAAATAATTACAAGCAGCTGGCACTTCCGCTTATACCGGAAGTCGATACCAACTTGCTTATTTCAAATGGAACATCCTATATATTTTAGAGTTTTCGAAAAGACCATAAAATTCTGAGTCGAAAATATGTAGCATATCCTATAAACCTAGCCGTTTCAGAGATATTTGATATTTTATAGAAAATCTGACAGGTGCAACGGTTTGCAAGAACCGTTATAACTTTCTTCGTGTAAAAGATCCTCATTTGCTTCTTGTCACGTAAAAAGAACACAAGGAGAACTACGTTTTACAACTGAAATAAATACAATAATATCATACCAAGTGTTCCGTTTTTCGCGTTACATTTTGTCAACTTCAAACCGCGAAAACTTGTTTAGGTCAAATGGAACACCCTGTATTTTTTTACGTCAAGTTGTGTAAAATTGAATTCCCTTTTTTTTGTTATTAGCATTGTGGGGGTTAAAGTTACAACTTTTTGAAATATTTGCGATTTTATTAGAAATTCATGAATTGTTGTAATCATTTCATCAAAATAGCCATGATTAGAAACAATCAGTCATTATCTTATGTCAGCACGTTTAAATTATACCAACAAAAACTTTTTAAATTTGTTTATTATTTATGGAGAATGTGATAAAGTAATATCAAGAACTTGCAGCACATTTGCTACTCGATATCCACAAAAACGCAAAATAACACTAACACTGTAACATACGTATTAATCGAATTGAAGATATGGCGTGAACTAAAATAGCAGAGATAAGATCAATTTAAAATATGATTTCATTTTATAATTACTCAAAATTCCGCCCTCGAACCTCGACACATTTTTCGCACCTTCGGATTAGTTCCTCATGGGTAGCTCTTCTAATTGAATGATATGTTTTGAAATGCATTTCTTACTCTTTGCATACAATCTTCAATGGTTGTTAATGGGCTCTCATAAACTTTATTTTAAAATAGTTTCCCAACTGAAATAATCCAGAACTGATAAATCGGGCGAGCGAGGAGGCCATAAGAAAGGTCCATTATTGGCAATCCATTGATCATAAAAAGTTTCTTGTAAATAATTATTAATTAAATATGCGTTATGTGGGGGAGCACCGTCATGCTGATTCGGCGAGAGGTAAATTTTCTAAATAGTTATTATTCAAATTTTTTAAGATATTCAGATATCTTTCACGCAAAAAAAAAAAAAAAAAATACCTATACATACTAGCAGAAGAGAAAATTTAATTTACCGTTTAAAGATTTGCTCTCTGAACATATGAGGATTTGAGTCACTCCAATAATGCGAATTGTGTCTATTAAAAAGTCCATTTTTTGTAAATTTTGCTTCATCTGTCCATATAATATTTCCCAAATATGAATCGTGACCCTCAGACCTTATTAGAATAAACTCACAAAAATTCTGTCTTCTTAGGAAATCTGTTTCTTTTAATCCTTGAACCACATGGAATGAAAATGGGTGAAACTTATGTTTTAAAAAGATTCTGTGAATTGAATCCTTGCATAGCCCCGATTCCAGAGCAGCCTATACCAGGCAGAGCTGACTATTTCAATGTTTTCGTCACCAACAATAGGCTTTCTTCTTCGCATTTTTGCCTTGACAGAGCCATAATTTTTAAAATTTTCCAGTATGCGTTTTACAGTGTTTGGTGACGGCTTCCGTTTTTCTGGATATCGAGTAGCAAATTTGCTGCAAGTTCTTCGTGGGTGTAATTTAAATGTGCTGGCATTTTTTGACATAAGATAATGACTGATTGTTTCTAATCATGGCTATTTTGATGAAATGATTACAACAATTCATGAATTTCTAATAAAATCGCAAATATTTCAAAAAAATTATAACTTTAACCCCCACAATGCTAATATTAGAAAAAAGGGAATTCAATTTTACACAACTTGACGTAAAAAAACACAGGGTGTTCCATTTGACCTAAACAAGTTTTCGCGGTTTGAAGTTGACAAAATGTAACCCGAAAAACGGAACACTTGGTATGATATTATTGTATTTATGTCAGTTGTAGAACGTAGTTCTCCTTGTGTTGTTTTTATGTGACAAGAAGCAAATGAGGATCTTTAATATTTTTATTATATGTGAACGATCTGCCCAATCATATATCTTTGGGTAATATCTTCATGTACGCCGATGACACTGCAATAGTCGTTGCCGATCCCGATCCTTTAATATTAAGTCATAAAGTATCTACGATTCTTCAAGAATTTAGTCAATGGTGTTACGACAATAGGTTGATGATTAATCATGATAAGACAGTTTTAATAGAGTTTAGCTACAGACAAAACAATCGGTCTAACCTTAATTTTAATTTTAACGGTTTTCTGCTTACTGCTAGTGAACAAGTGAAATTTCTAGGGGTTAGTCTAGATCAAAATTTTAACTTTTATAGTCAAATTGATCAAGTCTGCAACAGACTAAATAGGGGTTTTTATGTCATTAATTCATTAAAAAATGTTTTTAACAAAGACTCGTTATTAAATGTGTATTATGCACTCATTTATTCAGCTATTGCCTACAGCATTAACGTATGGGGACAATCTAGTGATATTGATAGAGTATTCATCCATCAGAAAAGGGTTATTAGACTTATATTTAACTTAAGCTACTGTGAATCATGTAGGCAAACCTTTAGAAACTCGAAGTTATTCACTGTAACCTCCATAGATCTTATGAAATTGTTGACCTTCATACATAGCAATAAAAGCAAATTTTAAACTAACGGAGATGTTCACTCCCACAATACGAGAAGTCGGAACAGACTCTGCACATTTAAGCACGATCATGAATATTTTAAAAAATCGCCACGCTATGCTGGCATAGTTTTTTATAACAAGCTACCTTTGGAAATTCAAAATGCTAAATCCATAGAAGTCTTTAAAAAAAATTTAAAGGCTCTTTTATTGTCTGATGCTTTTTATAACCTTGGGGAGTTTTTATTTTTTTTGAATAATATAAATTGACTAGTTCCACCATTAAACACTGGTATATTGCCAGATGCCCTTAAAATAGCTCCTGTCGTGCCAATCTTCAAAAAAGGAGAATTGGATGAAGTTAGCAATTATAGACCTATATCATTACTACCTATAATATCAAAGATTCTCGAAAAAGTAATAAAAAATCAAATAGTTGAATATTTCGAAAGCTATAATTTGTTTAACAAAACCCAATTTGGTTTTAGAACGAAATTATCAACGCTACGATGCTATTTTAAATTACACTACATATACACTAAACTGTTTTGAGAGAGGTATGTACTCCGCCTCAATATTATGCGATCTGAGCAAAGCCTTTGACTGTATTTCACACGAATTATTATTAAAAAAATGCACCAAATATAATTTCAGCCAAGAATCCATACACTTACTTAAATCCTACCTAAATAACAGACAGCAAATAGTCTGCTTTCATAATCAGAATTCTGAAATGCTAAATGTAAGAACAGGTGTACCACAGGGTTCCATTTTGGGCCCGGTGTTATTTCTAATCTACATAAACGATCTACCAAATGCGGTAAAGAACGTCAATTGCTTGTTTTATGCAGATGATACAACACTCTCCGTATCAGCCGAAAATACTGATGAATTAAAGATAAAACTACCTGAAACACAATCGAATGCAGAAAAATGGTTCTCAACGAATTTGTTAATTTTAAAAACCGTAATAATGACATCTTCATTAAAGCGCGATACTGGTACTCTGGAGGAAAATCCCAAGTTTGTGAAATTTCTAGAAGTATACCTAGACCCAGTTCTTAAATGGGATGAACATACAAATTATATTGCCGATATAATAACTACAAACATTTATGTACTTAGACAAATGTCTTCAAATCTATCAAAAAACGTATTAAAAACAGCATATTATGCACTTATTCAATCACGCTTGTCTTATGCTATTTTAGCTTGGGGACATGCCGCGGGAAGGCACAGGCTATTTGGCCTTCAAAGAAAAGCAGTAGGGTAGGCAATGTAGGTTACAGAGACGAAACAAGTCTCATTTTTCAAAACTGTAAAATCCTCACATTACCATGCATTTATACATTAGAATGCATTACTTACGTCAAAAATAACATGCCGCTATACAACAGAAACAAGGATTTTCACAATCATTTAACTAGATACAATGATGATCTTAGAATCAATAATATCAGACTTAGTAGAGCTCAAACCGGCATTAACTCTTATGGAATAAAATTATTCAATTCGCTACCTAATGCAATAAAAAGCCAGCCTCCAACTAAATTCAGATCGACTATTAAACAATATTTAATCAAATATGCTTTCTTTACACTTGAAGATATCAAACATGGTTTTAAAAATTTTTCTGTAATGTAATGTTACTTATTGATTCTTTTTTAATCCTCTCAATGTTTTAATCTTTTACACTAATTGTGTTTTATCATTGTTAATTACAATATATATTACATTTTTCCTTGTGTAACGTATAATGGTTCTTATGAATTTTGTCTTGTGTTAGACTATATATATATATATATATATATATATAGATATATTTTAATTGATTTTAATCACTATACTTAAGAAAAACTATTTTTTGACGTAAAATATTTAATATGATTACAATAAAGTTCTATTGTATTCATTTATGTTTACTATTCTGTTTACTTGTATTTTGTACACTTGTATTTGTATGTATATTTTGTTTTATAATATGTATGTTATGTCGTCTTTTCACATTTACTGTGTGTTATATTTTATACATTTTTATATCTTTATATTTTATACATTTATTTATTTACATTTTATATATTTATACATTTATTTATTTATATTTTATACATTTATCTTTGACAATTTATGCCTGTGACTTACCACATATACAAGTAATGTATTTTAAGTGGTTAATAAAGATTATTATTATTATTATTATTTACACGGAAAAAGTTATAACGGTTCTTGCAAACCATTGTGCCTGTCAAATTATCTATAAAATATCAAATATCTCTGAAACGGCTAGGTTTAGGTAAGCGGAAGTGCCAGCTGCTTGTAATTATTTTAGTTGGATTGGCTACACCGACATTAGTAATTATCTAAATTTTCTGATGCGTACTTTTCTCTATATCGATCGATTCAGTTCCCGGTGAAACACCCTGTATAGTTGGAATCACGAATGTTGTCCCTCACGTCATCAATTGTTGTAGTTATCAACTACATGCGATTTTTCTATCTTTGTAAATACAAAGTGCATAGGATGTAAATAACAGAAAGTCATGTCTGCTAAGGCTACGACAGAAATTCCAAGTGTAAAGATGCGTTTTACAAATGAATATTACAAGCATTAGTCATAGCAGCAATTAACGCTCAGCATTCTGTTAGTTCACTGCCAATTCAGTAGCATATAGGGTATAAAAGACTGAATGCCGTAGCCAAAGATATGGTGGTGAAATTATAAAGTTATATGCGGCAATGTTTGTTAAAATTGATGGCATCTCATGCTATTATTGTACATATTGCGATGTATTTGCATATTGGACGATTACGAAGATTGCATGTTTGTGTTATTTGCTGAATCAAGGTTTGAATTTGTTTATTTCCTTTAGATGGTTTTCAAAATTTATTTAAATTAGCTAAAGATCCGAAAGATATGTGTTTTAGAATGTTAATACTTATTTAGAGTTGTTTTAATAGTTTTAAAGTTTTCATTTGATGTCAACAGTAAGTTTGATACTGACATCTATGTTAGTAGTTATTAAGTTGTTGTTGAAATAATTTCTGACATTTAAGTCATTATGGCATTTCTTTTAAGTAGTAAATTTTATTTTTATAGTTGGTAAATGTTTTCCTGAGTTATTAAGTTGTTGTTGAAATAATTTCTGACATTTAAGTCATTATGACATTTCTTTTAAGTAGGAAATTTTATTTTATAGTTGGTAAATCTTTTCCTGGAGAAAGACAAGGAGGTTTAAGTTAGGTTATGTTTGGAATGAAATTAATCAAAATTCATATGGTGTTTTGTTTTGTTTATTTTGGATACTTTGATATTTAGTGAGATAGAACAATAAACAACAGATAAAAGAGAGGTTGTAAAATTGGAAAAACAAATTTAAGAAAAAAAAGAACAAGTGAAAATTAGGGAGTGAAGAAGAAAAATAATAAACAAGGATTAAGAATTTTGAAATTGAATTGAAAGTCAGAAATTGCGGAGATCAGCGAAGAAGAGAAAAATAGACTGTAAATAAGAAGGTAGAGGTGTTATTGTGGTTTGGAGTTGCAGAGGAGATAAGGACGAGATAAGGGGAAGAATTAATGAAAGGAGAATTGTTGGATTTGGAAAGAGAAGTGTGTAGCTACGAAGAAGGAAGGTTTTTGTGTGTTTAATTTTGGACAAGGTCGTATATTAAAATTTAAATAGTGTACTTATTAGACTTTCGAACCTGTTATAAAGCTAAATTATCTAAATATCAAAGAAAATAAATTATTTATATCAGATTAAAAATTTTACTTTAATAAAAATTTCATTTTAAATAGGAACTGAATTTGAACCTGCTCCTGAAGGGAAAGATAAGCTAGCCGGCCCATTAAATATTTTGACAAACTTTCGGATCAAAAGGTAAGAGATTTTAATTTGATCTTTTGGTTTTAAAGTTTTTTTTTTTATCTATTGGAAATAAGCAAGTTAAGGTTTGATTAGTACTGCAAATTATTAAGTACAATAAAAAGAGGAACAGCACAATATATTCTCATTACAAAGTACTTGTGTTTTGCAAACATTGATACACCCATGCATGCCATTCTGTCTGACCTTGAGTTAATTTGTTTCAGAAATTAAATAATGATGACGTAACGGACAACAACAACGTATAACCCATTAACTATACTAATGTAAATTCGCCTTTAGTAACATTTTATTGTTTGAAGGTATACGTAGCTAGAATAGTATAGTTTTGTACATAGCAGGACTAATTGTAATAAAATTGCATTAGTTTCCAAATTGTGAATTTTGCTGCTGTGTGTGTGTGTGTGTGTAAGTCTAATTTCCCTTATTGACCCTCTGGGACCGTTTCTCCACTTGAGCTACTCAACCCGGCTTGTGGGTAGTGATGTTCCACTTTAAACTGGAACTGATCCCTGAGAATACCGCACTCCATTGTCAAAGCTCGAGTGTCAAAAAATGACAATGGTGACTAATTTTAGTTTGTCATAAGATAAAGTACATCAGAATATAATTGGTAAGAATTTTAGTTTCTATTTTTTTTTTAGTCGTGCATTCATTCACAAACTAATATTATTTACATATACATTTCTGGCATATTTTATGTTATCTTGTCGTGAAATCAAAACTACTGGAAACATTACTAGGAATAGTTTTGGCTACATTTGGGCTCGTTTTCGATCACTGTGCATTGTATTGTTTATTCTCTAGTTTAATCAAGCATTTGGGAAAGGATCAAATTAACTTTTTATTTCTTTAGGATTCAATTCAGTAATTCACATATGTAAAAGAAAACTGTCAGCAGTAATTGTCATAGTGTATTGTGGGTGATGAATTTTACTTTGAAAATGTAAAATAACTTTCAAACATTACTCGTGTATGAATATTTTTATTTAGGTTTAAAAACAATTCATTATTAGTTTTATTGAGATACTTTTGTAAAACTGCTGATTTTAAACTTAAAGCAAACTGTGTCAAATCAAATAATTTTATCTACTCTAACTATAACCAAATATTTGGTTTACTTGTATAAAAGAAATTAGGTAGAATGTTTGTATTCAACCAGAAGCAGTATCAATTTAGTAGAGACCATAGTAAATGAGATAAATATGTAGGTGTAATATACATATACTTTAATATGCAGTGACAGTGAGAACTGGAATGTTTTTATTTTATAAAGATGCATATTGACTTTGCGAGGCTGTTCCACTTTGGAATGTCTGGAAATTTAACACAAGCAGTCAGTTTTAATTCCAAGGCAATATGATATTGTTCATAAGTACTGATAGCTTAATAATTATAATTAATTATATTTATCGATATCACAAGTATTAAATTTGCTTTTAACTCTTAATCACTACAATTAACTATTGATTATAATAAATCGAAAGCACATTGATTTTTTCAACCAAAACATTCTATTTGCACCAAAATGCAAATTATAGAATTTAAAGCCCATTTAGTCTTATATTAGGAATTCAAAATTTCAATGGACTATATTAATAGGATGCTAAATCCGAACACATCGACATTGACAGAAAGAAGTGTAAGGGGCCTCATTTGTTATACAATCACAAAAAATTTGAAAAGTAGTTTTGCAGCTCAGAAATATAGGCCCTCAAAATATGGATGCACTTTGTGTAGAAAATATTATTGTTCGGAAGGCTTCTTTTCTTATCATAAGGCGCAGAAACTGTAACAGGAATTTTTTTGTCAGAAAACAAAATAATATTATTTTGTTTGTTGTTATAAGATTATTTTTAATAATATTAACAAAAGTACTTTTATTGCCAAATACATTAGCAAATGAATATTGACTGAAGTCCCTTAAGCCCATAATTCAGTACAATTTAGTATCATTTATAATTTGGAAACAAATCATTCAGGGCACAATCAAGATCAAAATAAGGAAAAAAATATTTAGTCTTCATTGTGTAGTCTTTGTTAGAAGTTTCCATGTGATCATTTTCAGTGTATTTATATTTTGCTTGAATGCCTGGGTCTCTTGTAATAGCAAAATAAAATGGGAAAATTTGGATGAAATAATTCAGAGCGGGCAGAAATTTTGGGAACGGCCTTATTTTGTGGTATTTTTGACATATTAAAAGTTCCCATCCGTAGACGCCGGCGGAGGGGAGGAGGAGAGAAAATAGGTAAAAAAAAATCGGTTTTTCGCAAAAAACTCGGAAAGTATCAATTTTACTGTAAAATATGCATACATGAAAATTATAGGTAATAAAAATCCGCACAGTTTCGTTTTTTCTTAACTTCGTACGACTCATTCAAGCCGAGATAGTTTTTTTGAAATTTTGAGGGTTTTGTGACGCCCACGGAAACGCGCGCATTCTTCGCTAAAATCTCAAAAATGGTAATTCAGATCGCAAAATGTTTCAAATGAAAGTTGTAGAGGGGGCGAGCGTAGGTGCGTCTTTACTATGTACATACTTCGGTATGCGATGTAAAGCAACGACAGGCGCGGTTAGTACTTGGATGGTGACCATTCCAACGGAAACCGCGTTCTCGCCTCACACATCTTCCAGCGGCTTGTATATCAGTGTATGCGCGGAAGCTGTACAACCTTAGGCGAGGGTTGTATAGGAGATATACCATCCTTCGGAGGGGATGTAAAGCCGTCGGTCCCTTGTCTATTAAATGTTAGGCAAGTAAAAGATCCCTACTCTTCTTAAGGGAAGAGGTTCGGCAAAATTCCTGGTTGGAGGTAACTCGTCTACAGGCGTCGGTGTTAGGCCTCAGTAGCGGAAATAGGCCGACGTTAAATAAATGTATTAAAAAAAAAAAGTTGTAGAGAATCCAATTACGAACAATTTTCTTTTATTTTCCATTTGATCAATATTGGCAAAGATATGGACTTATAAACATCTCTATAGCGCACTGTCAGAAGACTTGTTTCTTGATAAAATTGATAAAAACTCGAAAACGATAGATCATACAACATGCAGAAAATAAAATGGTATACTAGTCTTTATGTGGGAAAGCCTCTGTAAAATTTTAAAGGGATCCGATGTAATTTATTATATTTTCTTGCATTAAAACCTGTAAAGATACGCTTCTGAACGGGGGAGTTATGCTATCTTGACGCGTTAACATACGTGCCGCTTGTTTGTTTTGCAGGTAATCAGCTGTCTTAATTGTCTATGGTCAGTGCGCCACGCGTTCAGTGACTCTTCGACTTCCGTTAGAGCATTTCCCATTTTTGTTAAATTTAAACTGTATTCGCAAATATCGATTATGCTAGAGTTCAAGTCGTAAGAGTACTGCGACATGATATTAACCTATGGTGCAATGAATGAAAGTCTTGCAGGGGCTGTACGAAAATACGGGAGAAAATTTCCCCATAGGCGCAAACCTCTGGTAAACAAAATGAGATTTTGTTTACCAGGCCACAGAGAACGTGTAGTAAATCGTCCCTTTGAAGTAGACGAAGAAGTTCTAGAATTACTAGAACAAGACCCTTCAATAAGTAACCTATAAGCTAGAATCATTTTTACCCACACCACATAAGAAAGGAAGTGATTTTGTTGCACCTTATTACGTCAGATTGGTTAGTCATAGGCGGCACACTTCTACAAAAAAAAAATAAGGTAATTTTTTTTTCCAAATTTTTTTAACTCCTTTTGGTAGGGACAACCCACTGAGTAATTTTCCGCATGTTTAGGTAAATCACTCTGTATAGTGTATCTAATGAAAGTTAAAGAGAATCAAATTTTGAATATGTTGGTGCATGCGCAAAATCGTTTTGATAACAAGTGAATGGAGATAAATGGAAAAAACATGAAAAATTGTCATTTTCAAGTGCATTTAGACAAATAGCTATTTTTTGATTGGCTTTAGGGAATAATACACTAAAGATTTTTTGAAGAAATATAAATTATCTGTAAAATGAGTCCCAAGTGATCTTCATACGATGTACGGTTCACGAGTTACAGCTGTTTAAAGCTATGAGCAAAAATTTCTTTATTATAAATTAAGATTTTCCTTCAAGAACTGTGCATAACAACTTCTTAAAAATTGGCTTTGATCTATTTTTATTAGTTTATATACATATGGAAGTAATGCAAAGTATATTTTCTTAAAAAAAAAGGTTCTTGAAAACTGTTTTTGTTCAGAAAAATTGAACCATCATTGTTTTTTCATTCCTTTTTTTGTATATATCATCGTTTCTTTTGACTTTACAACAAAATTTCATAAGACCTAAATGAAAGCTTACAAAACTTCCTTCAAAAAAATACTTTTTCGTGTATGCCTATAATAGGCAAGGAATTGATGAATATTATTAATAAGTCCATCGGTGAGGGAAAAGTACCAGATAAGTGGAAAGGATACCTGTGCCTAAAGTTATAAATACAAAAAAATGTGAGGAACATCGTCCAATTAATATGCTACCGGTTAGTGAAAAAACTATGGAGGTTTTTATAAAAGAACAAATATTAGATCATGTGAAGGTAAATAGCATTTTAATTCCAAATCAATCGGGATTTCGTGATAAATACTCGTGTGAATCGTCAATCCAATTAGTAGTGTCAAAATGGAAGGTATTGATAGATCAAGGAAAGACGGTACTAACTGTTTTTAATGATTTCAAACGGGCCTTTGAAACAATCAATCGGAAAAAAAATGACTAATAAATTAGCAAAATATGGAATAGTGGGAAATGCAAATAAATGGGTAGATAATTATTTATCAAATCGTTATCAACAAACTAAAATAGGTGAACATATATCTAGTAAGAAAGAAGTTAATTTTGGTGTACCACAAGGAACGGTACTAGGTCCTCTGTTATTCATACTGTACATAAATGACATAGTTACATGTTTAGCCAGTAGTACAATAATAAACCTATTTGCTGATGATACAGCAATCACAGTATTTGGTAGCGGAGTGGAAGAAGTGATAGAAAAGATGCAAGCAGAGTTAAAGAGTTTATAAGAATGGTTATCATCCAACAATTTATTTGTGAACACTCAAAAGACTAAAGTGATGTTGTTTAATAAGAAAAATTGTGACAATATTAATAAATTAGAGTTATTTGGTAAACAACTGGAATATGTAGTTGAGTGTAAATATTTAGGGCTGATTATTGACAATCATTTGAAATTTAGCAAACATGTTAATTACATAATCGATAAAATTAATAAAAAAATTAACTACTTTAGAAGATTAAGTAATAATTTATCGATGTACGCAAGGGTAACTGTTTATAAATCTATTATTGCCCCGCACTTTGATTATTGCCCTACAATTTTATTTTATCTAAATGAGACCGAGAAAAATAGTTTACAGAAACTTCAAAACAGAGCAATGCGTGTTATATTAAAGATGAATCGCTATGTTAGAATTAGGGACATGTTAGAGTGTCTGCAATTTATGAATGTAGACCAAAGGCTTGTATACCTGAATTTGTTATTTATTTTTAAAATGATTCACAATTTACTACCAGAATATATGGCTGAGAAAATTACTTTTGTAAATGATATTCACAATCATAATACAAGGAATGCTTGTGACATTTATGTTCCTACAGCGAAACAAACTAGTACACAACTCATTGTTTCATAAAGGCTTAGTTATTTATAATTCATTGCCACATCGTATTATAAATAAATAATAAATAAATATAAATAAATACACCACAGGTAATGACGACCCCCTTTATCCCGGAAGGCTCTAGAAGAGCCTTGTATGGGAGGGGGCTACACATTTAGAGACAAGGGACACACACCCAATAATTTATCCGTGTATAGTGAAAAAATCCCTCTCACACTATTTTCCACTGCCAAGACCAGGGATCGAACCCGAAACTTTTGGGTGAGAGGCAAGTGCGCTCACCTCTCGACCATCAGTCATATTAAAACCATTAATGGTCTAAATATATTTAAGAGAAATATTTCTCAATATGTGAAAAATAATTATTTATATTTACCGGTTTATTATGAGTAGTATGTACATATTTGTGTTAACTAATTATATTAGTTATATTAGTTTTTCATTTATTGTATTTGTCTAGCAGAAATGTGCTAATAAAGTTAATCTACCTATCTATCTATGATTTTCAATAAGTGGCGACAATGAACTGACAATTGAAAATGAGGTTGATTTTTAATTTTTAGCAAACAGGCAATTTTCGTCACGTTTGAAGTACAAAAAAGTACATTTAATAATATTTTTTCCCTTTTTGAGGTATCAGAAATTATTCTATGAGCATTTCTGAGTTGTTTCATACTGGGCTTTTTAAAAAATTGTTATGCACAGTTGGAAAATCTTAATTTATAATAAAAAAATAAGTTTTTGCTCATAGCTTTAAACAGCTGTAACTCATGAACCACTCATCATATGAAGGTCACTTGGAGCTCATTTTACATCAGATAATTTAATTCTCTTCAAAAAATCTTTAGTATCATTATTGCCTAAAGCCAATAAAAAAATAGCTACTTGTCTAATTGCACTTAAAAATGACAATTTTTCATGTATTTCCCTTTTATATCTATTCACTCGTTATCAAAACGATTTTGTACATATACCAATTTATTCAGAATTTGATTCTCTTTAACTTTCATTATTATACTATATGCGTACTATCTATCGTTCTCAAGTTTTTATCGATTTTATCATAAAACAAGTGTTCTAATAGAGCGCTATAAAGATGTTTACAAATTCATATCTCTATTAATATTTATCGAACGGAAATGAAAAATAAAAGGAAACTGGTCATAATCGAATTCTCTACAACTTTCATTTGAACCATTTTGCGGTCCGAACGACTATTTCTGAGATTTTAGCGAAGAACGCGCGCATTTCCGTTGCATCGCAAAACTGTCAAAATTTCAAAAAAATCTATCTCGGTTCCAATAGGTCGTACGAAGTTAAAAAAAAAACGAAATTATGCGGATTCTTATTACCTATAATTTTCATGTGTACATATTTTACAGTAAAATTGATATTTTCCGAGTTTTTTGCAAAAAAGCGATTTTTCTTACTTATTTTCTCCTCCTCTCCTGACTTTTGATATGTTAAAAAGTACCACAAAATAAGCATGTTCCCAATAGGGTTTTCCCAGAAAAAAAAATTATTGCTGAAATACTTAATTTACGTAAAAAAATGATTTATGGCATATTTATTATCTTATTAATTTTACTAATAGTAACAAAAAAAACAACTTGAAGTTTGAAAAATATTGGGTTCATTTTAAACAGCCATAAATTGGCGCGTTGTGGAGTCAACACCCTGAAATCCAATCACAGAGGTTGTCTCTGTTCAAGATTGTTTATTAATCTTGGTTTCTGTTAACATAACATAACCTCTATTTATTGACAGCACTCAGCACTTTTCTACTTTAGGTAAATTATCAGCGGCACCTTTAACATATCCCTCTTCCACTTGATTCCATTTTGATTGTAGAATTAATAAAACATAAACCAGAAACTGATAAAATAATATTTTCACTCTAAACAATACAAACATAAAAATATAAATTTAACGTTTTAGGTTAGTCATCTGATGTGTAATGTCAGTGAAGGTTAAACCTAAACTAGAGTACAAAAAATTAACGTCCGACGCTTTCACGAATAACTTGTGCGGCATTTATCTGGATTCTGATTGGCCAATATTTACACGTCCACTGCTTTAGACCAATCGCAGTACAAGCATTACAAATTGAAATTCTGAGAAGTTTTAGACGAAAGCTTTCTTTAGCACACAGTTAGAATCTATTACAAACTAATTATATCCATAATCTCATTGGTTTTCCGGGTAGATACGTAATTCTGGCGCGTAAAAATGCCCATTTTAAAAAGCAGTGAAATTATCAGCCAGTTGTTTTAAAGATATTTTCTTAGAAATAAGTCTTATTAGAAAAGTAAATTGTTGTAAATTAATAAAATGTTTTATTCATTTTCACGACACAAATTGTTAAAATAAAATTAGTGGGAAAACCCTATTCAGCCCGTTCTGAATTATTTCATCCAAATCAACAAATTTCGTCCCATTTTATTGGGCTATAATGCAAAATTTATTGATTATGTTGATACGAAAAGCAGATTTGGGGCGAATTTTTTCGAAATAGTTCTGAATCTGGAGTTCTCGAGACTTGATGACTGATAACAAAAATTGTTAATGAAGTTTGTGTAAAAGATTTCTTGGGAGACGGATTTTAGTGATATTTCTTACTGCTGAAATTTTTCCAACTTGTATGTTCCCTATTAGCTAAACTGTTCACATTTTTATAAATACTATGTGGCCGTGTTAGTCTGCATATTGATTTTTATATCCTACTTGCCATTGATAGACTAATCCAACCATTTTTGTACATTAAACTGCAAAAATGGCTAAATTCCAGAGTTGCATGAGTATTTAAGTCATAAGTCTAACTGGATTCCCAGATATAGAGAACTTGTAAAAGGATGTATCATTTGGTGGGCAAGTCTGTCTGATTTTCTCACGTCATTCCCTTCATCTTCTCTTTAACTACCATTGTGCAAACTCGGAACATTTTTGCAAGGTTCAAACATTTCAAGCATACTTTTCTTCAGTCACAAGCTGCTCAGCATTTTTGCTCCCTTGCCAGCCGAATAAATTATGTGGATCCTTTTCAATAACGCACCAGGTTGAACTTGAAGGAAAGTTTTCAGTAAATGTTCTTGTGCAGTTTCCCTAGCAGGAGGGAGTGATGCAAGTTGCATTTGACATTGGCAATATTATTATTATTATTATTATTAGCCGTTACTCGAATCCGAGTATAAAAATGTTACAGTCGATAGATTGTGTACAATAAAATACAAGTAAAGTGTGTAGTCTATTGTAATTCCCATTCATCTACGGTGCACACGACTATGGCTATAGAGGCCAATTCGGGAGAGAACATGTCGACCGCAGTCAGGACAAACATAGACCTGGTTAGGTCTTGGATTCGGCCTTCTTGCAGCAACATTTCCTTGATAGCTGGCCACAACCCCTCGCCATTCGGTTCTGTCCGCTGCAAGTTGTTCCCATTGCTCGTCTGCAATACCGCAGGATTTTAGATTTTCATGGAGAGCGTCTTTGAACCTCTTTCGTTGACCGCCACGCCTTCTTCTACCGCTTAGCAATTCACCATGAAGTGTACATTTAGGAAGGCAGTTATCATGCATACGATGAACGTGACCTGCCCATCTTAGGCGTGCTCTTGAGATAAGCACCTCAATTGGAAGGCTCTTTGCTCTCCTGAATACTTCCACGTTTGATATGTGATGGAACCAACGGATTTTCATCATACTTCTGAGGTGTCTTTGCTGAAAACGTTCTAATTCTTTCACATGACGACGGTAAGTGACCCAGCTTTCACATTTATATAGCGGTGTTGGAATGACAACTGCTCTGTAGACAGCCATTTTCGTTGACAAAGCAAGGTCGTGGTTGTCAAATACTCTCTCTCTAAGTCCCCAGAGTGCTCTAGATGCAGCGTTAATTCTATTGCGAATCTCGCTGTCCATGTTTGCTTTGTCATTAACAACGTTGCCTAAGTAATTGAACTGATCCACCACTTCAAGACATTGGCAATATATGGTTGTAGAGGGTCACTAGATGAATCAAAAAGCGCTCTCCAATTAAAGCCATTTTCTTTAGGTCTACATCTTGTTCTTTTAAACTTTTAAAACACGGAATACATCAACCAATCATTTGTTGTTGTAAATAGTAGCAATAAACTTTATTTCTCAAATTCTAAAAATAGCGGGAGTTGTATAACATCCATTAAAAAAAGCATGAATAAATAAAATACCTGCTACTGCTTGTTTGTACTCGAAACACTGAGGTAAAAAAGTTGTTCCAGAATTCGTTCTGTAGATCTTTTACAAAAATAGATATTTTGGTGAGCAATCAGAACAACAGATTATCAACAGTTACCTTTCTAAAATGATAACTTAAATGACGTCTAAAGAAATGACTGAAATGTCATGCAAACTTTATAAGTCAATTATTAGAGACATTACATAGACATTAAATAAATCATATAATAAAGTTGTATATTTTCTATTTAAATTTACATAAACCGAAGTTACTGTATCTTAAGTAAAACCAAAATGTTCATGGGCCATATATTATGAATTACCTAACAAATTATTTATTTGTTGACTGGCTCCAATTAAACTGCAAATTCTATTAACAGCAATTGTTACGTAACATATTATGAAAGAATTTATTATTACAGAACTGTCTGTACAATTAGAGTTAGTGTAACTCGGCATGAGATAAAAATGGTTGTTTCACACGTAAATATGATTTGCTATGGTTATTGGTTATATCAAAATGTGCTTTACTTACCATTGGTAGCTTCTTTAGCTTTCAAGTCTTCTGGATTCGCAACTATTTTGTATGGTGGATCGTCTTTCTCTTTAGCCTCATAATGATTTACAGCCACGGATAATTCGTAATTTTGCAAGAAATCATCACACTTTAATATGCTTCCATCAACTATGCCAAGTTCAACAAGTTTTTTGGGATTGTTTGCCTAAAATAAACACTCATAATAAAATAAATAATATGTAGTGGACATAAGTCAATTAAGGAGTTAGTAAAAGTAAAAATGGTTTTTCATTCATTCACATAAATTAAAATTTTACAATGTGATGTAACAGAACCTTCACATAATTTTTGTTTGGTATAGTAAGTTCAAATCACAAATGTTGTCATTCACGTTATCATCTTTTCCAAATCAAATCGATTCAAGGTTCACACAGAACGGCACACATGGGCGTATCAATGTTGGCAAAAGAGAAGTATTTTGTAATGAAAATATATAGACAATAACAGTATGCAATACAATGAATTTTAACATCCACTGCCGCTTTTAATTTTACAATTCACCTTATGGACTGCTTGCAAAGATAAAAAGGCACTTCCTTTACGTTTTTCCTCATTAAAGTGATCAACTAATTTCACCACAATGTCTCTGGCCATGCATTCAGTCTTATGTCAGGAATTTTGAGGTTAGTTTCTTTACAAACAGTAAATATAAAGCATTCACAAACTATTTACCTAATTACAGAAAACTTAAAATACCCCCAGTAAAGCCAAGTTCATACAGTCCTACAGTTGTGAATCACGAATTGCGAAAGTGAATATTCACCATTGGAAATAGCGAAATTTTACACCATTTCACATACTTACGGAATTTCGCAGATATTATAGGGAATTTTCAATTTGAGCGGTGTTGCCCTGCTGCAGTTCTGGGTTGGAGTTTGACAGTATTTTAGTTTGTCAGTTTAAGAAGTAATATTTAAAAAGTCCCTTACTATGAAAATTAAATTATGACGGATAAAAACCATTTATTTTATTATTTTGGCGATGGAGCAGTTACGCATATAATTGCTTATTTATTGTTATTAATGAAACAACGAAACAGTAAGACCATGCGAATTACTTAAGTTTAGAAAGCAGCAGGGTGTACATCACAATATTGTTCAGGAAATGCAAAACGCAAAGAACTTTAAAAATGATCACAGAATGTGTGCAAATGAGTTCGATTATCTATATAAAAAAGTTTCACCATTCGTTAGTAAAATGTACTATACCCAAGAACCTAGAATAAAAAATGTCCCTAATTATCCACACCCAACATAAATAAGTCTTACAATTAAATGATTTGAAAACTCATTACAGACTTAATATAATAATAAAAATAATAAAAGATCTTTATTGGTCATACACATATAACATATAACCAAAAGGCCATCGACCGAGGTCCTTCAGCCTGTCTATCACATCATTTTATAAATATTTTATAAAAATTAAGTTTTCTTGAAAAAGTGATAAATCGGATTTAAGTATATGTACAAAAAAACTTGATTAATACACATTACATATTAGCATTTAAAAATTAGGATGAAGAATTAATTAACGTCCTGCAGGGAATTTAGTATTTCTTGAATGGTTCTTTCGGGAAATCGACATCTGGGCCTCTGGATTGTTCTCATTCTCAGTAGGGGATTCCCGATGAGGAATTGTGCAAACTTTTTAGAAAGCATATTGAGTCTCTCCTGAATTGGACTGACTTTGGTAATGTCTTAAAGATAATTGTTAGAAGGCTTGTGGAGTGGATTCCTCGGATGGCGCATCTTCTTAATTATTCTCAAAGCTGAAGTTTCGGCAACTTGAATATTTTTTATAATAGATTTTCGGCAATTACAGGGTATGTCCAAACTCTAACAGTGGACAGCATATGGACTTGTAGATTTTGGTAGCAGATTGTCTTGAAATTTCTCCTTTTTGATATGTTAGAGAACGAAAAAATTTTGCTCATGTTGTAATTCTTCGTTTGAGCAGCTTAGAATGTTGTTTTAGGTTGCATTTGTAATCCAGTTCGATTCCTAGGTACTTTGTAGATAAAGAGGGTTGTATTCTTGAATTTAAAATACTAATGGAGGGTGAATTTACGGAGTCTGATTGAAAATTATAAAACGAGCTTTAGCGGGATTTAATTGTAATCTCCATGTTTTAAATAATTTTTCAGTGTCATGAATCGTTTGTAAATTATTGATGGTCTTGGTCAGAGTTTTGATGTGAGAAATTAATGTAGTATCATCTGCGTATTGCAGAAGATTCTGCGAATTCGCTAGAACTTGAACTTTTGTTTACCCACAAACATTCTTGTTTAAACTGACCAATCAGAACAATATTTGTAAATCGCAATCCGCAGTTCGCAGCTATGTGAACTAGGCTTAAGAAACACTAAAAAATTATAAAAAACGAAACAAAATATAAAATCAATAAACTTGATAAATGCGTCCACTGCACACTACTGACAGATTACCGAATGTTGGTTAAGGCTACAACTAGAAGTTGAAAAAAGCATTGTTACGCTTGGAACTTCTGTCGCAGCCCTAGCAGATATGACTTTCTCTTATTTACATCCTATGCGCTTTGTATTTACAAAGATAGAAAAACCTCATGTCATTGATAAGTATATAAATTGATGACGTGAATGATGACATTCCTGACTTGAACTATAATATGTTCGGTTTTAAATATTAATTGAATAAAGTATTAAAATTATTATACATTGCATTAACATATTTACTGCTCTTGCATTGTGTAATAAAGGCATTTGAAATGGTAAAAATTCGTATTAATAAAATACTGTCTTGTTTAATTTCTTTGTAACAAAAATAGGATAATTTAATAATAATAATACATGTTTTTTTATTAAGTATAAGTACATATTACACTCAAAAGGCCATCTTCTTCTTAGCGGTGCGATAATAAATCGCGGCACTTAGGCCTTGTGGCCTATTGTGCATCCACTAGCTGGCCAGTGAATGCCCTCATCCAGGTCGGACTCCAGACCAAAGGCCAGAATCCTTCCCAGCGGGCCGAAGACCGAGGGCCTTCAGTATTTGGTTAATATATTTAGATTCGATTCCATCTGTTCCAACTATTAACAGTCTTGCTATAATTTATGCTTAGGGATCGTAAATAATTATTGATGTGATTCATGGTCAAGTACAATGTCTCTAAATCAGTCACTTGTGACCTGCATAGAAATTACAGGGTTGCCACCATATTTCTTATTTGAAATTTCTTAACTTTTCCCGGTTCTCCCTCATCAAAAATGCATGAAATTTTCCAGAGATAATAAGATGGCTGACGATAAAGTGTCAGTGAAAGAGCTCTCAACTTATTGCAATTATTGTAACAAAAAAACCATAAAAAAAATGTTAAATGCCAAAAATGTGATAAAGTATACCACAATAGTTGTGCAACACGAGTTATGTGCTGCGGTTCAAAGTTAATAGGGAAAACAGACTGGAATGAGGTTATAGTGGATGATGAAGAAATGGATATATTATTATTGACTACTTCAAATGAAGAGTTGTTGAAAGAAAACCAAGAGTTAAAGCAATTTAATAAAGCCTTAAATAATCAAATCGAGCAACTAAAGCAAAATATTACAAAAATTCAAAATGAAAATGAAATGTATAAAATAGAACTAGACAGGAAAAATCAAGACATAAAAAGGGCAGATATGCAAGACTTTATCTCTGCTGAAATTAAAAAAAAGTTCTCCTTGTATTTGGAAGATTTCAATGCACTTAAAATAAAAGTAAATAATTTAGAATCCTTAAGGGAAAGTTCAAAACAAAAAACCACATCAATAAAAACAGCAGTATCAGATAATGAAATTATTCCGACAAAAAAACTTCAATACAGCACAAGAATAAAAAATGGACTTGGAACTTCAAAAGAGGCAACCAAACAAACAAATATACAGGACCTGCAAAACACACAAATGAAAATTATGAATGAAGTAATTAACTTAGAGCCCAGATCTTTAAAAACCTTGGAAACAAATTTAAATAACATAGTTGAGACGGAATTAAGTGAAAATAGAAAACCTGTAAATACGGGCCTTTACAACAATCAATGGACAACAAAAATAAAGAAACGTAAAAAGACAGGGCAAATAGGGAGTGCAGAAATAAACGCAGAGGAAGCGAATGGATTTGAAGGCAGTGTACCAAAAAAAAATAATAAAAAAATCTGGCTATTTATCTCAAAAGCAAAAAGCAAAGTTACGCAAGAAGTGGTCAAAAAATACATAGTAAGAAAATCTGCTACTGACGTTAATAATATTTATGTTAAATCCCTTGATCTATACAAAAAGGTAGAAGATAATAATAGTTTCATGGTAGGATTTGACCCAGAACTCCATGATCTGGTATATGACAGTAAATTTTGGCCATCTGGTATAATGTATGATAGATTCGACTTTAGGACGGAGATTCCTAGATAATCCAAAACACCAAAGTAATTTGGGGCAAGCTGAGAGTGAAATGCTACTAAATAATGCAGTAATGGAAGAAGCTTTCAATTCCAAGATTGAGGGTTTTCGGCCTCCCAATACGGGCAAAAACCATTAAAATGCAGTAGTAAGAATAAGAATGTTCTTTCAGTATTTCACCTTAATGTTCAATCTTTGAGATCTAAAATAAATGAGATAGAGGGGTATTTTGCTCGAATCAATGAAATGCCAGACGTCTTAACTTTTAGTGAACATTGGTTAAAGCCAGATAAGATAAGTACGGTAAACATACATAACTACACAATAGTTTCACATTATGCCAGAACAACTTCAGCACATGGCGGCAGCATAATTTTTGTAAAGAATGGTATTGATTTTAAACCTCGTAATGATATTGTATTGTTATCACGTGATTCACTTTATGAATTTTCAGCAGTAGAGGTTATTAAAGGTAAATATATTATTATCTCACTTTATAGAACACCCGATAAAGATCCAACTAAATTCAAACATTTTATTGATATCATCTCTATCATTTTAAACAAATTAAAGGTACATACACATAAGATCGTAATAACTGGTGACTTTAATATAGATTTTCATTCTCAAGATAAATTTGACAATGAATTCAAGTATCTATTGACATCTTTTAATTTTATAACTTGCATTGCGGAGGCAACTAGAGAACAGAATTGCTTAGACAACGTATTAATAAATTTTTCAAGTGAGTATAGGACTGTAGTAAGAGATTTACAAATTTCTGATCATAAATCAGTTGCAATTTATATAAATCTTCTGGAGTCAAAAAATGTAAATATCAATAAAACTATTAGACCAATAACTAAATACGGTTTATTCAAATTCCACAACATAATGCAAACCGTTGACTTTTCCTATGTTCAACTCGATAATCTTACAACTAATGAAAAATGGGACATATTTATCAACAAGATTGTCGAAAATACATTACTTGCTTTTCCAGTAAAAATAATTACTACAAACACACTAAAAAATCATACAGTAACTTGGTTTAATGAACATTTAAAAAATATGAGAGATGTTCTTGGTTTTTATCATGATGTTTACAAACAGTCTCCCACTATTGGAAACAAAATCTTGTATACAGAGCAAAAAAGGCAATACAAACATGAAATTCAAATTGCAAAAAAAGAATAAACAGTGATTATATAAAATCCAAAAACAACTTTCCTAAATCGATGTGGGAAGTAATCAACAATTGCAGACCAAAAGCCCATACATCTTTAGATGCCACAATAAATCCCGATGATTTTAATAATTACTTTGTTAATCAAGCAGAAGTATTAGTATCCCAACTACAAAAAATAAGGCGGGTACCTGAAGATCTCTTAAATAAAAATATAAAAACCACTTTCAAATTTCGTGAAGTAACATTTAATGATGTACGAGAGGCAATTAATAAACTAAAGAACAAAAATTCGATGGATATTTATGGTATAAATGTAAAAATCATAAAACAAATAAAAAATATTATAATATTCCCCTTAACTCACTTGATAAATTTATCTATAAGGGCAGGTGAATTTCCGAACTCTCTAAAAATTGCTAAAGTAATACCAATCTTTAAAAAAGGAAACCCGGATGACCCAGGTAATTATAGGCCAATATCTTTAATTCCTATCATTGCCAAGATTGTGGAATGGCTTTTAGCCGCACAAATAGCAGAATATTTCAAAAACAACAATTTATTCATTAACGAACAATTTGGCTTCAGACAAAAACGTAATATCAAAAAGGCAATTTTAACGCTTATTTCCAAGATATCCAATGGCTTCGATGATGATATATATATATAGGTGGGACTTTCTGTGACCTGAGTAAGGCCTTTGATTGTGTAGCACATAACACGTTAATTTTAAAACTAAATTTTTATGGCTTTAATCCCATAAGCAGGAAACTGATTGAATCATATCTAACCAACAGACAGCAATTTGTTCACTACAATGACAAGAACTCCAACTTAAGTTCAATCCAATATGGAGTACCGCAAGGATCAATATTGGGACCATTGCTGTTCCTGATTTACATAAACGACATAAATGATTGCCTTCCGAATAGTGAGCTGGTTTTATATGCAGATGACACGACTACCTTGGATCAACATAACAACCTAGAACAGCTTTTAGATTTAATGAATAAAACACAATCGGAAGCCTCCTTATGGTTTACAGCAAATCAACTTCACTTCAATGTGAGTAAAACTATGAAATGCATATTCACACTAAAACATTGCGATTTGGACATTCTACCATCAGCTAAATTTCTTGGAGTATACCTGGACTCCGGGCTTTCTTGGGAAAGCCATATAGACCAACTGTCAAAAAAGCTTTCTAAAAATACTTATGTTTTGAGAAATTTATACCCAGTTGTAAACGATTCTGTTATACTAACAGCCTACTATAGTCTATTTCACTCTAATATGTCTTATGCAATTTTAGCTTGGGGACGTTCTGCCCATGCTAAGCAAATTTGTTCACTCCAACATCGTGCAATTAGAATTATTTTTTTTTATTTTATTTTATATATATATATACGGGAAACCCCCATTACAAAATATAAATACAATATGTATAATTTGAGGTAAATAAATAATTTACAAATATAATAATTATAAATATACAAACAGATTCCATATTATTAATGAATAGAATTTCTTACTGACTGCCGAAATGAGTTGAATGAATGACCTACTACTTCCAAATTATATACGTTAATTAGATTTAAGGACCTATCGATAGGTGAGTGCTTTCCATAGTTTGTTGAATGGAATTGAACATAAAACATATTTTGACTTCTGAGAGTTCTGTTTGGAACATTGAAATTAATCTTCTTTAGCAAATCAGGGCAGATAATCATACCATTTAAAAGTTTATATATCAAATAAATGTCTGCATAAGTTCTACGTGTTTCTAAGGTGTTCATATTAAGCCCGTTCAATACATGTGAATAATCATGGTTCTCTACTGGGCAATGAAGTTTAAAAGCACAATATCTCAAAAATTTATGTTGAACTCTTTCAAGTGAGACAATATGAACTGAGTACAATGGAGACCAGACCATAGATGCATATTCAACATGTGTTCTAACCAATGACATATAAACTCTCCGGAGAGTCGTGATTGAAAATTCTGAACAATTGCGAAGAAGAAAACCTAACATTTTTGATGATTTAACTACAATGCTGTTAATATGCTCTATGAAGTTTAATTGTTCATCAAAAATTACTCCTAAGTCACGAATAGATGAGATATATTTGAGCGTGGTATTATTAATGCTATAAGAAGTGTCAACTTTCCTATTAACTTTAAAGAAACTTAGCACTTATTAATATTTAGATATAGATGATTAATTTCGCACCATCGAACCAAGTTATTTATATCCTTTTGCAATAGTATTTGGTCTACATAAGAGTTAATGCACCTAAATAATTTCAAGTCATCAGCGAACAGTAAAAACAGTCACCGATATCATTGATGAAAAGGTTAAACAGAAGGGGTGCACAGTGTGACCCCTGCGGAACACCCGAAAGCACCACTATTTCCTCAGATATAAAGCTACCTAATTTGACCCTCTGTTTTCTACCAGTTAAAAAACTTTGAAACCAAAGAATAAGTTGATCACTGAACCCAATAATGGAAAGTTTATTCAACAAAATTTTATGGTTTACTCTATCAAATGCCTTAGAAAAATCCGTATATATAGCATCTATCTGGAATTTACTTTCTAAGGCATTCAATAATTCATTCTCATATACCAACAGATTAGTGATAGTAGATCTATTTTGTGAAAAGCCATGTTGGTTATTGGATACTAATTCTTTACAAAAGTAGCTAATTTAATCATATATAAGGCTATCAAAAAGCTTTGGGATAGCAGATTGGTTGCAGACACTTCTGTAATTTTCTATGCTTTTCTTATCTCCTGATTTAAAAATGGGAACTATAAAGCTGTTTTTCCATAAGTCCGGAAAAACACCACTTGATAGTGAAAGGTTAAATATAATGAGCAACGGAGTAGTTAAGGCACAAACACAATTTTTAAGAAATAAATTAGGTATTCCATCGGGTCCTACAGTTTATATTTGTTTGTTAGGCAGTTTATAAATTTTGTCATAAATCATACTTAGTGATAATTTTGGACATGCAATGTCAGCACTGTTTTTATAAGAATTATTATTAGGTATTGCAATTTGGTTATCTGCATATACCGTTGAAAAATATTGAACAAATAGGTGCACTATCTCCTCACCACTATTCGCAGTGCTATTACCCAAAGACATTGAGCTTGGTAAACTATGAAAAGACTTTTTATCGTTAATATATTTCCAGAACATTTTTGGGTTATTATTTATACTCGATTCAACATTCTGAACGTAGTTAGTGTAACACAATTTACTTAATTCTTTGCACCTGGTTCTTAATTCGGAAAATATATTATAACAATACTCGCTTCTAGTTGTTTTGTATTGCTTGTGAGCAATCTTTTTCTGCACTACTAGGTTCCTTAACTCCGCGGTAAACCACTTCGGATAATTTGAAACTTTGAATTTTTTTTACCGGAACAAACTGAGATATCGCCCTATACAAGATCTCGTAAAACTTCTCTGTTGCATCATTCACATTGACTAAATTTAAAATTTCTAACCAGTCTATGGACGACAAATAATTTGCAATGCCAATGTAATTAGCATTAACAAAATCGCAATAATACTCCTCATATTGAAGAGAATCTTTATATGATGTGCTAATATAAATATTAAAATTATATGCTACGTGATGTAAGCTATTTGGAAGTAATGGGTCACTCGCTAAGTCTATATCTATATTAGTTATCACAGGATCAAGTTATTACAGTGATATAAAATTCAGACATCAGTCAAACGTGCAGTCGATTCAGGGGTACCACAAGGTTTAGTACTGGGCCCCATATTATTTATCATACATATTAACAATATAGTAGAAGTGATTAAAAAATGTAGTATACAAATGTTCGCTGATGATACCTTAATTTATTTTACGAGTGATGATATAGCAGATATATATATCTGATGTCTGGTTTCCATATTTAACTACTTGAGATCTTGCTTCTAAATGCGATATAAACCACTGATATACCACTCCATCACAATTTAATTTTTTCAGTTTTAAAAGCAATAGTGTTCTGTCAACTGTTTCAAAGGCTCTCTTGAGATCTAAATACACGGCACCCACATATTGATTATTACTAATTGAATTTTTCCAATTCACTAAAACACTTTGTATTGCCGTTTCACAAGAATTTGCTTTCCTAAATCCGGCTTTGATGAATTGTCAAAATTTCATTCCTTTCTAAGAACACTAAAGCACACTTTACAGTTTGCAATTTTTATTGCCGACAATTTTTATTGCTGGCAATGTTTCTTATCACTTGACTTTACACTTAGCAATTCCACAGAATAAAGTGGCAATTGTTTTAAAATATACCTTTGAAATAAGCAGATATACCATCTTAACAGACAGAAACTGATGTTAGGTTTGAAGAATGCTAGGAAGAATATTTAGGTTATCTGGTGTTGTGATTTTGCAATGTTGATCTTTAATAAAACAGCAAAAGTAGCAGCATATATATATATATATATATATATATATATATATATATACAGAGCTTTCAACAATGATCACAGGACACATGATTTTTTAGTTCATCTTTTAGGCTTGTCATGTTTTAGCCATGTCAGAACCTTCCATACTAGGGATATTTTAATTCGTATGTATCTAAGGGTGCATTTTCAAGTATCTTTGCTGACGGTTTTTTTTCGACGAAGTTTCAGGAAATCTCGACGCAACGCACAGTTTAATTGGCTCTGAAGTGAACACGCCCAGCGGAACCAATGAGGCAACGGTTTGTCTACGCAGAATATTTAGCGCCGTACAGTCTTCTTGTAGGCATATCCTAACATTTAACTATTTATTTTAATCTGTAATGTCATATCATAGACGTAGTAGTAGTGTTTTGGAGGATATTGCATAATTATTAGTTCTTTTTCAGGGGTTTTGAATTGTTTTAATTATTATTTGAGTACTAATCAGTTCTTTTCAGAACTACATAATTTACATCAGTTATCTTCTGGTGAGTAATGATAAAGAGAAAAAGAATGTTAGGCTAAGTAATGTTTTAAAAATTTCATTCTAGTCCTGTCTTGCCATGGTTTTTACGCCAGAGCAAGATGCCCTCATTTTGATGGCTCATTTTCGAAGTGTAGCTCGCAACGAAGATGGATCATGGAAGTATTCATTGCAATCATGCATCGAACAATTTATGGAAAAATTTCCTGACGCAAATATTCCATATGACACATTTTCAAATCGTAAATATGTACTCGTTGATCGTTTTGCAAAGACACACTGCCTTTGCAAGGGAAAATCCACTGGTAGGCCAACTGTTTTAACTGAAGTGGTTTTGAACGACGTTCGAGAAAGAATGAATCAAAGCCCGACAAAATCCATACCAAAGTTGTCCACTCAAACAGGTAGGTACTTTTACACTAAATTTTTTAATTACTGAATACGTTACATACCATTTAAATTTAGTTTCTTGAAAATATACAATATGAATTTCTTTGGTGAAAATTATTATCAACAACTAATAACGATACCTACTAAAACTCTTGTTTATATATAAAACCTGAATGCAAATAAAAAAATATATAAAACTGGGAATCGGTTCTCTTCAGATGTCTTAATATACCTAAACGACAATTCAACGAAATTTATTTTTTTTAGGTCTTTCAGTTGGAACAACCCATAAAGCACTCAAAAACTCCATTTGCATCCATGCAAGGTAACCGTTGTTCAAGAACTATTCCCTGATTTTGAAAGTCGAGTAAGATATTGTCGTTGGTTCAACAGAAATTTAAATAACAACGATGTATTGTATTTAACCTATTTTACTGATGAAGCATGGTTCCACTTAACAGGTTATATCAATAGTCAGAACTACAGGACATGGGCTACAGAAAACCCTGACACCTACGTAGAAACAAGTTTACACCCCTTAAAAGTTGATGTATGGGTGGCAATATCCAGAAGGCGAATTATAGGCCCTATATTTTTTCGTGAAACAATTAATGCCCAAAGGTATCAAACTCTTATTTTAGAGCCATTTCTGGCGCAATTGCATGATGATGAACTGCAAGATGGATATTTCCAGCAAGACGGCGCTACTGCCCATACAGCAAGAGCTTCATTGGATTTTTTACGGGAGTTTTACGATGACCGATTAGTCAGCCAGGGACTATGGACTGCACGGTCTCCAGATCTAACGCCCTGTGATTATTTCTTATTTGGACACATGAAGAACAATGTTTTTAAAAATAGATTACATACCATTGATGAATTACAAGAGGCAATAGAAAGAGAAATCCGCAATATTAGTGTTGATCAGTTACAGAACGTATTCGAAAATATGAAACGAAGAGTCCATGTGTGTTTAGAAACTCAAGGCAGCCATTTTGAGCATTTGTTATAATTTCTTGGCATTTCGTATTAAAATGTATTCATTCATCTTCTAATTTAAATCTCATGTAACAAAAGTTTTTATTATGTAATTTCTTTTATTTACTGTGGATTGTTTGATTCGAATGTTTATATATATTATATATGTTGTCTGTGGAAATAAAGATTATTTTGAATTAGGTGTAACAATTTATTTCTTGCGAACATTTTTTTTATTCAGATATAGTCTACTATACTTTAACTTGGCGTGTGTATGTATGAGTTAATATTTCCGTACGATTTCATTTTCTCCCATATTGTACACAAAGTTAAAGCAATAGTCCAGAAACATTGTCTACCTGGACAATATTTCTGGATCTTTGTGTACAAGAGAAAATGAAATCGTACGGAAATATTAACTCATACATACACATGTCAAGTTAAAGTATATTAGACTATAAAAGGCATCCCATTTAAATGTGCTTTTAATATTAAAAAACTCTTAAATTTGAAGAATAAATGAATTATCATAAATTTTTTACCTTTAACTAGAACGCCAATGGATTTAGGGTATTTCTGATTGGTGCAATACCATCGTGTATAGTTGGTTGTTTATATTTTTGTGGTCACGTGTCCTGTGATCATTATTGAAAGCTCTGTATATATATATATATATATATATATATATATATATATATATATATATATATATATATGGTATAGTGGTGAGAGGTAATTGAATCCTCTCATGTGGTCTAATGCTACTATACACCAGACATCATAGATGTCTCCGTGGTGCATAGCGACTTGCCATTTTGCAAGTACAGAGAGCGGCGACCTTCAGCCCTTGGTGGACTTAACCTATATACTGTTATTATACATGATTTGCAGGAAACAACTACTCAGCGGGCAAATACCCCGACCTGCATTGAATTACACCTTACAAATCATGAAAAATTGGTAGCCACTGTCATTTGTCAACTCCCTGACCAGACATAGACCGGTTTCGAACTTATTAGTTCTCATCAGTATGCCATAGGTCATGGAGCAGACAAATGACAGTGGCCAACCCGCTAGTCTTATACAGACTAATGTAAATGGTATAGTGGTGAGAGGTAATTGAATCCTCTCATGCGGTCTAATGCTACTATACACCAGACATCATAGATGTCTCCGTTGTGCATAGCGACTTGCCATTTTGCAAGTACCGAGAGCGGCGACCTTCAGCCCTTGGTGGACTTAACCTATATACTGTTATTATACATGATTTGCAGGAAACAACTACTCAGCGGGCAAATACCCCGACCTGCATTGAATTACACCTTACAAATCATGAAAAATTGGTAGCCACTGTCATTTGTCAACTCCCTGACCAGACATAGACCGGTTTCGAACTTATTAGTTCTCATCAGTATGCCATAGGTCATGGAGCAGACAAATGACAGTGGCCAACCCGCTAGTCTTATACAGACTAATGTAAATGGTATAGTGGTGAGAGGTAATTGAATCCTCTCATGTGGTCTAATGCTATTATACACCAGACATCATAGATGTCTCCGTTGTGCATAGCGACTTGCCATTTTGCAAGTACCGAGAGCGGCGACCTTCAGCCCTTGGTGGTGACCTATGGCATACTGATGAGAACTAATAAGTTCGAAACCGGTCTATGTCTGGTCAGGGAGTTGACAAATGACAGTGGCTACCAATTTTTCATGATTTGTAAGGTGTAATTCAATGCAGGTCGGGGTATTTGCCCGCTGAGTAGTTGTTTCCTGCAAATCATGTATAATAACAGTATATAGGTTAAGTCCACCAAGGGCTGAAGGTCGCCGCTCTCGGTACTTGCAAAATGGCAAGTCGCTATGCACCACGGAGACATCTATGATGTCTGGTGTATAGTAGCATTAGACCACATGAGAGGATTCAATTACCTCTCACCACTATACCATTTACATTAGTCTGTATAAGACTAGCGGGTTGGCCACTGTCATTTGTCTGCTCCATGACCTATGGCATACTGATGAGAACTAATAAGTTCGAAACCGGTCTATGTCTGGTCAGGGAGTTGACAAATGACAGTGGCTACCAATTTTTCATGATTTGTAAGGTGTAATTCAATGCAGGTCGGGGTATTTGCCCGCTGAGTAGTTGTTTCCTGCAAATCATGTATAATAACAGTATATAGGTTAAGTCCACCAAGGGCTGAAGGTCGCCGCTCTCGGTACTTGCAAAATGGCAAGTCGCTATGCACCACGGAGACATCTATGATGTCTGGTGTATAGTAGCATTAGACCACATGAGAGGATTCAACTACCTCTCACCACTATACCATTTACATTAGTTTGTATAAGACTAGCAGGTTGGCCACTGTCATTTGTCTGCTCCATGACCTATGGCATACTGATGAGAACTAATAAGTTCGAAACCGGTCTATGTCTGGTCAGGGAGTTGACAAATGACAGTGGCTACCAATTTTTCATGATTTGTAAGGTGTAATTCAATGCAGGTCGGGGTATTTGCCCGCTGAGTAGTTGTTTCCTGCAAATCATGTATAATAACAGTATATAGGTTAAGTCCACCAAGGGCTGAAGGTCGCCGCTCTCGGTACTTGCAAAATGGCAAGTCGCTATGCACCACGGAGACATCTATGATGTCTGGTGTATAGTAGCATTAGACCACATGAGAGGATTCAATTACCTCTCACCACTATACCATTTACATTAGTCTGTATAAGACTAGCGGGTTGGCCACTGTCATTTGTCTGCTCCATGACCTATGGCATACTGATGAGAACTAATAAGTTCGAAACCGGTCTATGTCTGGTCAGGGAGTTGACAAATGACAGTGGCTACCAATTTTTCATGATTTGTAAGGTGTAATTCAATGCAGGTCGGGGTATTTGCCCGCTGAGTAGTTGTTTCCTGCAAATCATGTATAATAACACCATATATATATATATATATATATATATATATGTTATATTAGAAATATACCATGATATATAATATCACCGAGACAGGCTTAACCTTCTCAGACATATCACATTACAAATTGCGTAACAGCTCTTCTCTAATAACCGCTCACGCTAGCTGAGCTTAGCATTTCATTCTCAGTTATCTGTTATCATGCTGAATTGCAAATCCAATGTTCTTTGTTCTCCAGACATTATAAATATTACCCACTGTCATTGTAAACCTCAGTCTTATACTCACTTTCGAATAAACCTCATCTAAATTATTATTGTATTTTCTTAACGAGTCAACGTTGACTCCAGTGTAACAAATAAAGTTTCTTTTTAAAAAGTTAAATCTACAATCCACTATCTAACATATATATAATACAATAAATATGGAGTTAAAGAATATCAGTAAATGGTTAAATGAAAATAATTTAAAATTGAATTTAGATAAGACCAAATATATGATTATAACATAGAGAGAGTTTCCAAATATAAGTACTTACGAATAATTATTGATCAAAATTTAACATTTAAGGACCATTCGAACTATGTCTTAAAGTTATTTAAAAAAGTTGTTTTCTTCTGTAGAATTAGCAATTACCTTAGTACAGAGAGAAAAGTGTTAATATATCATATTCTTATTGCACCAAACTTAATGTATTGTCCAACTATTATCTTTATGTTAAATAATACTGAACTCAATAAACTTTCAAATAAAACAAAACAAAGCGTTACGAATTATACTAAACTGCAATATATATATATATATTGCTGTAATATTTTGTTTGTGCTAATTTTTTTTTTGTTATTATTTTATTTGGGCGCCAGATGCTTCCAAATAATTTATTGGAAACACCAAACTATATTATTTATATTTATTTAGAATTTAAATAGCATGAGAGACTGCACGTAACCTGCGTACAGTCCAACCCTTACCTCAAGAGCAGGTTCAGATATGATTCGTACAGTGATATTTATTAATGAAAAATCTTCGTCAATATAACAATTTAATAGATTGTTGGGACAACAAAACAACAATGCTTAAAACTATGAAAAACTTAAAATTAAACAGTCAAAATTATATTTTGTTACGCTCGAGACCTAATTTTATTAAATAATTAAATGTAGTATAGGTACCTTTTTAAACGATCGATCGTTTGCGCCACTGTATCCGAAAATCCTTCCCCTATATTATATGCCCTCTGCTTCTACTTGCCGCACGATTCCGCTGAAAACTTTTTCTTTTCGACTTTTGGCAAAATCACTGCTTTACAACTTGAAAACTTGTCATTCCTCTCGTAAAATAATCTCTCCTGTCACACTACTCACATTCATGTAACAACTGGATATTAGGTATGTATTGTACCTATGTTCTATATTCATTGAAAGTCTACCATTTATGTTTTATTTTATCTACCAACCTTATTTATTTTGATTCAATTACTATTCTTTAAGTTTTTAATCAAAAATTAATTTTCAAACAAATTTTCCCCCAACTGTCTGCTTTTTCGACTCCCTAGCAACCATCCGAAAAATGAACTAACATGATTTTTTTAATTATTACTACTTTCGATATATTATGTATGACACTGAAATGTTCATTACCTGCGAAAGTAGGGCTCTGCGTGCTTAATCTTATACCTATAGTTACAAAATTTACTTATTCTAAAACACAGTTTAACGAAGATTTCCCATTTTACCGATATCACTGTTAATCTGATGTATTTAATTTTCTTAACTAAAAATTGCTTACTATACAGTATACTAACATATTTATTTTGTTGCTATTTGTTGGTTATGGATATCATAACATTCCCCCCCCCCAACTAATAACATTTTAAATTCCTTGAAAATTTGTTAGTCTGCAACTGCAGTATGATATCCATACCATCATATTACATCACTCTCATTTTTATTTAAATATGGGTATAATAATTCTATGTGGAATTTTCCCCTGATTGTATCATTTGTTTTGTTTCTTAACTCGTACGTATTTTCATTTAAAACTTTGTGAATGATGTAGGGACCCTCATATGGGTATTGTAATTTTGCACATATGTTATTTCTTAAGTCTGTTACGCGCAGACGTCTTACCACCACTTCGTCTCCTTCCTTAAATGTTGTTCTTTTCCTTATTTTTTTATTTTCCCGTTTAATGTACTTGTCCGCATTACGTCTCAGTTTGTCTCGTACTTGTTCATGTATTGTTTTTAAATCATATATATTTTCATTGGTCCATGGTCGAGCCGGTGACTGCCCGAACATTATTGTTATAGGAGAGACTTGCGTAACAGTGCTGGGTGCATTATTTATAAAATTTTCAATGTTTTCCAAATATATTGGCCATTTAGTATGATTGTTGTGTGCTATGATTCTCAAAAATCTAATGATTTCCTGAATGTACCTTTCAGCTGGGTTTGCCTTGGGATGTCGAATTGTAATGAAAATTACGTGAATATTTTTACTTTCCCAATATTGAGTAAACCTTTCATTGCTGAAATAGGTGGCATTATCTGCTAATATTCTTTTGGGAGTTCCAACTGATCTACAATAGTGATTCAACTTGGCTATGGCAGTATTTGTGTTACAACGTTACGTAGGATATGATTTTATATATTTGGAAAAATTGTCCATTATTACAAATATATGTTTGTAACCCTCTTTTGAGGAAATTAGGTTACTGATAAAATCTATTGCAATAAGTTGTAATGGTTCTGTTGTTAAAATACTATTTACCTGGTTTTTGTTTATATGGCTTTTGTTTTTGCCAAGACAGCATTCATGACATTGTGTTATTATTCTTTTAGCTATTCCTAAATCTTTAATTGCATAAAAATTTTCTCTAAATATCATCCAGGTTTTACGGATACCTATATGTCCATATCTGTGATGCAAATCTTGCATGATTTTTGAAGCTAAGTTGTCTTCTATTACATATTTTTCCTCATGTAAAATAGTTTTTATTATGTACCGATTTTTATAGGTGAAACCTCTGTGTGTAGGTTTTGTGTGTAATGTTTGTATAAGAGTGTGTAACTGCTGCTGACTGTTTAATACTTGTTCCGGTGTGTATAAGTCATGAGTATGTGACAAAGTATTGAGTGCAATGATGAAAGTGTCTGATTTTTCTGTATTAATTTGTCGGTTACGTGTAAGTGCGTCTGCTGTAATATTGTTTTTTCCTGGACGATGTCTAATTGTAAAAGAGTATTCCTGTATTAAAAGCGACCAACGGTAAATTCTATTATTAGCAAATCTATTTTTCATGAGAAAACACAGAGCTGAATGATCGGTTTCTATAAAAAAATGTGAAGCAGTTAAATAGAATGATAGCTTAGATAAAGAATAAACAATACTTAACATTTCCTTTTCACTCACGGAATATCGCACTTCGTATGGTTTTAAAATACGAGAAATGAAGCATATTGGTGTTTCTACTCCCCCTTGTATTTGTGTGAGTTCAGCAGCTACTATGAAATCTGATGCGTCTGTTCTTAATACAAACGGAAGTGAGAAATCGGGACTGTGAAGCAGTAAATTGTCATGAAATTTTGTTTTTAGGACCACAAATGCACTCTCTCTCCTTTCATTCCATTCCCATTTCATGTTCTTCCTAAGCAATTCAATCAATGGTACTTCAAGTTCAGATAATTTCGGAACAAATTTCTTATAGTAATTTAATATCCCTAAAAATCCTCTCAAAGTTTTGAGGTTCGTAGGTCGTGGATATTTTTTTATTTCATTTACCCGTTCCTTACCAATACCAATACCTTCTTGTCCAATCTTGTACCCTAAATATTTTACAGAAGTTTGATAGAACTCACACTTGTCTAAATTCAATTTTAGTCCTGCTTCATCTAACGCGTTTAGAATAATATATAAATGATTATAATGTTCTTGAACTGTTTCAGAGAATATCAGGATATCGTCTATGTAGTGTACACAGAAATTTTCAAACCTATTTACTGCATTGCTCGAACGAGTGCAGAAGAAGCCGATTGTAGACCAAACGGAACTACCCTAAATTGATAAACGTGGCCATCTATACTGAAACCCGTATATTTTCTTGAATCTATATGTAGTGGAATGAGCCAAAAGGAATTTTTTAAGTCTAATTTTGAAAAGATTGTGGTTTTCCCCACTCTGGAAAGCATTGACTCTATTGTCTGAGGAGCATCAAATTGTGGCCGTGTGATTTGATTTAGTAATCGTGCATCTAGACATGATCTAATTGTACTATTTTTCTTTTTCACCACCACTAAAGGATTAATAAAATTTGTCTCAGCAGATTCAATAATATTTGATTTTAACATGTTTTATATCTCAATTTTGACTTGCTCTCTGTGCTTGAATGGAATAGGGTACGTTTTGCATTTAAAAGCTTCGTCGACATTTAATTGATGCACATAACCGCTTGCAATTCTTGGTTCAAAGTTTACGAGTGTAATATATTCTTGTATCAAATGCTGAACAGTCTCATTATATTCAGGAGGGCACTTTATTTCTAAATTTTTTGGCGCATAATAATTATTTATAACATATGTGTTCGTCTCCACAATATGTTCATCGGCTCGTTTACCGCTCAAATCATTAATTTTTAAATCACAAAATTTTATTATAGGTATAGTATTACCATCTACACTTATAGTTTTATTTTCCAAATCAATTTTGGATTTTAATCTAGACAATATGTCCTCCACTAAAATAACGTCCCATTACATGTTTGGTACAATTATATATTCCCCTTCAAATTCATAGTTTTCTGCTATAGAATTAGTATGCAGTACCCTATCGCACTCTGCAATTTTTTTACCATTTGCATTAATCAATTTAGCTTTTGAGATTTTAATAATTTTTTGTTCAAAACTTTCTTTAAATTTGTTTATAATATTCTCATTGATCAAGCTTATTTCTGCTCCCGTGTCTATCAATGCATTTAAAGTTAAATCTTGTAATTTTAATTTTATGATAGGTCATTTGCACAATTTTATCTGTTCAGTAAATCCGTTATTGTCTTCTATATCGATAAATTCACGCATATGTCCGTAAGTAGTATTTAAAATAATTTTAACTAAAAGTCCTGATTGTGAGGCCTTGTATGCATATGTGCGGCTGTCTCTATTATGTGTATTTCTTCCAGTTTGTTGTGTGAGTTTTTTGGATTTGTGTTTTGTTGTTGAACGTTTGTGTTTGCGACTTGTGCGTATGTGCATGTATCACTGTTTCTTTGTTGATTATCTTGTGCGTTTCTTTGATCGTTGTTATGCTTGTCTTCCCAATGTACTTGCCTTTTTTGATAATTTTGTCTCTCTTGATTTTCCCTATTTTGACTATAATTATATGCCCTGTTCTGGCCCCTGTTATCATTATAGTAGCTATCAATTTTCCCTTTGTATGTCAACCGAAAAATGTCGCGCTAAGTATCTTACCATTTCAGCTTCTGTAAACTTTGGTTCCAAATACCTTATGTTGTATACCTTCCTCATTACATACTTCTCCCTAGATATTCTCATATTTTCATAGTATTTCCCATTGAGCAAATTTTGCCGAACTTTTTGCTGGTTATATTTACCCCAATATTGATTTAAAAACAAACCCTCAAATTCCTCTAGCGTTTTATATTTTTCTTCTATCATCTGATACCATAACTCAGCTTCTGCTCTCAGTGTATTTTGTATGATGAGTTTTATATTTGTAGTGTTGTGATGTAGTGTAGTCGCATGTTGTTTGAGTCTTGTCATGAAAATCTTTGGATGTACCCTTGTATCCCCATAAAAATAAAACTCTGTGTTCATTATTGTTTGTGGGTGTGTGCATGTTATGTTGGCTGTGTTAGGTAATATATTTATTTTGTCTGCGTTCGCCCCTATCTTCCTTTCATGTTCTTTCAGTCTTTCTTCTACGATTTCTTCTTGTTGTTTAATGTGGCTTTTTATTTCTGCGAATCCTTCTATCATGACGTGCTCCATTTCCGTGCTTATTTCATTTTTCACGCTCTGTACTTTTGTGTGTATTTCTTCAGTCATATTTTCATTTATTTTGGACATTTTCTCTTCCAAATTTTCTATTTTACCTCTGACTTCCGCTGCGTTTTCCTCCATTTTCTTAATGTTATCTTCTAAGTTCCGGTTGGTCTGTTCTAATTTGTTATTTATTTCTTGCTTCATTTCTGCCATGTTCTTATTCATTTCCAGTTTGCTTTCATTTATTTTCTCATTTGTCTTATTAATTTCTTGTTTTATATCTTGTTTCATGTCCGTGATGATGTTAATTAAGTGTGTGATAGTATTTGCGTCCATTATTTGCATGTGCGTTTGTACAGTATCCCCTGATTGTTGTGTCGTCTCTATCTGTCTGTCTGTGTCACCCCTTACTTGTGTGTAAGTGTTATCTTCGTCTTGTGAAGTTTGTGGTATTTGATCTGGCTTATCCATCTTTTTGATTTGTTTACCCGACCTTAATTTCATGAATTGATTAAACTAGTGGTACAATGTCAACCTGAAACTTTGCCAAATGATACCTTCTTAACACGGAAATTTACCACTTGACCCAACGCAAACTGCGAAACTTAAAATCGCCCCACGTTGTTTGCGACATTTGCTGTAATATTTTGTTTGTGCTAATTTTTTTTTTGTTATTATTTTATTTGGGCGCCAGATGCTTCCAAATAATTTATTGGAAACACCAAACTATATTATTTATATTTATTTAGAATTTAAATAGCATGAGAGACTGCACGTAACCTGCGTACAGTCCAACCCTTACCTCAAGAGCAGGTTCAGATATGATTCGTACAGTGATATTTATTAATGAAAAATCTTCGTCAATATAACAATTTAATAGATTGTTGGGACAACAACACAACAATGCTTAAAACTATGAAAAACTTAAAATTAAACAGTCAAAATTATATTTTGTTACGCTCGAGACCTAATTTTATTAAATAATTAAATGTAGTATAGGTACCTTTTTAAACGATCGATCGTTTGCGCCACTGTATCCGAAAATCCTTCCCCTATATTATATGCCCTCTGCTTCTACTTGCCGCACGATTCCGCTGAAAACTTTTTCTTTTCGACTTTTGGCAAAATCACTGCTTTACAACTTGAAAACTTGTCATTCCTCTCGTAAAATAATCTCTCCTGTCACACTACTCACATTCATGTAACAACTGGATATTAGGTATGTATTGTACCTATGTTCTATATTCATTGAAAGTCTACCATTTATGTTTTATTTTATCTACCAACCTTATTTATTTTGATTCAATTACTATTCTTTAAGTTTTTAATCAAAAATTAATTTTCAAACAAATTTTCCCCCAACTGTCTGCTTTTTCGACTCCCTAGCAACCATCCGAAAAATGAACTAACATGATTTTTTTAATTATTACTACTTTCGATATATTATGTATGACACTGAAATGTTCATTACCTGCGAAAGTAGGGCTCTGCGTGCTTAATCTTATACCTATAGTTACAAAATTTACTTATTCTAAAACACAGTTTAACGAAGATTTCCCATTTTACCGATATCACTGTTAATCTGATGTATTTAATTTTCTTAACTAAAAATTGCTTACTATACAGTATACTAACATATTTATTTTGTTGCTATTTGTTGGTTATGGATATCATAACAATATATATATATATGTTATATAGTATTTGAGCCACTGTATACAAGACGATATGTGACTTTTGCTTCATTTCATATTATCATATAATATCATATTTCAGCTACGTGCAGATAACAAATTCCCGCTATCATTTATCGCTTACAAAGTATCATATTACATTTTAACCTCTCCCGATTATGTTGAATCGCTTGCTTGCTTTTCTTTGTTCATCATTTAGATGACACTGCATCTAAATGTCATAAATAGAACCACGAGACATTTCTGTAGCTAGTTATCATACTCACTTTAAATTAAACACTTTACATATTATTACTGTATTATTTCTAAGTCAACGTTGACTCCACAAATAAATAAAATTGTTTTTAAAAACTTAGCTACGAAACGCGAGCTATAACATTGGCGCAGTCGGTAGGATCCGTTAAACATCCCTGGAACAAGAAGCCTAACTTGTAGTGAAACGTTCGAGAACAAGGAGAACATCTCAACAAGGGTGCCTAACTAGTGCGAGTGATCTACAAGAACAAGGAGACCTTCCTCACCAGTGGTGGCGGATCCCAATCCCTCGACGGAGGAAAGAACCTACATATGAAGATATTTACGTAAGTCATTTTAAGAATCATCACGCTTTATTACTGTTATTTTTATTTTTCACATTTCGCAATCTATTTAAGTGTATTATACTGCTAATACATTCAACGAAAACAAAACAGTTCTGCTATCAATTTTATCCTTATTATTATTAACGATATAATTAATTTTATTTTATACGTATTATACTGTTAATACGTAATCGTGTGTATTATACAGCTAATACACCCACCGAGTTCCATTTTATTTTAAAGCGACATCGAAGCGTATTATACTGCTAATACGTACTTGTGTGTATTATACAGCCAATACACAAACAGACGAGAAAATCTTTCAAATTTAACTTCAATAGTATGTAACTAAAAGCAACAAAATGTCAGAACAAGAAGCCACCGTTCAAATCGAAGAACAAATTGAGGCTTATAAACTTTCAGAGATATTCTCGATAATACCTGAGGTCGATGGAAACCCCATCAACCTACAAACATTTTTAAATTCTTGTACATATGCTCAAGGAATGGCAATTAATGACCAGTTGTTATTATTGACTATTCACATCAAAAATAAATTGAGTGGCAAAGCTGCCGAATTGATAAATTCTAGAAATCCGGCTACATATGCAGAAATAAAATCCTTATTAGAAGCGCACTTCGGAGATTCTAGAGACCTAACATCTCTAATCACTGACCTACAACGCATCCATCAATTACCTAACGAATCTGCGTTAACCTTTGTATCACGGTTGCAAACGCACAATGCAAAAATGCATGCCGCAATCCAAAAACAAGCTTTGTCCAAAGAACAGAAGAAACCGATTTAATAACACAACTTTGTCTAAATTTTTCGGACATATTCTACCTAGAAGGAGATAACGTCATTCACAAATGATATTAAACATTCTATTGACACCAACAATGCCAAACCGATATTCACAAAATCTTATCGTTACCCCCAAATTCATAAGCAAGAGGTAAAGTCACAGGTTTCAAAAATGTTAGACCAAGGCATAATCCAGCCTTCGATTTCTCCCTGGTCCTCCCCAGTTTGGGTAGTCCCAAAAAAACTTGACGCCTCTGGCAAACAAAAATGGCGAGTTGTAGTCGACTACAGAAAACTTAACGAACTAACTATTGACGACAAATATCCCCTTCCGAACATATCTGACCTTCTTGACCAACTAGGAAAATGCCAATACTTCACAACCCTAGATTTGGCCTCTGGGTTTCACCAGATAGAAATTAATCCCGAAGACGTCCAAAAAACTGCCTTCTCTGTAGAGAATGGTCACTATGAATTTCTTCGCATGCCATTCGGTCTTAAAAACGCCCCATCCACTTTCCAAAGGGTTATGGACAATATCCTACTAGGTATCCAAAACGAACGTTGCCTCGTCTATATGGACGACATCATCATTTATTCCCCAACGATTCACGAACATATTACCCGACTAAACGAAATATTCCAACGCTTAAGGAAAGCTAACCTTAAAATACAGCCCGACAAGTGTGAGTTTCTTAGGAAAGAAGTTGCCTACCTAGGACACCTCATCACCAAGGACGGTGTAAAGCCAAACCCTGCTAAGGTTGAAGCAATCCTAAACTTTCCTCAACCCAAAAACCAAAAGGAAATTAAATCTTTCCTGGGTTTAGCAGGCTATTATAGACGTTTTATCCTCAATTTCTCTAAAATATCAAAACCTCTGACCAAATTACTACAAAAAGACACACCCTTTAATTTCGACAATGATTGTACGAATTCATTCAAAAACTTAAAACAAACCTTGACAACAACTCCGATACTAATTTACCCGAACTTCGACGAGCCTTTCCTATTAACCACAGACGCGAGTGCATTCGCCATTGGTTCCGTGCTTTCGCAGGGCCCCATTGGTAAAGATTTACCTATCACTTATGCCTCCCGAGTTTTATGCAATGCCGAAACTAAGTACTCCACGATAGAAAGAGAGCTCTTAGCTATCGTGTGGTCAGTACAGCATTTTAGACCATACCTGTTTGGCAGAAAGTTTAAACTAATCACCGATCACAGACCACTTACCTGGTTATTTTCGATAAAGGACCCGGGTAGCAGATTAGCTCGTTGGCGCCTCAAACTTGAAGAGTATGACTACGAGGTCATATACAAACCCGGCAAAATAAACAAAAACGCAGACGCCTTGTCCAGAATCAAAATAAACCACTTTAACGATTGTTCCACATTCTATTCTAAAATTTTGGCAGCTAACGAAAACACAGACGATGACGAAAGCCTAAATGACGAAAACGAAATAACTAACGAACATATCGCTCAAGAATTTGACACATTCTCTAGACTATACAAGACAAAATCCCTAATAGATTACTCGAAAATCGAAATTACAAACAAACAATTGTTAGATCGAGAAAACAAAAACATAATTACGTTCTTTCGGCAAAATAACCTAACAGACCTTCATCATCAAATTATAGAAGATATTTTCGAAGAAAATCCCGAATTTGACAACAGTACAATCAATATTGTCTCTAGTAAATCAATCCGACATAGAAATTATTATATTATCGCTGTACCTTTCGACCCCGAATCTGTAATAGAACACTTGTTTTTAACGTTGTATAAAAATCAAAAACTAGATCTTTCCAAGACCTACTATGTCGAAAATAATTTGGACCTCCCAATACTCGAAATTCTCTTATTCATTTTTGCGGAAAAAGACCTAAAATTAATCATTTGTCAAAATCTAGTGCAATGCCCCGACGAAGACCAACGCCCGATAATCCTCGATCAAAATCACACCGGAAAAAATAATTTGCACCGCGGAATAAACGAGGCAATACGCAGAATCAAAAACAAGTATAATTGGCAAGGGTTAACGAAAGATGTCGAAAATTTTATCAAAAACTGCGAAACATGTCAAAAAACGAAAGTTTGTCGAAAAAATTTAAGTAGTCCACTAGTAATTACAGAAACACCAAAGACACCGTTCGAAAGAATTAACATTGACTTATTTGAATTCCCTACGCGCAATTATGCATTGACTATTCGCGATGAATTGACTAAATTTACACAAGCTTACGCAGTCCCCGATAAATCCGCCAAATCTGTAGTAAATACGCTACTGCTTTATTTTCAACATTATGGTACTCCATTAAGAATACATTGCGACTATGGAGGAGAATTCGATAACAATTTATTAAGAGATTTGTGTAGATTATATGATATAAAATTAACTTTTTCAAGTGTAGGACATCCCCAGTCAAATGGTTCAATTGAACGATTTCACGCCACCTTGGCCGAAATGATAAGAGCTAACAAAACGGAAAACCCGAATGAACACCCATTTACCATTTTGCCATATGCAGTAATCTGTTATAATAACTCTGTGAATAAAACTCACGGATTTACCCCATACGAATTAGTTTTTGGTCATACATCTGTTCGTCCACCGGAAACGTTATACAATCAAAAAGAGTTAGTCACTAAATATGTCCGAGATTTAAACAATCGCATTTCCCACTATTATAAAATAGCTCGAAGTCGAACTGAAACTCAAAAACAAAAAGCCAAAGTTCGGTTTGATAAAAACGTGCCCGAAAATCGCCCCACATATAATGTTGGCGACAAAGTATATGTTAAGGAATCTCAAATAAAGAACAAATTACAAGATAAATTCAACGGTCCGTTCGAAATTAAGGAAATTTTTCAAAATTCCGCTACGCTACTAAATCTCGAAACGAACCAAACAACCAAAGTAAACTTTGACCGAATGAAACCATATACTGAAAATTAAATTTATTTTCAGGTTTCTGCTGCTGCTCGGATCAGCACTTGCCCAGTATAAAATAACATCGATCAACAACATGATCGGAGTGTACTACCACCGAGACACAGACATAGTAATTTCTAACGAGAAATGGACTCTACTTGTACATAAAAATATATCGACTCTTAAAACAGCATTTGACAAAAATGACAAAATCTTACAAACCCTCTACAACACACTCGACCCAACATACCATTACATGAATGTCTTTTTCGGCGATGTAAAAACGCATCTCAGTTTATTAACTCAAATCTCTCAATCGATACAATCAAAATTTAACGAAATTTACCTTGACACAAAAAGATACAGGCGAGGAATACTAAACGGCATCGGAACGATTTTCAAATCGATAACTGGAAATCTAGACGCAGAATATGGTCAGTACTATTCTGATTGCATCAACAAGCTAAATAATGACGAACACCAACTCAAAGATATCAAAGAAATCGAAACCTCAATTCTAGATATGACTAAGGATATCGAAAATATCCACACAAAATTAAGATTTTTAGAAATTTTGAATGCCATAACATTCGCTAGACTAAAAATTATACATTCGTCAATAATAACTCCTGACCATTTAGTAACAGCATTACAAGAGATTTCTCAGAGTTTACAAAGAAACAATTTGCCTCTATATCTATCTATATGTATTTAGACATTATTGAGTTACAAGCTTTTCAAGTAGATTCTAACTTAGTATTCGTTCTAAAAATACCCCTTGTCGAACCTCAAAATTACAATACCTTCCGCCTATACCCGATCCCAATTCTTGATAACAGAACTGGCCTTCTGCACATTTTATCTATTTCACAAAAGTTTATCGCGAGGGACGATGATTCTTTGATGTACATACCAATTTCAAATTTAAATGAATGCAAACCACTATACTTTGGAACGAAACTATGCTCAAACCTGTTTGCATACCCTATCGATCAAAATGTCATATGTGAAGCCAGAATCCTGAAACAGTTGACTAAACTCCCCGAAAATTGCCAGACATCCTTCATCATTGGTCAAGGATACAACGTTCAAGAACTTGAAGACAACACATGGTTAATAATAAACTCCGGACCACTCCACATCACCATCAATTGTCCAAAAAGAGATTCAATAACCGAATTAATCAACAAAAATTCAATCGTCAAACTACAGCCCGGATGTTACGCCTTTGTAGGAATCACCAGAATACAAGCTAGTGCCAAAGACTTTTCAGACATTAAAGACAATTCTCATCCCATCCAAATTCCTTATGAGTGCTGCAATCAAATGCCCGACAAAATTAAATTACCAAAATTAAAACCTCTGAAATTAAACAATCTAAACGTAGAAGATTTGGACATCGCCAAAACCAAATTGGAACAATATTCGAAAGACCTGGATGATCTTATAAACGAACCATTTGTGAACAAACATGTATCTTGGTTCACGTATTTTACCATCACATTTGTTGTTTCCCTAATTCTACTTTACATATTCTGTAAGTGTACGAAAAGACGACGTGGAATGCTGAAAATCCAACACTCTACAGATGACGCCCCTTCACCCTCTGCAGGACGAAGCAAACCATTTATGAAACTTCCCGGTTTCATCCCTCCAAGAAAGCGACCTGTTATCAGACCCCAAGAAGGAGATGACATCGAGTTAACATAGACTTTCACTTGTGATTTATCATTCGCATTATTAACTTAACCTTTGTATATTTTTACCTTTATCTTTATTATTTTGTATTGTATTCACTCACTATTTTATTATCTCTTCAATTTCAAAAGTTCCTGTATAACAGCAACTTTTTCGTTAAGGGGGAAGTTGTTATATAGTATTTGAGCCACTGTATACAAGACGATACGTGACTTTTGCTTCATTTCATATTATCATATAATATCATATTTCAGCTACGTGCAGATAACAAATTCCCGCTATCATTTATCGCTTACAAAGTATCATATTATATTATATTACATTTTAACCTCTCACGATTATGCTGAATCGCTTGCTTGCTTTTCTTTGTTCATCATTTAGATGACACTGCATCTAAATGTCATAAATAGAACCACGAGACATTTCTGTAGCTAATTATATTCCCCGCCTCTTCCTCAATATCACTGTGTAGTTTACTCTTCTTCCACTAGGTGACACCACGCATTTCAAAGCTAAACAGAAAATTCCCCCACACATATACCCGTTCATTGGTAATTTCACTATTCTCTTGCGTGTCGGTGACAACGTACGCGATGAGTGAACATAACTTTAATAAAACGAAAAAACGACATTTTTCGCCAGATCCTTCAGATTCTAGTTCGGAGGACGAATATACATCAATTAAAAAACAGTTGAAAGTTTTAAGTGATAAAGTGAGTCGTTTGCAAGGACATAAACGGCAGAAAACTAAACAAATAGAATATTCGGAGTCATCAGAAAATGAAACTGCCGAAAACATAGAACATGCCAGCCCAGTTGAAACCCCTCCGCAACTTGTAGATTATGAACTATCGGATAATGAACGTAAGTAATTTAAATTGTTGTAATTTTTTATAAGTATTTTGCATTCGGAAATGGCCTAGGCAGGCATGATTTAGATTGCGAAGCAATATTAGGTAGTGCTTTTACATGAACATCAACGAGTTTTGATGTTTTTACCTACAAATATTTTTTGTAAAATATCAACGAGTTTTGGCATATCATAAGGCGCATGCTTTCCTACCTAAAACGTCAACAAGATATGATGTTCTCCCTGTTATTTTAAGGCCCTTAAAAACACTAACGAGTTTTAGTGTCCCTATTTTACATGAACATCAACGAGCTGTGATGTTTTTTACCTACAAGTATGTATGTATATATGTGTATATTTTTTGTAAAATATCAACGAGTTTTGATATATCATAAGGCGCATGCTTTCCTACCTGAAACGTCAACAAGATTTGATGTTTTCCCTGTTATTTTAAGACCTTAAGAGCACTAATGAGCTTTAGTGTTTCTATTTTGACGGCTAAAATTAAGAAAAACATATGTTTTTTGCCTACCACCCTTTATACCGTTATTGTGTATTTATTACAGGCGGCGAAGAAATCATAAATAATGATGGCACCGTTGATTCAGCCATATTTACCCTGCTTGGTGGGAAAGCAGACAAAGACAAAAATAAGTCAGAGAATATACACGATAGCGTCGCTCAAATATGGCAACAAATTTTGCAAAACGGTTTAGAATCGGAGATAAGAATTGAGTTAGTTAAAAAATATCCTCCCTCTGGAAACCTGAATTTTGCCGCTGCACCAAAGTTAAATATGGAGGTACTTGCCGTTTTAACCGCATCGACAGCGTGATCAACGACTCTCAAGCCTCCAAAATCAGATGGGGGCGGCGGTTACAGCGGTTGGTAGGGCCTTAACTATGTTATTGCAAGAAAAGGGGGATGAGTGAACTCGTCTCTTGATAGAAATATTAAGCGATGCTGGACGCCTTTTTTCTGACATTCACCACGAGGAATCTTGTTGTCGGCGCACACTAGTATCGTCCGACATTGACAGACAATTTAGAGCTACCCTAACTGACGTGTCTGTAGATGGTTGGTTATTTGGTAATAATCTGGGGGAACGTGTAAAGGCGGCACGTGATATAGAAAAACTATCATCAGAACTTAAACCTAAAGGCCCTACAAGAACAAACAATTCTTTAAACGTAAGGAGTCTGCCTCGAGGAACATACAAGGGATATCGAGGCAGACCGAAACAAATCACCCAGAAATCCCCACAAAACTTGCAACGTTACAAGGGAAGGAGCCTCCGAGGGGAGTTCAGCCACGTGACCAGACAACCTCATCCATTCCGAAATGCAAGAACACTCAAACAAACTCAGTCGAGACAACAATAAAGGTAAACTATCAATGTGGTAGATTAAAAAGTTTTTCAAATACTTGGAGACAAATAACAGATAAAATCCTATTGTCTTGGGTTCAAGGTTATTCCATTCCTTTTTCACGAAAACCTATACAGAAGTATGTACCTGTGGAACCACAGTGGTCCTCAAAAGAATTGCAATTTTTGTCCAATGAAATCCAAAGACTCATTTCGGTGGATGCAATTAATCAATGCTCTTTGCATAAAAATCAATTTATATCAAATATATTTCTTACACCAAAACCTGACGGTTCGCACAGATTAATTCTAAATTTAAAAAATTTAAACAAATTTGTTAATACTCAACACTTTAAAATTGAAGATCATAAAACTGTAATAAAATTAATATCACAATATGCTTATTTAGCATCTCTCGACCTCAAGGATGCCTATCACTTAATTCCTATAAATAAACACCACCCAAAAGTATTTAAGGTTCAAGTTTCTAGGCAGAATTTATGAGTACAAATGTTTACCATTCGGTCTCAACACAGCACTCTTTGTTTTCACTAAACTGTTGAAGCCGGTGTTAGCTTACTTAAGATCAAAAGGGCTTTTATCTGTTTTATATATTGATGATTTTTTATTAATTGGCCAAACTTATGAGGATTGTTTAATTAACATATCTGAAACACAAAGAATTCTGAAAAAATTGGGTTTTGTGATTAACGAAAAAAAAAGTGTACTTATCCCCTGCCAAGAAATAAAATATTTGGGTTTTATTTACAACTCTTCTGACTTATCAGTGAGACTTCCGAAAGATAAACAAGATAATATTTTAAATGATATACATAAGATTAAAAATAATGCCAAACTTACAATTCAAGAATTTGCAAAACTGATTGGAAAATTAATTGCAGCTTGTCCCGCCATTAAGTATGGATGGGTTTATACAAAAAATTGTGAACGGGCAAAATTTTTAGCGCTGAAAAAATCAGGGGGTTTTTATAATGGAAAAATGACAATCTCACAGCACGTTTTGGAAGAGTTATCCTGGTGGAAGTCTCACATTTTTTGCAAAAATAGTTTTAAAGCTCTAAATTTTAAACTAGAAATATTTAGTGATAGTTCAAGATCGGGCTGGGGTATTTTTTGTAAGGATAGGGTCGCACATGGTTTATGGTCTAAGACTGAGAAGGAATATCACATAAATTATTTAGAATTGTTAGCAGCATTTTTTGGACTCAAATGTTTTGCCCGGAACCTCTCTAATTGCAACATATTACTACGTATTGACAACACCACTGCCATTTCATATATAAATAGAATGGGAGGTATACAATTTCCACATCTTAATAAGTTAACCAAAGAAATTTGGCAGTGGTGCGAACAGCGAGATCTGTTTCTTTTTGCATCTTACATAGAATCAAGTAATAACTTACAAGCAGATAGAGAATCACGACGCTTAGATAATGAAACAGAATTTGAACTAGCAAATTATGCTTTCCAAAAAATTTGTTCCGAACTTCGAACTCCTGAAATTGATTTATTTGCCTCTCGAAACAACTCAAAATGTCCAAGATTTGCTTCATGGTTCAGAGATCCAGATTCTGAAATTGTAGATGCATTCACAATTTCCTGGGAAAATTGCAATTTTTATGCTTTCCCCCCGTTTTCTCTTATTACCAGGGTACTCCAAAAAATAATTGTTGACAGAGCCGAGGGGGTGGTGGTAGTTCCTTCTTGGCCAAGCCAACCATGGTACCCGTTATTTATTTCTTTATTAGTTAAAAGACCTCTCATTTTTTCGCCTAATCACACTCTGTTACTATCTATCGACAGGAAACCTCACCTCCTCCATCGCAAGCTTTCCCTGGTAGCAGGTCTTTTATCCGGCAGGCGATGATATATAGAAGGGTGCCTGAGGAAGCGCTTGAGGTATTATTGTCATCTTTGACAGACTCTTCCCTTAAACAATATGGTAGTGGACTAAAATTATGGTGGGTTTTTTGTTTAGAGAACAATTGGAACTGTTTTGAATTAAATATAACTAACATTCTGCACTTTTTATCTTCCCTATTTCACCGGGGTATGTCATATAGTTCACTAAATACAGTTCGTTCAGCACTGGCCTTAATTATATCACCGCAAGTTGGATTACATTATCAGATAAAACGGTTTTTTCGAGGAATATTTAAGTTGCGTCCTACTTTACCTAAATACAAAGTAACTTGGGACCCCTCCATAGTTTTAGTCCATTTAGAGAAATATTTTCCCAATGAACACCTAAGTATGGAACTCTTAACTCATAAGTAAGCTATGTCAATGGCGCTCGTAACAGCTCACAGGGTACAAACATTTTCCCTTATAGAGGTGGAGAATATTCAAATCATGAATGACAAAATAGAAATAAGAATTCCGGCAAGAATTAAAACCACAGCTCCAAAATCATTTCAACCACTGTTATTGTTACCTTTTTTTCATAAGAAACCACAACTTTGTCTAGTGTTCTTTGCTGCTATTTAAATAGAACCAAAGAGGTTAGGCAACTCAAGACAATTTCTAAATTATTTATTACCTATAAAAAACCCTATAGAACAGCAATATCTCAGTCTATTAGTCGCTGGATTCGCTCTGTTTTACAGAAAAGTGGAGTCGATACATCAATATTCACAGCACATAGTACTAGACATGCTGCTACATCGGCGGCAGCTAGGAAAGGGGTAAACATTGACACAATAAGGAATACAGCAGGATGGAGTGCCTCATCCTCTGTGTTTGCTAATTTTTACAATAGACCTGTAGCGAACCAAAAAACATTTGGAGACATTATTTTGGAATGATCGGTTCTTTTTGCTTGCTGTTTGTTATACATAAAATATAAAAATTGTTACAACTAACTTGTTTCTTTTTCAATACTACATTGATATATTTCCTTTTGTTTTTTTTTTCTCAAGCATTGTACGCTCCTATTTATAATATTAATTATTTTATTATAAAGGGGTTTTTATATACTACCGATTTTTTATCTTTCTTTCCCCTTTCACTGTTGCAAATTTCTGTCGCTTTGAACATCTACACAGTGATATTGAGGAAGAGGCGGGGAATATAATTAAAAGATTAAACGAACTTACCTTAAGTGAAGTTTGATCTTAATTATATGACCGCCTCTTCCGAATAGATCACTCCCTTCCCCCCCCTAGCCCATAATCTACTCTATTTGCAACAGTTTTCTTACTTTGAAAATAATGAAATTACCAATGAACGGGTATATGTGTGGAGGAATTTTCTGTTTAGCTTTGAAATGCGTGGTGTCACCTAGCGGAAGAAGAGTAAACTACACAGTGATCTATTCGGAAGAGGCGATCATATAATTAAGATCAAACTTCACTTAAGGTAAGTTCGTTTAATCTTTTAATTATCATACTCACTTTAAATTAAACACTACATATTATTACTGTATTATTTCTAAGAGTCAACGTTGACTCTACAAATAAATAAAATTGTTTTTAAAAACTTAGCTACGAAACGCGAGCTATAACATATATGTTATATGAAAATATACCCTGTATCTCTGAGACATTGGCCTCACCACTCTCAGCGGTATTATATTACATAGATATCAGATAACGACTCCTCTCAGCATCCGCTCTCCCGAGAATTAGATAAGATTGTATTCTTGCAAAACTGCATAATTGCAGTTCCTTTGTTCCCAAAGGTTATAAATGGGAGTAGTGTACTTTCAGACGGCAGTCTTAAACTCATGTTGGAATAAACAAGTCAAAATTATTATTGTTCTAATTTATAAAGAGTCAACGTTGACTCCATTAATAAATAAATAAAGTTTTTAAAAAGTGATTTCAACAATCGATTATCTAACATTGGCGCAGTCGGTAGGATCTGAAAAACACCCTGTAACCCAGAGGTGGTGGATTTCAATCCTTCAATCAGCAAAGAATCTACGAGAAACAAGAAAAATACAATTTCAAGCAGACAAGCAACGTCTCAACAAGCTCACAAGAAGCATCATATACACATCGAGAAATAATTAGCAAGTAAGAAACATTCCTGGCCCCTGAAAGTCGGTGTCTTCGGCACTTGGAACACGTCACCGTGGATAGGAACACCTAGTGATACCCCTGACGGTACATCCCAGTGTAGCAACGCTTACGAAACCGCATTCGACCTTCCATCTGGACCCCAGGCATGAAGATAGTAATGTAAGTAATTTAAGAATCATCTCGATTTATTTTCTATTTCAAACTGCACTAAACATTTATATTTTATCATTCGTACATTGCATTCACATTTGCATTAAACCCACGACAGTTCTGCAATCTAATTTAGTTGAATATATTATCTAAATATCGTATTACTTTAGCCGATATTTTATTTTATTTTAACACATAAATATTTTCATTGCAATCAATATATTAATTTGACATATATCAAGTTTAATCTTTATCTTGTAACGTTTTTATTGCAATTTAATACTACTACTACTAATAAAGGTTAACGTATTGTTTATACCATATGACTATAATATCTGAATAAGTGCAAATACCATCGCAAAAATAATTTGTTACATACTTTATACAGAAAAGAATACAATTTCGTTTCCTTTTATTCATTATTATTGCCAGTGGCGTACTCTTGCACCTTTTACAATTAATTTTTATTATTTTTTTGTGTGTACCAAATTAATTTTTGTTTGTTTATCTGAAATTTATATACAAATCTTAATAATACAAAATGGCGAACCAACCAAATACTACAGCAAATAATACCAATAACGCTGATGAAACTCTTACCATAGAACCCTACAGGTTAAGTGAGATTTTCTCAATAGTTCCAGAGTTCGACGGGAACCCCATTTTCCTACAAACCTTTATTTCCGCGTGTGTTTTCGCGAACGGAATGTCTATAGAGGACCAGCGTATTTTACTCACCCTGCATATTAAAAACAAACTTCGCGGAAAAGCTGCCGAATTAATAAATTCGAGGAACCCTGCCACTTGGGCAGAAATTAAAAGCCTACTTGAGGCGCATTTCGGTGATTCACGCGACTTGACAGCCCTTATACAAGACTTACAACGGATTCACCAACTACCTAATGAAACTGCCCTGACATTCGTATCTCGTTTACAAACACATAATGCCAAAATGCACGCTGCTGTGCAAAAACAGACTTTGACGTTGGAAGAAAAGACAGCCCAATCATCCTTAATTGAAACCATGACTCTAACAACACTACTTACCGGACTAGAACCCAAACTTGGACAAATAATCCGTGCCGGAAATCCCAGCGACATGCTAGAAGCAATTAATAGAATCAAACGCGAACTCCAACTGTCCTACTTCGAGTCACAAAAATTCCCAAAACAAACTATCAACAAAAACCCCATCCAGAATCAACAGAGGCGTCCCAACTCCCAACAATTCTGTAATTTTTGCAAACGTAACGGGCACAATTTTAATGAGTGCCGTACAAGACTACAATTCTCACAACAAAATCAGAACTTTAGACAAAACAATTTTGCCAGTCCTCCACAATTTTCTAGACCGAATTTCCAAAATTCTCTCAACCAGCAATATCAAAGAAATTTCACGCCGCAACAAGATTTTCAACAGAATAGGCCTTCTGTAATAAGACCTAATCCGAACTTTCAGAGATCCCCAAATCAACAAAATTCAAATTTCAATCCTAACTTTAACAGACAAAACCCGCAGAGAACACATCACGTTAATTTTGACAATCATTTCGACTCTCAAAATTATGATACTAATTTTTACCATGAAACTGATAATTTCAGTGACCCACAATTCCATAACTTCGGAAACTATCAAACTAATTCTAGCCTTGATAATGTGGCAAACATGCCACAAGTAAATTATGACGATTACCCCCATTTCCCGCAAAATGACGACGATAACATGCCATACCAAAATGAGAATCATACAGCTAATTCTCAGATGTCGCAGGATTATACTGCTACTCCTCAGGATTTTCCATTAGGCCCGGAGTATTCCATGAATACTCCAACCCAATAAATAAATTTCGAAGTGGACCAAATGTCCAACCATATCCAAACATTAAACCTGAACGACAATTACAACCCCCTACTGAATTTCTCAGACCAGAACTTCGCTTAAATTGGCCTACACACACACTATTGACCGTGAATTCTAGTAATCTTTATTTCATAAATGACATTTCGAACAAATTTAAACTCTTAATCGATACTGGCGCAGGTATTTCGATTTTTAAGCACAAGACAGCGGAAAATTTTAAAAATAGATCTCCAGAAAACGCGATTATACAAGGCATAACCGACGAAAAAATTAAAATTAGCGAATCTGTTCTTATACCATTTAACGCACGCGACCCGCACAGAGTCTATATTCACGACTTGGACATAGACTTTGACGGATTATTAGGTGCCGACTTCATGGAACACTACGAATGTAGAATAGATTTCAAAACCAGGCAACTAATTACAAATTTTAAAACATTGCCCATCTTCAAAGTAACTGACGATTCCCCAACACCCGAAATCAACAAAATCCGACAAAATTATAATTCTAGCCAAAATACTATCCAAATTGACGGTCGCACGGAAAAGGTTTACAAACTAAAATGCAATCTTAGAAACACTGATGCTGTACTGTCAGCGCAGGAAAACGAAAAAGTTCGTTTGCCTAATGCTCTTGTTAGGGTAAACGAAAATGGAGAATTTTTGACAACCGTAATTAATGCAAACGCCATTCCGAAAATTATAAATTTTTCTAATCTAAAATTAGAACCATTGCAAAAATTTAAATCGATTTTTAATTTAAATGTTCAAAATTCCGACTCACACATACAGACCGACAGATCATCTGAAATTATTAACCAGTTACGTTTAGATCATCTAAACTACGAGGAAAGTGAACTAATTACACAACTTTGCCTAGACTTTTCTGAAATATTTTACCTGGAAGGAGACAACTTGACTTTCACTAACGAGATTAAACATTCAATCGACACTAATAATTCTAAACCTGTATTTACAAAATCGTATCGCTACCCTCAATGCCATAAACAAGAAGTCAAAACACAAGTTTCTAAAATGCTGGACCAAGGCATAATCAGACCTTCAATTTCTCCCTGGTCATCTCCTGTTTGGGTTGTACCCAAAAAACTCGATGCCTCTGGCAAACAAAAATGGCGAGTCGTAGTAGATTACAGGAAATTAAACGAATTGACTATTGACGATAAATACCCTCTCCCAAATATTTCTGACCTTTTAGACCAACTAGGCAAATGCCAATATTTTACCACACTAGACTTAGCTTCCGGATTCCACCAAATAGAAATTGACGCGAAAGACATTCAAAAGACTGCTTTCACAGTCGAAAACGGTCATTTCGAATTCGTTAGAATGCCATTCGGTTTAAAGAATGCTCCATCAACGTTTCAAAGAGTGATGGATAATATCTTGTTAGGAATCCAGAATGAACGCTGCCTTGTTTACATGGACGACATTATCATTTACTCCCCTACTATTCACGATCATATTTCCCGACTGACAGAAGTATTCAAACGCTTAAGGAAAGCTAACCTCAAAATTCAACCCGACAAGTGCGAATTTCTACGCAAAGAAGTCGCTTATCTAGGACATCTTATAACAAAAGACGGTGTTAAGCCAAATCCCAGTAAAGTAGATGCCATTTTAAACTTTCCTCATCCGAAAAATCAAAAGGACATTAAATCTTTCTTAGGTTTAGCGGGCTATTATAGACGCTTTATTCCAAATTTCTCTAAGATTTCAAAGCCCCTGACCAAGCTACTACAAAAAGACACTCCCTTTAACTTTGACAATGATTGTATGAATTCGTTCGACAACTTAAAGCAAACATTGACGACGACTCCGATATTAATATATCCTAATTTTGATGAGCCTTTCATCCTAACTACCGACGCGAGCGCATTCGCCATCGGATCGGTACTCTCTCAGGGAAATATAGGCAAAGATCTACCAATTGCATACGCTTCCCGAACTTTATGCAGTGCGGAAACAAAGTATTCCACCATTGAAAGGGAATTATTGGCCATAGTATGGTCAGTAAAACACTTTAGACCATATTTATTCGGTAGAAAATTCAAACTAGTCACCGACCATCGACCACTTACCTGGTTATTCTCAATAAAAGACCCAGGAAGTAGACTTGCCCGCTGGCGACTCAAACTAGAGGAATACGACTACGAAATCGTTTACAAGCCCGGAAAAATCAATAAAAATGCCGATGCCCTCTCTAGAATCAAAATAAACCATTTTTCCAAATGTTCTAAATTCCATTCCAAAATCTTAGCCGCGAACGATGAAACGATGAAATCACAAACGAACAAATAATTCAAGAATTTAATACTTTCTCCCGACTATACAAGACCAAATCTTTAATTGACTACTCTAAAATTCAAACTTCGAATAAACAACTCCTAGACCGAGAAAACAAACACATCATAACTTTCTTTCAACAAAATAACCTAAGAGATTTTCATCACCAAATTATTGACGACATTTTCGAGGAAAACCCTGAATTTTACGACGACAAAATAAATATCCTCTCTAGTAGATCGGTTAGACATAGGAAATACTATATCATTCCTCTACCCTTTGACCCTGAATCTGTAGTAGAACATTTGTTCTTAGCAATATACAAAAACCAAAATGAATTAGATCTTTCTAATACTTATCATGTCGAAAATAACTTAGACCTCCCCATACTCGAAATTCTGTCATTTATCTTCGCAGAAAAGGACCTAAAGCTCATTATCTGTCAAAACCTAGTACAAACACCTGACGAAGACCAAAGACCGATAATTCTTGACCAAAACCATACCGGCAAAAACAACCTACATCGCGGAATAAACGAGACGATGCGTAGGATCAAAAACAAATACAATTGGCAAGGACTAACCAAAGATGTTGAAAATTTCATTAAAAATTGCGAAATTTGTCAACGGACTAAAGTTTGCCGTAAAAATCTTAACAACCCTCTAGTAATCACTGAAACCCCGAGAACACCTTTCGAAAGAATTAACATTGATCTATTCGAATTTCCTACACGAAATTACGCTCTAACTATCCGCGACGAACTTACAAAATTCACACAAGCCTACGCAGTACCGGATAAAAGCGCAAAATCTGTGGTAAATACCCTATTGTTATATTTTCAACATTACGGTACCCCACTGAGGATTCACTGTGATTACGGCGGTGAATTCGACAACAACTTACTAAAAGACCTCTGTACCCTCTACGATATAAAACTGACATATTCTAGCGTAGGACACCCCCAATCTAACGGTTCTATAGAACACTTTCACGCTACCTTAGCCGAAATGATCCGAATTCACAAAACTGAAAACCCAAATGAACACCCTTTTACCATATTACCGTATGCAGTAATATGCTATAACAATTCGGTTAATAAAACGCATGGTTTTACACCATACGAACTGGTTTTTGGACACACAGCTAATAGACCACCAGAGACCCTGTACAACCAAAAAGACCTAATAACTAAATATGTTAGGGACTTAAATAATAGGATATCTCACTATTACCAAATTGCACGCAGTCGGACCGAAGCGCAAAAACAAAAAGCTAAAGTCAGATTCGACAGAAATATCCCAGAAAATCGCCCCACGTATAACGTTGGAGACGAAGTATATGTAAAGGAATCCCAAATCAAAAGTAAGTCACAAAATAAATTCAACGGTCCTTTCGAGATCAAAGAAATTTTCCAAAATTCTGCCACTTTGTTAAATCCCGAGACAAATCAAACAAGTAAAGTAAATTTTGATAGAATGAAACCATATACTGAAGATTAAAATTTATTTTCAGGTTTCTACTGCTGTTCGGATCAGCATTTTCTCAATACGAAATAACACCAATAAACAATACTATCGGTGTTTACTATCACAAAGACACGGACATTGTCATCTCACACAAGAAATGGACGTTACTCGTACATAAAAATATATCGACCTTTAAGACAGCCCTTGACAGAAACAACAAAATCTTACAGACAATCCTTACCACCCTTGACCCAGCATACAAAAACATGAACGAATTCGCGAGTGAGGTTAAAACGCATTTAAGCCTCCTAGGACAAATCTCAAAATCCATACAAACTAAATTTGACGAAATACATCTCGACACGAAACGCTACAAACGCGGAATCATAAACGGAATTGGTTCAATATTCAAAGCAATTACCGGAAATTTAGACGCAGAAGACGGTAAATACTACTCTGACTGTATTGTAACGTGCTTACAATTTTCAGTAAACACTTTGTGGATTCCAAATAACTTGCAACAAGAATTTTCACAAACCACTGATTTATTTAATCACTAAAATTACACTAGCAAATACTTAAAAATCACACAACTAATAATAACTTAATCTAATATAATTTCACTACTTTTAAAACACTAAGCACTTTACTTTTCTTCTTCAACTTGTCAACTCTTGTCTAACCTAAAAACTCTCTTGTCTGTTTACTTCACTAAACTGCATACTTCACTCAACTGAACTGTTCTTCTACAACTGTCTCTGTAACCAGAACCACAGATTACCCAGAACTGTACTGGATACTAAACTGAACTGTTTATCCTTCACTAAACTGTACTGTTACTCTTCTTCTATCTGCTGGCTTCACCTCTTTATATACCCACTTGGAATGTCCAGAATATCATTGTAGAACTTTCCACAAATATACTGGAATTCTCTAGAATTTTCTTAGGCACTACTAAATGGTGGTTCGCCAGTTGGCCCACAGATGGCGCCACCCTTCTGGCCAGGGAGTAATTACAACTCTCCTCTCTGTTAGAGGGCAGCACATAACACTGCCCCCTCCTTAAGCCTGAACGTCCCGGTCAGGCATTTCAGATACCCCAGTATACTTTGCCAACCTGTCCAGGTGCACGATCTTCATCTTGGACTTCTTTCTACGTTGAATCCTATAAACAACGTCGTTGATCCGAGTGATGACAGAATACGGTCCTTCCCAAGGTGAGCGAGGCTTCGAGAATCCTTCTTCACTCCGCTGTGGGTTATACAGCCAAACCGAGTCCCCCACCTTGAATCCTGCTGAACTGGCATTGCGGTCATATCTAGCCTTCATTCGATCACCACTCCCTGTAGGTGACCTCTTGGCAGCCACATTTGCACAAACCTTGCAACTGCGACACCAAGCCTCTACATCCTGACAGCTATTTACCCAGTAAAATCGCTCCCGTACTCTAGCCAAAGTCTTATTTCTGCTAAAGTGCTCTCTGGATATTCCCTCGTGCACTTCCCGAAGTACTTTTGGTACTCGGCACCTGGGTATCAGCAACCGCATGGTAACTTTTTTTCCATCCGGGCTCTCCCATGCTCTCCGTAATAGGCCATCTATAACCCTAAGTGAATCCCATTGCGCCCATAAAGCCTTCAGTCCAACACTTTTACTGGAAACGTCTTTCCATTCCGGGCGGATTCCTTTTTCTTTCGCCTTCAACATTGGTCCAATTTCATCGTCATTCAGTTGTTCCTCTCTTAGAACTTCCTTTGTCCAATCCTTCGGAACCTCTATCTTAACTGCCTTCACTTCTGCTATATCCTGCTGCGTTTTTACACTCTCGGCATTCACTTCCTTAGGGCTCCTCTGGCGACAGTACCTCTTGACATGCCCCAATTTGCCGCAATTATAACAGCGGATTACTTTTGTCGGACCTCCAGCACTTCGCTGCTGCTTCGGCTCCTGTTTCGGCGGTTGCGGTTCCTGTTTCAGCTCCGGTCGCGAACTTAATTCGTTTAGTAATTGTGCGACCATTTTCTGTATGTCTGTTAACATAACAATCAATCTCATCTTATCAGAGCGAACTTCCTCTTTCTTTGCAGTGTTTACTTCCCCAGGATTCCGTTCTCGACACTGCCGCATCATATGTCCTGGTTTGCTGCACTGATAACACCGAATCACCTTCCTTGGCTGTCCATCGCTCTGTTCTCTTTCCTGCTTCCTTGGAGCATCTGGTTTGTTCATCAACTGGCTTATCATTTTGTGCAGGTCAGCCATCAAAGATTCCATATTTGACTTTTCTAAATGGTTCTCTTCTTCTACTTTCATGGCTCGTACTCTCGGATGTAGAGTCTCTTCATAAGCGGCCTCAACTTCGAGGGCATGGATCAAGGCTTCGCTACCAGTCTTAGCTCGAGTTAATCTAAGGACTCGCCTGATCTCCTCATCTCTTATGCCATCGATGAAAGTACCAACTATTAATTGTTCCTGGAATTCTTTGGGTGCATCCGGGTAAGCCAGGTATGTCAGTCGCTCAACAGCTGCTTCAAAATCTTGTAAACTTTCCCCAGCCTTTTGTGTGCGTGATTTGAGCTGAGTCCTGTATACTTGGGCGAGGTGTTGGTCGCCATATCTTAGATCTAGTGCAGCCTCCAAAACTTTAAAATCCCGTTGCTGCGTCACTGGGATAGTCTGAAGCAACTCTGATGCTTGACCTCTTAATGCTAGCACCAATGCCATAGCCTTGTCTTCATTGCTCCAATTGTTTGCGTATGCCGCTGCCTCAAATTGTCTTTTATAGGTTGACCAAGAAGTTTGACCATCAAAGGAAGGCGGTTGTAATCGAGGGCCTGACGATGATAATACTAGCTGGCCTCCTTGCGTTCTTAACTGTCGCTTAAGTTGTTCTACCTCCCCCTTAACTACCTGAAATTTTCCTTCTATATCGGTAACTTTCTCTTCGACGCCAGTAACTTTTTCTTCGACACCAGTAACTTTTTCTTTGACGCCAGTAACTTTTCCTTTGATTTCACTTACTTCAGTCTTTATGTTGCCTATATCCTCTTTAATTTCGCTTTTGAGGTCTTCAGTGGCTGAAAGGATAACATCTTGTTGCCCCTGTATAATTTTCCTTAATTCTTCTTTCTCTTCTAGACGTCGTTTTTCTTGTTCTTCTTTCTCTTCTAGACGTCGCTTTTCTTGTTCTTCTTTCTCTTCTAGACGTCGTTTTTCTTGTTCTTCTTTATCTTCTTGACGTCGTTTCTCTTGTTCTTCTTTTTCTTCTTGGCGTCGTTTCTCTTGTTCTTCTTTTTCTGCCTGACGTTTCCTTTCTTTTTCTTCTTCGCGTCTCTCTTGTTCTTCTTTTTGGTCTAGCATCATTTTTCTAAATTGCTCGAACATGTCTTGCATTTGCTTTTCGGCAGCCATGCTTCTTGTTTCCATCCAAACAATTAACTCGAAACAGCACGAACAAGTCTTATTTAAAGTCTATATCGCTTCTCAGTTGAAACCACTTAAAAACTACACTAATTTCTAAACAGAATGTCCCAGAAATTTCCTCACACTAGCACAAATAAATCTTGTCTAATGTCTATATCACTTTCCAGTTCAACTCACTTCAATATCTCCAGTGGTTTCCAAATAGAACACTATGGAACTTCGTCGAATTCTTCAGAAATTCTGTTGCAATTCCGCTTCTGACACCAATTGTTACGTCCTTACAATTTTCAGTAAACACTTTGTGGATTCCAAATAACTTGCAACAAGAATTTTCACAAACCACTGATTTATTTAATCACTAAAATTACACTAGCAAATACTTAAAAATCACACAACTAATAATAACTTAATCTAATATAATTTCACTACTTTTAAAACACTAAGCACTTTACTTTTCTTCTTCAACTTGTCAACTCTTGTCTAACCTAAAAACTCTCTTGTCCGTTTACTTCACTAAACTGCATACTTCACTCAACTGAACTGTTCTTCTACAACTGTCTCTGTAACCAGAACCACAGATTACCCAGAACTGTACTGGATACTAAACTGAACTGTTTATCCTTCACTAAACTGTACTGTTACTCTTCTTCTATCTGCTGGCTTCACCTCTTTATATACCCACTTGGAATGTCCAGAATATCATTGTAGAACTTTCCACAAATATACTGGAATTCTCTAGAATTTTCTTAGGCACTACTAAATGGTGGTTCGCCAGTTGGCCCACAGATGGCGCCACCCTTCTGGCCAGGGAGTAATTACAACTCTCCTCTCTGTTAGAGGGCAGCACATAACAGTATCAATAAACTAAACCAAGACGAACGTCAGATAGAAAATTTGATGAAAAATCAAATATCAGTTACAAATTCAGTTATTAAAAATTTTAACACGACAATTCAAAAACTACTAATAGACGAGGAGACATTCAACAAAGACATAAAAGAAATCGAATATGCAATCTTAGACATTACGTATAACGTACGAGCAGTTGAAACAAAATTAAAATTCTTGGAAATTTGTGAACAACTCATGGCGAGCTACCTATTTATAGAGGACAACCTCAACGATATTTTAAATTCGATCACTTTCGCGAGACTCAAAGTAATTCATACGTCTATCATTAATCCCCAAGATTTGGTAAACTTATTGCAGGAAATTTCACAAAACCTACAAAAGAACAATTTGCCACTCCCAATTAAACTTTCAAAAATTGCACAGTATCTAGATATTATTGAATTAAAAGCTTTCCAAATGAACTCAGAATTAGTATTTGTATTAGATATACCCCTAGTAAACCCTCAAACGTACTCTGTTTTCCAATTATACCCCATTCCTATCTTAGATAGTAGAACTGGTCTGTATCATATTTTGTCAACTTCTCAAAAATATATCGCGAGAGATGATGATTCTTTGATGTACATACCCATTGCTGACCTCAGAGAATGCAAGCCACTCCATACCAATACTAAATTATGTCCAAATTTGTTTGCATATCCAATTGACAACAACGCCATATGCGAAGCCCGCCTTTTCAAGGATCTACAAACCCTACCAGAAAACTGTCAAACGTCAACTATCATCGGCCAAGGATACAACATCCAAAAACTAGATGAAAACGTGTGGATGATCATCAATACAGAGCCACTACAAATGAATATCAATTGCCCGAAGGAGACTTCAAAAACCGACACCATCTTCAAAAACTCTATAATTAAATTACAACCAAATTGCTACGCCTTCATAGGCATCACGAAGATCCAAGCTAGCACAGACGAAACGACAGACGTGAAGAACGACGCTCACCCCATACAAATCCCTTTCGAGTGTTGCAACCAGGTTCCGGACAAAGTTCGAGTGCCCAATCTGAAACCACTAAAACTAAGTGATCTGAACACCGAAGACCTCGATATCGCCAGACACCAATTAGACCAGTATTCAAAAGACTTAGACGACCTAATCAAGGAACCCTTCATCACGAGACACATTTCTTGGTTTACCTACCTTACCATAGTGCTAATTTTCGGACTCTTATTCTTGTATCTATTCTGTAAGTGTAAAGCAAGAAGACGAAGACTAGCCATCAACGTTTCCACGACTCCTTCATCTCCACCAAGGCCTAGTGAACCCCTCAGGACATTTACTAGCCTATTTCATCAACGAAGACGACCCCCACTAAGAAGAGAGGACGAAGAAGGTGAAGACATCGAACTTAATTAAACCAGACTGTTTGTGCCTTTTACTGACTTTTTGTACCAAGACTCTTCAGTGAATTTTTACTTCATTTCATTGTTTATTTAGTGTATTTTATTATTCCTATTTTTTGTTAGTTTCAAATGACTAACATTTTAACATGCTTTTCGTAACACAAACAAGCTAATACGCTTGCGTCTTACGCCTAGCATTTTTACATTTTATGCTTTTACATTTTACGCTTTTTGTATTTTTACATTTTATATTTTACATTTTATATTTTTATATTTTTCAATCTTACAACTTTACCATTTTACATTACTTTATATTTTTGAATTCTTGTTAAATCACAAATTTTGTTCAACTTAAAAGTTGCTGTATAAACAACAACTTTTTTTATAAGGGGGAAGTTGTTATATGAAAATATACCCTGTATCTCTGAGACATTGGCCTCACCACTCTCAGCGGTATTATATTACATAGATATCAGATAACGACTCCTCTCAGCATCCGCTCTCCCGAGAATTAGATAAGATTGTATTCTTGCAAAACTGCATAATTGCAGTTCCTTTGTTCCCAAAGGTTATAAATGGGAGTAGTGTACTTTCAGACGGCAGTCTTAAACTCATGTTGGAATAAACAAGTCAAAATTATTATTGTTCTAATTTATAAAGAGTCAACGTTGACTCCATTAATAAATAAATAAAGTTTTTAAAAAGTGATTTCAACAATCGATTATCTAACATATATACTCCTATCAGAACAATGCTTGAGTGTTTGACTATTTTGTCTGTGAAACAGTGTATTATATTTAATGTTTATTTGTTTATATACAAGATGGTAAACAATTTGTTGCCAAAGCATTTACTGGATCATTGTACTTTTGTTTCCAATATCCATAACTACCCGACACGAAACTATCAAAATTTTTATGTACAGAGGGTAAAAACATGTTTTATTGAAAATCAGTTGTTAAGTAAGGATTAAAACTTTATAAAGATTTACCACAGCAAATAAAGAATATACGGAATATAAATATGTTCAAACAAAAATGTTCAGACTATGTGAAATTACAACGGCCAATTTAAAAAATTGTATTTTATCTTATATTTATTATTATTATTTTTGTTGTTTGTGGAATGAATTATTACCTGTATTGCGCGTGTAATTTTATCTTCTTTTGTGTGGCCTTATACTGTAAGGTAACACTTGTATTTTTTCTAATTTTGTAATTTAGCTGAGCTAATAAAGATTATTATTGGCAAATGGCAAAAATTTTTGGATTTTAAATACAGTTTTCTGTATTCTGTTGTAACTTGACCCAAATCCATTTTTAGTACGTTAGAATGTGAAAAATGCATAGAGGGCATTGGTACCAAAAATATAAATCGCATCATAAAACATGCCATTTTTTCTTCAAACGTCGAATATGAATTAAATAAATACTGTTAATTTTTTCCTCAAATAGTGTCATTCGTGAGCAGCAGTAAAAGACTTTTACTCATGTTCAGAATGACGAGAGTGGAAGTAAAAGACTTCTACATCAACGGATGTAGATCGAGTGTCAGAGAAATTACAGTTTTAAGTCCATAAAACTTGTCATTTGATACGTCATACTTTTTAATTCTGAGCAAGATTTACCCATAAAATTTTTCAGTATATTACACAGAAGCGGCAGTTTACCCGACGCTGTTTTGTCTTTTAAAAAATAAATTGAAATATCAACTTCCATAAGTTTCAGCAAACTAGTACGAATTACCCTGACTCCTTCCAAATTTCTCTGACATTTTTGAAATTTCAAAATTCTCTGACAATTCCAGGATTTTCAGGTTTTTCCAAAAAAGTGGCAATCTTGATTAGAACTCAGTCCACTAAGAGAACAAAACTAGCTCGCTTTAATAATATAGTAATAAATTACTATATTTCATTAATTCATAAATGTGACAATAATTTTTTTGTGAGAACAACTCATTGGAGAAGCTGCCTTTAAGTGGCACACTCCAATTAAGAAGTACTACAGTTTCTATTTGCAAATTATTTTCATTCTGTTTTTAGCTTGAATCCAAGTTACTTTTCAAGAAAATATTCATTGGGGGTGCTGCCTTTAAGTGGAATTGAGGCGTATTACAATGTTTATTGGTGAACTATTTTCAATCTTTCTGATATTACCTGTAATAGACAAAATAAATGTAATACATACCTCAGTTTCTCCTTCTTCAGAGGATATAACCACTACACCTTTTCCATCTAGAACAGCATCGGGAGCAACCATATTCAACTGGTTCTTAAGTATTTCATTTTCAAATTCCTTTACTGTCATGGCCTCCACATTTACAAAGACATTAACAAAAGGTTTTGGACTGCAAACATAACAATTCGGATTGGCCTTAGAAATCTGTTTATCAGCTGCTAAGATGAATTTTGAGTGAATAGATTTTTTCCTCAGATATATCGACGGGCACTTTTCATATTCCTGGACAAGAACTTTGAATGCATGAAGTACAACTAATCCTGCGATCATTGCATTGGCTGTTGCAATGGCTGGTATGATATTACCAGCAATAGCTGAAAAATGTTTATTCTTTTTTATCATAATATGGCTACTTTAAATAAATAATGTGTCAGCTTCAGATTTAAACCAGCACTGAACAATTAAAAAGATAAAATACGTTTATATTTAATTTACAAATTATCAGATTCGCAAAAAATATCACAATTTATATTTTTTTAAAATAATTCCAACCCTAAAAGTTTATTACCAATGACTGCACATTTTGATTTGTTATAAAATGTACCTCTAAAAAATGACCGCTGTAAGTATCATTATGACAGTTGGTTGATTCCGATTCCTCACTATTTTTTTTTTATAGCTGCGGATGTTTGTTATTTTCTTTAATTTTGGAAGTAATCAAAGATTGGAACGGAAGTGGGACATAAGAAAATTTATCAACAATGAATGATTAGTAGTAGGCACATTTACTACATAGATTATTTAAAGCAATGAGCAAAGTACAATTATTTATTTATTTGTACAATATTTAACAGCATAAGAATTGTTTTAAGAAGGATAAAATAATGTATTTTTCTACATCTTTCGGAAGCATTAAAAACTTTACTGTATCTCTATAGAGATACAGTCTTTAAGTTTCCCAAAGATGTATATGCAATTATTTATTTATTACTTTCTACAAAGGTTGTAAAAACAGTTTTTATTGACAAAAACGATTTTTACAATTTTTGTATACACAATATACTTTTCCTCATTTTAAACAATACAGTAGAATATTCGACGAAAATACTAGAACAACCTTTTACTAATAATAATAATATGTATTGGTGCTAATATACTATATACAGTAAATTTACACAAGTCAGTAAAATTCATTACATTAAAAAATACAAAATGACAAACGGGATAAAAAAAAACAAGTATGATAAGCAGGCTAAAGAAAAATACACAATTATAATTTAAAAGCTCAGATCAGCGTTTCGAAATTCATTTAAACTATAAAACGCACTGTCTAATAAAAATGTCTTAAGGGTTGCCTTAAAACTATTATAGCCCTGATTTCTAACTTCTGCAGGTAACATATATATAATTTGATAGCGTAATACCTAGTTCCATTTACTACTACAGTTCCATTTACAACTACAAACAATATGAAATATTCACCGATCAATATACACTGGATATCGCATAGGTTCTCTCCGCCGTACTTTCAGCTGTGCGGTGACGCGGCCATGTTGTTCTATGCTGTTGGTGCCAAAATTCCAGATTGTCAGTAAAACAGAGGAGTGCAATTTATAAAATTTAAAAGCTGCAGATAAATATTATTTATTTTTTAAATATAAGTGCATTTTCTGTGACGATTCTTTAATTTTGTTCTTATTTTATTCGTTTATCGTCTATATATTTATAATTATGTAAATGAAGTAACTCTACCTTACCAACTTTCGGAAAACTGGCACCAAACTTCCAAACATCAGCGCACAGCCGTTTCAGGCCTATGCAATATCCAGTATACATAGATCAGTGGAAATATTTGTAACCTAACACCTGACACGTCGCAGAGGAAGCATGTGCCTCTTTGATATAATTGGTCACTGATACATCGGTAATGCATAAGTGCGAGTGAGGAAATTCTTGGCACTGCAGCAAGTAAAAAACAGGAGGACTGGTTCAATGATAATGAAGCTTTTATACAAGAACTTCTTGACCGCAAACATATTGCCTTCCAAAACGCTATCAACCACCCCAACGACTTATCAAAAGCAGAAGCTTTTACCCAATCTAAGTATGAAACGCAACGCGAAATCAGAAGAATAAAGAACGAGTGGTGGGCAAGCAAGGCCAGAGAAATTCAAAGGTACGCCGACTCACACGACTACAGGAATTTCTTTCAAGGAGTAAAAGCAGTGTACGGCCCCAGTCGGAAAAATATGTGCCCTATTAAAGATTTAAATGGAAATCTCCTCAAAGAAGACCAGGAAATAAGAGCCCGATGGAAAGAGCACTACTCTAACATTCTTAACCAGCAAAGTCAAGCCGATCACGATATTATAAATCTTATCCCTCAATATGACACCTTCGAAGACTTAGATAAACCACTAACAACGGAAGAGATCTTAACCGCCATTGGGCAGCTAAAAAATAACAAATCTCCCGGCGCCGACTCACTCCCAGCTGAGATCTTTAAAGTTGTGTCGTCAGAGCTCATACCCTACCTCAAAAAACTGTTTGATGTCGTGTGGGAAAGTGGTCAAGCTCCGCAGGAGTTTCGTGATACACTTTTAATCAACCTCTTCAAAAACAAAGGAAGCGCTGTGGACTGTGGAAATTACAGGGGTATAGCTCTCCTGGCTGTTGGAGGGAAGATACTCACTAAAGCGATGGCAAATAGGCTAACACCTGTTATGGAAAAGTTACTTCCTGAAACACAGAGTGGCTTTAGACCAAACCGAGGCACATCGGATTTAATCTTCACACTTAAACAGCTTCAAGAAAAAGCACTCGAACATCAAGGAGAAATTCACATGGCCTTCATTGATTTAACCAAAGCGTTTGACTCGGTGGATAGGGAAGTGCTCTGGAAAATTATGTTCCGCTTAGGTATCCCTAGAAAATTTGTGGAAGTATGTCGCAGTCTACATACAAACAACAACGCCCAGGTTATGTATAATAATGAGGCAACCGAACCTTTCCAAACCCTCACTGGAGTTAGGCAGGGATGTGTCCTGGCACCCCTACTCTTTAATTTGTTTACCACTGCTCTAACAATTATTGTTGACAACAAACTGACAGTCAGAGGAATAGGTCTCAGATACCGTTTTGATGGCGGTCTCTTTAACATAGGGCGCTTTAGAGCTTTCACGAAGACACGCACACGATTCATTTGTGATCTCCAGTATGCGGATGACTGTGCACTTTTAGCCTCTACGCCGGAAGAGCTTCAAGAACTTTTAGATGTGTATGCCCAGAGCTATGATTCCTTGGGACTTAAAATCAACATTGGAAAGACTAAGATTATGTCAACTCCTCATCAAGTGAACCAAATAGACATTACACTTAACGGAAATTCTCTTGAAGTGGTGGATCAGTTCAATTACTTAGGCAACGTTGTTAATGACAAAGCAAACATGGACAGCGAGATTCGCAATAGAATTAACGCCGCATCTAGAGCACTCTGGGGACTTAGAGAGAGAGTATTTGACAACCACGACCTTGCTTTGTCAACGAAAATGGCTGTCTACAGAGCAATTGTCATTCCAACACTACTATATGGATGTGAAAGCTGGGTTACTTACCGTCGTCATGTGAAAGAATTAGAACATTTTCAGCAAAGACACCTCAGAAGTATGATGAAAATCCGTTGGTTCCATCACATATCAAACGTGGAAGTACTCAGGAGAGCAAACAGCCTTCCAATTGAGGTGCTTATTTCAAGAGCACGCCTAAGATGGGCAGGTCACGTTCATCGTATGCATGATAACCGCCTTCCTAAATGTGCACTTTATGGTGAATTGCTAAGCGGTAGAAGAAGGCGTGGCGGTCAACGAAAGAGGTTCAAAGACGCTCTCCATGAAAATCTAAAGTCCTGCGGTATTGCAGACGAGCAATGGGAACAACTTGCAGCGGACAGAACCGAATGGCGAGGGGTTGTGGCCAGCTATCAAGGAAATGTTGCTGCAAGAAGGCCGAATCCAAGACCTAACCAGGTCTATGTTTGTCCTGACTGCGGTCGACATGTGCTCTCCCGAATTGGCCTCTATAGCCATAGTCGTGTGCACCGTAGATGAATGGGAATTGCAATAGACTACACCTTTTACTTGTTTTTTATTGTACACAATCTATCGACTGTAACATTTTTATACTCGGACTCGAGTAACGGCTAATAATGCACACTTTTGCCTAGACTTTTAAACCGGTAAACTCTTTTATCTGTCTCTTGAATTTGTTTCTCTTTTCAGCTGTCGCATCTGGCCTTATTAATTTGTGTTATGGTGTAGAATTTCCTCTTAACAAAAGAGAGGCAACTGCTTGTCCATTGAACTTTTTAGTATTAATTTCTATATAGCTAACTAATCCCGCAGAATAATGGTTAAATTTAGTTAGGAATTCATTTACTTTGTGTTAAATTTCATGTTTATTTATTCTGGCTCTTTTGTTGTGAACATAAGGGACTGTTGTTTGTATCTCTAAACTTATTGCATGTTGATAGAAATTATAGAAAAGAAGATGCCATATTATTTTCCATATCGTTTAGCCCACCTAATATGATTACATAGTCCTCTAAATTAAAAGTACTTGTTAATGGTAACATATGTTCCATTAATTGACATAATAATGCTCCAGGTTTTGTTATTGATTGTATATCAGAATATATTGGGTCAACTAATTTTCTAATTTGCCAGTTAATATTTCTCTCATCAGTTAGTAACAAGATTTTTTTTCTACTTTTTTCATTTGTCGCAACGTGCACATTTCTTTCACATATGTGGAGGTTTGGAATGTCAGTGGCGGCCCGTCAGGGATGGCAGTGCCCACCCAATTACATAAGCATTAGTTATAAATATTTAATTTATTTAATAATATTTATATTTTTATATATTTTTGTTGTTAAATAATATAGTAAAATTTTGCGGTTAATTAATTGTAGTATTAAAATTTAAAAAATAGTTTTATTTATAATATTATTTTTACTACATATTATTCTGCCTCATATAGGTATAGATACGCTTATGAATCCATTTAGAAAATGGGCATAATGTTCTCTGGCGTAATACTATTTAAAGTGTCATGCGCCAAGTCAGGGCAGGCAAGCATCGCTCAGAAATCGTGGAGTCAATCATAATACGTCTACGTGCATGTTGATTATTCACTTCGATCTTACGCCTGTAATGTATATCAAAACGAGACGTACGTCGTGCATGCTTAGACTATTTACAACCTAGAGTGGGCATGTCACCCCTGAACAAAACTTGTAATAAACAATATGAATATTGAATAGAATGTGTTCACAATTGAAAAGATATCAAACAGGAAAAATAACTAATGTGTTAAAATTGATTAATCAATCCTTTATGAATATCAAATATGATAGCAATTTCTAATTTGATAAATAGGGACAAAAGAAGTTAAAATACATATCAGCGGTGCCATATAGTTAAGTTACCTATATAACTATAATTTTATTTTTCTTTGCGTTTTAAGGTATAATGTATTAGAACACATATGGCTCTATATTATCAAATAGTTCTAAAATATTGTTTAATTTTATTTTAGCAGTTTTAGATTAATATAATATGTAAATGAATAAATGTATAATATTCAAATATGGGACTTCGCGCTCGGTGGGATGTGGACACTGCCACCCTCATCCCTTCCCTTTTCTTTTACAGTGTCGTGATGTTTCGCCGAGAATCTTTCATTTTTGGACGTGTGGAGTCAAGCCAGCATTCGCGAATCTTAAATTGGAAATTGTTGCTGCTGTTTTAAAATTGGAAGATTTTATTTGGTTAGGTTTGTGTAATGTTTTATTCTCTCAATTTTATGTTTTTTAAATTTGTAATCTATGATCTTTGTTGGTATTTAGTAAACAGTAAAGTGTCTACTTTAGCAGAAAAGATAAGCGTGGACAACTGACAAATTATTAATATTAAAATATTTGCCATGGCCGACGTAAGACAAACGGTAAGCGATAATTCTGATATTATACATTTTTTATTAGAAAACAGTTTTGCGAGACTAACAACATACGATGACAAATTTTTTAACTAAATTAGGACGACCTTGCCCCTATAGGAAATCTCATTAATGTAAATTCAAATTCATCTGATAGAAAATTTTCTGTCACAGGGTATCAAAAATGTTTATGGCTTTCTGGAAGTGAAATAAAAAATAAACTTTATTGCTGGCCTTGCATGTTATTCAGTAAAAATAGAAAAAGTTCGTGAAATTCAACAGGGATAGATAATTTAAAAACATACAAGTTGATTGAAATGGGCAGAGGCATCATTGAATGTTTTTTGCGTGATTTTTTTTGTGGAGAAGTGACATTATTATTCGGTTCTATCTCCCATCCTGCCCACCCAGAGCTAAAAACCACGAGCCGCCACTGGATTAAGTAGGATTGTATTTTCTCCTACAGTACTTTGACTGTACTCGTCATCTTTACAAATACCTGGGATGTACGTACATATCTTTATTTAACAGTATATTATTTCCATTTAATATCTTTGGTGATAAAGAATCTACCTATTCTATATCGTATTGACTAAGATAAATTCTAAAAATTTAAAATTCAAAATTTTAAGGTAAAATTTCTTTAAAAAACTGCATTAGCGTATATTTCTTTACTTACATTTTGTAGCAAATCTAGATTTTTGAGGAATGGAAAAAATATGTGCACGTATATTTGCGCAGGCAGTGACAAAATCCATTGAAGCTTTGTCATCCTTATCCCACACTAAGAAATTTCTATTTGCCAGATCAGCTTTCAACAGATCAATGGTTTCTGCAAAAACCCTGGCACATTTAGCTAATGACCAAACTTGCATATCTGTTGTCCTAACATTAGTGTCCTCTTCCGCAGTATCACCTCCATGGGAAGCGGCTTCTTCCCAAGACAGTGGGACAGGAGGTTTACGAGTTTTCCATAAATTTTCTAAAACAAAATACTTACAGTAAAATAATTCAAGACAGATGATAAGGAACAATTAAAGTTGAATGACAAAATTGTAGATTTTATTGAATATTTTGAACTTAATTTGCACTCCATAGATCGTACATCAACATTATGCGATAGCAATGATACAGCGAATATATTTAAATGATAGCAACTTGTTTGGTGACCAATTAATCATGAAATTGTACTCACTTATGTTACCACTTCGCCAGTACCATTTGTTTTTTGTGATAGCTCAATGGTCATTGTGCCTAGCTTTCCCTCTTGAAGTCTTGAACATACTTAGCAAAGAGGATAGAACCCCAACTACTGCAAAATAGTTTTCAATTATAAATTATCCCTAAAAAGTACATTATAGAGCACATTATAGACTGTAGGTCACCATTTCCTTTACTCAAAGAAGCCTAGATCTCATAAACTTAAAAGGGTCATTGACGTGACCTGGAAGGCGGTCAATTTTTTTTTAAACAACATTATAAAAAACTATAGAGTAAAAAGTCGTCATTGCTTTCCAATATTTTCGTAAAAATAAAAATAGCAATAAAAGCATAAGTTTTAGAATCTCCAACATATTTCCACAATTTCTGCTCACGTTGCTGCTGCCTTAGTGAGTAAGTCTCTATTTAAAACAATCTCAAAGATATCTTGGTATCATCGCTGTCATGTAATACTGATGTAGGACCAGCCTTAAACTTAAGGATGCATCTAATAGTTTCCTTTCTAAATTCAGTTTTATTTCAGTTAATGATAACTTACCCATGCTTAATAAATAATCAATATCTGCTTTGAAAAATTTATCGAATAATTTTGCTGGGTTATAATCGATTTCTTGAGCCCATTGGCGAGTTGACGTCCTCTTAATATTACCAGTGTCGGTGACGCTATGTTCACCGTCAACTTTTGCTTCAGGATCCTCAGCATCAGGGGAAACATCTTGATCTGGGTCATCTTCTCCAAACAACTGACTGAAATCATAAATTACAGTAGGATTAGAAACTGTATCTATATATGCATGTGCTTATTTACACCATGAATGAAATGAAATATTTTATTGGTTTTTAGAGACCTAACACAAGGTATAAAATAAGCCTCATACAGATTAAATAAACTACAAAACATATATGATAAATTAAAATACATTCAAAATGTAACATTAACGACTAATGACACAGTAATAATTTCAGTTACATACAGTAAGATAATAATAATGAAAGACATCCATAGGTATAACGCAACTTTACGAATGCTATACTATCACCTTCGATACTCGTACGAGGTAGATCAAACACCTTTGCCGACTTATGTCCTAGGAGAGATTGAGTCTGTTGTCGAGAATGAGAAACGCCGAATTCTTCTGAACTTCTTGTTTTTGACCGTCAGTCTAATTCAAGTCATCAAACCGAGGGGATGTATGTTATGGAGTTCTCGGCGCTTGCCGAGAGAAACATCACCTTTAAGGAGGAAAAATGGACTAAATACTGAGATCTCCGGTATGAGCTCCAAGTGCTATACCCGCACTACTCAATCAAGATGGTCATCCTGATAATTGGTGTACCAGGTGTGATGAGGCCTACACTGCTTTCAGAACAAAGACAATACTGGGCTACCGAGAGTCAGTCAAATGGTTGGCAGGAGTCATCCTGAGGTCTGTTTGGCTGCTTGGAGTACACGATTTGGAAACTTACAGTCACTATCCTCGCGGGGAGTGAGGTAGTATAGTACATTGCAATAGTTTAATATAGGCAATACAAATCAGTCACACATTTTTATTAGCCTTTTAAAATTTAAAATGTGCCTATTTGAATATAGAAATTTCATTGTCTCACTTTTTTTGCAACTATAGAATGGAATAGAATAATTTATTTCAAAAAATAGTACACGAATATTAGGTAAATATACAGAACTAGGATAGAAAAAATGTCAGTTTTCGGTTAGGATTGAAGTTAGAGAAATAAAATTTAACATAAAAAAATAAAAGCAAGATCACACAAGAGTGAAGGTTAAAATACACATATATGTATAAATACACTTACACACATATATACATACATTAAAGTATAAATACACAAAAGATATTTTTTTTTTATACATTTATTTAACGTCGGCCTATTTCCGCTACTGAGGCCTAACACCGACGCCTGTAGACGAGCTACCCCCAACCAGGAATTTTGCCGAACCTCTTCCCTTAAGAAGAGTAGGGATCTTTTACTTGCCTAACATTTAATAGACAAGGGACCGACGGCTTTACATCCCCTCCGAAGGATGGTATATCTCCTATACAACTCTCGCCTAAGGTTGTATAGCTTCCGCGCATACACTGATATACAAGCCGCTGGAATATGTGTGAGGCGAGAACGCGGTTTCCGTTGGAATGGTCACCCATACAAGTACTAACTGCGCCTGTCATTGCTTTACATCGCATACCGAAGTATGTACATAGTAAAGACGCACACAAAAGATATTTATTTAAAACTTAAGGTAAATTTATGATATTCGGGTTAGATATTTTATGTAGTCCAATCATACACATACATAAGACGTATATTCAGCTACTGAATGGGGCTCCATATTTAATAAGTGCTGAAATGTTCTCCTTCTGAACAGATTAAAAATGTTTTCATTTTTCCGTGTATTTGGTAGTTTATTGAATAATTTGATAAAAAAATAACCAGTGCTGTGTTCAAATAGTGTTAGTCTATGGTTTGGCATATTATAACCAATCGATCAGGTATTATACTCAAGTTCAATTCGGTGTGATGCAAACAGAGTTTGTTTTTAAACAGAAATAATAAACACTCATGTATGTAGAGGCCAGCAACTGCAGTATGTTCAGCTGTTTAAATCTCCCTCGACAGGTTTCCCTATAATCCAAGTTCAGTAAAAGGCAGACTGTACTTTTTTGGATAACAAATAATCTGTCCACTGAGCTGCTGTTGCCCCAGAATATTATACCAAATCATAAAATTGATTGAAAGTTAGAGAAGCACATTATCATCCCGAGGCAATCAAAATATATGTACCTCCTGAAAACTCTCATTGAATACAATGATTTATTTAGCTTTGAACTTATATATGCTATATTCTCGTACCAACTCAACACATCAACAATATACACTCCTAAGAATTTAGTACTTGTTGTGAGCTTTCACTTGTCATTACTAATCTGTGCGCAATGTGGCATTTCAAAACCTGCATGACTTGATTTAAATAGAATTAAATTTGTCTTTTCTCGATTCAGCACTAACTTGTTTTGTGTGAACCAATTTGTTGCATTGTTCAATGTATTGCTGCATTTCTTCAATAGGTCTGGATAAAGTTCAGAGTCCGCGATCAAGTTGGTATCATCTGCATAATTAACTAAACTTCATGCTATTTATGGCTCTCACTAAGTCGTTGATGTATATAACGAATAATAGGGGTTCCAGTTATACTTCCCTGGGGGATTCCTACACTAATTTTACGGTATTCTGAGTAATGCACCTCAAGGTCTTATTGTATAACCACTTCTTGAGATTTATCTGAAAGGTGTGACTTTATCCACTCCAATGGTGTTCCACGAACGCCGTACATTTCTAACTTTTGCAACAGTATGTTGTGGTCTAACGTATCATATGCTTTGGATAGATCTAAGAACATACCCATATTTATTTCTTATTTTATAAATTCTTACTGATACGATCTATAAAAGTAAATATAGCAGTGTCTATTGACCTATCTCTCAGATAGTCATGCTAACTTTATATATTCTTCAAATCATAAATTTTGATCTAAAAACACCTAGATTTTTTGCGCAATCTGAAAACGTAATATTTTCACCATCTTAAACTGGGGAAAACCAAGTTTTTAAAAATCCCTTATGTTTTTACCTAAACAGTAGTGCTATTGATATATTCAAATTACCTTCCCACAGAATATCTGCAAATAGAATTATGTCGGCATTCAATAAAGTATTAGTTAACACTCTGCCCGATACATTAAAATCGTACAGAAGCAGAGTGTCATTAACATATGATTGCAAATGAGAACGATTAATTTGATTAACTATATCAGCTGTATAGATCTATGGTCCGAGGATGAACCGATGCTGAACCTACTATCATTTCGCTACACTCTCACTAACGTCATGCGAGACATTCTTTATACTTAACATTGTCAAATGCTCAAATTCTCAGAAGCTAAGGCCCAATGCGAGACATGCGTTTATTTATTTTCGACGTGCTTTCAACCATCAATAAAAGTCGATAAAAAAATAAGATTACAATCTCATGCAGTCCCCCTGTGAGTTAAAGGATCTTCTAAATGTATATAATATGAAACTTAATTTTACAATACTTACTTAAACAAATGTTTTGCCCATACAATACAGTGGACTGGTTCTGATGGTGTATTTCTTATTGTACAGCCAGGAAAAGTCTTCTGCGGGGGTTTTGGTTGACATTCATAACATTGAGTAACACTTTTTTTTATAAGTTCAACTTGTCCTGAATATCCAGATGTCCCTGATTCAATTAGGGGCACATCGGCAGCTAAGCACATGCGATTAACATGGTTCCTTGCAGCTCTATTATCCAGAGCATTTAAAACTAAGTTGAACCTTTTGAAAAAATTTATACCATATTCTTGACTGAAATAAGAACATGAATATAAGAGGGAAAAAAATTAGAAGTGTAACTGGGATGAAGTACATGTCAAGTGTTCTGCTTCGCCCAGTATGTATATCTATCATCTTCTAATATTATTTTGTTAGATGCATATTCCTAAATTAATTGCCATGTACACTTTGTAGGATATACATACCATGTACAGTTTTATAGAAAAATGAAAAAGATTCTAAATCACCATCCTTAGCACAATTAGGCACTTGTGCAAAGTTTTAATGAACTTCACAAAACAGTTGAAAGCAAAGAACTTTTAGTTTTACAAAAATATGACATTAGGGTATATGATACCCCAAATATTCCAGGAGCCATATTGTCCGAAAATTAATATTGTAAACTTTCATTTGATAGTCAATACAAGCATATGGGGAGAGGTTAACTATTTAATTTAGTTAATTTCAGTGGTATTATTTCTTCATAAGTTATTTATGTCACAAATCAATCAAAATATACTTTATTATTCGAAAAAAGATTTTTCTCATTGACAAAGCAAAACGGAGAAACTGGGTATAGTTGAAATCACAAATGTTGTCGTTCACATCATCATTCTTAAATTTCCTAATCAAATCAACTCAAGGACACAGAGAATGGCACGCATCAACGTTTGCAAAACACAAGTATTTTATAACGAAAATATATAGACAATAATAGTATGTAATACAATGAATTTTAACATCTGTTGTCGCATATAATTTTACAATTCACCTCATGGATTTCTTGCAAAAGTAAAAGGGAGCATTCGTTACGTTTTTCCTGATTAAAGTACTCATTTAATTTCACCACCATGTCTCTGGCTACTGCATTCAGTCTTTTATAAACTACTCTACTGAATTGACAGAGAACTGAACGTTAATTCCGACTACGACTAATGCTTATAATATTCATTTGTAAAACTCATCATTATGCTCAGAATTTCTGTCATAGTCTCAGCAAACATGATTGTCTGTTATTTACATCCTACGCGCTTTGTATTTACAAATATAGAAAAATCGCATGTCATTGATAAGTACATAAATTGTTGACGTGAAAGACAATATTCGTGATTTCAACTATACATAAAAAGGTATATGAATCTGCAGAATTATTGCACAGAGGCCAACCCTTTGACATTAAATGTATACTTAAAATCTATAGCAAGAGTCCAAACCGATCTATAATGCATTATGCATGATCGTTCCTTGTATTATAACATACCATCACTGCAAAAAACATGTCTAACTGCAGTTCACCTACATATAATCTTTAATACCGTGCTGACACCTTTTAATTCTACTACACACTTCAAAATTACGTCAAATTTTCATTTACGTTTATAAATAAAAATTGCTTTGTACAATTTTACATCGAAACATATTAATGAATAAAAAATAAATGCAAAATACGACAATTTCGAAAATAAACAATAGTTGAACAAGGGTGCAGCCAAATCCCTTCAACTCCAAGCCAAAATGAGTAAACTCAAAATCAATAGTGATTGCTGCTTGCAATGCACAAAAGAAAAGATCATCTCTTGCAGAAGAAGCTCTTATTGAGGTCATGTTTCTTAATGACGTTGCATTGTCGCCATAAATAGTTCTACGAAAGTATGTATGTTGATTTTCGTGTGTTGCGTTTGTTAACAATGCCAATCATAGGAGCGACCACACATAGTGTATTTTAAATCAACTTTAGGCTGATGGTAATATTACATTGAGAAAAATGCATATTATAGAAACTTCTAACCTCTTACCTAGTGACACTATCATGGTAGGCCTTAATATTAATATCTGGATTATAACTCAATATGCTTTCACGAGCTACAACTGCCTTAGGTTTCCCCACATGTTCTTTACGAAACAGAAATTGTCGATTCAGATTACTTACATCAATGGTATCTAAATCAATCTAGGAAATAACAAAATTTTAATTCGATTTTATGTATTTGGTCAATACTTACAATTTCTATGTCTTGAAAGCCAGATAAAGCTAAATTTTTCAAGACTTCACAACCTATTCCACCGGCTCCAACTACCAATATTTTTGAAATAGGAATCAATTCCCTTATTTTTTCATCCAAAGCATACGGAACAGATGATACACTTGCCATATTATTATATCTGTATTCTTCAAATTTTATGATTATTTTATTTTCACAACTTCAGCTTAACATTCAACAAAAATGACAACAAAAATGACGCCACTGAATCACTCACTGACGCCGGTACAGCCGGAACAGGTTGTGCACAGAATTGCAGAATGCAGATTTATTTTGATGGAAATACCAATATAACAGAAGAAAATACCAATTCGATTTCAAACAGCAAAAAATTTTTATATATATTTTCAATCAGTTTTAGAAACCACAGTGTTTCATATTTTTAGATTATAAAATTTATATGTAAAAACCTTAATTCTACACTAAAAACTCATATCATTTTCAAATACAAATAAAATTTGTTGTTTACGTGTTATTTATGATTTTGACATGAACTTGTAACAAATTTTAAATGCATTTGTTTCATTCTGCTTCTTCTGCATTTGACGTTACATCGACGCATGGGGTGCGTTTAGAAAGCTCGAGTGTATGGGCGAAAATAAGATTTGATGACGTCGCGTCTTTTCAGTACGGAAATTAGAAACGCACTTGTGATGTGTTGATTGTTTCTTCTTTCTTGACATTTTTGTGGGTTAATTGTTGAATTGATTATGTATACATTTTCCCAAAAAAGGTAAAAATGTCAATTTTGTGCATTTGCCGTATAGACAATAAAGAATATAGGGGAAGGGAGGGTAAGATGACGAGTAGGGTAAGATGACGAATTGATAATTATATGAGATTGCCAACAGATAACGCCACTTCCATGTTTTGTATAGCATGAAGATTGTTCCGCTTACACGGTAAAACAGAATGTAACGTATGCGCCAACTTTTATTCGCGCCACAGTGTCATATGTGTTTACACGCAACTCCGTTGTAAAATTTGGATGCAATAAAATAGCGTTTCGGTGAAATTTGGTAAGTCTTTGAATTTCGACTTCAGTGTTTTCTTAAATTATATGTTTTATTGTTGCTTTAATTAATAAAGTAAACTTTAAATACAATTTAAAGATATTTTTTTTTTCTGAGTTTAATTTATAAATGATTGCTTCGGGTAAGTTGACGCATTCAACAGGCGGACAAGATGACGAATTCGTCATCTTACCCGCATGTTCTATGACTGATGTGTAATAAATTTGCAGTACTAATGCTGCTTTCGTTCGTGCTGATCATGGTAATCATGATTACCAAAAGGACCAATGAAAAATGGGTATTTTAAAAAATTTATTTTCTATTGGCATATTCTGTAATCATGATTACCATGTTCAGCACGAACGAAAGCAGCGTAATTAACATGGGTAAACACTACCAGAGGAAGACAAAGAGACAGCAATGGTCCCGCCAATCGATCATTGAAGCTATGAAGGAAGTGAAGAGAGGAGGAGCAGTGAATGCAGTTGCTAAAAAATACGATCTACCAGCGGCGGGATTCTAAGTTGCTATCGTATCGAGTCGATACGATACGAGTGGTTCTAAGTATACTATCTTATAACAATTTTAACTCTTAATCGACAGAATACGCTTGATACCAAAGAAGTTATCGTTTCAGTCTTACGATATTATAACAGTTTACTCTATAGCAACTTAGAATTTCAAACGACACGTGTTTGAAATTCGTTGCTATCGTATCGATTTGATACGATAGGAACTTAGAATCCGGCCACAGAAGCTACATTAAGGCGCTACGCCAAGAAGAAATACTCGAAAGATGTAAGTATAGGTACCTATCTAGGTAATGCTAGGTGCTCTCAACTTTCCTTGGTATCCGATAGAAAACCATATAGGATTTCTGTCGTATATTATCGTTTTGTATCTAACTTTTTGTCGGGGGTTAAGCTCAAAACGGAGCTTTGTTTTAAAAAACTTGTTTCTTTTTCAGAATTTACAGTGCTGGACGGTTTAAATGTACATTTACAGAGGAGCAGCTTCTAAACCTCAAGCAATACGTAGCGGACTTGGACAAAAGAGCTTTTGGATTAACAAGGGAACAATTTTCAAGAATCGCATTTGATTACGCTGAGACCCTGAAAATTCCTCACCATTTCAATAAGGACAAAAAGAAAGCAGGTAAAGATTTCATCCAGAACTTCATGATAAAATTTAAAATTTCTCTCAGGGAACCAGAAGCTACCTCTGCAGCCAGATTAGCTGGTTTCAATAAGACAAATGTTGAAGCATTCTTTAAAGTATATGAAAAGATTTTAACTAATAAGAAGTACGAACCCCATCAGATCTATAATGTAGATGAAACGGGCTGCTCGACTGTTCCCACTAAGACTCCTAACGTGTTAAGTCCAAAGGGGAACCGCCGCGTTATCAAAATATCATCTGCAGAGAGGGGTACGAATGTTAGTGTAGCGTGCTGTTTTAGTGCTGTTGGCCAATATGTCCCGCCATTCTTCATTTTCCCCAGGGTGCGAATGCAGCAGCATTTTATGAACAATGCACCACCTGGTTCTTTAGGTGTATGTTATGAATCGGGCTGGATGAATACAGAAGCTTTTATTCAATGGTTAGAACATTTCATAAAAAATGTTAGGCCTAGTGAAGGGAATCCTGTTCTTTTATTAATGGATAACCATTCATCACACATTACTCTAGAAGCCGTCAATCTATGCCGAGAAAATCATATTACCTTATTGGGGTTTCCTCCACACACAAGCCACCGCATGCAACCGCTGGATGTCGCTTTTTACGGTCCGTTTAAAACTGCTTACAGCCGGGCATGTAATGACTACTTAATGTCACATCCAGGACAAGTTATCACTACCAAAGATATAGCTGGGTTATTTAATATGGCTTATAGTAGTGTTGCCACAATTAATAATGCTGTAAAAGGGTTCAAAGCGACAGGAATTGTTCCAATGAATTCTCAAATATTTAAAGACTATGATTTTGAGCCGTCGAAGACGACAGATAGGCCATATAATGCCCCAGAAGTTGATGCCAACAAAATGAAAGTACAAGCTGGTCCACCATATTCTCTAGTCAATGATACTTCAGCTTCCGTAGACATTGAAGTAGCTGGACCATATCATGCCGTAGCCAATGCTCCTTCAGCTGCCATAGACACTGAAGTAGCTGGACCATCTCATGATGTGGTCAGTACTACTTCATCTACTGTAGAAACTGCAGTGGCTGGACTATCTCATGCAGGATTACATTTTGGGCTACCTCTCCGTTATCCAATGCAGCTCCAAAAGGTAAAAAGCAAAGGAAAACGCTACCTTCATTGCACATCACAAGCACTCCTGTCAAAAATGCCTTGCAAGATAAAAAAGCTGAAAAGGAAGCCAAGGAGAGAAAAAAAAGAAGAAAATCGGAAGAAAAGAGCTGAGAAACAGGAAGGGAAGGAACAGAAAAGAGATAAAGGAAGAAAAAATAAAAGTCATGTTAAAAAAGTTTTTAATTCTGATATCGAGGAATCCTCGGATTCCTCGATATCAGTCAATTATATGGAAGATGACGACGACGAGTCCATGGAGGAAGAACTTTGCCTAATTTGTAATGACGTAGGGAAACGTGAAACTTGGTATGCTTGTTCCATCTGTCAGAAGTGGGCCCATGCTGCCTGTACTGGGGTTACACCAGCAGAGGCAAACCTCAAAGCCTATGTATGTGACTTCTGTCTTTAAAAATATATTATTTGATTCTGTTTATTTGTTTCTTTTGTCCTTCGCCATCTTAGCCACCTAGTGAAGTCATCTTATCCGCATCTGAGGGTAAGATGACGAATTTGGCATAAAGTCAAAAAAGTGCAAAAATTATGATAAATTTTAAATTTATGAAAGCCAGAAAATTAGTAGTTCAGGGAGAAACTATAATGATTGCTAAAAGTAAAGAATTAAGATTTTAGGTCAAAGCCACGAGGATTTAAAAATTATAAAACCTTACTATCGTCATCTTACCCTTCTTTCCCCTACCTATTATATATTTTCTATGATTTAGGGCCGGTTTATCAATGTAAGGTTAACTCGTAACCAAAGGATAAATATCAAACAAAACAATAGGTCGATACAAGGTTTGTAAAGTAAATAGGTAGCATGGTAAGTTGAACGGAATGGAGGGGTTACGATGAAGGCGGCCATCTTGCGCGTCATCATGCCTGCTGAAACTTAATTGTACGTATGCATTTTTTGAGACGTTGCGCTTATTTGTTGAGTTATTTCGAAATATTTGTTGTTTTTGTGTTTATAATCGTGCAGTTATAGTTATTTAGTGTATAATCTAATTGACAATTACTGTTAAAGAGAAAAGACTCATAGTATATAGAAGTTGTAACCTGTGTATTTACAGAAATAATTTTAAGGTAAACAGTTTTTATTATTTTCCGTTCATAATAATAACAAATAACAATCTTATATACAATTATTAGATGGCTGGAGGAAAGGTTTGTAGTGTAGCTGTTTGCAAAAACAACTCAAAAAAGGCAAGAGAGAGTGGTGAGGTGTTGATGTTTTTTACCTTCCCTAAAAAAATTACTTAATACAGGAAATAAAATTTATTTTCATATGATAGAAATATTAGAAAAACCAATGAGTGATTTTTTCTTATTAATTGCTGTGTCTAATATGACATGATAAAATTTAATTGCCCTCTTGTTAAATTTTATTAATAAATTATTGTATGCACATCTAATTCTAATAAAAAAATTTGCATTGAAATTTTTTAATACTACATAATTGGAAAGGTTGGCCTGGGGAAAAATTTCTACTCAGTACGTCATAAAATAAGAAACTTTTCTAAGTAATTCTTTTCGTTAGGGCGAAAATTAGTATCATGTATGCTTCTTCATCAATCTTATAACTTATTAAATTCGCTAAGAATTATATAAAGCAATGAAATCAAGACTGAAGTCTCGGGCAAGAAATTGCACACAAGATTAAAAGAACCTACTTCAGTCCCTTGATATAAAATGTACTTCTTTAACTGCATACATTAATTAGTTATGAATTTGATATATAGTAATTTTAAATTCCAAGGAAAACGTTATCGATGTTAATAATCATTAATCAAAAAAGTCAATTTATTAATTTGTTGTTAGAGATTCATTACTTTTGAAATTCGCGCCTCGGTTGTTTCCTGAGGCAGTTGACGAATCTGCGCATGCACGCCCTCTATTTCCTGTTTGCGCGCATTGCCCTTCTTTGGGCAGTCATTGTGAAACATTCAGCCAGTACACACGTTTTTGTATTCTATATTTTTGTTCAATATATTAATTTTACTTGAAGAAGTGTTTTGTGTTTTCTTAGTTAAACAGAGCTTAAACAGAATCACTTCTAACAGGTTATGGGCCCAGACTCGCGTGTATAAGAAAAATTGTGTGATTTATTGAACAAAGAAAACACGTGCGTGAATGTTCTAAAAACGTCGCCATATACTCCGCGAGTGTATCGAAAATTGAACTCCTTGGAAAGGATAACTATGATACGTGGAAATTACAGATGCAGGCCATATTAATTAAAGGCGATTTATGGGATTACGCGAGTGGGGCGCTCGTAAAACCCGAGCCGAGCGAAAATAACGCGAACGCGGCGAATGTGCGTGCATGGCAGACGAATGACTCAAAAGCCCGATCTGACATAATTTTGTCAATAAGTTCAAGTGAACTTAAGCAAGTTAAAAACTGTGCGACTTCGTGGGAAATGTGGCAAAAGCTGGAAGAAGTGTATCAATCTAAGGGTCCGGCGAGAAAGGCGACATTATTAAAGAAGCTAACCGTAGGGTTAGGGTTTTGTAGAAAAGATGGCGGACGGAAGCGATGTTCGCGCACATCTAAATTGCTTCTTCGATTCAGTGGACAAGCTGAACGACATGGGTGTGGAAATCAACGCAGATTTATTGGCGATTTTATTGTTGTACAGTTTGCCCGCGACTTTTGAAAATTTCCGATGTGCCATCGAATCGCGAGATGAGTTGCCACGCCCGAGGCGCTTCGTATAAAAATTATCGAGGAAAGCGACGCCTGGAGGTGGTGCACACAGATGTTTGCGGACCAATGAGGACAGCATCTATGGCGGGAGCAAAATCTTTATAGAATTTATCGACGATTGTTCCAAATGGTGCGAGATAAGATTCCTAAAGTCAAAAGCTGAGGTTTTCGAGGCCACCACTGAGTACATGGCCCTCGTTGAAAACCAAAGAGGTCAGACAGCCAAATGTTTACAGTCCGACAACGGCCGGGAATACACGAGCAAAGAGTTCGATGATTATTTAAAGAAACGAGGAATCACCAGAAGACTGACCGTTCCCCACAACCCAGAACAGAATGGTACTGCGGAGAGGAAAAATCGCACGCTTATCAGCATGGCCAGATGTCTCCTGAAGGAATCGAATCTACCCAATACGTTCTGGGCTGAGGCAGTTAACACTGCGAATTACCTTCGAAATCGCTTACCTACGAAGAGCCTGAATGGCAGAACACCTCACGAAGTGTGGACAGGCAGTATCCCCGACGTGTCTACCATTAGAGTGTTCGGCAGCAAAGTATATTACCTCGACAGAAGTCCCGGAAGAGGAAAATTTGACACTCGCGGACAGGAAGGTATCTTTCTTGGCTACGGAAACGAATCCAAGGCGTACCGCGTTTGGTCACCAAAGAAACATCAAGTGTTGATATCACGCGACGTGAAATTCATGGAGGACATAACTCCTAGCACGATGGCAGATGTCAAAGTTGATCCAGAGATGGACGTGTCAGGCGATGACTCGCCACAACTCCAACAATTTGTGGAATTCGAATTTCTACCGAGATCTGCCTCGGAAGATGATCGAGAGTCTGCGCACTCCGATGATGACGACGACTTCCTTGGTTTCGAGAACCCAGAGTCTATACATTCCGAAGATGACAAGGACTTCCTTGGTTTCGAGAACTCAGTCGGAGCTAATGCCCTTGAATTAAATATAACCAGTTCCGATAAAGTTACCCTACAGGACTCTCACGGTGATGAAGTCTTTGATCAAGACATAAATGAAGAAGCCCAACGCCGAGGTCCTGGACGACCCAGGATTGTTAGGTCTGGTTCGAGGGGAAGACCGAGAAAGCAGCATAATGTCGTTGTCAATCAAACTGATGTCGAAAAAGCAGAACAGACCTTCCTTTCTGAAATTCCTATAAAGGAAGCCATGAGCGGTTCTGATGCGAGTGAATGGCGTCAAGCCATAGCAGAGGAAATAAAGTCCATCCTAAAGAATGGGACTTGGACACTCGTCGATCGACCTAAAGGACATAAAGTCATTGGAAGTCGAATGGTCCTGAGAAACAAGTTCCGGCCAGATGGTGTACTTGAAAAACGAAAGGCACGTCTAGTCGCCCAAGGGTTCAGCCAGCAACCGGGTGTTCATTTTATAGAGACGTTTGCCCCAGTGGCTAGGATTAGCTCTATCCGCCTTGTGGCATCACTTGCAGCTCGTTATGGGATGACGATTAAACAGCTCGATGTTGAAACGGCTTATTTGAATGGGCATCTAGAAGAGGAGATTTACATGGAGCCACCTAAGAACTTACAGGATACTCTACAGGATATCATCAGTTCAGAAGGTCAAAGTCAAATTGGGGCTAAAGCAAAAACGATGATGAGGGATCTACGTAGAGGAGATAAGGTTTGTCTACTTCAGAAATCCCTTTACGGATTACGTCAGGCTGGAAGGAGTTGGTACACAAAATTGGATGAAACAATGAAGAGCTTGGGAGCCACTCCATCAAAGTCGGACCCCCGTCTATTCTACATCGGGTCGAATGAAAATATAACTCTCATTGCAACATATGTCGACGATATCCTAATTGCCTCACGTGACAAGAAGACGACAGCAGAACTAATCAAGGGACTTGCTGCCAACTTTGAAATTAAGAATCTTGGAAGCGTTAAACACTGTCTCGGGATAGAGTTCGAACTGACAAATGGGCAGGTAAAGATGCATCAACGGGAATATGTTCGCGATTTACTTTCTCGTTTCAACATGACAGAGTGCAATCCTGTCGCTACCCCTGTTGATCCGAGTATGAAGCTGACAAAGAACGAGATCCAGTCTCAAGAAGACTTGAAGCTTCCGTATCGCGAGTTGGTTGGAGCGTTAACTTATCTAGCTACAACTACACGCCCCGACATCTCATATGCCGTGAGCTTCTTAGGGCAGTTTAACAATTGTTTTGGCACCGCTCACTGGAAGGCTGCCAAATGAGTGCTGCGCTACCTAAAGGGATCCACCGATGTGGGACTGACCTATGGCTCTAACTCAGGTCCGATAAAAGGGTATGCAGATGCCGATTGGGGAAGCAGTCTCGAAGACAGAAGGTCTTATACCGGGTATATATGCATGCTCAATGGCGGGCCAATATCCTGGGACTCTCGGAAACAGCGAACTGTTGCCCTCTCAACGACAGAAGCTGAATATATGGCGCTCTCTGAGAGCGTCAAAGAGTCCATTTTTCAGAAACGGTTCCTCACAGAGTTGGGTTTTGAGGATGCGACCAACTTAACCATTTTCTGCGACAACAGAAGTGCCATAACGTTGTCAGAAAACCCAACCTTCCATTCCAGAAGCAAACACATTGACATCCGGCATCACTTCATTAGGGATGTACTTAAATGCAAGGAGCTTCGCATACTTCACGTCTCAACAGATGATTAGGTTGCGGATTTCTTGATGAAAGGATTGCCCAGGGTGAAACATGAGCATTGCTTGGAGTTGGCTGGATTACGCATTTTAAAGTAAAGTCGCCAATATACAACCGATTCGAGGGGAAGTGTTAGAGATTCATTACTTTTGAAATTCGCGCCTCGGTTGTTTCCTGAGGCAGTTGACGAATCTGCGCATGCACGCCCTCTATTTCCTGCTTGCGCGCGTTGCCTTTCTTTGGGCAGTCATTGTGAAACATTCAACCAGTACACACGTTTTTGTATTCTATATTTTTGTTCAATATATTAATTTTACTTGAAGAAGTGTTTTGTGTTTTCTTAGTTAAACAGAGCCTAAACAGAATCACTTCTAACATTTGTGCTTGTACATTAAAAAATACAAAATACGGAATTCAAATTCATAACTAATTATACTTCTATACTAATGGTTTGAATGCCAGAAATTCGAATGAGCAGGCATAGTGACGCGTTCCCGCATTTTAAATAGTGATCTCTGATTAGTCGAAAGTTACCATGCTACCTATCTTACTTTACAAACCTTGAGGTAGATATACACATTATTGTTTAAACCGGCCCTTATTTGTTCACAAGCTGTCAACACAGTGCGCATGTCACATACCAAACGTCGTAGTTTTAACTGCGACACTGCGACAGAAAGTTGTCACACCTTTTGCGTTATATCTAACCTGCATTTATTAGCTGATACCTTGGGACGTAATTTTACAAATCACCATGTCTTTATAAACGGTTTTCATTTCGCCTAATCGCACCCTGGCGTAGTATCTAAACGCACCCCTGTAGACGAGTTACTCTCAACCAGAAATTTTGCCGAACTTCTTTTAATTGCGAAAAGTAGGGATCTTTTACCTACTTAATAGACAAAGGACCGACGGTTTTACATCTCTTCCGAAGATTGGTATATCCACTACACAATCTTCGCCTAATATTGCACAACTTCCGCATTTACACTGATATATCTTAGCTTGATATACAAGCCGCTGGAAGATGTGAGGCGAGGACGCATCTTCCTTGAAACGGTCACTCATCTAAGTACTAATCGCTCTTGACGTATTTTATATATATTTTAATCCGTGTTTTAGATATGTAAAGTAGAATCAATCCAAGGAAAGTTCCCCGGAGAACGTTCTAAAGATATATTATTACTCGACAAACCCTCTTATTCTCTGCGCCAGAAATAAACGTAAGCAAGCCACGACTCACGTTAGAATTGATGAACGCCTGCGTAGTAATACAATATAAATCTTATTCAAATCCAAAATAAATTTTATTGGCAATAATTAGAAAAATATATGTCAATCCTTTAATATGTTTAATAATTATTAACTAATAAATCTGTAATAAAATTGAGGTAGGGATGAAACGTCAAACTTTGAGCCAATCGCATTATGCATGTCTGTTTTATCTATGTTATGCATTGTTGCATAAGTTAAAAATGGCGTCTAGAAGTCTTACGACGTTCACTTCTATTCATAAATTCCGAAATTTTTCAGCTTTTATTCGAAACTTTAGTGTGGGCAAAATAATTTACGAGCCATCAAGCAAGTCAAGCGCAACTGTGTCTTCTCACTCTTCTTCAATACCAGATGTCCCAGGCCTTTCAGAAGGTTGTGTTAAAGTTCCGTCTAATCCGGTAGGACCTGGAGCGGCAAAAAATTTGGAATATAAAAATCCAGAATATTTCTGTTACGATAAGTTGAGTTATTATGAGGCTGAAATTGAAATGTTAAATTATCGTTGCCCACAGCCTTCTACAGCGAGGCCTTATTATCCAAACGAAACAAAATAAATGAATTATCATTACCTTACTAGAATATTAGTATTTAAAAATCGTTAATAAAAGTCCTAAGCAAATGTTCTTGTTGTTTATTTTGGCAGGCAAGCTGAAAAAAATCAAAATTGCTTCATTTGGCCAACCTGTGGGTAAGAAATCGCAAATTTAAGTAACCTATATCTAATATTTACAAATTTATTTAATATTAGAACAAATGATCGAAATAGAAAAAGTCCTGTTTTTTAATAAATCAAGAACTATTGAATTTTTCAGTAAGCGTCTGAGAACCTCCTTCAACTTTTATGGTGTGTAGTCCTGTTTAAGGAGACAACCGTATGCTGGTTCCAGGTCCTGGTGGTTCATGTAAGAACTATTTTTCACAAATACCTAGTGGTGTCTAAAAATTACTTTTATAAGGCGCCAAAACATTTACACTACTTGACCCGCTCTTTGCTAACAATGTCAACATCATCGGGGGACGAGTCGGACTAGTTTTCAGTTTTAATCATCCGATGATACTAACATGGACCCAGGTTATCTCCTTAAATAGGACTATGCATTACAAAAGTTGAAGGAGGTTCTCTGACGTTCATTGAAAAATTCATTAGCTTTTGATCTACAATACTATATATTGTTACTTGAATTTAACTAACAGTTACCTAGATTAGATCATAGATACTACTGGGCAGAACTATGTATTAAACGATATAGGTAAAGTAATTAAATTTTTAAAATCCAACTCTACCTTATACCCGGTGTGGTTTGAAAACATGCTGTGGTGGCCTCATGAGTCTGAGTTCATTCAGGCCTATTGAGTGCTTGCTAAAAGAGTTCTGACAAAATCTCAATCCAAGGATGATGCAATACCTGCATGCCAAAGGACGTATGGCATTAGTGTTCAGAGCTGAGTACTTCAGTACAAAAATGTACTGCAAATTTGTACTCCAGTAGTTTAGGTACTCTTAAGTACTTTTAATATTTATGTACTGGTATTGTAAACTTCCAGTACATTTGCAATGTACTTGTACTACTGGGTACTTATTTTCTGCAATTTTTGATGAAGTATTACTTGTTACTTTAAAGAAGTACTGCAAAATCATAATGTACTCTGCAAGTATTTTACTAATGTACTCCCAGTAGTAGAAAGTACTTATACTGCTTTTAAAAAAGTACTTATAGATATACTGCAAGTAATTTAAAATATGTAAATCACTGAGGTTACTGCTAAAAGTAAAGTACTCGCAGTACTGCAAGTATTTATAAAATACTCTAAGTATTTAAAATACTGAAAATAGTTGAAGAGTACTTTACTTAATACTGCTACTGCAAATGTTTAATTTTAAGTACATTACTCAATACTTCAAGTAGTTTTGAAATATACTGGTACTTAATACTGCAAGTAAAACAAAAATTGTTTGATACTGTTTACTCCCAGTACTTTTATTGAGTACTGGTCACAGCTCTGTTAGTGTTGAATGGTTTCATTAACAGAACTTCTGAAATATCGGGTGAACTTTCAGAGTATTTACCCTTACATCTTCATATTGGGCCCTGCAGATGTGAACCAACCTCCCAAACTCGAAAGGAAACAAACAAAAGTTATAGAGCAACGGAGGAAAAAAGGGGATTCGGAGACCTGTTCTGATGGGACTCTGAAGTAACTGTTGTCGGGGCGAATATGGACAAAGATAGGAACCACTGAAACTATTTCTGCAGGGTAGATCAAATCGAACGGTACTAAAGGGGTCTAATGAAACAACTTAAATTATTTATTATTGTAAACTTTGATAATATTAAAAAATGTATTGCCAATAGTGATTACATACTACACAAGATTGATTACTCATCTCTTGGTTCATTCGCTACATTAACACATTTTTTCCTTAACAACTACAATTATAATTTCTAAAAAAAAATTTATAACAAATAAAATTATTAAAAAACAATTAATTAATATTTTATATACTTTATCCTCAAATATTGTTTAAATGTGTTCTTGGTTTCCTTTGTGATATGCAAACAAACATTCATAGTTTAAGCAGATCATAAAAAAATCAAAATTATTAATGTTGTAAACAATAGCGTCAAAGTAAGTTTGTAAAACTTTTTATATTCAACAAAATAGATTTGAATTGAAGAAAAAATAGAGGGGGAAATAAATAAATCATATGACTAACAACTACTATTGTTAGTTTTATTAAATTTGCCATCTATGTTTTCATGGATATAATTTCTACTGTTTTTACATTCAAATTTATACTTATAAATCTACATTTTACTGTCCCTTTTGCACAACGTTGAAAAAGTGATTTACTTTTCCACATTATTTGTTGCGTCGCTTTTGTGGGCTGCGTGAACATATACTATAATCATATGAGTGTTGATCCATAGTTTTAACATCTATGGCTCATGCTACTTGGGTTACCTCTTTTTTCTTTCATGTCTGCGTTTTTCATTCTCTTGTTACCTATGCAACCAAAATTTCTTTTTATAGATATAACAGTACAACCCTGATTTAGGGGAGCAAGTTAACAAATGAATAAAACGAAGTGCTCAGCTGAACGATTTATTTCAATCTATGTCACACTAGGCGAACATTTCTATTTCTCCAGGCAATGTTTATACATTAAGAAAATGCCGGCGTCAGCGACTTTGTCTAAACATAATATTATTAACATGGTTGATATGAACTAGTTATTAAACAAAAATAATAATGATGTCAGAGGCGAGGGGCCACGTTGGGTGACACACGGGGTACGAGGTGTTACACTCGGCCATCCTGATTATTTAGACGTCCTCGTCTTCCTCTCATGCTTCCGGGACCAAACCCTAAAAGAAAAAAATAACTGTGATGCTTGTTTTACTCGGGTAGCTGGTTTGGAGATTATTCCAGGGTTCAATGTTAATATTAATTAAAATCCAGATCCAAAATAAGACATTTATTCTCCTAATAATTATATGTACAGTGTGGCCATATCTTTTATGGCTTAGGTTGCGACAATCTTGTTGTTACATAAGTACATCATAGTAATCGGAGAGAGAAAGAGAGTGTAACATATCTCCTCTATGTACGTCGTCGTAACCCCAATTCTCTAATCGAAGTTCCAGGACATAACAGACGCGACTAAGAAATCTGTTTCAGGAGAGATACAGTTCAACACACTCGAATCAATCTGACAGGAGGTCCAGTTCAACGCACTCGGATCCTCCCTAACAGATACTTGGCCAGCGGCTGCCACGACGCCGGAGAAACTTGAGCTTCCGGTTATCTCAGTTCAACACACTCGAGAAAGGTGAAAGTCAAGCTCTGAATTTACTAGTTTCTGGCTAGCTATTTTATACCCAAAAATCACGGTCACGTGGTTTTGCACCCGGCACGAAATGCACACGGCACGCAAGTTGCGGCCTGGTGAAGTTAGAATTAAAAGTTAACAAAAGAACCAATCAGGTATTGAACTAATCTAAAACTGAACTACTTGATCCATGCATGATTAAAATAAGTTAAACTGGAATGAAAGTATACAGTATTCCTGTAGTATTGTATACTTCATTACATAACAAAGAACAGTACTTGGTTTTAATATGTTGAGAATAAATTTTTTTTGTTTTATTAATTTATGTCAAATTATTTGTTTTATTTATTATCTTTTTGTTTTAGTGTCTTTGATTTGTATACACTGCGAGCTGTCATTTTTTTTATGCTTCTTAGAGCTCAATAATTTTATGCTCGCTAAAGCTCCATTTATTTTTATGTTTCACATTTTATGCTCGTTTAGAGCTTTATTGTACTATTTTATGGTGTTTTTTGAACTTTATTGTTTTCAATGCACTCGCTAGTGTTAGGAATTAACTTTCCAATAGATCTAATAGTTCATCGGTACTATCGATGTCACTATCAGATTCTGTTTCTACCACAACACCCCCTGTACATTTTCTTAGTTGGTCAACTGGCGCAGTGGCTTTGTATTTTTTATAACCCTTCATCCACTTTAAGGCTATTATTTCATATCTGTCATTTCCTTTTACCTTGGTAATCTTATAAGGGCCTCCAAATTTTAAACCTGTTTTTCTACCTACTTCCTTTGTGGAAGCGTTTGAGCCATGCCACAGAACCAGATCACCTACTGTATATGATTTCGCTATTTTGCGTCGAATAGTCGTTTCATTTTTTTAGCTTGATGGTCCATCTTGGCTTTTGCAATTTTTGCATCTTTTTCTTTAGTTATGACTGGACTATTTTGTTTTTCTAAACTGGCATGCTTAGCTTGGTCGAAACCAAACACGAGTCGATGAGGGTTAAATCCCATGCTTATGTTTATCGTATTGTTAATACCCCAACCTACTTTGGGAAGGATAGAATACCACTCATCTTCGTCATTTATGCTGGCATTAATAGCAGTGTTTAAGGTTAAATTATATCTTTCAATTTGACCATTAGATCGAGGAGATGCGACACTAGTTAATACGTGCTTGAATTGATATTTTAATGCGAATTCTTTGAATTTTTTGCTTGTAAAAGCTTTTCCGTGGTCAGAAATAATCCGTTTGACTACTCCAAACATGCTGAAAAGGTCTTCTAAAAGGTATATTACTTCTTTAAAATTTGTGGTTTTAGTTGGTCTTGCAAATAAAAATTTTGAATACGTAAGAGTATCCTCCCGCACTTTTTGTATATGGATCTAAATGATCCACATGCCAAGTGTGCATTATTTCCGTGGGTTTGTCAATGGGATGCAGAAAACCTTCCTTTTTTTCATATTGATTCCGTTTATGGGCACAACCAAGGCAAGCATGTACATATTTTCTTATAAATCGTGTCATACCGTGAAACCAAAATTTACTTTTAATCAAAGAGTCGCATTTCCACAATCCAATATGCCCAATATCACATCATGATATTTTCGCAAAATATTAAACCGGGCAGTTTTTGGTATGACTAGTTTATTATATCCATCAGCCGTCTTTCTATAGAGTCTTTTATTTATTATTCTGTTACGTGTTTACAGTCTTCAGTAAACACTTTGTGGATTCAAATAACTTGCAACAAGAATTTTCACTAATCGCTATTTTATTAATCACTAAAATTACACTAGTAAATACTTAAAAATCACACAACTAATAATATAAGCTGTGGTGTGTGGATTTATTATAACGGTTTCCTGCAGTGTAATTGGATTTGTTTTTGTTATCGGTCGCTCTACTCAATGTTACACTATGACCCTGAATATTCATAGTAACCTCATTATGGTTTATGATCGGCTGGCCAATTATAACATCAATATTGCCCATGTCAGCCGATATAAAATGAATAGGAGTTTTTATACAAAAATTGTTTGGTTTAAAATCTACAATAGCTACGCCCTTCGGGAAAATAACTTGATTACCAAATCCTTTTACTACAATATTTGATGGTTTTAATTGAATATTCATTTTGTTTACTAATGAGTAATTAGCAACATTTATTTGGCTTCCTGTATCCAAATAACCGCTACACAATGTATCATTTATATAAATATTTACTATGTAACTATCATTCGGTACTTGCCTTTGCAGAAGTTGCACCTTGAGCGGATTTAGGTGCCAATAATCTTCCTTGAGATGACCTCTTTTGTTGCAGTGTGTACATTCCTTTAACATGAATTTTTGTGGACTATTGTTGCCAGTGTTACCATGGGCCGTTTGAGCTGGCTTGGTGTACTTTGAGCTGTGGCTACTGGAGGTTCCTGCACCCAAGTTTTTGAAATAGCAGTTTCTTGCGGCATGGCCATCTTTTTTGCAGATCATGCAATTGATCTCCCTTTTGTTGGCGTTTTCTTGTCTCTGCGTGAGCGATCCAGGTGAAATAGAATTTCTGCTATCAATTTTACACAGGAATCCTTGGAACAGTTGATCCGGCGTTTTGAAATTAGCGGACTTGGCCGTTTTTTGATAGTCCATCAATAATGCAAAACACTGCATTAGAGTCTGATATCTCACATTTTCGAATTAGCGCACATTTCGAATAATAATAATGTAACATAGTTCCACTCCACTTCTTTTTTCGTTCCAACATTTGCTTCAAATTGTCAACAAAGTTTTCGTGAGATGGAAAAGCATTTAACACTTCAATTTTCCACTCTTGCCACATTTTATTGTAATCCTTTAAACCATTGTACCAAGTTTTCGCAATGCCTGACAATTTGGATTGCATAAAATATGACTTTGTTGCATCGGTCCAGCCGTGAATTAAACCCAATTGGTCGATTTTGTTAAGCCAAGTAAATGTATTAATGTTAGCGATTTCAAAGTCAAAAACAGGCACAATATCACTTTTAGTAATTCCAACACTAAGAGGATCTTGACCAGGAGAAGTAATGGGAAGGTGGTTAGCTACTGTTGGCTGTAGTTGCCTCAGTATTTCAGTCACTTTTGTCATAATTAATTCATCTATTCTGCTCTTCTTTCGTTCTCGTTGATTAGCTTCGGCAGGCGCATCAAATTCGAATTCGAACAAAACGTACGTTCAAATAAGTCCCATGAATGTCTTTTTGGTGCACGTTCCTCAGCGTCACATTCACTATCACTCACTTTATTATTAGTGTTTTTTAAAAGGAAATAACAAACAGGTATAACAACAGGTACACACGTACGTTCCACTTCTGAGATATAACGGTACAACCCTTATTTAGGGGAGCAAGTTAACAAATGAATAAAACGAAGTGCTCAGCTGAACGATTTATTTCAATCAATCTCACACTAGGCGAACATTTCTATTTCTCCAGGCAATGTTTATACATTAAGAAAATGCCGGCCTCAGCGGCTTAGTCTAAACATAATATCATTAACATGGTTGATATGAACTAGTTATTAAATAATGATGTCAGAGGCGAGGGGCCACACGAGGTGTTACAATACATAGAAATGTATTTTTAAATGAAACAATTATGTATCATGTATAGTTCATTCTGATTTAAATTGTTCTTATTGATTATTCTTTGAACTACTGCTGTTTGTACATAGGTAACAGAGATAAGAATGATCTTCAATGGCTGAGAATTGTAAGACCTGCTCTTGTGACGTCAAAGCATACTATTTGTAGAGTATGTACAGCAAAGGGAAAACTCGATGAAGTTATATTTACTGCATCTAAACATGGAAAGTAAGTGATTTTTAAATTTTTCTTCTAAGATGTACCTTGGATATTTATGAACGTGAGAGGGGGGGTGGAATAGTGTGTTTAGTGGGCTGTTTTTTTTTTTTACTTGCTATACTGCGGAAAACTTGCCCCTTGGCCAGATAAGTAAAATAAGACAAAGAAATTAAAAATTTGGCATTATCTTTCGGGTGCACATCGTCTTCCAGATTCATAAAAGTTAGCGAAATTCAACTAATCTTCATGTTTTTTTTAATTTGTCCAACAACTTAAGGTTGAACTGCTATACCACGGAAAACTTGCCCCTCGGACAGAAAAGTAAAATAAAACAAAGAAATGAAAAATCGGTTAAAATCTTCCGGTCGTGCATCATCCCCGAAAATCATAAAAACTTATTTAATTTAACATTTTGTCATAATTAAGAAAAAAGTTTTCCCTTGTTATTCAAACAGTACAACTTGAGATAGGTAAAGAAAGACAGATAAAAAGAAAATAAATAAATTCAAAAATCGTAAATATTTCAACATTTATTGATCTCACATTGTGTCTGAAAAACACGTTTTTTTTGTTCATTCTTTTTTGTACTTGCTATTTTAAACTCTGATTTGTACGTAAAACTTGGCATTATAGATCATGAAAGAAGCCTTGCTCTGATGAACCCATTCCTGGACTTGGCTCCAACAACTTTCTGTGACGCTTCTGTCACTAACTTCACACACCAATCTACTGATTGCGTATGACATGGAAACTTGTCTAAATTTCATTCAACTGCTCTGATTTTATTGCAGATCAAATCTCCTTATCGCAGCAAAGGTGGCGGCGACAGATACAGGTACTCTAGTCTATCATTTCCCTATAATCAGTGACCGCAAAATCTACTTTTGCTTTCTGTCATCTACAATCACAGTCAAAAGCAAATTTTTGGGATGAGCAAAAAATGAGTTACGCTCAATCACAGGGTCTACTACTTCAGATAGAAATCTTGATGTTTCTATAGCTTGAAATATATGCTTCATAGCAGAAAGTATATCAGAGAATTATGGCTTAGAAGATTAATGAAGGCGAGAAACAAAACTTCTAAGATTGAGTCAAGTAGGAGATTTGCGACACCAAAAGTAAATTTTGCGGCCACTACCGAAATGATGATTGGAGTACCTGTAATCTGTCGCTGCCAACTTTGCTCCGAAGAGTAGGCGATAAGGAAATTTCATATGTAGTTGAAGAGCAGTTGAATGGAATTTAGACAAGTTTCTATGTCATACACAATCAGCAGAGTGGTGTGTGAAGTAGTGACAGAAGCATCACAAAAAGTCGTTGAAGTCCAGGGATGGGTTCATCAGAGGGATGCTTCTTTCATGATCAATCTATAATGCCAAGTTTTGCGCACAAATCGGAATTTAAAATAGCAAGTAAGTACAATGTGTTTATCAGACACAGTGTGAGGCCAATAAATGCTGAAATGTTTATGATTTTTTAATTTATTTATCTTATTTCTATCTGTTTTATTACTTATCTCAAATTGTACTATTTAACAAACATGGGGGACGAGCGTAGGTGTGTCTTTCCTATGTACATACTTCGATATGAGATGTAAAGCAACGTCAGGCGCGGTTAGTAGCTGAATGGGTGATCGTTCCAACGAAGACCGTGTCCTCGCCTCACACATCTTCCAACGGCTTGTATATCAGTGTATGCGCGGAAGTTATACAACGTAAGGCGAGGGTTATATAGGGGATATACCACCCTTCGGAGAGGATGTAAAGCCGTCGGTCTCTTGTCTATTAAATGTTAGGCAAGTAAAAGATCCTTACTCTTCTTTAAGCAAAGAGTTTCGGCAAAATTCCTGGTTGAAGGTAGCTCACCTACAGGAGTCGATGTTAGGCCTCAGTAGTGGAAATAGAACGATGTTAAATAAATGTATAAAAAAAACTAACATGGCAAAACTTTTTTCTTAATTACGACAAAATGTTAAATTCGATTAGTTTTATGATTTTCGGGGAAGATGTGCGACCGGAATGTCTTAACCGATTTTTCGTTTCTTTGTTTTATTTTACTTATCTGTCCGAAGGGCAAATTTGACACACTAAAAAGAAAACACGAAGATTTTACTAATTTTTATGGGTTTTGAAGATAATGTGCGACCGGAAGATATTAACCGATTTTTCATTTTTCAAACCAATCAAAAATCCAAAAAAAAAAGAAAATAACATTTTTTGGCCCACCCTAGTGTTTAGTATCCAAAAAAGACCTTAAAATGCTTAGCTCTTGGTAGGCCGATTGTATTTCACACACAGTAAGTGTTACACTGTTGTTAAAATTTTAAGGATTTCTAATTTTTTCGTTACTTTAAAAGCATTACCTAAGTATTAAATTTGGCTTTACCCATGAAAGAAATTATTTTCAACCCCTTTGTATCACACATCTTAAATATTCGAAATTTTATGTAAACAAAACCATGTAACTGAAAATACTTGATATATCTTAAACTATTCTATTGATATGGAATTAAACGTTCACATCTTTAAAATAAACAGTCCAAGAAATTATTTAAAGCAAACTTCATTTTTATTCTGATGGTCAATGTTTACAGCATTTCAAAAATTCAGCCAATTTTGCTGAAAGTCAGAATCACATAAGAAAGTACAGGGCCCTTTCTAAATTAACTTCATTAAAGTATACCTTTTTTTCAGGGTGACGTACCATTGTGCAAGATCATCTAAATGGGGCGATCTTCTTCCAGTTAAACTTGACTCGAAGACAAGTAGTGATGATAATGAAAATAAACTAAAAGAATATACATAGAAGTAAATGCTCCTTTTTTTTAATTATACGTGCCTTTATTCTTCTTTCATATCATATTTCCTTGAACATGACAAGACGTCTGGACATTCCCATTTGTTTGTGTATGAGGCGATTTCAGGTGGAATATTTATATTTACAACGTATTTATTATTCTGTGCCACATATTTATCTGAGTTTTTGGTAACTCTTTGTATACAATTTCTTTGTGCTAAATGCACAGTGATATAGCTGGTCATTTTGTGAATACATTTCTTCCAATCTATGGATTCAGAAATGTATTCTTAGGTACACCTTTACGCTTGCAAAAAATGAGCTGCAGCCTCGTGCTGTTGAAATCACATTCGCTTTTGAGCATGTTGAGACCTAGGCATGATATTTTCCAAATAATTCAGATACATTACTGCTCCATTGAAGTGACCATTAGCAAAATGTGGACCAATCACAGTCTCACCTTATTCCCCCTCCAAATATTCACTGACCATTCGGTGTTGTCGATCTACTTTCCTCACACAATGTGGATTCTCGGTTAATTAGCATTGGAAGTTGTGATGGTTCATGCAGCAACTATTATGAAATGTCGCCTGGTCCGTAAATAAGACATTTTTGAAAAACTCGATGTCTTTCTGTATTTTTAGCTTTGCCCATACGCAAAATCATTTCTGTAAGTGCTTGGTGTAATTGAATATTGGCAGGGCCGGCAGAAGGTACAAGAACTATAAGCGCCTGCTTGGAGCACCAGTTTGCTAAGGCACAAAACAGTTAAAATAACAAAGACATATTTTCAATCTTAACTTAAATGAACACAAGTGTCACATGTCCACAAGAAAATATAGTAGTTAGGTAAACTAAATACTTTTTTTGGTTATTGATAAATGTGCAGTGTCAGATCTAGGTGGAAGGGGCAAAAGGGTGCAAGCGCCCCAAGCGGCAAATTGATAAAAGACTGGAGAAAAACTGTAAAACTTGGCAATCCTCTCTATTGAGAATGGCTTAGCAATTTAGTGAATTACGAAGGCAATTGTAAATTCATTACATAAAAAGGGCGATACAACTATAATTTCTAACTATGGATCTATTAGTCTTCTCTCGAGCTTCTCCAAAGTTCTAGAAATTGCAATAAATGATCAGTTAACTTTATACCTTTATACTTACAGAATAATTTCCCTCAAATCAACATGGTTATATTTAAAACAAAAGCACTGATTCAGCAGTTACTAACTTTGTCTGAAATATTTAAAACAATTGATAGCAAATTACCAGCTTTGGGACTTTTCATTGACTTCAGTAAAGCATTCGATCATGATTATTACTTGCAAAACTGTTTAGAAACGGTATTAGAGGCATAACTTTACAGTTACTTGAATCATATCTTCAAGGACGCATATAAAAAGTTCAATTGCCAAATGGGAAAAATAGCTCAGCATAGGATATATTAGCTGGTGTACCTCAGGGTTCAATCTTGGGTCCCATACTTTTTGTGATTTTTGCAAACGACCTGTACTTCTATTTAAGTAAGGTGTCCCCAACAATTATACAATATGCTGATGACACGAACATCTTGATAACAGCTGAAAGTGTAGAAACTCTTATGGCACTCTCTTGTATAGTGTATGATGTGGTTGTAACATGGGCTCAGAAAAATTATTTGCTGATAAACCAAGACAAAACACAGAGTGTACTATTCAAATCACAAAGATCCATATACACTTTGAACAATAACTTCCCTTTGCAAACTAGTAATAATGTTAAGATGCTAGGTATCAACTTAGATTGCCGTTTGCATTGGAATTCACACATTCAAATTGTTTGTGGAAAATTAAGTAGAACCTGTTATGCGCTACGATTCCTTAAAAACTTCTGTAGTATCCATATTCTCAAAACCCTATATTTTACTTCCTTTCACTCTCATTTAAGAAACGGTATTATAAACTGGGGAAGCAGCTCGCAGAACAAACGTATTTTCATTCTACAGAAAGTTGCCGTTAGGATATTAGCAGATTTAGGCTATCGCGATTCCTGCAGAGATGCTTTTCGCCATCTTCAAATCCTAACAGTTTCTGGCACTTATATTTATGAGATATGTTGCTTTGTTTTTAAAAACAGATCTATATTTACACAGAATGCAGCCTCTCATGATCATAATACTCGTCATAACTCAGAACTTCTCCCTGACCCTCATGTCACATCTTTATAACAAACAAGTGTTCAATATAATGCTGTCAGTAGCAAAAAAGTCGTAACCATCTTTTTTTGAGATTTTCCTTTTATTTTATTCCCATGTCGGTGTTAGCTGCCTACACCTTATTACGAAGTATAAAAGCCCTAATTTGATCGGAAGTATTATTCATTTGAGAAAATAATAGGTTGTAAGTTTTCAACGTAACCAGTTATTGAAGAAAAAAGGGCGCAACTCTTCAACTGCTACGTTTGATTACCAACTCGCATTGACATGGTCAAATTGTCAACTCAAGATATCTTCAGGTCTCGATAATACTCAGATCACCTTACCACCTCGACTAATAATCCTCCTCTCAGGTTTTGGGTCTCCGAGTTCAACAAGTGAACTGGGCCTATTAATTGGACCTAGGTTAAGGAAAAATAAGAAGTTATTAAAAGTTCCGGACAATAAATAAATTACCAAGTGGTTTATTATACCAAAAATAATAACAAATAATAAAAATAATAATAATAATAAAGGTTTTTATTAATCTTTAGGTACAGAACAATTTTCGATATATGTATAAAAAGAAAAAAAAAAATAGATTAATTCGGGCGAGGTTCAGTTCAGCAACCTGAACCACAGACGATTCAGGTGACTGTCTGTTCTGTATGTTCGAGTTCAATGAATTTTATTCAGATAGACATCAGGTATTGATAAAATTATAATGTAATTTGGGCAGAGATATATAAGTAGCATGAACCTAAATGTTCAAACTAACCTTTAGGAGGTGAAGTTAAAACTGTACCAAACAAATTTACAAATGTACAATAAGGTTATTCCGTTAATTTACAGAAAGAAAAAAAAATACCCAATTGATAAATGAAATAGAACAGGTAATATCACTTACACCAGATGCAATTGCAGTTAGTTTACATAAGGTCCTTAATGATCGTTATATTTACTCTATAACTCGACCTATAGTCTAGGTTCATAAAATGTGTGGTTACACAGTATAGTCAAAACAGCTTTAAGTTTCAAAACAAAAAAAAAGAAATAATTACTTACAGGTACCAATCTTTATAAACCAACTTGGGTTTTATTATCTATAGCATCTACACAGAGAAAAATGGACCAAATAAACTTTTTATTTGAGACTTTTTTATTAGTAGGAAATATTTTTTTGTTAAGTAATAATAGAGTCCACTAATAATGCCAAATAAAAACTTTCTTTTAACACAAGTTTTCTAGTACAAATAACCGTGATATTATGATTAACAAAAATGTATTAATGGTTAAGATATGATTATTACTGACAAATATGCATTTCTATTTATTCCATTTTATTAAGTACTAATAATTAAAGTTGTGGCATTAATATATTGATTTGTAAAGTAAATAGTCATGAACTAAGCACAAATTACCTAATTTATTAGAATTTAAATCTCGTTGATATTCGTGTCATTTCGAGAGCTCTTAAGCTCATTTCGTCCATTTCGATGATCGTTGTTGAGACGTATGCCGGTGTCTCAGGTGTATACCTAGTAGTGTTGTGTTTAAGTGCAATAAATAGTCTTCTACAGTGTACATGCAATTCTAAAGTTATTTTATTTTAGTTTCTAATTTGTCTTCATGTGGTCATTACATGACTGATCCAAATTGTAGGGATGGTAAAGTGCATGCATAAAACTATTTTTCACTAATTACGTTCTCTTTATGTTTTAGACAATAATCTCGATAATTGATTTCTTAATTAGTAAATATTTTCAAACTCCTGCTTTTTTTCATACCAACTTCAGTTTTGGCCTGCAGATATATTATTCATACAATTCTTTAAATCCAAATAGTCTAATAATCTGTGACGGTATTTCAGTTTTAAAATAATTTTTATATGCATGCAGAATAGTTTAGTTTATATGCATTGTATTTTGTTGATAAACATTGAGAGAAATATCTTTTCCTTTTTCACATGCAAATTTATGGCCATATAAATTGACCAGATCCTTTCTCTCAGTGTTTACACCTGGCGAATTTTTATTTATGTATTTATACGATCTCTTTTTCACATTTAAAATCGTTTAATATTTTGCAACGCAGTGGCTGATGGATTTTGAAAACACTGTATCTCAGGTTAGACATGAGATCTACACCAAATCATAAGAGGTTTCATCGAACATTAAAATTACAATATTAATCAAAAAAACTTCGATAGGAATCTGCGCAAAAAAAGTTGAAAAATCCTGGGCTCATACCCCAAAAAGTGCCAAAAACTACTGATGATTGAGAAAATATTAATTTTTGGAAAAATATATAGGTACCTATTTGATATTTTTTGACACCAAGTTTAACTCCCAGTTTAACACTTAAAATTACTTTGTGTAATAAAAATAATATTGTAATTTTAATGTTTGACAAAAACCTCTTGATTCGATTTAGATCGCATCATCATAAGTCTTATATTCATCAAAATCCATCAGCCGCAATTGCTGTAATGTGTACTTTATGCATGCACTAATTTATAGTTTTATATAAAGATAATCCTTAAGTTATTGTGATGTTTTTCTATGTATACTTATCTCTAGAGTATTTTTGAATTTTAATTTTAATCTAATGCGGGACTATCAGGATACACGCCGCAATAAAGTTTTATCTTAATTTTGGTCCAGAATTTTGTAAATGTAGATTAATGTACAATTTAGAATTTTATTGCCATCTGTTACTATTTTGAAGGTAAAATTGTATATTATTTCATGAGGCCGTAGTTTGTCGATGATTTTTATTTTTGAAATATAAATATTTTTTATTATTAATGCTGTTTTTATTTGTTACAAATATGTCCTGCTTTACTAAAACAAATATTTGAGAGAAATAATAATATTTTTCTTCTAAATAAACAATATGTTTATAATAAATAATAAATCTACTCGTCATAAGTAAGGAATATAATTAACAGTAAAATTAAAAAGTAGTGCCAATATTTTTATATAATTGCTGCTAATAAACTGAGCATTAGTGGTTCCTATCCAATAACATTAGTTACGAAAACACAGTATTCTTAGTGTTATTGGTTTACTTATTTAGCAGAAATAAAAAAATGTAGTAATAACAAGGATATACACGATTATCGCTAATAACTTAAATATTAGCGACAAATGTTTAGTTCATTATTCATTAATATTTTTGTTCATTAAACAGTTTATTTGCCAGTAATGTCAAATTTTGTTTACACTTTGTATATTTATCCCAAATATACACTATCAGAAACCTCTTTTTATTAATCGTAATTAGATTTGGTTCTTGTCCCATATTTTGCTAAATTTTTTATTAAGGAGTCATATAAAAATATTTACCAGCAATATAAATTTTTCTCTGTGTAACAATGAAAATTTTAAAAAGTGAATTTTGTAGAAAATAACAAAAAAAAACATAAATAACTTATCTTATTATTCCAAGGAGTAGTAAGGTAATATATGCTTGTAACCTCAATGTGAATCCATAAAAAAAATGTACCAGAACCCCTGCAGCTACTAGGCTAATCCAAATAAAATTTTAACTCGAACTTCGAACTCCTAACCCCATCTATACGAAATCTTGACGGTCTCTATCGGTCTCTTTACGTTCCTCCTGCATGATGTAACCGTTTCGATTTCGCAGATTAACCCAAAAAAAAAACAGCATAACCCACATAATCCAGCATCGACCCAACATAGACCGCCTAAAAGTTACAATAACCATTAATATCTAATCGACATCAAGCACATGTTAACATACCCTTTCCATGTAGAACATTTTCAAATACGGGTACACAAAATCCAGCAAAATCTGACGATATTTCAAATATCTTATTTACGGCGAAGAACCAATTCCAAAAAGTACAAATTATATGATGATGATACACCATTCCCACGATTAATTAGGATTAAAATTATTCTTCTACCAGCACAACGTAAGGAAAAATGGAGGCACGTCTATATTGCTCCAACAGCCACAATGAAAGAGAAAGAAGGAAGTTCAAAGTTACCAACGAATGCAACATGTGGCTTTTCAAACCAAGCGCAAGCGCTGCTAGCAGACCGGTATAAAGTCTGTTCAATTCGTAGCCTGAAAGTTATTAGGGTCTGTTCGATTAAGAATAATAATGCCAACTAACAAATTATTCAACCTACAATGAACTATTCAAATACTACTTGTTTAATGTGATAAAGGAAAAGTTAAAGATTATATTTAAAAAAATACTACAAGCGAATCTATAGAAACAACTCTAATTTAAATATCAAACTAAGTGATCAGAACAGAACTGAACCAATGGTGTTACAACCAATAACTAATTGAACATACTTAGAAAGCAATGACAGCTAGGTTGACAACAGAAACTGAACCTCCACTAGAAATTGAACATTACAAAGAATAAACCATAATAATTGTATACTACTGAATACTACTGTTACGTGCTTACAAATTTTCAGTAAACACTCCGTGGGTTTAAATAACTTGCAACAAGAATTTTCACTAACCACTATTTTATTTATCACTAAAATTACACTAGTAAATACTTAACAATCACACAACTAATAATCACTTAATCTAATATAAATTCACAACTTTTAAAACACTATGTACTTTACTTTTTCCCTTAAACTAGTCAACTCTTCTCTAACCTAAGAACTCTCTGTTTGTTTACTGAACTGAACTCTTCTTTATATTTCACTAAACTGTACTGTTCCCCCATCTGCTGGATTCATCTCCTTATATACACCCATAGAAATGTACCACAGTATTCTACAATTTTCTGGAATTCTACAGAATTTTCTACCATGTAATAGATGATTGTTCGTCAATTGGCTCATAGACGGCGCCACCCTACTAGTCAGGGAAGTAACTAAGCTTCTGAGGAAAACTTTGAACATGAACTTAATCACATCTTTCCTTGTTAGAGGGCAGCGCATAACACTGCCCCCTCCTTAAGCCTGAACGTCCCGGTCAGGCAATTCAGATTCCCCAACATACTTCATACTTCGCCAACCTATCCAAGTGCACGATCTTCATCTTGGACTTCTTACTACGTTGAATTCGGTAAACAACGTCATTGATCCGAGTGATGACTGAATACGGTCCTTCCCAGGGTGGGTGAAGCTTCGGAGATTTTCCCTTCTTTCGCTGTGGGTTATATAGCCAAACCAGATCGCCCTCCTTGAATCCTGCTGACGTTCCCTTCCGGTCATAGCGAGCCTTCATTCTGTCACTAGCTATGCTAACTTGGTTTCGAACCAATTCGTGGACATTCCTCAGCTGTTGACTAACTTCATCTGCGTAGTCATCCACGGACAGTGGCTTCTTATCTGGTATACCAAACATCAAATCACATGGCAGTCTGATCTCGTGCCCAAATATTACATGAGCCGGTGTCTGTTTAGTCACCTCATGAATGGCAGCCCTGTATGCCATTAAGAAAAATGGTATATGTCGATCCCAATCTCGCTGGTTCTTGTGAACTACCTTAGAAAGATGTTCCTTCATGGTTTTATTATGTCGTTCCACCATTCCATCTGACTGGGGATGGAGAGGGGTTGTCCGAGTCTTGTGAATGCCCAGCAACTCACAAATTTTCTGAAATACCCCCGACTCAAAGTTTCTCCCTTGATCGGAATGTAGCTCCAGGGGTACACCAAATCGGCATACAAGGTTATCCACCAAAACTCGAGCAACAGTAACTGCTTCCTGATTCGGAATGGCATAGGCTTCCGGCCATTTACTAAAATAGTCCATAGCGACCAGGATGTATTTATTCCCATCATCTGTCACTGGGAATGGGCCCGCTACATCTATAGCAATCCTCTCAAAAGGAGCTCCGACGTTATATTGCTTCATTTGGCCCCTGCTCTTCGTCTGTGGCCCTTTGGTAGCTGCACAAGCCTTGCATTTGCGGCACCAAGCTTCCACATCTTGACGGCTATTTATCCAATAAAATCGTTCCCGAACTTTAGCCAATGTCTTATTCATACCAAAATGTCCCCCGGACACTCCATCATGTATTTCCTGAAGTACTTTTGGGATTCGACAGCTGGGTATCACCAGACGCATGGTAACTTCCTTCCCATCTGGACTTTCCCATGCTCTCTTTAATAGTCCATCTACAACCTTAAGGGAGTCCCATTGTGCCCACAATGCCTTCAGCTCCACACTTTTGTCCGAAACATCCTTCCATTCCGGTCGCGTTCCTTTTTCTTTTGCCCTTAATATAGGACCAATTACGCTGTCATCCATTTGTTCTCGTCTTAGAACTTCCTTTGTCCAATCATCTGGAACATCTACCTGAACTGTGTTTACTATCACCGTGCCCTGTGCTTTTTCAACCCGATAGCAGTGCTTGCAGTCATCTTTGCACGGTCTTCTTGACAGAGCATCTGCATTTTTATGAGACTTTCCAGGTCGGTGTTCGATTGTGAGGTCATATTGCTGCAGTCTTTCTATCCAGCGAGCCAGTTGACCTTCTGGGGTTTTCAGCTGCAGTAGCCATTTTAATGCAGCATGGTCGGTCCTGATTTTGAAATGTTGACCATAGAGGTACTTGTGAAAATGGTCCACGGACTTAACAATGGCCAATAGTTCCTTCCTTGTTACACAATAATTCCTCTCTGGTTTGGACAGTACCTTACTGAAATACTCGATTACTTTTTCCTCTCCATTTTGGACTTGAGATAGTACACATCCAATTGCGGAGTTGCTAGCATCCGTGTCAAGAATATAGAGGCCCTTTTGTTGGGGATATGCTAGCACAGGACTACTGCATAACGCTGCTTTCAGCTTCTTCCATGATGTTTCACACTCCGGTGTCCACTGATATTTAACTTTCTCCTCCGTTAGCTGGTGTAGTGGCTTTGCTATATCCGCAAATCCTTCCACAAAACGTCTATAGTAAGTGCAGAGGCCAAGAAAGCTTCGTAATTCGTGTACATTTGAAGGTCTTGGCCAATCACGCACGGCAGAGATCTTGTCCGGGTCTGTCTGTATTCCCTCCGAAGATACGACATGTCCAAGGAATTTCACTTCTTTTTGGAAAAGTAGACACTTCTTTGGATTCAACTTTAGATGTGCATTTCTGATTCTCCCAAATACTTCTTGAAGATTTTCCAAATGTTCCCTGAAGTTTCGTCCCATAACCATTACGTCATCAAGATAAACTAAGCACGTCTTCCAAGTTAGTCCTCGGAGTACAAATTCCATCAATCTTTCAAAAGTAGCTGGCGCATTGCAAAGTCCAAAAGGCATCACGGTGAATTGATATAAACCACTACCTGTTGAGAAGGCAGTCTTTTCCTTGTCGTCAGGGTGAAGTCCCACCTGCCAATACCCACTTCGAAGGTCTAGAGTTGAAAACCATCGTGACCCTGCCAGCGTACTTAATGTATCGTCAATTCGTGGTAGTGGATAGCTGTCTTTCTTCGTAACATCATTCAGCTTCCGGTAGTCGACACAAAATCTCAAAGTTCCGTCCTTCTTGGCAACTAAAACTACCGGTGATGACCAGGGACTGGTTGATTCCTCAATTACTCCATCTTGTAGCATCTTTTGAACCATCGCAGCAGCTTCTTCCTGTTTAGCTAGTGGCAACCTCCTAGGATGTTGGCGGATTGCGGCTGAATCACCAGTATCTATCCGATGCTGTACTATATCAGTTTTCGTGAGGATGTCTGTGTTTTTGGCAAATACCGCACTTTCTTTCTCCAAAAACTTGATTGCCTCTCTACGTTTATCCTCAGATAGGTGTTCAAACTGGGAACTCAACAAAGTTACAACTTCCCTGTCTACGCTGGTTGACAAACATTTCTCCCCTTGTTCCTCGCACCTTGCTATCCACTGGACTGGTTCGTAGAATCCTATTGCCTCGCCTTCCTTGAAAGTCACTGAGTGGGAATTTAAATTAGCCACTCTAATTGGAATTTTGTCTTTTGTCTGGGTTAGAGTTCTTGCTAAGATTACGTTTTCTGTCTTAATTAAATCATCTTTTTCAACAAGGCCAACACGGTATCCACCAGAGTTTCCTTCCAGAATGGCCTCGATTATTTGTTCAGAACGAGCAGGAATCTTGATTGTCTGAGCCGTCAGTAGCCTCACTTTTTGAAATCGGTCATTTGCTGTTGACAAAATAAATTCTTCATTTCCAATCTTTAGGACTCGTTCTACCACGTCAAGTACAAATTGATCTTGTACTCCCATAACATCCAGCCCCAAAATGAAATCATCAGTGATGTCAGCCACAATAACCCTATGACTAAAGCACAAGCGTCCAAACTGCAGATCTAGGTCAACTTCTCCATGAACCCTTACCCTGTCTCCTGTGGCTGTTCGAACGACCAATCCATTTTGGCTTTTATCAACTTTTATTCCTGCTAAAAATCCGGGCCGCACTATTGACGACGTGGCACCTGTGTCGATAGTGAAGATACATCTCCTTTTGTTTACATAGCCATCCAAAAGCAGACTACTCGGGACTCTTCTAATCTGGGAAACCCGTATCTCTCTGGGGGCACCGTGTTCACCAGCCAGCACAGCCCCCAAGGTGCTGGCTATCTTTAGTTTTCCTGCGGCTCTTCAGTCATTGCGGCATTTACTCTCTCAGGGCTCCGCTGCCGACAGTTTCGCTTAATATGCCCTGGTTTGCCGCACTTATAACACCGAATCACTTTCCTTGACTGTTCATCACTCTGTTCTCTTTCCTGCTTCCTTGGAGCATCTGGTTTTGTCATCAACTGGCTTATCATTTTGTGCATGTCAGCCATCAAAGATTCCATATTTGATTTTTCTAAACGGTCCTCTTCTTCTACCTTCATGGTTCGTACTCTCGGACGTGCAGTCTCTTTGTAAGCGGCTTCAACCTCGAGGGCATGGATCAAGGCTTCACTACCAGTCTTATCTCGGGATAATCTAAGGACTCGCCTGATCTCCTCATCTCTTATGCCATCGATGAAAGTACCAACTGTTAATTGTTCCTGGAATTCTTTGGGCGCATCCGGGTAAGCCAGGTATGTCAGTCGCTCAACAGCTGCTTCAAAATCTTGTAAACTTTCCCCAGCCTTTTGTGTGCGTGATTTGAGCTGAGTTCGGTATACTTGGGTGAGGTGTTGGTCGCCATATCTTAGATCTAGTGCAGCCTCCAAAACTTTAAAATCCCGTTGCTGCGTTACTGGGATAGTCTGAAGCAACTCTGAGGCTTGACCTCTTAATGCTAGCACCAATGCCATAGCTTTGTCTTCGTTACTCCAATTGTTTGCGTATGCCGCTGCCTCAAATTGTCTTTTATAGGTTGACCAAGAAGTTTGACCATCAAAGGAAGGCGGTTGTAATCGAGGACCTGATGATGATAATGCCAGCTGGCCTCCTTGTTCTCTTAACAGTCGCTTAAGTCGCTCTACTTCTCCTTCAACTGCACGAAATTTTCCTTTGACTTCAGTTACTTCCTCTTCAACCTTAGTAACTTTTACTTCAACGCCAGTAACTTTTTCTTCAACGTCGGTAACTTTTCCCTTAATGTCACTAATTTCTCCTTCGACGTTACCAACTTTTTGTTCAACTTTATCTACTTTTTCCTTGACTTCATTAGTGGCTGACAGGATAGCATCTTGTTGCACCTGTATAATTTTTCTCAATTCTTCCTTTTCTTCTTGACGTCTTCTTTCTTTTTCTTCTTCACGTCTCGCCTGTTCTTCTTTCTCTTCTAGACGTCGTTTTTCTTGTTCTTCTTTATCTTCTTGACGTCGTTTCTCTTGTTCTTCTTTATCTTCTTGACGTCGTTTCTCTTGTTCTTCTAGCATCATTTTGCTAAATGCAGCTAACATGTCTTGCATTTGTTTTTCAGCGGCCATGCTTCTTGTTTCCATTCAAAAACTAACAAACAACACTAACAAGTTTTATTTAAAGTCTATGCCAGGTACAAGTAGAATGTTCTATAAATTTTCTCACACTATATGGCACAAATTAGTCTTGTCTAATGTCTATATTACTTTCCAGTTCGACTCACTTCACTATCTCCAGTGGTTTCCAAATAGAACACTATGGAACTTCGTCGAATTCTTCAGAAATTCTGTTGCAATTCCGCTTCTGACACCAATTGTTACGTGCTTACAAATTTTCAGTAAACACTCCGTGGGTTTAAATAACTTGCAACAAGAATTTTCACTAACCACTATTTTATTTATCACTAAAATTACACTAGTAAATACTTAACAATCACACAACTAATAATCACTTAATCTAATATAAATTCACAACTTTTAAAACACTATGTACTTTACTTTTTCCCTTAAACTAGTCAACTCTTCTCTAACCTAAGAACTCTCTGTTTGTTTACTGAACTGAACTCTTCTTTATATTTCACTAAACTGTACTGTTCCCCCATCTGCTGGATTCATCTCCTTATATACACCCATAGAAATGTACCACAGTATTCTACAATTTTCTGGAATTCTACAGAATTTTCTACCATGTAATAGATGATTGTTCGTCAATTGGCTCATAGACGGCGCCACCCTACTAGTCAGGGAAGTAACTAAGCTTCTGAGGAAAACTTTGAACATGAACTTAATCACATCTTTCCTTGTTAGAGGGCAGCGCATAACACTACAGTAAGTACTCGAAGTAATACGTTAATTATCCCGACATTTACAGTGCTACGATTGTGGTTATGTTGTAGTTGCTAACATTTTTCAATGTTCCAGGTACTCTAGACAAGATAACGAAATTGCAAGAACTAGATGACATACCCCATTATATAACCGACACAAACCTAATTCAATATTAGGCATGTATAATGTACAGGTAGGATACTCTTTGTTTATGATATACAAAACTAATGTTCGCTTAATCTCTTCAGAGCCAAACATGCCAGTCAAAGCTATACCTTGCATAAACTAGAAGCTATTAGTAAGCTAGGGTACGACTTCTCAGCAGTTGAATGTTTAATAGTTAAACTCTGTCAAGACAAATACAGTGTAAAAAAAATACAGAAGGTTTTCTATTAACTAAGACAGACAGTGCAAGCTACATTTAATGTGTGAATTAAAATGACAATTATATCCTTTTATATTTAGTGTTCACTATTATTGTTGTACGCGATTTTATTAAAATTTAAAATTACAAGTAATGTTAACGACTAAATTTACTCGACTAAATAAAAATGATTAACTAAAATGCTATTGATAAATGAACTTTCTAGAAAAAACGGCTCAAAATTTACCAACAGATGGTGGTAATGAATATCGCATACGGGCAAAAATTGCTTTAGAGAAGCAATACAAAATTAAAGATAATTTAACTCCAGAAGAAAAGTTATCGATAAATTCTTTAAAACGCGATGAAAGTATAAAAATATTGCCAGCAGACAAAGGTAATGCCACAGTCATTATAGACAAAGATATATATAACACAAAAATCATGACTCTTGTAAATGAGGGACCCTACTCAAAACTAAACAAAGATCCAACAAAATCAATAGAGAGCAAAATTTACAGAACTTTGTTTAAATACAAACATGAATTTAATGATTTTGAACGAAGGAAACTTACACCACATCATAGTAAGCCCCCTCATTTTTATGGCTTACCAAAGACACATAAACAAAATATTCCTTTAAGACCAATTGTTAGTTCTATTAATTCACCATGTCATAATTTGGCAAAATTTTTACTTAAAATTATTGATCCATTATCTGGAAATACCGATTCATATATTAAAAATAGTAAACATTTCATAGAAAAAATTTATGAAACCGATATTCATGAATCACACCTGATGGTTAGTTTTGATGTAGTTAGCCTCTTTACCAATGTTCCGGTAGATGAAACATTAAAAATAGTTAAAGACAGGTTGCTAAATGATAATAATTTGGAAACTAGAACTAAATTAAGTGTAAATAGCATAATGGAACTCTTAACACTGTGTATAAAAACAACCTATTTTCAATTGGACAATGAGTTCTATCAGCAGGATTTTGGTATAGCTATGGGGTCTGCATTATCACCAATTTTAAGCAACATATTTATGGAGAACTTTGAGAACACACATGTTCAAAATTGTATAAACAAACCGGTTGTCTGGTGGAGATATGTTGACGACATCTTTGCAATTTGGCTTCATGGTGTTGATTTACTAGATAGTTTTTTAGAAAATATAAATAGTAAGGAACCGTCTATTAAATTCACATTAGAAGTAGAAAGTAGGAATGAACTACCATTTTTAGATGTTTTAATTAGAAGGATAAATAATACAATTGAAACAAGCGTTTATAGAAAACCAACACATACTAATAGATATCTAAATTTTAACTCAAATCAGTCAATAAATGTTAAAAGGGGTGTTGTAAAATGTTTATACGATAGGGCCAAAATAATTTCATCTAATAATGAAATATTAAATAACGAGAAAAAATTTATCAAAGAGGTTCTAGTACAAAATCAATATCCTGAAGCCTTTGTTGATAGAGTTTTCATAAATGTTGAAAATAGGGACAATCAGGTACGACAAAAACCTGAACGTCATTATACAGCAATAATTCCTTATGTATACGGACTATCGGAAAAGCTACGCCGTATAGGTGACAAATTTGATGTTAGGACGATATTTCAAACGGGGAACACTTTAAGATCTATTTTAACAAAAACAAAACCGATAAACAGGGAGCAGAATTCAAAAAACTGTATTTACAATATCCCGTGCGAATGTGATAAATGTTATGTGGGTGAGTCATCCAGACCTTTCAGTGTGAGGTTGGATGAGCACAAGAATTACATTAGAAAGAATGAAATTCAGAAATCAAAGATTTGTGAACATGCTTGGGAAAACGGACATAGAATAAACTGGGACTCGGCAAAAATTTTAACAAAAGAAACAGATACCAAAAAAAGAAAAATTAAAGAATCAGCAATAATCTTATTAAATGAAGATAAGTGCGTATCGAATTGTTCTGTAGATATTTGTACAACCTGGCTACCAATGTTAAAAGAAGAACTTAACAAACTCAACATTATCTAAAAAAATATCATCAGTTCTATGTTCTGTGTAAGTAGTAAGTATCTATGGAAATAACATAAACAGAATCTTAAAGCTGTGTATTTGACATACACAGCAAAATAAGAGTTCTTCAAAAAATAGCTTTGAAAACGGAAAGAGATTACTTTCCGAAACGTCAGCAAAATACATTATTTTTGTGTTTATTCCGATTTATATTATTTGCAAAACATAACCTCTGACTTTTCCTTTGGCGTAAACGTCACGGGCGCAGAGGTTTTTTTCCAATAATTCTATTATTTTGTAGATTCGGTGATTTGTTTTGAAGAGGATAATAGTACATGTGGTAGAAAACCCAAATAATAGGAAAGAATATAGTTCAGTTAGTACTAGTGCTTTGAGGTGGGTGAGAATCATAGTAGGTTGTTTAATTTCTTTTACAGTATTTTGAGGCTGTACAAAGGAGAATTAAAGAAAAATTGTAATGATTTGCATTTGGCACTAACCTTCAAAAATTACTCTGACATAGATGGGGCAGAGGTAAACCAAGAATTCGTTATATTGTCTAGATTACTACCTTTTCAAGATGGCGAAATATTGAACTACAACAAACGCCGAGGGGTTCTAAATTTTTTGTGTAAAAATAATTTTATTATGCTCATTTCCCAATACACTGTGGCATTACGGTTTTTATTGACATTACTGATGAGTGTGAATATTCCTTCTCTAAACTCAAACTGATAAAAACACACTTTAGAATAACAATATACCTAGGACCCTAGATGAGTCTTAATTTGGCCATTGAAGGCAACATGTCAAATGAAATTAAATTGAATGACATCATTACTGAATTTGCTCCGAAAATGTCAAGAAAAGTGTTTCTTTCATTTTTGCTACTTGTTTAAGCTACAGAAGTTTTATTTTCTTTTTCGTTTTTGATGTTTTGGCATTGAGAAATTGTTAGGATTATCCTCATAAATTGGAAGACACGGTGTTTATAATCTGAGTATTTATTGAAATGGAATACAAAAATATATAACTCAAAAGTGACAGTTTACATTAATTAATTAAATTCACAAATCACACTATCCAGCATAGCACAGTATATGATACCAAATTGATGATATCTATGCTAAACACAATTGCGTGTGTCTTGAACTGCGGGGAATTCAAACATCGCTAACACACCCCCTCAAGATGCACGCTGTTGATAACTTTTCAGTGTAATAAGTCCAAGATCATCAACACATCTCCAATGTGGTACTTTTGACAATGTTTTCGTTAAGATATCTGCTACCATTTGGTCGGTCGAAATATGTTCCAGAGTAACTAGTCCTCTCTCAACAGATTCTCGAACAAAATGATGGCGAATACCGATGTGTTTCATTCTGGAATGATACATCGAATTTAATGCCAGTTGCTGTGCTCCTTGATTGTCTGCAGGGTCCCCCGATACTAATTTATGTATTGGTGTCAATCTATATATAAAAAAATTCTTTTGGGGGGATGGTAACCCTCACTTGCGGGCGGCAGCCCTTCGTCGGTAGAGCGTCGTGAGTAAGGAAGTATTTTATGCTAAAATAAAAGAAGATACCTGGGCGCCACGTGACAAGAAGAATTATTATGTTTTGCAAAGTCACGGAAGACAAAACACAATACTCAGCCTCTGGTTGCTAAATAGAGATAGAGATAGAGAGAGAGAGAGAGAGAGAGAGAGCTGATGAACAAAAGATAGTAATTATATATATTTGACAATAGAATATTTATTAAAAACAATGAATATGCTATATATACAAAATGAAAAAAAAATAATTCGTGTATGAGATCTCACATTTTTTTTTTTTTAAGGCTTGGATAAAGCGCCTTCCCCTAGTATACTAGGCCATGGCTTCACAAAAACAAAAAAAAATTGATGATTTTATAGTGAGTAGGTCAAATTTGATAATATTATGTACAAAAAAAAAAATTAATAATAAGTATATATGAATATTAAAAAAATAATGAATACTAAAAAAAATATATATCTGGCCTGTAAGTTGTGCTTAGCTGATGTTGCTAATGAAGTCCGGTGGCAACCAAAAAGGCGACGATTGGGTAACGTCGGGTTGATGGGTGAACCCAAGAATGGGGTTCTTTTCCAGCACTCCAAGCACTGCAGCACGACGGACCGCGTTCCCAAATCAACAAAAAATATTATGGATAATCTTACAAAAAGAATCCTCTTATCCCAAGTAAAAACTCTTCCTTAGAAGGGTTTTCTTTTTAAAGTAATAGTGGAACTGAGTGAAGTTCCTTATCACTCGGCACGAAATTAGAGAGAATATCGAATCCACCTGGGGTTTCACTAAATCAGGCGAAATTATTTTCCGGGGAAACCACTCCTAAACCACGGCGTGAGGTGTAGATCCTTATTTTGTGAAATCTTATATTCAAATCCCCGTAGAAAGGGTAAAACTGTGCAAAACCACAAATCCACAAAAGACCTTATCACTCCTGAAGTCTGGTTCGGAATGTTCTCGAAATTCAAAGAAATAGAAAAAAAAAAACCCAAGTCCCTGATAAGAATTCTCGGTCGGTATCCTGGACAACTTATGCTGTCAAAAATATGTCAGCGAAACAATACTAAGGAATTCAAGGAATAACTCACAACAGTACAGGAAAAATACCCAAACACATAAAGAGAAGATCATAGAAAAGAAGACGGAAGAAAATATATAATAGGAGAAGTAAGGAGATAGATGATTATAAGGTAAGTCTTCTATTGACACTAGTTTATACCATAACCCGTGTTGTTTTCTAGGTACTTTTCGGCGGATGATACACATTAGAGAAAGAAAGTTGAAATAAATTACCTCTCAGGGTGTAAATTAAATCACACTAATGGTGCTAATCTGTAATAACGAATATTTGGTGTCTTCGAGGAATTAGAATTTGCAGGATGTAGAAACAAATCTCCATTCTATTACGCTTAACTACACGTTAATAAACTAAACTATTATAATGTTCCCTCAATAAGGTGAAGTAGATTTTTTTTTTTTGCATGTTAATTATGATTTAGTCATTAATGCTGTTACAAGAGTAGCAAAAAAAAATTAAATACACATCATCAACAAATCCCATCGCATGTTTTCTTTCTAAGCAACCAGTAATACATATCAATGCCTTGTGTGTGGTATCATGTCATAATTAATTGTAATACAATCTCCTTATCTCTAAAAACAAAAGGTAGCAAATAAAAATGCTACACCACCCATCTCCGAAAAAAAAAAAATAGTTTAACGAAGTTAATCTATTTTATACTGTCTAAGTTACGTAGAGAGAGATTATTTTGAATTGGTATCTGCGCGTACCATACGTCCTGAGGAGTCATTATCAGTAATTGTCACGTTTGGGAAGTCGAAATTGGCATATCCGGGAAGTCGAAAATTGGTGAAGGTCTATCAAAATAAACTTGTTAACTCCATACTTTTTTCGGAGGGATATTTAAAGCAGTGGTTCGCAAAAGAAGAAAAAAACAAAAATAAGAAAGAGAACTTAAAACTAACCCAACTATAACTCTATTACAATGAACTAACCTAACCTAACCTATCAGTATCCATAGTTGTAAACTAAACGATAACTTAGCGATACGATAATATTTTTCTTGCCAAAGGCAGGACATGATTTTTTCCCAAGGACACAAATTGACATGACATATGAGACATCATTTCAAACTATAGGAAACGATAAAAGAAAATTTACTAGAAAGTAATCTCCAGTAGACATAAATCCACTAACCGACTGAAATGTCGGAATTGGATCCAAAATATTGTTTTAAATCTTTAATGTGCCATTCACCTGCCGGTGAACCATCAGCATTTTCAAGATCATAAACCAAACGGGAAATCTTTTTACAAATGGTACACAACACATATTTTGGTGCTAGCTTAGCTGAAAATTTGATTGCTGCATCAGAAAGCACTTTATTGCGCCGCCAAACTTTTTCACCGACATTAAATGTTACGTCACGTTTTCTGAAGTTGTAACTTGCGGCGTTTCTTTGGTAAGCTCCATGAATTCTATTTCGTACGTCAGCGAAAATTTGTGTTAAACCCTTTAAACCTTCTACATAGATATTACGGTCTCCAGGGAGTAATTCTACATCTGCAGTTGATGTAACTGAACCGTAATACTTTCCAGATAGTGGAACATATCTACCAAAAGCTAGAAAAGCGGGAGTAACCCGTAACTTCATGTTTAGCAGTGTTAATCGCGTGCTGAATTTTTGGTAATTCATTATCCCAATTTTTATGTTCCTTAATATAGCTACGGATTGCTGTACCGAATTTTCCATTATCGGATTGAATACATTTTATCTTATTGCCAGTCTGCCTTTCAACGTGAGCTTGATATAATTTGAACGCCTCCAATACTCCACTTTTCTGTTTCAAACAAAATATTTCACACCATCGGGAATAATCATCAACAAATGTGACAAAATACTTAGCTCCATTTGCAGCTTGTGTCCTGAATGGTCCCACAACATCTGAATGGAATGTCACTTTGACGTTTGCTCGTGGGGAACGGTAATGCAGTCATTTTGCTTCTTAGACATACATCGCATCTTGACAAACATTCCACGTCCTTCATGGTAATTTTTCTTTTGGTTACTTGACTAATGATCTTCACAAGATCTCTTGAATTTAAGTGTCCCAGACAACTGTGCCATCTCTTCACTTCAACTTGATCACCAGTCTCTGTCATGCCAGCCATGCCATTTGCCTCATTGATATAGTACAAGTCACCTCGACGTTCAGCTGTCAATTTGACTTGTCCTTCTATATCGAAAACGATAGCTGAATCACGTCTAAACAATACGTCATGATCCTTGTTGGTGATTTTAGCAACGGATACTAAATTTGATCTTAGTTCTGGCACAAATAGAGTATCAAATAATTCTATCCTCCTGACGTCTTTCTCATTGACTACTGACAAACCTGCAGTAACTTTTCCTTTGATCTCACTGGATGCTTGACTAGCTAGATTGATTTTTCCATATGTGGACGCACTGAGATATTTAAATGACTTTTTATCTCCGCATAGATGCGCCGTGCAACCACTATCGAGGATCCATGGTCGAGACATCGATTCACTTGATATTTGACATTTACTATAATAAGCCGCAAACGTATCATCTGTGGCTTTTGCACACTGCTTGCCTTTTTCATGACATTTCCTATCATTTTTATTCCGACAATCAGGTGACTTGTGGCCTTGCCGATTTCCATTGCCTCCAGCTGCAAGAACTCCAACCATTTCAATTACATTGGACTGCTTTCTAACATCACTTTCCTCTAAAATTTTTACTTTGAGAGCATCTACAGACGGTAGCTCATCTCGAGACTCAATTGCACATCTAAAGTTCTCATAACTAGATGGAAGACTATAAAGCAACATTATCGACAATAAATCTTTAGGTACCTGTACATCCATGGCGACCAATCGGTCTACTGCGTCAAAGAATCTATTCATGTGGTCTCTAACGTCACCACCTTCGCTTAATTTCTGAAGCATCAGCTGCTTGAGTAGCGTAGCTTTTCTAGCAGGTCCTTTTGATGCGTAAATATATTCGTTTTAGCCAAACCTCACGGGACGTCACACATCCTCGCACATGCTGCAACTCTGTTGGATGTATAGACAGGATCAAATCTGATTTTGCCTTCTTATCTACCTTAGTCCATTCTGCTTTAATGCCACCTTCAGTTTCTTTACCCGGACACGGTTTCTCACCACTAACATATTCCCAGAGATCATTCTTGGTCAACAGTGCTTCCACTTGCAACTTCCAAGTTTCATAATTATCCTTGGACGGAGACTCAATTCGAGTGCTACTCGATACACTTGATGCCATTTTGCCAACTCTCTATTAATTACAGAATATACTCTCAAAATTCACAACTTCAGTATTATAATCGTTCTGGGCCCATGACCTGTTAGGATTACCCTCATAAATTGGAAGACACGGTGTTTATAATCTGAGTATTTATTGAAATGGAATACAAAAATATATTATTATTATTATTATTATTATTAGCCGTTACTCGAGTCCGAGTATAAAAATGTTACAGTCGATAGATTGTGTACAATAAAAAACAAGTAAAAGGTGTAGTCTATTGTAATTCCCATTCATCTACGGTGCACACGACTATGGCTATAGAGGCCAATTCGGGAGAGCACATGTCGACCGCAGTCAGGACAAACATAGACCTGGTTAGGTCTTGGATTCGGCCTTCTTGCAGAAACATTTCCTTGATAGCTGGCCACAACCCCTCGCCATTCGGTTCTGTCCGCTGCAAGTTGTTCCCATTGCTCGTCTGCAATACCGCAGGATTTTAGATTTTCATATATAAGTCAAAAGTGACAGTTTACATTAATTAATTAAATTCACAAATCACACTATCCAGCATAGTCACAGTATATGATATCTATGCTAAACACAATTGCGTGTGTCTTGAACTGCGGGGAATTCAAACATCACTGACAAGAATAATAGTATACTAATTTCTTCTTTTGTACCTGATAAATAAATACATAGTCTATATTAATATTTAATTAGTTTCCATTCTACTGCAAATATTAATGAAAAATATATAGGTAATTTGTTTACCAGCAGCTTACCTATTAATTTCCACCACTTTTTTGAATATGGAACTTAAGAAATCCATTCCGTTACAGATGTAATTTTTCACTGCCGCTTGTAGTAAAATTTTATCTAACACAGGCACTGGATATTGGAAGAAATGGATCCACAAAATCGTCAACTAAATCACCTGAACTTATAAGGCCGGATTTTTTTCTTGTGGGGTGATTTCGAAGAAATCGTATTATACAAAGAGTCCCAACAACTGAAATAAATGTGCGGTACAGAATAATAAATGGGTTTGCAAATATTCGATCCGAAATGTTCAGGAAAGTGGAAGGGTCTTTTCGAGCAAGAACAGATTTACATTTAAAAGATGCAAAACGTTTTGAACACTTAATGTAGTTTGTAGTCAGTGTAACTTGTTTTATTATACTATTTTTTTGATGATGATTTATTGAGGGCCTATCTGCGGGGCTAAAAAATCCATCTGGGAAAGAAAAACATCTTACAGTTCTAGATGTTGGATCTGAATTGGGTTTTATTGATGGGGGATTGCTGGTTTTTAAAGATACAAAAACTACTGATTACCACGAGGAAATGAACGCAAAGGTAATCGAAGAATGGTCTCAAAAGTTATATGTAACTATTATCTGATAATGCTGTCATTTTAATGGACAACACATCATACCACAGCAATACAGTAGAAAAAAATCTCAACAACAACCACGAAGAAGAAAGATGTGGCAGAATTGGTTATTGTCAAAGAATGTTGAATTTGACTTAGATAATATGGTTTAATCTCAACTACAGTTAATTAAACTACACAAAGAACAATATGATTTGTATGCAACTGATGAAACGGCAAAAAAAAAAAATAAGTTGTACTGAGGTTGTCACCATATATCACTGCGAATTAAACCCTATCGAATTAATATGTATATGGGCTCAAATAAAAAATAAAATGGTATCTAAAAACTACATTTAAATTAATAGAAGTAAAAGAACTGTTAATATTACGAGTGCGTTCACTGGAAAAAATGTGTTGAGCATGTCATTAGAGTGGAAGAAAAAAAATGTGTAAATTGGATGGAATCATGGACATTACAATAGAACCATTATTTCTATTGCTGCTGAAAGCGACACTAGTGAGAATTCAGACACGGACACAGAATATTAGGCTACACAAACTTTTAATTCTATGTTTAGAAATAAAAAATAATTGTAAAAATTTTAGTTTCGTGTCATAAATTATTTTCTTTTAATTTTTATTTTATCGTTTGCACATTATATCAGTTTTTAATCACTTTTGTATAAATCTGACGGTAAAAGTGGCTAATTACTCGGGGCGTTTATAATGTGTAAACGATATGGATGCTGTATCAAATACAAAGAGATCAATGCATTATACAATATAATAAAATGCACACAAATACACCGTAGTCGTGTATTTAGTTGCCCAAAACGGCCAAAAAGGTTCTAATGTATTTTCTGGTTACTTCTATAGAGTGAATGGGACTTTCAGGTTTATCCCTCCTAGTTTAAAAACACACTATAGTGTATGGCAATTTTATTGTAGAGGTGATGATGCTGAAAACAATTGAAATAAAAAAGTACCTATACTTTTCGTTAAATATCCAAACTGTATGGGTTCAAATTTCTTATATGACAATGAATAATAATTTTTTAAAACTTGTTGTCAAAGAACACCATACCACTATTTTTTGTAATTTCATTATATAGTGTAGCCAGCACTACCTTAGAAATGCAATAATTGACTATTGTTAAAATAAAGAACCATTTCCATTATAAAAGATATCATTAAAGTGACTTTAGCTAAAGTTACTTTTAGAATACCATTATGAAAATGGCCGTGTATATTAAATTACCGGGATTATTTTTTAAAAAATCATTTATTTTACATATATGAATATAATAGAAATAAATAATAAAAAATTTAATAGTCAAATATAGAAATTATTTAATAAAATATACTCATAAATGTTTATAAATAAGGCTTGTAATTGTAATAAAATTAGATCTTAAAAATTGAAAAAATTAGTTTTCCCTTGAATTTTCCCTGTTTTCTTTATCCTTATTTCTGATTTTATTTGTATGAAATTTAGGAGATACTGGTTCAGTAACTTTACCAGAAGGTTGTATCTTTAATTCTTTGTATTTTTTTATTGGCTGTGCTTTATATTCGGTTTCTTTACGAATCCTAGCAATTTCTTCTTCTTCCTTTTGTAACATCATCTGTTCCTCCATTTGTTTCACTAGAGCAATTCTTTCTTCTTTTTCTCTTTTAAGTTGTTCAAATTCTTCCCTTTCTTTTAGCCTCATTTCTGTGTTTAACTGAAACTCTGTTATTTCAATCAAATGTCTCTCGTCTCTTTTAGGTTCAAATGGTTTTTTATAGAGCACCGTTGGAGGCCTAGCCTTAAACTGGGTTGTGAGTGATTCTTCGCTTTTCTGAAATAGATTTTTTTAAATTTAAATTATGCCACAACCAAAAAAACTTTCAGCAATCACACTTACAAAAAAGAATTTACTTTGCATTAATTGGGGATGGGTTCTATCCTACACAAATTACTGTACACAAAAAAATACTCAATATGAAAGGAAACAAAGAAATTATGGAAAAAGAACTGAAAATTTAATGAAAGTTACAACATTTCTGGAGAAGGATAAAGAATGTGCCCAGGGAAAAAGGTTTTGTCTCTAAGATGGAAGTCAAAACAGAAAAGATTATTGTTAGGTACAATGAGAAACTTACACCAATAATTCCACGTGGATGAAAAATGGATTGTACCACCAAAGAAACAAAACCAAGATACCTGTGCGTGTATAAGGCATCTGAATGTGTAATTGAATATTGAAAAATAATTTTTTAAGAGAATCTTACCATAGAGAACATCAGATGAAATAATACAAATTTTAGTTTGTGATGTAGCTTCAAGAAAATGCATGCTAGGATCATGCATTATATGTAAAGAGAAACAATTCAAGTGTACAATAAAGCAAATTTAAAAGAGAACATTACATTTCAGCAATGGATAACTGTCAATGAGGAACGGGTAATTAAGGATAAAGTTAGGAAACGAACTGTTAAGAAAAACATGGTAGCGAATGTCCAGCATCTTTTAAAATTTGTCAGGAGTCAACTCATTGACTTTAATAAAAAGCATGTTAACACTAGGAAATACGAATTACAGAAACTTCAAAACAACAAAAATATGATTGCAGAAAACGAGATTATTTTTTATTCTACTTGCTCATTTTGATGGAAATTCAATTTCTAAAAATTTTGTCTTTTACAGTTCTTCAAAATCTGGAGCTTCCGAGTTATAAACCATATTAATATGCTGGCATATATAGATACACGTCTTTCCATTCTGGTAGAAAATCGAGTAAAAATTTTTCATTCTAACTGGCCTTATTTTGATGAAAATTAATTTTTAAACAACTTCCTCTTTTACGGATTTTTTCTAAAACCTACATCTTCTGAATCATAAGGACTTTTTTATAAAGTTTTGCCAAGAAAACCATAAGAATATACCTATAACAATGTTGCCAAATGGACTTTTTCTTTTTTTAAGGAAAATAACTTTTCCAACTTTCCATGCAAAAAAAAATGCTATTATAAAAAAATTTCCAGATAATTTTTTGCATGTATTTTGACCGAGATATAAAAGCCCTTTATTTCTGTATGATTTTTATGCTAATACGAGACCTACCCAGGTAGAACATAATATTGGCTGGACTGTGGTTCAATATTAGATCGATATAGATACATTGAAATTGTAACAAAAAAATCGGCAGCTACAGGAAGCGGCTGGAACCTCACCACTCGGTGGATCTTTGAAGCCGAAAAGAGCATTAAATTGTGTGACAAAACGGCACTAAACGTAATCCGATCTCATCCAAAACTTTTCGGATCTTCTGGGGTACTAAAAAAACCCTCAACTTAATGAATTTACAATCATCTATGCGAGTTATTACCTACATTGTCGCTCGTTGAATAATATACTATTAGGATGTTAGCAACTTTAAAATCATTTGAACTACTAAGAAAGTCTAGTTATCCTAAATACTACGGATTTGTAAAGCAACAAACTGAACATTGATAAAGTGATAATCTATAACAAATTCACCAACGAAGGTACAGAAAGCATATAATATTGATATTGTTACATCTACCTTTAAAGTTTGTGACAATCCACTAAAAGTAACAAATATGCGGAAATCTTATTAACACGACATGACACCAACGTTATCGGATGACAAACGATGACAATGACAATCTTCAAAATTTGCTCATTGCAATCCGATCGCTCGCGGCTGTCTTTGTTAAATGAAACATTAGCATTTCAGTAATTTTACTAAATTTTAGAGGAGTATTTGTATTTTAATTCTTCGATTTGTCTGTATATATATTTAAAAACGGCGCTAAACCTAATCCGCTCTACTTCTAGAGCAGTGAAGGAACCCTCACACGTGAATTGGCACGTGATGGGACGAGTTTCACGACGTAACGGCTACGCGCATCGATCATGTCATGCGAAATGCGATCTATGCCATATTTGCTAGGTTTTCAATTTTTTTCACGGAAATCAAATCGAAAGGGTAGAAGTGTGATATATCGTTGAAATCAGAATTTTCACTGCGTTTCAATGGTTCCATTGCAAATTTAAAAGTAATTATAAAAAAACAACTTGTTGCGTCAAAATGGCACTAAACGTAATCCGATCTCAACCAAAACCTATTCAGATCTTCTGGGGCACTAAAGAAACGCACACGCAAAGTTTCATTCAAATCTGTTCAGTAGTTTCGGCGCTATCGTGCTAACACACATACACACACACAGACATTTTTCAAAAACCACTTTTTTGGGTTCCTAGGACCTCAAAACATAAAAATTTGATGTTATCTCAATTTTCGTTTTTGAACCAATTTTAGTAACCTCTCACAATTTTATTGTGGAGAGGTTAAAATATTGAACTAATATTAATATACACTGGTATTAAAATATCGGCATGCCTATGTTGGTAGTACACTGTTTTAACACATTCAAATCCAGATATACACAGACAATATTGATAAATATCTGTTAATATTAATTTTACAAAATTGAAAAGTCTATATTCGCTTTATATTCTTATCACATTTTTTGATAATATTGTACAAAAAAAATATCGATTGATAAAGGTAAATATTGATTCTAAAATATTTGAAAACTCATACTTAACTCATATTTGTCAACTATGTGTAAAATTATATAGTTTAGGGAATATTTTCTAATACCAATAAATATTAATTGATTTTCCAATATTGGAAAGTGCAAATGTTATTATGTTGTTATTGAACTTTTTAGTAATATTGCACAACAAACATCGACTGATGACAAATATTAATTTTAAATATCGGGATATTCATATTGAGATTATATTTTTAAACACTCTTTTAAATGATATTGTTTAACCGATTTATATCTATATTGGATAGTCATGCTGCGCCTAGGCTGATTGCAATAAGGTGCAAGAGCTCTCCTTGCAATATGCTTGTACAAGCGTACAATTTCTGACTTAGGGTCTCCAGGCAATGTGAATCAATAATGACAAAGAGAAATTCACTGTGGTGATGCTCACCTAATCTGAACTAGCAAAGGCCCAAGATGCCTTTAGTAATTTTACAGATGATGTAGTTCTACCTACCATACATAGGTTAAATATTTCAGCTGGAGGTTTTACTACAATCACTTCTAGATCTTGTTAGTGAGGTTCTTAAAATAATAATAATTATTCAAAAATTGTACTTTAGGGGAATTACAAGAAATAGCTTTACCATCTTTGGGCATTAGGCTAAATTTTCATTAAATATTGGGCCAATATATGATTTCAAATAATAATTTATATTGAAATAAAATATTATATGATATGATTTTTAAATATTTGTTGAATATAGCTTAACCAAAATATTGAGTCTATATACAAAAATGTTTACATTTTTTATTGGTACAATGTTGCGTTTTTTACATTGAGTCAACGTTTTTGTAATATTAAACCAATATTGGTTCAATATTAGTGTTCTACCTGGGTATGAAGTAAACTATTGTTGTTTTAGGTTAAAATGCAAATTTATTAATGTACAATGGGCCTTTCCTGCTATTTTCTTTATTGTGTTATTGGAAAGATCCTATTAAAATATTACTAAAAATGAATTTTATTTTTTTTCTGAACGCATAAAATACTACAAAAAATATTCAAATATTCCCTCAATCAACAGCCGATTTAAACGATAGCATTCGGGCGGCAATGTGACATTATCATAAACTACACCAATCAATATGATCTTAAACCGTTGCCAGAATTAGCTATAAACGAGGCTATAAAGGCGCAATCCCAAACAATCTCACTTGCATTCTGCTTTCCATATCTTGCAATTCTATTGGTGCCTGAAGGGCACTTATGAGGAACCACCAATAGATTCTTGTAAAGTGCTAATGTTTAATTGAGAACGTCCATTTATGATCCCGATTGACATTGCGTAAAAGTAAATATTGTTGTAATTTAGTTGTTTTTGTGTATAGTGTTAAAATTCTTTTAAAAACATGAATCATCTTCAATCTAAAGAGACAAAGTATAAAATCAAGCACACTAAAAGAAAGTTAATAACAATATACACACACGTTAAAATGATCTTCACAACAGAAAAATTCAAGAGCAGTATAAAGAACACCAGGAACTTTTGCAATTTTCCACCACAATTTTCTAGTTTCCAAATTTGTTGGGACGCACAAAAACAACATGATAGTGTGTTTGGACACACTGGTACAAAACAAACCCTTGTAAGCGGCATTTTCTAATTATAAAGTAAAATGATGTAAATATCGTATCAAATATAAACAATAGAAAGTGAGGTTATCGAATATGATTTAAGCATTTCAGTACAGCATTGCCAGATCACACTGATATTATACCATATGTGAACCAAAACGATCAAACATAGAGAATATATAAACATGATATATAGATAGTAGACTCAGACGGTGAAAAGTTGATAGAATTTTTGCTTTTATTTAGCATCAGGTTAATGAAGAGTACGTTGTAATGAAAATAATTTACTATTCAAAGTAGGCAGTTGATATTAGAAATACGATGTTCACATAAAAAGACATGCCCTTTGGAATAGACAACTTTTTTTAAAAATACGACTTTTTATTGGTCCAATCAAACTGACATTGCAAACATCACACTTTAGAACTAATGTTAGTAAAATAAAACTGATTTTGTAAAGTAAATATTTGGTAGAAAATAAAAAATTGCAAGAAATTAAATTAATATAAAGTTATATTACAGTTCATTATATCATGGTGAAATAGTAAAATTTAGTTATGCGGGAAAGGCCCATTAAAATATAAAAGGTTTCATATTTTCGTTATAAATTAAAATTGTTCTTTTTTTTAAGTTGTAAGTCTCTCATAGTACTATTAGGCCATCCTTTTACTTTTCTTTTAGTTGAAAAGCTAAATAGCAACTTTTAACTTGTTTATAATGGAAAAAATTGGATTTGAAACAAACAGAAAAATATAGAAGCATACATGGCTTCACTGTTGCCGATATACCACTATTAAATTAAGAAATATAAAATATTTCAAACTTACAGTGCTGTCATTTGCTCGAGTATTATTAGATGAGTCTGAATGGTGCATACTTGAATTTTTAGAATTGATTATACCCTTTGGAACAGGACGTGCATGAAATTCTCGTGCTTTCTTTTCATCTTCGAGAAGTTTCTTAATCTTTTCCTCCTTCTTTTTCTGGACCAATTGATCTCGCTTTTCAAAACTAAATGGAATAGGTTTTGTCTGCCCTAGTTTAGGGGAACCTTTAGTTTCTTCCTGGTTTTCTAAGCATTTAACTGGTTCCTGTACATATCTTTTCATGAAAGAAGGTGTCTGAGGTTTGGTTATAATTTTTTGAAATTCCTTAAATTTGGGTGGCTCGTGAAGAGTTTTGGGAGCAGGCTTCGCATGAAACTCAAATGTTTCTTTCTTAGGAGATTCCATTACCTAGAAAATTTTTAATCCTACAAATTATATTGTGGACATTCTTTAGAGTTACATGTGAGCAGTAGCTTCTTATCTCTCTGCCTATATCACAATACAACAAAGAAGGTAGTACAGGGCAAATATCTGGTCTGTGCCGGCACCATAAGAAAACTGAAGGAAATGTTGAATTGTGATATGTCAACGACAGCGAACAGGACACTTGCCCTGCGCCACCACATTTGACAGGTTGTTAGATTGCTTCATAATCAACAATGTTTATACGTTAATTGAGATATTCTGTCCATATTTCCTTCTTTTGTCTTTGAGTTTTTTGTACCATATGTATCGTTTGAAAATTATTAGAAAATTTACAAAAAATAGCAAAATTAATCAATGTATTGAAAAAATTAGGCATATAGAATCAACCCTGCTTACCCAATTTTTAACGAATTTTATATTTATGGCTGGTCTTAAACAAAATTTTCCAAGGAATCCATCTATATAAACAGTAACTCTCAAATATCATTAGAAACCACATAAAACTGAGCCAAAGATCGGGTTTAATTTCAAAATTCGCCATTTCCACCAAGCCATGACGATCAGTTGCCCCCATCTCCATTTTAGCCAATAGCTTTGCTCTGTTCTGTGAGCATGTAGATGCTAGCATTATCTCGTCAGTTGTTAATGTTTATTTGTGTGTATTTAACATACACAGCAAATAAGAATTTGAAAAAGGAAAGAACAGATCTTGTTTCCAAAACGTTAGGGAAATACTTTATCTATCCTTATATTCCTTATGATTTGTATAGGGCGACATAAAATAGCCGATTGTTCCTTTGACATAAATGTCACAGACGTAGACATTATTTATCTAATATACTGCTTAATTTTGTTATTTTTTGTAGATGTTGTGATAATTTTCAGATGTTCCATGTGGTAGAAAAAAACCAAAAAAGAAGAAAATTTCATGTTACATCTACATAAAATATTCAGATAACTCAAGTTAATTCAAAAGAGTATATGAGTTACAAATTTATGAATTGTGATCCTTCTAAATAAAAGCACACAGATCACTGAACAATCCAATTGAACAATTGTCTAAGGAAAATGGACATCTAACCATGATTGTTAACAATCGGGAAACTGGGAAGTTTAAAAAAGATGCAAATTATTGAATGGCCAAGTAGAAAGATCAGTTCAAGCTCAAATCGATAGATGAGAATAAAATCCACTGTCAGTATTTCAAATTCATAAAGTCATCCATTTGTCTTTGTAATTTAAGGCAAATGTTTTTAACATAATAAATTTATAATTTCTGTAAATGCTAATTATAATAATATAACTTTATTTGAAATATTATGACTCAACACTTAAAGATCAAATAGATTGGACAACTCAGAATATAAGCTAGTACATTTTACAATATCAAGAAACTGTTTACCTTATGTTGTGGAGCTGTAATTTTAAAAGGCTCTGGAACAGTTGGAGGTTTTTTCTCTATATCTAATGGCTTCACAGGTCCCAATAATTTCTTATTTAATGGACGTGCCTTTATTTTGTATCTGGAAAAAATAAAGATATAATAAAATACTCATGCGCGTATTTTGTTCAGAATTATTATTTTTAGAAAAAATTTTGTTGCTACAGTGGTTACGGCTGTGAATTATGCTTACTTTTGACATTCCTCATATTCTAATTGTTCCTGTTCTTCCCTAGAGAGAATATTCAATTGGCGGTGCCTCGCCTTGCATTTCAAAAGAGGTGACTGTGGAACAGTGAGAGCAAATCTGTTAAAAGTGTTACTCTCTAAATTAGGTTTACTTCTAAAACGTTTAGGTGTACCATTTTGAAATTTTCTCATAGCCTCTGCCATAGGGACATAATTGTCTTGATTTAAATTTTGTGCTGAAGCATAACGTTTTGGTTGGGCCAATCTATTCAAATAGGCCTGTAAAATATAAATGAGCGAATAATACTGTAACGCAACGATAAATCAAGATAACAAGGCAGGGATTAAAAAAAGTTGTAGCTGACAGTTTCTTATTTAAGTACCTTCGCATTACCAAGATGCTACCAGAAATAATGTAAATATCAACTGCAAATCATTTTGTAAATGAACGAAAAATGTTAAAATTCTTTCACTTCCATGTGTGTATATCTGACAATTACTGATAAATAAATATAAAAATGGAATCTTGTCTGTTACTTGGTGATATTCCAATATAACAAATAACCAACACAAAATTACTCTGTTAAACCTTACTATTTTTCCTTTTCGCGAAAAACATAAAAAATAGTGATATAAAACAAAGTAATATTGTGTTCGTTATTTGACACACAAAAATATTACACGTTAAAAAAATTGGTGGAGCAGCTAAGTGAAATTTTACTGCAAAGCGACAGTGAAGGGTAGCGGCTATAAGGAGAGGGATTTTTTAAGTTCCGTATTAATGTTTTTCTTAATTTAACTAACTGATTTGCGCATTTGGCACCCTAGAAGGCTAGAGCTCCAAGTAGCCACTTGTATTGCTTGTACCTTCTGCTGGCCCTGAGAACGAGAACTATAATAGGATTAACGTTTATAAAAACTCCAAGTATAAATAGTCCAATATCTATAGCATTTTTCTATAGTGGGGACCTAAGACTCGAATAAAGAGTTGAATTATATTTTATATTGTATGGAATGGTAAGCATAAATCCAAATTTGTAAACACCGGAAGTTTGATCTTGCGCCGCCATATTGGAAAAATGATTTCATAATATATCTCAACTTCCATTGATGTTAAATCGATTTTTATGGGTAGGATAAGGATTATGAAAAACATTTTTTTTTGGATTTCGTTTTCCTATATCAAACATGTTAGTCTAGGGTCTGATGCCCCTTTTTTAAAGTGATTACTAACAGGCTGAATTTTCGCAAGTGGCTTCATTTTGACGAGTCTTCCAATTTTTTTGTGAAAATTCTCGGTAGAGGTAGATAAGGTTCTACGCAGCCGCTAAATATGTTGATCGTGGAACTGACACTTTCATGGCATAGGACTGGAAGATCTGCCAGAAAATTTGTAGGTCAATTTGACAATTCGATTTCAACAACAACACTTTTGCATATATATATTTGTTTTTTTTTTTTGTTAAATTGGTAACGATGATATTATGTCTGATTTTAATGACTGATAACTTTTCACCTCATTACTCCTGAGGATGTAACACCCCTTGGCTTAAAACCAGGAAGTGTTTCAATTATGCGAACGGCAGCTCTGGGTTATGGGAAAGCGAGGTCGTGGTTCGATATTTACTCATTTGTTAACTTGCAAAAAAATATATATAAAATAGTGAATATATATATATAAATAAAAAAAATAGATGTTCAGGGCGCCACCTTAACTTACTATATGAACCATGAGTATTGTGAAAGCTAAGGAAAACAATACTGAGTACCTAAGTTATGTAATAAGCTCACCAATAATATATATCCAGCTAAATGAGTAGAAGAAAGGAAACACACATGTTAATAATAAGTTGACTTTAATATTTGACAATGGGACAGTTGAATAATTTATTTAGCAATAGCAAAAAAATTTAGTTAAGTTGAAATTTGAATGATTGATAAAAAAAATATTAAATTATGACAAGGTTTAACAAGTATTATTTAAGAAAATTTTATGTAAAAATATTTATGTGAAAATGTATGAATATTTGAAAAATGTTAAAATTTAATTAAAATGGTACCATTTCTTACAAGTAAAAAAAAATATACGAAAAGTAGAAATTTAAATCAAACAAAATGTTATAAATAATACCACCCAACAGAAGGCCCTGGTGTAACTTTGTTCCAGAATCAGGTATGACTGCAGGGACCCCTCTACAACACGCTGCCTCCACTCTCAAATTGTCTCCACTGCCTACGTGGTCCAAAAAAAAAATCGACGACTCGGATTCCTTCGCTTATTGACCTCTTGCTTCTTAAAATAATACCATCTGTGTGTGGCCGTTACATCGGAAAGATGATATACCAATAATGATATCACACCAAAGAAAATTGCCTCATATGAGGGATACTGGCAACCCTAAGATATAAAAAAAAATACACCTTACAAAATGAAATTCAAACGAATTCGCAAGACTTACCCCAAGTGACCTGTGGGGGCTCAGTATCGATTATAAGCCTAAGCTTATGGCGTGAATAAAAATTATGGCTTGACCAAATTTACTAGTTAGGCTACTGCCCCAAGCCTAAGCACTACCGGCTCCTTCAATGGATCACGCTTAAAAGGGCTGCTAAGATGGCTTAGCTTTCTAACGCGGTCTTGCGAATTTAAAAAAAACTAACGATCCCTACACGCAGGTCTTAATTACCAACTCAAATCACAGAATTGTGCTCTTGGCAAAATCGAACTATAAGAAGAAGAAGAGGAATTTAAAATATCTAAAATTTAACCTTAAAATAGAGAGTGTGCTACTATGTGCTTCTGAAGAAATAAATAAAACAAGTTCATAAGAAACAGGCTGTTAAACCAGCCAGGAAGAGAAGACGTCGTATGTTTACTATATTTCGGTGTTAACTCAAAATGAGGTCTCAAGTGCTTTTCAACCTGAACAAGTTATAATTGCAGTGTTAATTGTATGAAACGGTGCCGCATTATTTTCATTATTATTTACTTATATATTTAACTGCATGTGGAGCATGTTTTTGCAGGAAAGAAAGAATAAAAAAAATATTTATATTTGTGTAATAAATTCCTTTTCAGGAGATTTTTCACTGCAACCAGTAATACATTTATCCACATACTGGGTGGCCTAACTCACTATGCACCAGTTTACTTTTTAAATTGATTACTATGAAAAATGTAGCATATGCAATGCTGCACTGCCCCTCTCCACCATTAAAAATATATCCTTTGAAGAAGGGTATATTTTTACAAAATCATGAGTGTTTTACTTATTATCAGTTTTTATAATTTTTTTACTTAAATCCTACAGTTCCCAAATTTTGCTTAAGTACTAAGTTAGTAATAATTCTACCCGAATATAGCTAATTTTAACGCATCCATTTCTCAGGAGTTGTCAAATCTGCCTATCAACTAGTCTTATTTACAAGATCCTAAATACTAACTAAAATCTACTAGTACGTGCAGAAAAGTAAATGCAATCTTTTGCATTTCTATCAGTAGAATATATACAATAGGGAATATGTACAATAGGGGGTAATTCTTATCGAATTCACGGAGGGACAATTGATCAATTGATAAAGGGGAATAAGCGAAGGCTTATTTTTTTTGGGACAAGAATATTTGACATCAATATAGGGAAATATAGCATATGATTAAGCCATCTTAAGCAAGAAACAAAATAAAACAGTGAAGTGTTTTAATTTCTTACTAGGAAATGAAATAAACTCGAGCTATGTAAGAAGTTTCACAACGGTACTTAAAGAAATGTAAGATTACATTTATAGCTTTTGTTGTATAAAAAGATCTCTAAACTTCTTACGTTACAACATAGATAAATGTAGACATAAATTCAATATCGGAAGTTGTGACAAAAAAATGACTTTGTGCCATAAATCTACATAAATTTCAAATTTAACAACTCCAAGAAAAATGTGACTATCTCACGAACAAAAAAATTACTTATTGGCCTAGTGAATGTGAATTAAATAGCAAAGGTTACTGTCGGTATACCAGAGGTGTTGAAAATTAATTTTAGTTGAAGTATCTAGGTGACAGAAAAATTTTACTCTGACAAATCAGAATTCGATCCTAGATAAGGCTTTAACTGACTTATGTGCCAGGTGCCAGCATCTGTACCGTCCATATTATTTAACTCATACACTATGCGCGATTTAACTGTACGCACCTTGCATAACACATACCTAGGTGCCAACTTAGCCGAAAACTGTTTTTCAGCATCCGAAAGAACATGATTGCGTCTCCAAACTTTATCGCCTACTCTAAACTGAAAGTCTCTCCTTCGTAAATTGTATTGTCTAGAATTTCTCTGATACATAACATTTAATTTCTCTTGCACTTTTCTATATAATTCAGGAAAATTTTTAAGATTTTCTACGTATTGGTCTGCATATCCAGGTTCTAAGTCAAAATTAATATCGCGGATTTCTTCGCTATAAAAATCACCAAATATAGGTATATTTCTGCCAAAAGTTAGAAAAGCGGGACTATACCCTACTGTGTGATGTGTTGAAACTCTCATGGCATGAGCAATTTTGTAAATTTCTTTGTCCCAGTCTTTGTGTCTATTTACAAAACAACGAATTGATGTTAATAAGGTTCTAATATTTCGCTCAGCTGCATTAGTCTGGGGATGATACCGTGCGTTATATAAAACTTGTACCTGGTACTTTTTAGTGAATTTTTCAAATTCTTTCCCAGTCATTTGTGAACCATTATCACATACTATAAATTGACTTACTCCGTAAACTAAAAATACATCATTTTCTATAAACGAAATTAAATTTTTGGCATTAGCAGCACGTACTGGTTTTACCAAAACATATTTAGTAAAGTAATCGGTAACTATAATTGCATGAGTGTTACCTCGTGGTGAACGTGGATATGGACCTAGGAAATCAATAAAAATACATTGAAACGGCATAGAAATTTTTCTTTCTCTACCCATAAGACCCATTGGTGTCGAGTTAGGCATTTTTTGACTATGACAAATATTACAATTTCTTATATACTTAAATACATCTTTTCTTAACTTGGGCCAGTAATAATTCTCGGTTATTTTTTTTAAAGTTTTGTAAAATCCGAAATGCCCTGACGTAGGAATATCGTGGCATTGGTTAAGAATTCGCTCTCGTTGTGATAGAGGGACAACTAATTTCCAATCTGAAGTGTTCGTTATTAAAGGAATATTTGTTGGTAAATATTTGTAAATATAACCGTCTTTTACTAACCAGTGTGGGTAGCGTTCTGGATGTTTATCGATTTTATCCCTCATTTCTAAATACCAGGGCTCTAGGTTATCAAGCAAGATTCCTAATAAATCTATTTCAACCGGAAGGGGTGACCTGGACAATGCATCTGGTACCACATTTAGTTTACCTTTACGGTGAACTATCTCAAAATCAAATTGTTGCAACTGTGTTGCCCATCTAGCTAAAACTCCTGTCGGTTCACGTAATTTGTGAAACCATAAAAGACTATAATGATCAGTTACAACCGTAAAGCGAGTACCCTCTATAAATGGTCTAAATTTTGTGATACCAAATAATACAGCAGCTAATTCACGCTGGTAAGTTGACCAGTTTCGCTCAGCCCTAGAAAGACTACGACTAGCGAAAGCGATAACTTTTTCAACCCCATCCTGGACTTGTGTCAGTACTGACCCAAGACCAGTTAGACTAGCGTCGCACTGAATGGTGAATTTTAAAGAAAAATCTGGTGAAGATAATATCGGAGCCGAAACTAATGCTTGCTTGATATCCTGGAACGCCTTTTCAGCAGAATCGTTCCACTGTATAGGAAGTTTCTTTCCTTTTGCACCTCTTAACAATTCATTTAAAGGAGATACTACGGTGGAAAAATGAGGAACAAACCTCCTATACCAGGAAGCTAAACCAAGGAAACGTTTAACTTCTGTACTGTTCTTAGGTCTAGGATAATTTACCATTGCCTCAACTTTATCTGGGTTAGTTCTTAAACCATTTTTATCCACAACGAAGCCAAGATAGTTCAATGAATCCCGAAAAAATTGACATTTGTCATAGTTAATAGTGAGATTAGCAGATTTTAAGCGATTAAAAACGTCATCTAAAAGTTTAATATGTTCGTCAAACGAACCACTTATTAAAATTACATCGTCTAAATAAACAAAACCAAATGGCTCTAATTCTGGGCCTAGGATAGAATCCATCAATCTTTGTTGTGCTTGAGCACTGTTTGTCAAGCCAAAAGGAACTACACAAAAATGAAATAAACCCCTACCGGGTACACTAAAGGCTGTTTTTTCTTTACTTTCCTCTGACAGAGGTATCTGCCAGAAGGCACTTTTTAAATCAATGCTCGAGATAAATTTTGCACCTTTTAACATATTTAGAATATAATCTACTCTAGGAAGTGGATAAGAATCAGATTTAGTGACTGAATTTAATTTACGTCCATCAAAACAAAATCTATAGGTTATCAGATTTTTTAACTAATAAAACCGGTGAGCACCAGCTACTAAATGAGGGTTCTACTACACCTAAACGCAACATTTCGTCCAGTTGACTATTTAATTCTTTTAATAAATAAGGTGATAACTGATATTGCCTTTGCTTGATTGGTCTAGCATCACCGGTGTCTATGTGTTGAATAAATTTACTGGTTCTACCTAGTTTTCCAACTGGTGACAGCGTCTTAAATTTTTCCAAGGTTTTATTCACAAGAACTTGATCCTTAGGACATAATACAGATGTTGATTGAATGCCACTATCATTAGTATTTAATGTTTTATTTACTACACTAATATGGACCTGCATTGATTGGTTATCCATTTCCCAAGTATTTGTGTGAAAATTTAGAGAAAGGCCAAAGATTTTTAAAGATTCACTGCCTAATATAAAACCATGACAAATAGAAGGGACTATTAAAAATTCTACTAATTTACATTTAGTTTCTAAACAAATAGGTAATAAAACTGAACCGGAAACTGTCTGTTTTCGACCCTCAGCTGTTGTTACAAATTCTGATTTAATAGAACGAATTTTAATTTTATATTGATCTAAAATAAACAAACCTTCACTTCCTATGACAGACTGATTTGCACCTGTATCTATAAGTGCTGTTAATTGTTGATCATATAAGTTAACAGTAATATAAGGACGATTATCTAGTGGTTTTTCAACAAAGACTGGTGATACTTCTAAGGTACTGTTTACCTTACTAGTTTCTAAATAAAATTTTTTGACATAATCTAGCCAAGATTGCCATTCTGATTTTGAAGTAAATTTTCGACATTTATTTAAATTAGGTTGCATAAAAGAAATATTTTTATTAAATCGATAAGACGTTCTTTGAGAGGTAGGTATTGAAAGAGAAAAATTTCTATTATACGTAGGAGACTTTAGTTTGGAATTCGTAATCGTTCTTGAATATATTACAGGTATAGTCTTTTTAAACTGTGACAAACGACGACCAACAACGTTTACCTGCGATACTAGTTTTTTTTGACACTTTGAACAATTTCTTGACGTTACATTTGGATTGCCACATTTAAAACAAAATATCTTAGGTTTGTCCCTGCACGTTTGAAATGTATGGTTAGGTTTCTGACAATTCCAGCACGTGATAGCAGAAACATTTCTGGTTTTACCCCTAGAATTGTAATTCCTCTTACTATTTGTGGAGGTACTAGCGGATGAGGTACTAGCAAATGAGCTACTAGACTCTCCAATATATGCCAAATCAGTTTGAAACACATTAGAACTTTTAGGTGGAGGTACATAATTATGTCTTATGCGATCTACTTCATCTAGCTTACGACAAATAGTACACAAATCATCAGTATCTTTTATATCTACCAAAGCAATTCTAGATGTATAACAAGGTAAAATTCTCTCCTTAATTATTTTAAGCTTAGTTGTTTCTGCTGGAGGACGAGATAATCTACTAAAGTATGATTCCATAGTAGCAACATAAATGTGAATAGGTTCTTTTTCACCTTGAGTTCTTTGCTTAATTTCATCCCAGAGATCATCGTCATAGCTCTCTGACAAAAAATCACGCATTAATAGTTTGACTAAACCGTCCCAATCAGTAGCTAATTTTTTGCTTATAATATTTTTTACCCACAATTTTCCAGGACCCTCAAATAATTCGGTCACTGTAGAAAATAACTCTTTTTTATCAACATTACGAGATAGTGATAATTCATTTACTTGTTCTAAAAATGTATGGACACTCATATTTTTTGTATCAAACTTTAAGTTCCATTTGTATACAGGTACTGACTTTCTATAATTTTGAACAGGAGAAATAGACCTTCTCGCAACAGGATTGTTAATGCTAGTACTAGGACCAGGAGAACTAACTAGTTGTGAATTTTCAGATACAGTTACTTTTTCTCGTAAATCTGCATCAAATTCTATGCAAGTTGCATGAGCATCGTCTTTAAAATCTATTGCCTCACCATCCATATTTTCTAAAATAGGCATTCTTAACACACGATTATGAATATGACAAAGACGAGTCTCAATTCGCTTATACATAGAATCCGAAGCAGGACCGTCGAAATCAACTATTAAACTTTTAATAGACTCTAATGTATTTTCTATAATTTCCTTTTCGGAATCATAGTCAAAATTTGGATCTACATAATCTACTTTACGAGTGCGGTCAGTATCTAATAACCGGTGCAAAATCTTGCGTTTTGCTGCTGCATCTTTTCTACCAGCATTAACACCTCTTATGCGTAATTCATAATTTAACTCATCACTAAGAAGATAAATTGATTTCATATTATGTGGTTCCATGTTTATGTATGTAACGTATGAAATGAAAGGTATAAAAAATTTACAAAAATTGTTCAGATTAAAAAAGCATCAACACACAACAAATATCGACAAACCATATAAAAGTAAAATCGGAAATAACTCACAAATAGGTAGAAAACAACAAAAAAACGTGAATACCAACAACGTAAAAAAAGGAGCAGATAAAAATATAAAAAATGTAACTGGTCAATAAATAAGTTCAGAATGATAGGTCAATAAGAAATTTAGAATGTTGATTAACTATGGTATTTCTTTCTCACACTCAACAGCTTAATAGATTATTGGTGGCTAGGATATTTATAAAATGCAAAGTTAAACAAATCGGGCCCGCTACGTTGGATGCGCCACTTTCTTGTAACACCCCTTGGCTTAAAACCAGGAAGTGTTTCAATTATGCGAACGGCAGCTCTGGGTTATGGGAAAGCGAGGTCGTGGTTCGATATTTACTCATTTGTTAACTTGCAAAAAAATATATATAAAATAGTGAATATATATATATAAATAAAAAAAATAGATGTTCAGGGCGCCACCTTAACTTACTATATGAACCATGAGTATTGTGAAAGCTAAGGAAAACAATACTGAGTACCTAAGTTATGTAATAAGCTCACCAATAATATATATCCAGCTAAATGAGTAGAAGAAAGGAAACACACATGTTAATAATAAGTTGACTTTAATATTTGACAATGGGACAGTTGAATAATTTATTTAGCAATAGCAAAAAAATTTAGTTAAGTTGAAATTTGAATGATTGATAAAAAAAATATTAAATTATGACAAGGTTTAACAAGTATTATTTAAGAAAATTTTATGTAAAAATATTTATGTGAAAATGTATGAATATTTGAAAAATGTTAAAATTTAATTAAAATGGTACCATTTCTTACAAGTAAAAAAAAATATACGAAAAGTAGAAATTTAAATCAAACAAAATGTTATAAATAATACCACCCAACAGAAGGCCCTGGTGTAACTTTGTTCCAGAATCAGGTATGACTGCAGGGACCCCTCTACAACACGCTGCCTCCACTCTCAAATTGTCTCCACTGCCTACGTGGTCCAAAAAAAAAATCGACGACTCGGATTCCTTCGCTTATTGACCTCTTGCTTCTTAAAATAATACCATCTGTGTGTGGCCGTTACATCGGAAAGATGATATACCAATAATGATATCACACCAAAGAAAATTGCCTCATATGAGGGATACTGGCAACCCTAAGATATAAAAAAAATACACCTTACAAAATGAAATTCAAACGAATTCGCAAGACTTACCCCAAGTGACCTGTGGGGGCTCAGTATCGATTATAAGCCTAAGCTTATGGCGTGAATAAAAATTATGGCTTGACCAAATTTACTAGTTAGGCTACTGCCCCAAGCCTAAGCACTACCGGCTCCTTCAATGGATCACGCTTAAAAGGGCTGCTAAGATGGCTTAGCTTTTTAACGCGGTCTTGCGAATTTAAAAAAAAACTAACGATCCCTACACGCAGGTCTTAATTACCAACTCAAATCACAGAATTGTGCTCTTGGCAAAATCGAACTATAAGAAGAAGAAGAGGAATTTAAAATATCTAAAATTTAACCTTAAAATAGAGAGTGTGCTACTATGTGCTTCTGAAGAAATAAATAAAACAAGTTCATAAGAAACAGGCTGTTAAACCAGCCAGGAAGAGAAGACGTCGTATGTTTACTATATTTCGGTGTTAACTCAAAATGAGGTCTCAAGTGCTTTTCAACCTGAACAAGTTATAATTGCAGTGTTAATTGTCTGAAACGGTGCCGCATTATTTTCATTATTATTTACTTATATATTTAACTGCATGTGGAGCATGTTTTTGCAGGAAAGAAAGAATAAAAAAAATATTTATATTTGTGTAATAAATTCCTTTTCAGGAGATTTTTCACTGCAACCAGTAATACATTTATCCACATACTGGGTGGCCTAACTCACTATGCACCAGTTTACTTTTTAAATTGATTACTATGAAAAATGTAGCATATGCAATGCTACAAGGAAGACAATAAAGATTGTCGAAACATCGACTCTAAAGGTTTACTCTATTTTTTTATCCAATTACCGACGAAAGACCTCCCCACGTTGGGCGCCAAAACTGCTACGTCAAATTTTAAAACTACAATCTGACGTAACTAGTTGGTCGTCGTCTGTTGACTAACGGTATTTGCCGGCCGACTGACAGTGGCGATGGTCGTGGTTCTAAATTACTTTGATGTATCAGGGCGCCAAGTAAATATTTTTTTTTCACTCCAAATACCAGCTCAAGTACAATGTAACCTTAAATTTACTGAATAAATTACTGTTATGTGCTGCCCTCTAACAAGGAAAGATGTGATTAAGTTCATGTTCAAAGTTTTCCTCAGAAGCTTAGTTACTTCCCTGACTAGTAGGGTGGCGCCGTCTATGAGCCAATTGACGAACAATCATCTATTACATGGTAGAAAATTATGGAGAATTCTAGAAAAAAAAAGTTCTAGAAGGATTCCAAGTGTGTATATAAAGAGGTGACTCCAGCAGATGGGGGAACAGTTCAGTTGAGTGAAGTATGCAGTTTAGTGAAGTAAACAGACAAGAGAGTTTTTAGGTTAGACAAGAGTTGACAAGTTTAAGAAGGAAAGTAAAGTGCTTAGTGTTTTAAAAGTAGTGAAATTATATTAGATTAAGTTATTATTAGTTGTGTGATTTTTAAGTATTTGCTAGTGTAATTTTAGTGATTAAATAAATCAGTGGTTTGTGAAAATTCTTGTTGCAAGTTATTTGGAATCCACAAAGTGTTTACTGAAAATTGTAAGGACGTAACAATTGGTGTCAGAAGCGGAATTGCAACAGAATTTCTGAAGAATTCGACGAAGTTCCATAGTGTTCTATTTGGAAACCACTGGAGATATTGAAGTGAGTTGAACTGGAAAGTGATATAGACATTAGACAAGATTTATTTGTGCTAGTGTGAGGAAATTTCTGGGACATTCTGTTTAGAAATTAGTGTAGTTTTTAAGTGGTTTCAACTGAGAAGCGATATAGACTTTAAATAAGACTTGTTCGTGCTGTTTCGAGTTAATTGTTTGGATGGAAACAAGAAGCATGGCTGCCGAAAAGCAAATGCAAGACATGTTCGAGCAATTTAGAAAAATGATGCTAGACCAAAAAGAAGAACAAGAGAGACGCGAAGAAGAAAAAGAAAGGAAACGTCAGGCAGAAAAAGAAGAACAAGAGAAACGGCGCCAAGAAGAAAAAGAAGAACAAGAGAAACGACGTCAAGAAGATAAAGAAGAACAAGAAAAACGACGTCTAGAAGAGAAAGAAGAATTAAGGAAAATTATACAGGGGCAACAAGATGTTATCCTTTCAGCCACTGAAGACCTCAAAAGCGAAATTAAAGAGGATATAGGCAACATAAAGACTGAAGTAAGTGAAATCAAAGGAAAAGTTACTGGCGTCGAAGAAAAAGTTACTGGTGTCGAAGAAAAAGTTACTGGCGTCGAAGAGAAAGTTACCGATATAGAAGGAAAATTTCAGGTAGTTAAGGGGGAGGTAGAACAACTTAAGCGACAGTTAAGAACGCAAGGAGGCCAGCTAGTATTATCATCGTCAGGCCCTCGATTACAACCGCCTTCCTTTGATGGTCAAACTTCTTGGTCAACCTATAAAAGACAATTTGAGGCAGCGGCATACGCAAACAATTGGAGTAACGAAGACAAAGCTATGGCATTGGTGCTAGCATTAAGAGGTCAAGCCTCAGAGTTGCTTCAGACTATCCCAGTAACGCAGCAACGGGATTTTAAAGTTTTGGAGGCTGCACTAGATCTAAGATATGGCGACCAACACCTCGCCCAGGTATACCGGACTCAGCTCAAAACACGCACACAAAAGGCTGGGGAAAGTTTACAAGATTTTGAGGCAGCTGTTGAGCGACTGACGTACCTGGCTTACCCGGATGCACCCAAAGAATTCCAGGAACAATTAACAGTTGGTACTTTCATCGATGGCATAAGAGATGAGGAGATCAGGCGAGTGCTTAGATTATCTCGAGATAAGACTGGTAGCGAAGCCTTGATCCATGCCCTCGAAGTTGAAGCCGCTTATAAAGAGACTGCACGTCCGAGAGTACGAGCCATGAAGGTAGAAGAAGAGGGCCATTTAGAAAAATCAAATATGGAATCTTTGATGGCCGACATACACAAAATGATAAGCCAGTTGATGACCAAACCAGATGCTCCAAGGAAGCAGGAAAGAGAGCAGAACGACGAACAGCCAAGGAAGGTGATTCGTTGTTATAAGTGCGGCAAACCAGGGCATATTAAGCGAAACTGTCGGCAGCGGAGCCCTGAGAAAGTAAATGCCGCAACGACTAAACTGAAGATAGCCAGCACCTTGGGGGCTGTTCTGGCTGGTGAACACGGTGCCCCCAGAGAGATACGGGTTTCCCAGATTAGAAGAGTCCCGAGTAGTCTGCTTTTGGATGGCTATGTAAACAAAAGGAGATGTATCTTCACTATCGACACAGGTGCCACGTCGTCAATAGTGCGGCCCGGATTTTTATCAGGAATAAAAGTTGATAAAAGCCAAAATGGATTGGTCGTTCGAACAGCCACAGGAGACAGGGTAAGGGTTCATGGAGAAGTTGACCTAGATCTGCAGTTTGGACGCCTGTGCTTTAGTCATAGGGTTATTGTGGCTGACATCACTGATGATTTCATTTTGGGGCTGGATGTTATGGGAGTACAAGATCAATTTGTACTTGACGTGGTAGAACGAGTTCTAAAGATTGGAAATGAAGAATTTATTTTGTCAACAGCAAATGACCGATTTCAAAAAGTGAGGCTACTGACGGCTCAGACAATCAAGATTCCTGCTCGTTCTGAACAAATAATCGAGGCCATTCTGGAAGGAAACTCTGGTGGATACCGTGTTGGCCTTGTTGAAAAAGATGATTCAATTAAGACAGAAAACGTAATCTTAGCAAGAACTCTAACCCAGACAAGACAAAATTCCAATTAGAGTGGCTAATTTAAATTCCCACTCAGTGACTTTCAAGGAAGGCGAGACAATAGGATCCTACGAACCAGTCCAGTGGATAGCAAGGTGCGAGGAACAAGGGGAGAAATGTTCGTCAACCAGCGTAGACAGGGAAGTTGTGACTTTGTTGAGTTCCCAGTTTGAACACCTATCTGAGGATGAACGTAGAGAGGCAATCAAGTTTTTGGAGAAAGAAAGTGCGGTATTTGCCAAAAACACAGACATCCTCAGGAAAACTGATATAGTACAGCATCGGATAGACACTGGTGATTCAGCCGCAATCCGCCAACAACCTAGGAGGTTGCCACTAGCTAAACAGGAAGAAGCTGCTGCGATGGTTCAAAAGATGCTACAAGATGGAGTAATTGAGGAATCAACCAGTCCCTGGTCATCACCGGTAGTTTTAGTTGCCAAGAAGGACGGAACTTTGAGATTTTGTGTCGACTACCGGAAGCTGAATGATGTTACGAAGAAAGACAGCTATCCACTACCACGAATTGACGATACACTAAGTACGCTGGCAGGGTCACGATGGTTTTCAACTCTAGACCTTCGAAGTGGGTATTGGCAGGTGGGACTTCACCCTGACGACAAGGAAAAGACTGCCTTCTCAACAGGTAGTGGTTTATATCAATTCACCGTGATGCCTTTTGGACTTTGCAATGCGCCAGCTACTTTTGAAAGATTGATGGAATTTGTACTCCGAGGACTAACTTGGAAGACGTGCTTAGTTTATCTTGATGACGTAATGGTTATGGGACGAAACTTCAGGGAACATTTGGAAAATCTTCAAGAAGTATTTGGGAGAATCAGAAATGCACACCTAAAGTTGAATCCAAAGAAGTGTCTGCTATTCCAAAAAGAAGTGAAATTCCTTGGACATGTCGTATCTTCGGAGGGAATACAGACAGACCCGGACAAGATCTCTGCCGTGCGTGATTGGCCAAGACCTTCAAATGTACACGAATTACGAAGCTTTCTTGGCCTCTGCACTTACTATAGACGTTTTGTGGTAGGATTTGCGGATATAGCAAAGCCACTACACCAGCTAACGGAGGAGAAAGTTAAATATCAGTGGACACCGGAGTGTGAAACATCATGGAAGAAGCTGAAAGCAGCGTTATGCAGTAGTCCTGTGCTAGCATATCCCAAACCAAAGGGCCTCTATATTCTTGACACGGATGCTAGCAACTCCGCAATTGGATGTGTACTATCTCAAGTCCAAAATGGAGAGGAAAAAGTAATCGAGTATTTCAGTAAGGTACTGTCCAAACCAGAGAGGAATTATTGTGTAACAAGGAAGGAACTATTGGCCATTGTTAAGTCCGTGGACCATTTTCACAAGTACCTCTATGGCCAACATTTCAAAATCAGGACCGACCATGCTGCATTAAAATGGCTATTGCAGCTGAAAACCCCAGAAGGTCAACTGGCTCGCTGGATAGAAAGACTGCAGCAATATGACCTCACAATTGAACACCGACCTGGAAAGTCTCATAAAAATGCAGATGCTCTGTCAAGAAGACCGTGCAAAGATGACTGCAAGCACTGCTATCGGGTTGAAAAAGCACAGGGCACGGTAATAGTAAACACAGTTCAAGTAGATGTTCCAGATGATTGGACAAAGGAAGTTCTAAGACGAGAACAAATGGATGACAGCGTAATTGGTCCTATATTAAGGGCAAAAGAAAAAGGAACGCGACCGGAATGGAAGGATGTTTCGGACAAAAGTGTGGAGCTGAAGGCATTGTGGGCACAATGGGACTCCCTTAAGGTTATAGATCGGCTATTAAAGAGAGCATGGGAAAGTCCAGATGGGAAGGAAGTTACCATGCGTCTGGTGATACCCAGCTGTCGGATCCCAAAAGTACTTCAGGAAATACATGATGGAGTGTCCGGGGGACATTTTGGTATGAATAAGACATTGGCTAAAGTACGGGAACGATTTTATTGGATAAATAGCCGTCAAGATGTGGAAGCTTGGTGCCGCAAATGCAAGGCTTGTGCAGCTACCAAAGGGCCACAGACGAAGAGCAGGGGCCAAATGAAGCAATATAACGTCGGAGCTCCTTTTGAGAGGATTGCTATAGATGTAGCGGGCCCATTCCCAGTGACAGATGATGGGAATAAATACATCCTGGTCGCTATGGACTATTTTAGTAAATGGCCGGAAGCCTATGCCATTCCGAATCAGGAAGCAGTTACTGTTGCTCGAGTTTTGGTGGATAACCTTGTATGCCGATTTGGTGTACCCCTGGAGCTACATTCCGATCAAGGGAGAAACTTTGAGTCGGGGGTATTTCAGAAAATTTGTGAGTTGCTGGGCATTCACAAGACTCGGACAACCCCTCTTCATCCCCAGTCAGATGGAATGGTGGAACGACATAATAAAACCATGAAGGAACATCTTTCTAAGGTAGTTCACAAGAACCAGCGAGATTGGGATCGACATATACCATTTTTCTTAATGGCATACAGGGCTGCCATTCATGAGACGACTAAACAGACACCGGCTCGTGTAATATTTGGGCACGAGATCAGACTGCCATGTGATTTGATGTTTGGTACACCAGATAAGAAGCCACTGTCCGTGGATGACTACGCAGACGAAGTTAGTCAACAGCTGAGGAATGTCCACGAATTGGTTCGAAACCAAGTTAGCATAGCTAGTGACAGAATGAAGGCTCGCTATGACCGGAAGGGAACGTCAGCAGGATTCAAGGAGGGCGATCTGGTTTGGCTATATAACCCACAACGAAAGAAGGGAAAATCTCCGAAGCTTCACCCACCCTGGGAAGGACCGTATTCAGTCATCACTCGGATCAATGACGTTGTTTACCGAATTCAACGTAGTAAGAAGTCCAAGATGAAGATCGTGCACTTGGATAGGTTGGCGAAGTATGAAGTATGTTGGGGAATCTGAATTGCCTGACCGGGACGTTCAGGCTTAAGGAGGGGGCAGTGTTATGTGCTGCCCTCTAACAAGGAAAGATGTGATTAAGTTCATGTTCAAAGTTTTCCTCAGAAGCTTAGTTACTTCCCTGACTAGTAGGGTGGCGCCGTCTATGAGCCAATTGACGAACAATCATCTATTACATGGTAGAAAATTATGGAGAATTCTAGAAAAAAAAAGTTCTAGAAGGATTCCAAGTGTGTATATAAAGAGGTGACTCCAGCAGATGGGGGAACAGTTCAGTTGAGTGAAGTATGCAGTTTAGTGAAGTAAACAGACAAGAGAGTTTTTAGGTTAGACAAGAGTTGACAAGTTTAAGAAGGAAAGTAAAGTGCTTAGTGTTTTAAAAGTAGTGAAATTATATTAGATTAAGTTATTATTAGTTGTGTGATTTTTAAGTATTTGCTAGTGTAATTTTAGTGATTAAATAAATCAGTGGTTTGTGAAAATTCTTGTTGCAAGTTATTTGGAATCCACAAAGTGTTTACTGAAAATTGTAAGGACGTAACATTACTTAGCGAGACGATAATGAAAAATTAAAATTCAGTTTTATCTTTTAATAACAATAAACGAAGTAACTTTATAACATTCAACAGTACAATAACGTAGGGTATGGTATGACAGACAAATTCAACACTAAAAAAATATATATATTTAACTGGGTATACGTGTCTTACGTAAGTGCTTAAACCCCCAACAAATATCATAGATGTTTTAATTAATTAATAGAATATTTTCATAGTATGTTTAGCAAAATTTAAAATATGTATATATATAGGTACAGCGGTGAAATTTTTTTAAAGCAAAATATACAATATATTAAAAAAAAAATCAATATATATATATGGCACAAGAAGGATACAACTTGCAGGCAGCAGGGCTTCAACTTCGGCTCAAATTTCAGGAATGGGCTACTTCCAGCCTATCAATTAACCCAGAAAATGGATGGCTCCTCCACAAAAAAAGAAATTCCAGTCCAGCAAGGAGAAGTAACATAAGTACGTGTAGACCAGTGGAAAAAAAAAAGTTGTTTGTTTCATGGGAGACAAAAAAAACGTAGAAAAACTACGAAATCCTAGGCGAAACCGTAGGTGAAAAAAAAGAACCCTAAAAATAAATTTTTACCATTGAACAATTTACTACAAGTGATATTTTGCTAGTTTGAATATAAACATAAAGTAATTACCTCGTTTCGGAGGGTTTTCTTAGAGAAATGTTGTTGACCTTGGATGTCCTTGGCCTCGTGTAAATTTGGCAAAAATGGCTTTTACGTATAGATCCTTCCAATGAAGACAATCGATTTCCAATACCATAAAAATATGCACTCGTCGAAACATAAATGGATAACCGAAAAATATAACGTTGCGAATATATCCCAAAATGGTGAAATTACTTGTTTCAAAAATCGCAACGAGCACGTAAAAATACCACTTAATAAATTGCCAAGCGTTCGAGCGAATTACACGTGAAAAGTGACAGACTACCGGAAGACAAAACCTAAGTCAAAAACTATTGTGAAGAAATAAATCTGTGTTACCGATCGTCAGTAGGTTATAGGAATCTACCTATAAACTAATTAAAAGTTATTGGTTGCCTAGCTTAAGAATTACAGAAATAGAGAGCTTAAGTATATGCAACACGCTACACAACAAAATGTATAACGCCATGCCTATACTTAACTGCTACAGATTCCTTACAATTGCGAATTCATATAGACAACTAAATAATAAATATTACGCGTGACGACGGATAACACGAATTCGTTAGACATTAAATGTAAGAGATAAAGCAATGAATTAGAGATTTTTTTAAATAACGTATAAATGTTAAATTGAACTGTAACAATATTTGAGTGAATGCATGCATTAATTTATGTTGCACCTATTAATGAGAAAATAATCCAAGGAAGTTTACGATAAGCGACAGCTGTGTGTCTCTCAAATACATCCGCTACTTCGATCCTCTCATCAAATTCTGAAGTCGTTAGAATTAAAAGAAGCAACTGAAGAAATGATGATTTCAGAACAATGAAAATGTCTGAAAAGTCATAAACAGATTAGATTGGTCAATAAGAAAGAATTCCGGGATGTAATTCTGAGAAATCTGATGAAAGGTAATGATGAATTTAGGAGAAATTTCGGAGCATATATCTAATGTGCCGGACTTGGGCACTGTTAGAATTAGATATCATGTTGCCTTTTCAAATAGTCTGAATTTGAAGATGACGAATAGAAGCTCCAAGTGAAGATTGGTTTGTGGATTATGCGTCCTGGGGAAACCACGTTTAAAAAACGGGACTTCAATCTACCACTCAGATAGTGTGGAAAAGTTACAATAATATGCAGATTACTACCGATCCATGTCAAGAGTTCCTGGTTCTTCGCTGGGTCCTTTGGAAAATTTCGGCGCTGTGTAAACCAATCTATTCATCTCAGAAATTAATGCATTGCATGAAAATCATAGATTTTTTTAGTGTTCTATAAGTTTTGTATATACTTTTTGATGTAGGGATAACGAGGTGCAATTTTTTTTCCCATTATTCTTACCTTTTGCGCACTGCAATAAACAAAAAATATTAATCCTACAGTAATGTTGCAATAGATACAGTTGTAGAAAATTTCGAAAACTTCAAAATGGTTTTATAAAAATCGATTTAGTACTAACGGGAGCTGAGATATTTTTCTTTTTATACATTTATTTAACGTCGGCCTATTTCCGCTACTGAGGCCTAACACCGACGCCTGTAGACGAGCTACCCCCAACCAGGAATCTTGCCGAACCTCTTCCCTTAAGAAGAGTAGGGATCTTTTACTTACCTAACATTTAATAGACAACATACACAACCCTCGCCTAAGGTTGCATAGCTTCCGCGCATACACTCATATACAAACTGCTGGAAGATATGCGAGGCGACGGTTTTCCTTGAAACGGTCGTCCATCCAAGTACTAACCGTGCCTAACGTTGCTTTACATCCGGTTTTTACAAACTTGAATGTATGCTTATAATATGTTAGCATTCCATACAACATGAAATGTGATTCATCAATTTTTGAGTCTTAGATCTAACATCCAAGGAGAGCTATATACATAATATTTTGTAATTTACAAACAAAAAGAAATATATATTCACAAAAAAATATATTACATGGAACTGGCGCTGTTATAAAAGAAGATCTAATTGCGTAATGTTACTCAATGAAGCTATAAAGAACTATACCTTAACCGATGCGTGGACAATTCTTTGCAAAATTAATAACAATGTTATAAAAATTAGATCAATTAATCAAATTTGATGTAAATTATTAATTAAAATCTAGTTAACTATATCTTTGGTTATCAATATTTATAGTAATGCCGTAAGATATTCACTGAGGTAATTCATTTGGAGAACTTATGCCATTTAAAAATTAATTTTTGTAAACACCTCATTATATTTCTATATTTAGATAGGCTTTTTTTGCTAGGTTAAGTTATGATTGATTTGTTGAACGAACTAGAAGAGCAAAATAGGATATATACTTTAATTTTCAAGCAATTAGATGATTTTACAAAAGAAAATAACATGGAGGACATGTTTAATTTGACACATTTTAATATAAAAAGCATCAGAAAGAATTTTGATGAGTTACTTGTATACGTACAAGAAACAAAAATATATTCGACGTAATCATTTTATAAGAAGTTTGGAATATAGAGGAGGTAGGTGATTTTACTATTCCTAATTACAATACAAAGAAAAGAGATAGACTTGATAGTGAAGTAAGTGAGAGATTGCTCCAGTAATTTACCTGTTTATGGGTGTATAAATAAAAAAGTTTGAGCGATTTTTGTTTGGGCCTATAAAATAACTTACGGTCTACAAGTTATAAAAATTGTCCATTATAATTCAATAATTAATTATTGCAAAGTATTGTTATTGGGGATATTTTGTTATCTGTAATCAGTAAAAACAAAAAATTGGTTAAAAAAAAGTGTTAAAAGAAAGACTTCACATAAGCTCACATATACAGGGTGGATAAAGATCTGAAACTATAAATTAAAGAAAGGAATAAAATGGCGGCATGCTCTAAATGTGATACCAATACTGAGAACTCAAAATTGTTTACCTGCGATGGCTGTAATGAAACCTTATGTGCTCAGTGCTCAAACCTATCAGCATCAGAGTTAAAGTGCATGCCTCTCAGAAACAGAAAATTAAAATTCTTATGTGAAGAGTGTGAAAAAGGACTTGGACAAATTCCACTGCTAATCAAACAAATGGCGGAAATGCGTAAAGAAATAAATAAACTAAAAGTAATGCAAACTACTCCTGTGCCACAATCTAACATGCTTACTCAGGAAAACTTTATTAATGAGATGCTTGATCGTCAAAATAGGCGGTCTAACATTATCATGCTAAACTTAAAGGAATCTCAACTAAACTCAAAGGCTGAGAGAAGTAAGGATGACATAGATGCTGTAAAAGTTATACTTAATGAAATGAGCATTAACAAAGACAATATCAGGACATTTAGACTAGGTAAACATGAAAATAGCAAAAATCGCCCACTTAAAGTCATTCTAAATTCGCCGGAAGATGCCTTGTATGTTCTGAAGAATAAAGAATCCATAAAGGTTCCCAGTGTGAAAGTGTTTGGTGATCAAACACAAATGCAGAGGGACTACTTCATGAATATAAAACGACAACGTAACGAACTGATAGATAAAGGAGATCAGTCGAAAACCATTAAGTACATAAATAATGTACCTACAATTGTGGATAAACCTACTCAGCAGCAGTAAAAAAACCGGAAGTAAATCCTAATATACTATATAACTCAGATATCCTAAACATACAGAGCATTCAAAGTAATAAGGATCAGATTGTGTCATTAGTAGTATCACACAACCCCAGTATAATTCTGCTAGGTGAGTCTAGACAAACTGAAGATATTCACAACAGTGAACTTTATATTGAAAACTATAATATCATAAGATGTGATTCAAGAACAAGATATACAGGAAGAGTATTACTGTACATTAAAAACAACATCCACGTCTCAGTATTTAAAACTTTTATATTAGACACCAACTATTGGTGCAAAGTTATAAAAATTAAAATCTTAAATACTACATGGTTAATCGGCTGCTTATATCATTCTCCTAGTGCTTCACATGCTACCTTCCTTGAGGATTTTGTTGACATTTGAGATGCAGTGTTTGCAAATAATAATAAGTGCTTACTAATAGGTGACTTTAACTTGGATTACTTGTCTCTGAATTCTTATTATGTAAAAAAATTAAGGATATATTTAATACATATGGCATAACACAACTCATCACAGAACCAACTAGATGTACGTATGATACTGCAACACTCGTTGATTTCGTCCTATCAAATACTAATGATGTTACTTCTATAGTACATATATGCCCCAGAATAGCTGATCATTATATTATTTCTGTGAATTTTTCAAACAGGAACTTGCCGGATATAAAATACTGTAAAAAATATAGAAATCTAAATGAACAAAATATACTAAATATTAATTTAAATCTAATCTCATATAATTGGTCACTTAACTCTGTGGACATTGACAATATTTATGATGAAATTACAAATATTTGTGCGAATGCAGTAAACAAGTTTGCTCAGGTACAAAGTTATACAGTTACAAATAAATTGCCATGGTTTGATCAGGAAGTATTCAATAAAATGAAAATCAGAGATAGAGCTTGTAAAGCATTCAAACAGTGCATTAATAATGAGAGAAATGAGCTCTGGCAGTATTATAAAACACAACGAAATGCTGCTGTTAATCTTCTAAAAGAAAAAAAAGCTAAATATTACCATGATAAAATTGATAAAAATATAAACAATCCAAAAAAAAATGTGGAGAATTTTGAAAAAAAACTAAATATGAAGGATAACTCTGTGATAAGTTGTGTTCAGTTTGAAATTGAAGGTGAATTAAAAATATTTCGAGATAGCATGGACATAGCGGAAAATTTTAATAGGTATTTCATTGAAAGTGTTAACCGAACTGTTTTGAGTATCGATGTACATATTGCTTGGTCAAATATAAACTATAATTTATATTTGGAATTTAGCGAGTTTTGGTTTTAACATTGCGGGATTTAGTTGAGTTGATCGGATCTTTGGAGGCTAAGTCAGATATATATGAAGTCCTAAATGCCAAATTTATAAAAGAGATTGTAGATTCAATAGGTCATGTTTTATTGCACTTCGTCAATACATCTCTTCTATATGGCAGATTTCCCAACAAGTTAAAAACTAGCATAGTACACCCTATCCAAAAAATTACAAATACAATAAAATCATCTGAATTCAAACCTATAAACACCTTACCTACACCTGAAAAAATCTTAGAACTGGCCGTATACTAAATTGCTTAGACATTTTGAAAAAAATCATATATTAATAAGTAACTAATCAGGCTTTAGACAGAAACATTCTTGCGAAACAGCGTTACAACTAACACTAACAAAATTTAAAAAACTTTATTGATCTTGATAATTATGTAGTAGCCCTATTTCTAGATTTACATAGAGCGTTCGAAACTATTGACCGGGATATACTTATTGAAAAGTTAAAAGGCTATGGTATTCAAGGTAATGTGTTAAATTGGATTCGGGAATATTTGTCAAATAGAAAGCAAATAGTCAAAGTTCAAGATTCATTTTCTAGTGAATTGTATAGTAAACATGGAGTACCGCAGGGTAGTATCTTGGGTCCGCTCTTATTTATTATATATATAAACGATATTAACTTATTTGTTGATTGTGATCTTATTAATATGTTCGCAGATGATACATTGTTGGTTTGCAAGGGTCAAAATTTAATGAATACAATGGATAACATGAATATTGTCTTGTCCAAAGTAAACAATTATCTTAATATAAATAAATTGAAATTGAATATTGATAAAACAAAAGCAATGATATTAACAAGTAAATTCAAATATAGTAAAATCAATATTAACTACTACAACTTATCAATAAATGGTGTACCTATCGAGTTTGCAACAGAAATGAAGTCTATTCAATATACACAATACATTAACATTCTCTTATTTTAACGAATTTATTGTATTTAATAATGAAATCCACGGACACTATACAAGGACAAGAGATAATATTCACTTAAGTCAAGTACACAAAAAAAGTCTATGAATTCGTTATTCTTCAAAGGGATTGACCAATTTAATAAACTATCTCCTGAAATAAAGAATAGTCGTTCGGTTAAGCTATTCAAATACAAATTGATCGAGCATATTAAACAACGGTGATGCAGTGTCATAGTTGTTAAATCCCTGTCAAGCTTTATATTTCTTTTTCCCATTTGTGTGTTTTTATGTCTCTTTTTATATTAGTATTTTTTATGAATATTTTATTTTCAATTTGACATTTGTATTTTCGATACTTGTATCTTTTTGATTTTATATTTGTGTTTTTAATGCATGTGTATTTTTTTTTAGGTTTTTAGATGTTATACTTATATTTGTAAATTTTAGCATAGCTGCTTATCAATAATATCCGTATTTGTTATTTTGTACAATGATAGTAGTAAAATAGTGATGCACTTTATAATGAAATCTATTAATATTTTTATATACATATTTGTATATTAGGTTCTTTCCTATTTAATAAAGATTACTTACTTACTTACATATTATAATTGTTATTGATATACTTATATTATTATGTTTTGTAATACTTACTGTTAAAAATGAATGAAAAGATCAAGTTAGTAAAATAAAGTCAGTCTCATGAAGTAAAACAGACTAGAATTAATGACAAGAGTTTTTGATTCTAATTTAAAGAGAAATCATAAAAAGTATATTACATTGGTCCTTCGAGCTTATTATGTGCTAGTTCTTTGGTGAGAAACAGTACAATAGAATAATTATTAACGACAAAAATGGACAAAACAGTGACAGCAGATACATCAAGTGTTGGGAGGAAAAATGCTGGTACTAAAAAGCTTGACACAGCTTACCTGTGGCCAACAGGATTTGGTACATCAAATACAGGTAACACATTAAAGTCAATGTCAAATGTTCCTGAAATTCCAATATCAAATGAGAAAAATGACAAAACAAACCTGCCATCTGTTCCAGTAGAGCATTCTATGGCAAATTTGGGACTTTCCAGTCCGGAAAGTATTAGACGAACATCCAAAGTTATTGAGGTAAATGGCAATGAAGCCCAATCTATATTCTCTTTGAAGTCAAGAAGGTCAGTTGCTAGCTCTAAATTGCAGAAAAAGAAAAATGATTTGGAAGTTGAAAAATTAAGACAAAAAATTTGTAAATTACAAGGTCAATTTAAAGTCTTGGAATTGGAAAACGAACTTAAAAAAATGCAAGGCGAAATCTTGAATTCAGCACAGTCAGTAATATCACAATATAAAGAGGATGAAATGGAAGAAGAAACTCCGGTGAAAAGAATTACCGAATGGGTTAATAAAACAGTGCCGACACAAAGCGATTACATTCCTATAGTAGGCGGCGTAGATGGTGGAAACTGCTCAGAAATTAAACTACTTTGTCAGACTATTTCCGATACAATTAAGACGGTTTCCGCAATACCTAGACAAGACAAATTTTTGACCCGGCAAGTTATAGAAAAAGATTATTCTTATTTCGACGGCAATCCTGAAGAATGGCCAATATTTGTATCACAATTTAGGAGAGTTTCGGAATTATGTGACTATTCCCCGGAAGAAAAGCTAATTAAGTTGCAGAAGTGCCTTAGAGGTGAAGCTAAGTTATCAGTTTCCAGCATGATGGTGTCTCCATAAAACACTGATTTAGTTTTAAAGACTGTGGAGATGAGATTTGGACGTTCAGACCAGATAATAGAGAAATTGATTTTAAGAGTAAGAACATTTCCACAAATAAAAGAACAACACATGGAATCATTGATACACTTCGCAAACCATGTCAGTTGTTTAGTTGCCACAATAAAATCGCTGGATTATGAAGAGCATTTATACAACCCTCAAGTCTTGAAGGATATGGTGCAGAAAGTTCCCGACATGATGAAGCTGCGTTGGGGAGAAGAGATTAAAAAAATGGGTGGTAAAGTTAATCTGAACGATTTTTCAAGATGGGTAAATGATTTGGCAGAGGCAGCATGTTATGTGAGCTCTCCAAAAAGAGAAAATGAACCTGTACATGAAAAAACCAGACATAAAGTGAACCCTTCTAGACGAGGCAATGAAACCTCACTGGTAACAGCTGATGCAAAAAATATAGTGTGTATATTGTGAAAAAGGTAATCACAAAATCAGAGAATGCCAAGACCTTAAAGACGACAGCGTCGACACACGATGGGAGGTAGTGACAAACAAAAAATTATGTTTCTCTTGTCTGGGAACCATCAAACTGCAAAATGTCGAATAAAATATTCTTGTGGTATAAATGGTTGTAAACGTTTTCACAACAAATTTTTGCATAAATACATTGTTAAGCCTGTATCAACCTTAACAAACGTATCATCAGAAGATACATCATCAGGAACCGCAGAAAATGTCTTAGCCTTGGGAAATGGAGTTAGAAACGTCCTTCTGAGAATGGTGAAAGAAAAATATATGGTCACAACACATTTTTAGAAACTGTTGCACTTTGTGATGAGGCTTCAACAGTTACTCTAATAGATAAATCGATTGTGGATGAATTGAAATTGCAAGGTGAAAATAAATCACTTTGTCTGCAATGGACCAACAATATGACATCACAGCATGAAGACTCCAAATGTGTGGATATCCAAATAGCTGGTGTTTACAATGGGGCCAAAAATTTTACAATCAGAGGAGCCCATACAGTAAAAAATTATGTGCAGTGTCCAATGATTCTGTTAGGGCAAGATAATATTGGATTGACTGTTGCAAGAAAAGATGTACAGGGTCGTGACGACAGCAAACCCTTTGTTACAAAAACAAAACTTGGATGGATATTTCATGGATCCTTGTGCGTCAACAAATCAGTAAAAATAAAGCAATATTCCTTTCACGTTTGTAGTCAGCATTTGTATGACGAAGAGCTTCATCAACTGGTCAAACAATCATTTCCGTCAGACGCCATTGGTATTACTGCTGGAAAAATGAACTTAAATTATTTGGAATCTCGTGCAAATAAAATCATGAAAACCACTGCAAAATACAACGGTGACAGATACGAGATAGGACTTCTTTGGAAGGCTGATAATTTGCAACTATCGGAAAGTAAAACGGTTGCTATTCAAAGACTAAAATGTGTCGAGAGAAATATGTTAGCAGATGACCAACTGAGGCAAAAATACTCTGAAAGAATTGTAAGCTACGTAAAAAAAGGATATGCATGCAAATTATCAATACAAGAATCCAGAGAGGAAGGACCTAGGTGCTGGTATTTACCACATTTTCCAGTTTTTAATCCAAACAAGCCGACTAAGTTGAGATTGGTATTTGATGCAGCGTCTAAATCACACGGAAAAAGTTTTAATGATTATTTATTAACTGGACCAGATTTACTACAACCTCTTTTGGAAGTATTACTTAAATTTAGACAAAGGAAAGTTGCCTTTTGTGCAGATGTTCGAGAGATGTTTCATCAAGTCTGCATACGCCGTGAGGATCAAAGTTCTCAGAGATTCTTATGGAGAAACTGTGAATGTAGTCGTCCATGGGATACCTACGAAATGAATGTTATGATCTTTGGGGCTACCTGTTCTCCTACTTGCGCTCAGTTTATTAAAAACTTAAATGCGAGAGATCACACAGACAGAAAAGACATTTTGGACGCAATAATTAAAAAGCACTATGTTGAGGACTACCTGGATTGCGCAGATTCTTATGAAGAAGCTTTAGAAAGAATAACTGAGGTTAGAATAATCCAAAAAATGGGTGGGTTTGAATTAGTCAGTTGGTTCTCAAATTCGTTGGAAGTTATGAAAGCCTTATCTGAAACCGAAGAATTTTGCAAAGACTTAAACATGGACAACAGTACCGTTCAGAGAGTCTCGGGTCTTTTCTGGGACTCTAAATTAGACCAATTTTGTATCAAATTGAAAATTAATGTTGAAGATATGAATAAAGAGTTCAGGCCAACGAAACGGCAAGTTTTAAAAGTTGCAATGTCCATTATTGACCCACTAGGACTGGTAGTAAATTTGACGGTTAGAGGAAGGCTTCTAATTCAAGATATATGGGAAAGTGGTATTGGATGGGACGACAGCATCGATTCAGAGTTATATAAATTCTAGATTTTATGGTTGGAAGACTTGAAACTTATAACAAAATTAGAGATATCCAGATGCTACTCCCTGGAAATTCCTACGGCAAAAGAAATTGAACTTCATACATTCTGTGATGCGAGCAAAAGAGCATTTGCGAGTGCAGTTTATATTAGAGTCATAACTGAAACTGTCATTGACGTAGCACTTGTAATTGCCAAAGCCTGAGTAGCACCTGTGAAGCAAATTTCGATACCGCGGTTAGAGTTGCAAGCCGCTCTTATGAGAAGTCGTCTGAAACCGTTAAAAAATCTCTTGAATTTCAAATAAGAAGCACTTTCATGTGGACAAATTCAACAACAGTTTTATACTGGATTAAAAATGAAGCCTGTAAGTTGAGACAGTTCGAAGCTCCAAGAGTTGGTGAAATTCAGAAATTGACAAATAGTTCAGACTGGGATTCCTTCTAAATTAAACGTGGCTGATTTGGCAACAAGAACATATGACAAAGAATGTAGTGTAATGAAAGATTTCGAGAAATGGTTCCAAGGACCGGAATTTCTAACGAATTACGACAAACCTACATGGCCTCAGAAGAAATTGGAATGTGAGGAAAGGGAAGAACAAGTTTTGAATAAAGAAATTCAATGCATGACAATAGTTCCTCAAGGAAGATTGTATCTTCCGAATATAAACAGATTTTCAAAATGGACAACTTTGATAGGAGCAACAGCACGAGTTCTGAAATTTGTAAGGATTTTGATGGCGAGAAAAAATAAATTTAGTATTTCTAAAGACCTGGAAGTTAAAGATTTGAACGCAGCTGAAGTGGAATAGATCAAACAAACTCAACAAGACAGTTTTGCAGAAGAGATAGAATTCTTAAGAAAAAAGAAACAGATTAAAAGACAAAGTAAACTTAGAAATTTGATGCCTGTTTTAAATGACAAAGATCTATTGGTATTAGACGGACGAATTGACCTTACTCCTAATACGGTGGAAGTTTCACAGAAATACCACGAACAGTTTGCACATCAAGGTCTAGAGGCAGTCGTAAATGAAGTCCGTCAAAAGTTTTGGGTAATTAATATGAGAGCGACCATCAAAACTATTTGCTAAATGTCAGTGGCGTAAAGTCAATAAAGCGAAACCTAAAATTCCAGTTATGGGACAACTTCCAGTATTTCGCTTGACACCAAACATAAGACCATTCACGTTTACTGGCATAGACTATTTTGGGCCCTTTTATGTAACAGTTGGAAGACATACAGAGAAAAGATGGGGGGAGATATTTACATGTCTTAGTATACGAGCAATACACCTGGAAGTAGCTCACTTGCTAAATACTGATGCAGCCATTATGGCCATCAAAAAATGATCTGTAGGAGAGGACGACCTAAGGAAATCTATACAGACAATGGAACAAACTTTCGAGGAGCTTCGGAAGACTTAATAAGGTGTGCTAAAGAAATCGACCAAAACAAAGTCAAAGAAGACATGAGAATGAAAGATATTAACTGGAAATTCATTCCACCGGAAGGTCCCCATATGGGTGGAGCCTGGGAACGACTTGTACGTTCAGTGAAGAATACCTTCTGTCATATTGAAGGAACTAAAACTCAAAGACGAACTTTTATTAACATTATTTGCAGAGTCAGAAAACATCGTCAATTCAAGACCATTAACAAAAGTTTCCGTTGATCCAAATGATTTAGAAGCTTTAACACCAAATAATCTACTAATAGGTTCAGCATCCAATGAAACTCAATTTAGAGAGAATCAAAATTTGGATTTTCGTGTTCAGTGGAAAAAATCACAAAGATTGGTTGAGAATTTTTGGAGAAGATGGACAAAAGAATATCTACCCACTTTAACCAAACGAACGAAATGGACTGATCATGGGAGAAATTTGAAAGAAAGCGACATAGTCATCATAATCGAGGAAAATGTTCCGAAAAGCTCCTGGAGATTAGGTAGAGTTCAAACAGTTCTCCCAGGTCCCGACGGTAGAGTTAGAGTAGCAGAAATTAAAACAATTAATGGAATTTTGAAGAGACCTGTTACTAAATTATGCAGAATTGATGTCGAAAATCAATGAAAATTGTCTCTTCAGAGGTGGGAGAAATGTTATTGATATATTTATATTATTATGTTTTGTAATACTTACTGTTAAAAATGATTGAAAAGATCAAGTTAGTAAAATAAAGTCAGACTTATGAAGTAAAACAGATTAGAATTAATGACAAGAGTTTTTGATTCTAATTTAAAGAGAAATCATAAAAAGTATATTACAACAATAATTCTAATTTCAATCAAAACCATGGATTTTTAATATACATAAAAGACAACATAACTGTACAAGTATTAACTTGCAACTTTACAGAAACAAATTTATTACATGTAGTTTTGAACTTAGTAATAATAATAATATAATAACAAAATTTATTCACCATTAAAATGATACAATTCAATATATATGGTAAGTCATTAGGAATATAAAGTACAATAAACTTATACAGGTAGGTGTAGATAACAAATAAAACACAAAACAAGTATTTAGACAAAAAACACTTAAGTAATATAAATATAAAGTAATTTACCCTATAAATTCTTGATTGAGGTATTCATTTATACTGTAGTACCCTTTTTCCAAGAGTATATTTTTTATAACATTTTTGAATCTCAGTATAATCATATTCTGTATATTACTTGGTAACTTATTATAAAATAATATGCAATTATAATAAAGTGACCTTTATATGTTGAGGTCTTGTGTAAGGGAATTGATAAGGTATTTTTGTTACAAGCATTGTACAGGTGATGATCCGAAATGCCTTCAAATAAATCTAAGTTATTTTTGAGATATATCAGACATTTATAGATATAAATACTAGGCACTGTAAGAATTTATTATTTATGAATGTGGTTTTACAGCTTTGTCTAAAATTCAAATTAAATATTAATCTCAGTAGCCTCTTTTGCAAAAAAAATACCCTGTTAATATAGGAGGATCGACACCCAATTAAAAATGTTTAGTGACACATGTGAATAGGCCTGTGCATAGTAGACACTCATAAGTCTCTCTACACTCAAGCTTTGTTTGAGTTGTAACAGGGCAAAATAAGCTTGATTTAACTTACTACATATGTGATCAACATGCTTATCCCATGACAACGTACTATCAACAAATAAGCCCAAGAACTTTGCAGAATCACATAACATAATGCCGGGCAAAACAACAGGGCGCCTTAAGTTAAAATTTATAAACACAGTCTTGTTCTCATTCAGTATTAGTTTATTCCGATCACACCAAGTGATCATTTCCTCAGAAGCACTATGAACTTTATTATACAGTTCATCAGGGTTATTTGCTGCTACCGTTACTGTGGTGTCATCCGCATACATGATGGTATATCCGTTGTTGATGAATTTCGGAAGATCGTTTATATATATTAAAAACAATAACGGAGCTAAGACGAGCCTTGGGGGACCCCTAAAACTACATCAAAAGTGTCTGATTGAACCTTATTGCATTTTACACTAAGACTTCTGTTTTGCATATACGAGGTTAAGCAGTCAAGCATAATTCCCTTAATACCAATTGCTTCTAACTTATTAATCAAAATATCTTTATTAACAAAGTCAAACGCTTTCGATAAGTCAAAAAGAATTGTTACAACATACTTTCCTCCGTCTAGTTCCTTATAAATAAAATTAAACAACTTAGCAGATGCACTTTCAGTCGATCTACCCTTCCTGAAAACATGCTGAGAATTAGTTAGTATATTGTATTTTTCTAAAAACACCATAGGTCTTTTCGCGCCATAAAGAGTTCCAGCTACTTGCAAAAGAACATATTTAGATGATCTATGAGCATTATTATCCAACTTACAGAAACAAGATGTGAACTTTTTTACATGGTTGATATAAATCTAAATATAAAAGATACCATGAGTACCAAAGTAGCTAATTATCTAAACGTATTATACGAAAACGGGCAGATTTTCTACATAAATAAAGCAACTAGAGTGTCTCAAAACTAGAATACACATTATCATGTACTTTAAATGGTACACTTGAACTGGCGAATTTTCCTATACCTTTGTACATTGGTCTCTGGGAATGAATAAATTATTATTCGGAAAGAGAATTTTAGGGTCTATCTGAACACTATCTTTGCAAAATTTTGATTTTATTTTTTTAGAAAACATGTCTATCGTGTAGACGGGAAACGGTATTAACGGCAATTATTAACATCCATTTTTTTACTTCCCTTCAATAGTAATTAAGAAAATACAAACATTCGCCATTTCATTTGGCAAAATTTGTTTTTCGGGCTATAACTATGGTTTTTTTGCGGCATCGGATTCCTTGGAAAAACTGTCAGAGTGGCTTTTCCATATAAAATTTATCTCAAACACTACCAAGAAAATCGAGCGTAACGCGATAACTGGGACACTGATTGACTATGAGCTTTTTTGACAGCCTGTAGAATGGCGAAAAAATTGATTTTTCATTTATTCAATTGTTTACGAGAAACGCTCGTTTCAAATTATATGACTCAATGGGGTTATTGTGGATCCTGATTTAATATTGAAATCGTCCTGGAAATTCGATTATATCTCCCTGCACACCTTTCTATACCATCTTATATGCCGTTTGGTTACTAATAGAATTTTCTATCCAACTGCATGCGGCGAATTTTTGAGGTCCATTAGGTTTTTGGAATATTAGCCATATAAAGCATTTTTAAAAATTCATGACTGAGATTATATCTCAAAAACCGAATGAGCCTCAAAAATCTGCAATACAATTTGATAGTAAATTTCATCGTAAATTGATAATATAGAAGGTGTGCAATGATTAGTAGATACAGTTGAACTTCTGAGGTGATGTCAAAATTCAGTCTGGTTCCATAGCAATCCTAACTTTGACGAGTCATATCTTTTTAAGTGAGCGGATCTCTGAAACAATTGAATAAATGAAAAAAACACAAGAAACCATTATAGACATTTTTTTCATTTCTAGTTTTGTACAAATAGATGTTTCTTCATCAATTTATAGTAACAAATAAATGAGAAAAGTTTGAGGTCAATCAATGGGCACTTTTGACACATGCTTTGAAATTCTAATGTTCCTTGAGTAATTACGGCAGTAACCACAAATCAGAATCAGACTATGACAAATAGAGAAATTTAACAAGAAACCAGAAAAAAAATATGAACTTCCTTGCATGCGGATGATCAATTTTTGACACTTACGTAAAACCACAAATAAAACGAAACTTTTCTAAAGATATTGTCGTTTGACAGTGCCTTAAAGAAGCATCTTTAAACAAAGGTAAGTGTGGTTAAATTGATTTATTTTGTTCTCAGGAATATGTGTCAGCTGTTTGTACTGAAACCTTGTATAAGTGTAGTTCAATCAGCTTACCCTTGATGAAACTCTCGTTGAACATGGGGCACTTACTCTGGTAGGATCCGTCTTGTCTTTATTTAAAGCCATGTTAGAACTGCTTTTTCTCAAAATATACTTAGATTTATTGTTGGTAGGTTTTTTCAGATGCTTGCTTGTATTTGATGTTGTTTCACTAAAAAAAATAAAATTTATTAAATATAAGCATCAAGTAATAATTACTGTCTATATTAATTGTTTTTGTTTTAAGTCATAAATCAATATTAGAGCAATTTCTGACAGTCACCCTCATACTGATCACATTTTCATATGAAAAAATATCGAAACGAATAATACATTACTCGATGAATTATTTATGCATACAGATTTTGCTGACCACTTCCCTATACTTAAATGTTAGTCTAATAAAAATAATACTTATTAATTAAAATGGATATTGGCGTGCCTCTGAGGTTAGTCTTAGGGCCAATACTGTTTTTAATCTTTAGTAACGATCTTCTCCTAAGAGAAAAAGTCACACAATACACCCTTTTTATAGATGATATGATTTCCCTTACAAGTGGATCTTTGCAGGTTGTTGAAGAGAGGTTGCTAGCAGCACAATCAAGGTCAGAGACCTGGTTTAATTAAAATAATTTATTATTAAATAAAGATAAGACCAACATAATGACTTTCTCAAAAATTTAAAAAATGTGAACAAAATAAATGGTACAAAATTCTTAGGAGCTTACTTAAACCCTAAACCAAAATGGGGTGTTCATATTAAATATACCGCTAAAAGGCTATTCATCATTCGAATTTAGCGAATTCTGTGCTGCAAAGCACATTGCGTCAGCCTACTATGCACTGTTCCATGCTGTTAAGTCTTATGATATAATAGTGTGGAGTGGTGCATCACAGGCTGGCAGGATTTTCAGAATGCAAAAGTAATTAAAGCTATAAGGATTTGCACTATAAAGAAGATTGCAGGAATGCGTTTGCAAATTTAAAAATCTAACATTCCCCTGTAACTATATACCAGGAAACTTAATCCACAAAACAGATTATTTACATTTTCTAGAAAAAATAAAAAAACATACAATTCAAACCCAGAAAAAGTTCAATTTGCAGACCACTTCAGAGAAATATATTTTGAAGTAAATATATAACATAGGTAAAAATACAGCAGCAGGATAACATATCATGAAAAACATAATAACAAAACTCGACTACAGTATGCACTTATACATTAAAAGAACATATTAATTCTTTCTCAGTTCTCATTTTCCGCCAGAATAGAAACTTGGAATACTAAATACGATGCCCAAACCCAATACGCAAATGTTAATAACTATCGTTCCATTACATTACTATCTGTTTGGGAAAAAATGTCCATCTCCATTAATTATTTTTAAAATGGATACTTTTCGAGATAAGAGCATTTTTTGGTGAAGAAAATTACAATTATTTCACTCACAAATGTTCGTATCTCGGAAAATATGCATTTAAAAAAAATTATATTAGAGACGAAAATTGTTTAAAATGAACTATTGTGAATTTTCTCAGATTTTTAAGAAAATGTTTTTCAGTGATTTTCCTTATCAAAATTCTTACTATTTTGTAGGGTTTTCAGGGAAAACTTTGCAGATGCCTTTTATGGAAAAACTGATTATGAAAAAAAAATTTTGTATTTATTTTAAAAATGCAGTCACATATGATTTTTTCTGATTTTTTTATATACTACGTTTCCCCTCTCCCCTTTTTGGAAAATTTCACATCAGAAACTACACGTTTTTTCAAAAATTTAACAAAAGTCGGTAGTTTTAGCAAAAACACGAGAATTCTCTTATTGTATTTTGCTCGTCTTTTACAAGTTAACTAATTAACAACAAAATTATTGTTTATAACAATTCCTGAACAAGAGTAACAAAATCGAAGCTAGAGACTTTTTTCTCTAAATAATACAAACACAAAACAGAAGGTTTCATGAAAATTCAACCACTTATCCAAAGTTCCAATTGAAATGTTAATTCCTTCTAACATTATTGAAAATAATCTAAAAAATTTCGGTTTTATTAAATAGCACCCCATTTTTTTCATACCGTCACATTAATCGCACAATTCTTAGTAAAAAAAAGTGATGTTAGGTATTACGCGCCTAAAATTGATATTTTGTGAGAAACCTTTAAAAAACTGAACTGAACTAAACAATAACAAAAATATTATTGCCTATTTTGCTCCAAATATTTTAAGTTTCAACAATTTAATAATATACTTATGCTTTTTGAAAAATCAAATTTTTCGATTTTAAATTTATTATTTGGGAAAAATAACGTCATTTCCGTGTAAACCGGAAGTAATATTTAAAATTTTACATGCATGTTTTTACTTCCCTTTTATAGTCAATTAAAATTATGTAAACATCAGCCATTCTGAATTATTTATAAAAAAAAATTGGTTTTTCAGTCATAACTTTTATTATTGTCTATTTTTAAATGTCATCAGATTCCACAGAAAAAAACCAGGTCAGACTGGATTTTCAACAAAAAATTTATCTCGAAAATTACAGACAATACCAAATGAAACACATAAACTGGGACACATTGTGTATTTGTTTACTGCTTGGCACATACTGATGTCGGCAAAATATAATGTTGCACTTTTATTCTTAAATTTTTATATCTATCTCTTAATAATAATAATAAACGTCTTTATTATATTCCTTGAGATATTACATAGACAATACTTAACAATATTATTTATTATGTGGAATATAAAAGGCGAAGTTTAAGGAGTCACAATTATTTGCCAACAAACAATCAATCATGACCATCAGTCTTACACTTAACCTTTAAACACAATATATATATATATTGCCATGACATCCACAAAATACCAGAAAGTTCATAAGAAGCAAGAATCTGATTTTACAGGAATAATTTGTTTAAATCACTACAAATGGTCAGGACATGAGCGAGTACATTGTATGTTTCTCAATTCTGTTTCAATTATTGGAATTCAATGATTTAAGTGAAAAAGTTCACATCTGAAATTAGTTTATTTGTTTAAATTGTGTAAATAGTTATAAGTATAATACAAGGAAATAAGGCATGTACAATAAACATGGATCATAGTGTGTAAAGTTTGAAAAGGACGGTTACTAAGAAAAATATGAAGCGACAGTGACATTTTGCTGGTGGCGAGCAGAGATTTGGAAAAAATAAAGTGTTTTAAATTTAAACACATATTGGTTACATAACTCATCTTAAATATAGATCATACATTGAAAGTAGCTGAGATTAGCAGAGAGAGACCAGGTGTACTTAGCAGTATTGCCATTCCAGATTTCAGTCAGTCACGCATCAGATGAAAAGATATGGATTGGAGAAGTGTTAAAACTGGAATAGAAATAAAAGGTACTACTTTGCAAAGTAAAATATAAGTCTCGAGCATTTGCTATTCTTTTCGATAACTTTTAAATCAAAATAATACATTTATTGTGAGCGTTTATTTATATTTTGAAACTTTTAAAGAAGAATATACTAAATTTTTCTAGTTAATACTCCTATTGTTTTGTATATCATTTTTATTTGTCAAAACTGTTAACCTTCTGACATTAAAATTGTTAACTTTCCTTAAACTATTGAATTTGAATGATTAATTGGTTTTAACAGAGCAAAATTAAAACAGAACCAGCTCCTGAGAGAGAGAGAGAGCGAGAATACACTATACATACGTTGTATTGTATCTCATGCACAGTATTTGTACTAAAATTCTCAACAAGAATCATAGATTTAGATCTAAATATTGATGGTTCTCAGGAACTATCTGGCGTCCAACAAAATAAAAAAATAAAAGAAATTCAATTAATTATAAATTAAATATTATTTAAAAATTATTTTATGAGTACAAAAATATAGAAATATATATATATATATATATATATGTCTGCTCCATGACCTATGGCATACTGAGGAGAACTAATAAGTTCGAAACCGGTCTATGTCTGGTCAGGGAGTTGACAGATGACATTGGCTACCAATTTTTCATGATTTGTAAGGTGTAATTCAATGCAGGTCGGGGTATTTGCCCGCTGAGTAGTTGTTTCCTGCAAATCATGTATAATAACAGTATATAGGTTAAGTCCACCAAGGGCTGAAGGTCGCCGCTCTCGGTACTTGCAAAATGGCAAGTCGCTATGCACCACGGAGACATCTATGATGTCTGGTGTATAGTAGCATTAGACCACATGAGAGGATTCAATTACCTCTCACCACTATACCATATATATATATATATATATATATATATATATGTATGTACAGAAGGTGCTTTGCCACCTCCAAAACAGATACTGGCTATACGTTGTCACCTCCGTTTTCGGAGGTGGCAACGTTTTGCACAGTTTTCAATTTTACAAGCATTTAGATGACATTAGAAACCTATGTTTAAATTTTCGTGTGGAGGTGAAAAGACACCTTTTATATCCACAAATTAAATTTTTAGTTCAACTGTATATCAATGGCGCTGCTGTCGTTTTCATTTGTACAACAGCCAATACGATGTCACCTCCGGCTATATATGTTGCTCTTTAGATCACAGAGGGTACGATATCACCTCCAAATATCGGCAACATCGCGATGAATGTCGGGATAAATTCAACACAACAGAAATATACCTGCGTAGCGTTGTGCCGGAATGGGCATTATTAAAATATCCTATAGAAATGTATCAGGTTTAAAAAATTACAGTATACCGGGTTGGGGACTGCCCATAATGCCTACCTCATAATACAAATAAAATTTCGTCTACATCAAGCATGATTCATTTCCCTATACTACGAAAGGCTAGTTTTTTGGTTCATTGACAAAAATTATGCGGTTGAACAGGAATTACGCTACTAGTACTTGGAATGTTTACCAGAGAACAAATATGAGCAAAAAAATGCGTTTTTTAAATTGCTTCTTATAAGCATATTTGAGTATCCATAAAATATGTTATATTTCAACTTAAATGTAGTTTTAGTTTTTTACGTCCGGTATTTGCGATTAAATAATTTAGCAAAATTCAATTATTATATTATTTTATGAATTTTTATTTGCAATATAGAAGGCTTCCCAAGAAAAAAGCTAAAATGTGATATTTCATAGTATATTTTCTTAGCTTTAAGACAACGCAGTTTATTTTGTTCTTGTTTAGGTAAATTACTGTTTTTGGGCCCTTAAATTTCTTGATCGTGAATTTCCAAATCGCAAAACATGTAAGAACTTGGGAACTTTTCTTTTATATGAAACAATGAATACCCATTCAATACATAAAAATATAGGAAATCTGTTCACATTGATGTTATTATTACACAGGTAAGTTTCAATAAAACTCAGCGGCTTCTATCAGAAAATTTCCGTAATCACGATATATAATATTTTATGAAAGTAAAACTATAGAAAAATATTATTCCTTTAATATGGAACTAACAGGTTATAGAATCGTTTAAAAAATGTAAATAATACATAATAATATAGGCCACGACAGCTTCAAAGTCCTTTATAAATGATTTCTGTTTGCACTTCGACATTAACAGCTAAAACCTATTTCAAATGATTCCTTAGCTTCTAAAACATCAAAATCTGAAGGTTGTCAACATGTACGAGGTGCAACGGGAACATTAGAAAAAAATATTATACAATTCCCAAAGCATGGAGTTAAATGGACGACGTTTACGTTTAAAGTGCGCTGGTGAAAAGCATCTTATTGCATAGGCAACGTTTTCTTTTACCACCGCCCTAGCTACTTTATTCTTAACGTGATCAAAAATACTCATTAATAACGTTGTAAATTGGAGTTTCAAGATGCTAAGCCTTTTTTTACTTTTTTGTTCCGATCGCTCTAATTTTTCAATAATTTTTTTAAGAGCGCCCGCACAAGATCTTTTTAGGATGACTGTCATTTGTATTTGAGCTGCACGAGGTATTTTAAGGCACAGTATCATCGCCTGTTCTCGCAATAAATAGTTGTTCATTTGACTGTTTTGTGAATAATAGAAACTGAGCTTGTATAAACACACATAATGTTATGTAGTTTGTTTGAACAAATCATTACAATTATTACATTTTATTATACGTTTCGAGTTTTCGCAGAGGCGTATAATGCATTTGATCGGCATTTCTAAAACTGTATATATCACTCGTGGAGAAAAAAAAAATTCATATCATTGTGTTAGTGATCAAATTAAGCAACTTTTGAAGTGTCTGTCTGTCCGTCCCTCACGTTTCTTGTAAGCATGATAACTTGAGAAGGACACGTCTGATTTGAACAAAGTTTTAACAGTTAGTTAGTGCTGCTAGTGAAGGTACCCTATTGTTTAAAAAAAATTGCTCAGTAAACATAAAAAATATGAAATATTTTATGAAAATAACTATACACAATGTGGAGTATTGTAACATTTGATAAGATTCTACAGACTCGAAAATAATATATAATATAGGTACTGACGAACGTATCGCCAATCAAGACAGTATCATTAGGAGATAATTAAAATTGGAAATATAGCAAATAGCAATTATACCTAAAAAATAACATAAAAAATGTGAAAATTATATTATGGACTGTTGAACAAATATATAAAAAATTCAAATAATATGTTTGCTCAAGTTATATTATACTTGTTCAATCTGAATCCGAGGACTCTTAAACTATTTCGGAAGTAAAACGAGTTTCCTTAGTGTTGGGGTTTTTATAACATGGTTTTTGTCCCATACACTTGTAGGATCCGATGCATGGTAATGTCTTCTTCGTACAGGAGCATTGCAGACTACTACAACCTATAAAATTTTGCTGAAATAGTTTAGGTGTTTCGAAATATAATAATCAATAAATCTTGTCTACAGTTACATGTAGATAAAAAAATGTGATTTAATCAGCATTGATGATTTGGTACTGAGAACAGGGGTAATTTTATTATCAATAATTTTCCATCCTATATGAACTAGTACTACTAGGTGAGAATGTCCAAGAGAGAAAGGTCCGATAGGGAAATATTTACTGTTTTTGATCATAACTTTTTATTCTAACACATATATTGCAAACAAACTATGTAAATTTTCACTCAATAATTACAGTTGTTTGCGAAATAGTTAGATTTAATTTTAAAAATCATGTCAATTTCCGTATTTCCTAAATTTAAATCTAACTATTTCGCATATGTTTGATATTATTGAGTGAAAATTTCTAACACTACTCTTGTTATAGTTCTACTTTTATACTTTGTTTGCAATATGTGTTTTAGAATATGAAGTTATGGCCAAAAACAATAAATATTTCCCAATCGGACCACTCTCTCTCTCTCTCTTGGATATTCTCACCTTAAAGCATCTATATCCATATGTCCATATAAATTTTCTAACACGAATGATGAAAAATTTTGAAAGTTCTTAAAGTTCACACACTACCTTAGATCTTAATAAGTAGTAAAATAGAGCAGCAAATTTAAAATAATTACTCCACCGGGAATTATTTCAATACCAACAAACACTAAGACAATGCCCAGGCAGGAATAAATTTATCTCAGATTACAAAAATATCCGCGTATATGCAATAATATATGAATATATCAAATAATACATCAATACTGTGTGATCGTACAGGCGATACTAGACTTTAAAAGACCACGTGCAATGAGGAAACAAATAAAAGTCGACCTTAAAAGATCTTGTGCGGGCGCTCTGACAAAAAATATTAAAAAATTACAGAGCGATCGGAACAAAAAAGTAAAAAAGGGCTTAGCATTCTGAAATTCCAAAAATCAACATTTGTTTACAAAGTTTTAACTTAGTACTTTCTTCATAAAAAAATCATTGTTGAAATTACACTCACGCTTTAAATGAGAAGGTGTAAAAAAATGTAGGTACGTAATTAAATGTTTTACAATTTTATGTGGGAATTTTTTTTATTTTTCCAACAGCTTTTTCGTATTAAATGAAAAACTAACATATGTACATCCAAAAATTGTATAAAAATCACTTATCAAGAAAACTATACATTTTCTCGAAAAATCACAAAGAGCAAAAATGCTTAGATGTGCATTATCACGCAAAAACGAATATTACATAAATTAAAAATCAATGGTATTTCGAAAACTAAGCAATTTATCAAAATATGCCAAAGAAGGAAAAGTGTTTAAATCAACATTTTCTACAATAAGGTAAAGAAACATTCATAAATTTTCCACTTACCTTTCCGCGATTGTACCGGAAAAGCACGTGAAATTTTATAAATCTCATTATCATGAAAATTGGGCATTTTTTGAAGAATAATGGGGAACAATGGTGTTTAGATAGATGTTTTCTACGAGAAAACAACGGAAAAACTGATACATTTTAAATACCGTTATTCCAGAAAAGCGCGTGAAAATGTCTTGAAAATGTTGTATTTTTTCGATAAATATCAAAGAATGAAAAGTATGAAGTTTGATGCTTTGCATTTTTTTATTAAGCACTTTTTGAACCGTAATTGACGTTATTCTTAGTCATTGTGCACTATAGTCAAACATGATAGAAGCAATTTTACAGTTGTTAGAAACACGTGTTGCATTTTCTTCAGAACTTAAATCAATAATTATTTTTTTAGCAGTTCTTCTCTATATCAACAGCTTCAATTTAAAATAAATCTCTATCATTCTGGTTAATATTGTTTTTAACCTTTAAATGAGGTATTTTTCAAATTTTCATTCCTGAAAAGCGTGTGGAAATTGTCGCGGTTTTTCAGTTTTATATAAAACAAGACAGTTTTGATGCAATTTTCACAAAATTTTTATTTTCACAGAACTTATTAAAACCTTATTAACATTTTGCTCTAATATTCTAACAAAATATTGATTATGTAAAACAACAGTACATGTCTGTTTTTACATGTGTTTTAAATCTCTCTGTCTCTATTGTGAACTTGTGTGTGTGATTTTTTCAAATATGTCTACCAGGAAAGATAAAATAATGCACCTAATAAAAAAAGCTAACTGTAAATATCTCATGTTGAATTTAGCTGTAATTAAATATATTTCTTTGTTTTTCAATGAAGTGTAGTATAATTTAAAACTGATTGTGACTGGTAAATTAAATCCAGTAGATTTAAATCAACAAATAGTGATGGAAACTTATATTTTTATCTCGGAATCGGTCGGAACTTCATAGCCTTTTTAATTTCAAATTTAGTTGCGTAGAGGCTTGTATTTTTATTTTCCTGGTATGACAAGTACAACCGGAGATATTCTTTTAAAAAATTAAAGAAAATCGTGCTTCAACAGATAAATTGTTCAAAAAAACATGTTCGGCATTTTCCAAAAATTTCATTTAATTTGTAATTTGAAATATTAGGCTTTAAGGTTTTAATAGTACTGACAAGAAATGTGTATGAAAACAAATACTTCGATAAAGAATATATAGCGACAGGCTATAGGAATCTGATAACTGAAATATTTAATGTTGACTAAAGTTTATTAAGTGCAATATGTTTACGTAATTATCAATAATCAAGAAAAAGGACAAAAGTACAAGTTCGACATTGTACAATACTCCGTAAAAAATTGCATGCAGAAAACCATTTAATGCCGATATGGTTACGATGAAAAGCTTATCTTTTATATTATTTTCGTCTGGTTTACTTGACTGCTATGATATCTACTTGATATCGATTTATTTACATTTTTGTAGCAAGAACAATTAATGACAATGAGAATTAAAACCCCGCTAATTCTGCGGAAATTAATTCAAATTGTTCAAACAAGAATTTAGGCACTTTATTATATTCGTACAGACTATATTATGCATTACTTCTCTCTTATCACAACCAGATGTTAGTACCTGCTTTTCTATTGCGGTCCTTTTGTAGTAAACACTGACGACCCTTTTAAACACTCGTTGAGAGAAATAATACAGAACTTTTAAATGCGCTGATAGTATTCTGTTTATTAATTGATAATTTTTAATTGTTTATGGACATAGATTTTTTTGATATTCTATAATTTCGGGATAGTTTCTATGTACGCTCCATTTTGGCTTTGCCTCACTTATTCAAGTTATATGCTGGGTTTTTCTAGATTTGTATATGTGCGACGCTAAACTCGACTACATTCAACCAATTCATTTAAAACTTATCAATATGATAATAATTAATGTAAAAAGCATTTGAACAACATTGACTTGATTATTAGATTAATTTCTAATTTGATTCCCGGAGCATATTGAGATGAGAAGTGGGCCACATTGAGTAAATATATTTGTTTGTCATAATGTTATAAGTATTTTGATATTGGCAACATCACGGAAAGTAGTAGGGATACCAACATTGAGGTTTTTAAGTGACGACAGTACTGAAGTGAGAAATTTGGAAGTTGCAATAGCTATCACTATAAAAATAAAAAGCAAGCCGCGCTCTGAACAAATTAGAATCAATTTTCTTTGAAGTTAAGTCTTTTGATAAAGTTGTTAAATATTGACTCGCTTACCTTTATAGGTTTCTAATGTACGTCTAGTCGTTTCATGACAGACATGGCGCCACGGCCCGCAGCTCTATAAATATGTCGTGAAGTTTTTGTTGCGTTTATTGAGTGCAGGGAAGTCCTTACTTGAACTGTACAAAGAGTATCGGTATTTTAATGAGGTCGTAAAGTTTTTGTTGCGTTTTTCATTTGCCGGGAACTGATTACTTCAACTTTCTTTTCTTTAATCATTCGTTAGATCTGGATATGGTGACAAACATGTGAAAATGTCTATTATCTAATATGATTGACTTTATTTTCTTTTTATTTGGTGTATGCTTGTACAATGTACATAATATATATGCATGCAATTTTCATTGTACCAGCATCTTGCTCTATTTTACTGTAAATTTAATACTGCATACTATGATTCACACATATTTTGTTATTTTATATGTTTTTATATGGTTATAACCTATAACTACTTGTTTGTTTTATAAAACATTATATATAATTTGATTTTCATATATATATTTTTGTAGCTTATTGGTGAATAAAGTATTATTAATATTATTATCATTATTATAATATGTTATAGGTAGAGTATAACTTTCTCAATAGAAGTATTTCATTTTTACCTTTCCATATACATAGTATATAACGAAAGTATGTTGATCGTGCAAAAATTCGAGTTTGAGTTTTTGATGGATTTACGCGTTTTCAAGTCTCTTGAACCAACAAAAGTGGTTTTTAAAACATATCTGTCTGCCGTCTGTCGCCCCACCTAGAGGCCAAATTGCTGCATCGAGTTTTACCTGTGTATTCAAGACGGCCACACCTCGAGGCGAGATCGCAAAATCGATCCTAGCTCAAATATGGGGGGAGTGAACCCCTAAAAACAGGGAAAAAATAGAAAATAATTTGTTTCTCTAAAACTGCTCTAAAGATTTTGATTAAATTTGGTACATGGACACTTCCCTACTACCGATATGAAATGACATGACCAGTTGCTCTTAGAAAATACCAGGAAGGAAGCTGTGGGGGGAGAGTTGAGTTTTAAATAATTTCATAATTTTTTTTTTAAAGGGATCTAACAATTTTAATCAAATTTAACACATCAATACTGACTTAGTAGTAGCATAAGGTAACATGACCGGTTGTACCTAAGAAATGTAGAAAGGGAGTTGCGGGGGGAGGGCAAGGAGAAATTAAATAATTTTTCTTCTAAAGCGGTTCTAACGATTTTGATTAAATTTGGCATATGGACACCTCCTCCTCCTAGAAAGTACAGGGAGAGAAGCTGTGGGGCGATCTACTCCTAAATGGAAAAGTTTGTCCGAGTTGTCGCGGACTGATTTTTAAACTATAAAACATATTTTGATTGATTGATTGGTTGATAAATAATATTTAATACACCCATTATGTTTATTCAAAGAATACAATTCCTAGGTTTAAATTCAAATTCTCTATAATAAGTTAATAAGCGGATAAAATAGTCCCTATTAGTGATACACTTGAAATTCTAGTGCTTGCTTGCTCATTAGTGCAAGGAAGTTTAATATCTTTGCTATTATGAGGAATATGAAAAAAAAAATTAAGTAAAAGTTATAGAGCATACTTTGTTGCCTATTTTTAAAATGCGTGAAATATACAGTGGGTTTATTTAAAGTGAGACAGCTTGAATGACGACTTTAAAATAACATACCCGGTTTACACCACTTATTTCAGCGTAAAATTTTACGTTTGGTATTAATTTTTGTTTTGAAAAATTTATAAGATTGTCAAAAATATGAAAATTTACGCAAAAACAATGCATCACAAATGTCACTAAAATACCTTGTTAATAATAGCTAAGAGGAACTATTTAGTAAATGCAAACATAGGGGTGAACTGAAATATCTGAGTAAAGCAAAAGTTTATTTTTATGTACAGGAGATTTTATACAGGGGCATTAACTTGCCAACCTCCATATTATATCTAAAGCTTCATTTTTTCCAAAGGAACACCCTGTATATTTTTTCGCCATTTTGCACAACTATTTTGTTTCTTTAATAATAATTAGTTAATATGATATTTCTCTAAAACTGATAGTTTTTGAAATATTTTCATTTTAATTGATTAACTTAAAAATAATTGCGCCTATTCCACTAGTAAGTTATGGCTTTGCCGTCATTTAGTAATTGTAATAATTTAAATAATTACAGTATATAAAAATAATAACGGTAGCTAGAAAAAAATGTATAAATAATTTCTTAAATGACGAATGTTCCAAATGTATTATGTATTTTTCCTAGTTACCGTTGCTCTTATATTTGAATATTTTAATTATTTAAATTATTTTCCAGCTTTAAAATCGAATTAAAAAATATAATTCTGAATCATTTTCATTTGATTTTCATTTTCAGTACTAAAATCTTCATTTACTATAATACAATAAAGCCATAGCTTTCTTGCGAATAAAGAAAAACACAATTATTTTTAAATTATCGGTTAAACTGAAAATGTCTCAAAAACTATTAGTTTTGGAGACTAATATCATAAAGGACAATATATTCGTGCATAGTGGGATAATGTACTTGTTGTTCTATTTATAAAAACGGTATTCTAGATATTTGTAGGTTTCCAAATTAACGCCCCCGTATAAAATTCCTTGTAGATCCTGCCAGTCCACTACATTTCAACTATCCCTTATCTTTGCCCTTACCAAATATTTCTCTTAACTGTTGTTAGCAAAGTTCATTTTGTAGCATTTGTGATGCATTGTTGTTCTGTAAATTTTCATACCTTTTGCAATAACTTGGCGACGCCACAGCATTTTCAAAACGAAAATTAATGCTGAACGTAATTTTACGCTGAGATGTGTAAAAATATACAAGATATCGTCTAAATATTAACTGTGGTGTTCTGTTTATATTCTTTTCTCTTTTTTAGAGTTTTTACCATATAGATCTTCTAAAAAAATATCACATCAGAATTTACAAAAACACAATTATTCAGTATAATGAAAAAATAGCCTCTGCGTCTATGAGGTTTATGTCAAAGGAATAGCCAGAAGCTACTTCTTGCCAACTAATATAAATTATAACGAGAAAAATAAATGTAATATACCTATATCGCTGACGTTTAGGACACTAAATCTTTTTCGAAACAGATTAGAGGAAATTCTTATGGGCTGTGTATGTTAAACATAGCCCCTAAGATTTTATTTATGTTATATCCATAGCTACTTATTATTTACACAGAACTGTTGATATTTTATTCTAAACATCAAACAACCTTAATATCATTTAAAATCAGTTACATTATATTTCAAATATTATTAGATGAAAAAAAATCTCACTACGTAAGAGTTTAATATTTTCTGAAATATTGATTGATCAAAAGAGTAATTCTTTATTTTCACCCAATTTCATTCCAAAATTCGAAAAAAATGTTTTTAAAGGCCTTCCAAACCACCTGAATGAGTCTTTTAAATCTTAGATATCTAGAAAGATTTCTCTGAGTGAAAGACTAGGGGACATAGATTCAGACTTTAATTTAGTTTTAATAATAAAATATTTGCCAAAAGCTGTGTTCAAAATGTACATTTCCTGCCTACTAAGAAGTTATAAAATTATGACCATCGTTTTCCAGAAACTTACAAATTCAAATGCGGGTTCGATAATGTTTATATATATATTAACAACTACAGATAATGGCGTTACGTTTTGACCTCCGAAAATTTGGCAACATTGCTAGAGGTATTAACGATGCTTCAGTTTCTACTCATATATATGTATTGGAGGTGAGTTCGTATCTCTTGTATCCTGTATATATGATAAAAAAAAAAAATTATAAATCTTTTCCCCTCTTTTGAGATTCGTATTCTGGGGGTCCCCCTAATCACAAATATATAAAATTTATAGCAATATATGCACAGGATAACATGGAGGTCAGGTCGTCCTTTCTATGTGCCGGAGGTGACAACTTAACTAGCATCAATATATATATATATACATTCTTGTACCAATTTTGCGTGTATATTGACCAACATCTAGCCGCTAAATGCGAATCCGTTCTTAGATTTAGAGTTTTTCAATTTTATTTTTTTCTGTATATTGGGCTTATATTTTTGTATCAATTTTACATCCTTTCACAATTGAAATTATTTTGCGTCCAGCAGTATACAGTTATATTCACAGATCAATATTGCGTCCATAGTGATAGTTTTATCTAGTTTCCACCATTATTGTATCAATTTTGCGTCCGTGTTGTTGCCAAGTTTTTGACACTCTGCTCATTTAAAATCGGCTTGATGTGAAACTCAGAAGGGGACCCAGGAAAATTATGTATCTTATTTAAATTCATTGTATTCGAAATCTTTATAATCTATAAAGAAGAATAAAATATTCTTCTTTATTATTTACGGGGGAGGCTGAATTTAATAAGGATGGCAATATAAATTTTCATAATAACTATTATGGGCTGATGGAAATCCTCACGTAATAATTAAGTAGAGACACCAACAACGTTTTGCAATTAGTACCTGGGGTGGTATTGTTGACGATTTTTAAATTAGTCAATTTGTTCTACACCAAAATATTAATTGACAATCTTAAGTCAATTTTCTTCTAGACTATTTACCACTTCCAATGGAGATTGTTTCACTAGCTATAAGGCAACGTATTTTTTTATACATGATAGTGCTTCACTTAATTTTTTTTCCATCGTCGTACGAGGGTACCTCAATGAAACTTTCTTCCAATCAATGGATAGGTTGTGGAGGACTACCTTGTTTACAGACCTTAATCCACTGGATTAATATTTATAGGGCCTTTAAAATCTTATATTTATGCTGTTCCTATTCTCGATGATCAAACTCTTCATAGATCCTATGATCTAAGAAAGGTTACAGCAAATTCGCTAAAATCCAGTTATTTTTGGTAGAGTGAGAGGATCTATGAAAGAACGTAAGCAAAAATGTATTGAGACAGATAGAAATCACTTGTAAAGTTCTGGCAATAATTTAAAAAAGTGTTAAAAATGTCGTATCGTTTACGTCTTCTAATTTTTATTTTTATTTAAAATAATAATTTGTGAGGAGTTGGTTTTCTTCAATATGATATGAATATGATAATGGTCATGGTCATGATAATGTTGATGGTAATGATAATGATAATCGGCGCACTCGGTGGGAAGAAGCCTACGCTGCTCTCAGAACTAAAGACCATACCCGGCTTGCCTTAAGTCAGCTGAATGGTTGGCAGATCAAATGCAGAACGCAGTCATCCTGGAGCCCCTTCGTAAGCCTGAGTAAATGATTCTGGCATCTACAATCACTAACCCTGCAGGCTGTGAGGAGTGGCGGTAGTTAATTCGCTTGTTCTTTTCCCGTGAGAATATCGCAGATACGAGAAAACAGTCCAGCATTGCTAACGCGAAAAAAAGAAAAAATATATAATAATAATAGTAATAAAGCAGCCATCCTGGGATCCCTTCGTGTTCTTAGAGCAAATGATTCTGGCATCTACAGCCACTAACCCTGCTGTATGAAAATATCGCTGAGTGTAATTTTACGGCAATTATACGGACGCAATATGAATACGTTTCGGCATACAGCCGGACGCAAAATTGATACAAGCATACATATACTTTATATACCTAGTTTGATGCTCATTATTAAACTATAATGACAAATAATAAATCAGTACAAGTTCCATTTCAAACTAAATCACGCAAACAGAGATATATAACGTATATATATATATATATATATATATATATATATATATGAGTAGTGGTGAGAGGTAATATATATATATATATATATGTATACATATATACGTCTTTGTATCAGTTTTGCGTCCATCTGTGTGCCGAAACGTATTCATATTGCGTCTGGTGTAAAAATGCGTCCGTATAATGAATGCAAAATTACTCTCAGCGATATTTTCTTCCACGTAAAGTTTTTAATCAATTCATTGAAAAATATTTGATATTGGGCCCTCTTCCTATACTAAAATTATTAGCTGAACTGTTTGTCCATGATATATATATATATATATATATATATATATATATATATATATATATATATGGTTATAAATAAATCTGAAATTAATCTAATTAAGGAGGCTATACATTATGAGCCTGCTGCTCAAATAAGAAAGATTTGTATTTCTTTTTAAAACTGTACATATTGTTGCTTTTAAGTTCATTATTAATACCATTGTAAATTTTGCAAATTTGATAACTAAATGACCTTGTGAACAACTGAGTACGATGTATTGGAGGAGTTAAGAGACCCTTAAATCTAACATTCAAGTTATGTACGTCTGTTCTGAATTTGATTTTTCTATATAGGTATGATGGAGACTTGTTCAATATCAATGCATAAAACAAACACGCGGCATGATGAGTCCTTCTATTTTGCATATTAAGCCACTTTACTTCACTTAATTTGTGTGATATTCGTTGATTCCTACGTATTCCGTATATTAATCTGATGTATTTTACATCTGTAAAGTGCCGTGAGACAAGGACCATATAAAGAATCTGCATAATTACGATGGGATAAAACCAGAGTTTCGCATAGTAAAATTTTAGATCTGTGGAAGATAGTGCCTACATCCATATATTAATTTCAGTGATAAGTAACTTTTCTGTAACACTTTATTAACATGACTTTCAAATCTCAGATCACTGTCAATAATAACACCAAGACTTTTGACTGTATCTTCTTTTTTGAGTACGGCGTTTTCCAAAACAATATTTAAATTAGCTTTAACAGCATTTCTCTGATTTTTGGGTCCAAAAATTATTACTTCAGATTTGTTTGGGCTAATTTTTAGACAGTGATTCTGAGCTGCTTTAATACATTTCTTAATATCCTCATTTATTAGAGAATTGGCATTTATTAGAGAGTTGAGTGTCATCTGCATATAAGTGAATTTTGCAATAGTCAATTTTATTAACAAGATTACTCGTATACATTGTAAAGAGCAACGGACCCAGGATGAACCCTTCAGGAACACCAGATTTTAAATGCAGGTAATTTAAACTAATATTATTTAAACGAACACATTGTTCACGCTCCTTCAAATAATTCCGTATTAATTCTACCGCATTTTCAGAGAGGCCTTGATAATGGAGTATAGCTGTAAGCATATCATAATTTATAGTATCAAAGGCTCTACTGAAATCCAGCAGAACCAAACACGTACACATTCCTCGATCCGCTGCTCCCACAATGTCATCAACTATGTGAACCAAAGCCGTTGTACAACTGTGGCCTGACCTGATTCCAGATTGTATTGCTGGAATCAAGTTATTTTGAGTGATATATTGTCTTAGTTGCATTTCCATTATTTCCTCAAGAACTTTAGATAACGTTGGTAAAATGCTTATCGCCCTAAGATCCTTATATTCATCAGGATTCGACTTTTTAGGCAACACAGTCACCACGGCCCTTTTCCATAGAGAAGGAAAAACATTTTGAAGTAAGCAAAAGTTCAGTAAATGTGTGATGTAAGGTATTATACGAGGACAACATAATTTTAGTAATTTTGCATTAAGTCTGTCAGTAGCATTTGTGGAAATATTATTTAATACCTTCAAGACTGTAAATTCGTCAGTCATTTGAAACCGAAAATTATTATCATTTAAAGTGTTGCTTTTATAAAAATTTAAAATGGGTACAGAGGCACTAATAGTAGGAACTGCGTTTACAAAAAAATTTCAAAAATTTAATCTACATTTTTTAGATGATCAGGAATTTCATTACTTTTATTTGATAGTATATTATTGTCCTTTAAAATTTTCCAACATGCTTTCGGGGTAGAGTTATTTATTTTGTATTCGAAATATGCTTTTTTCTCCCTTTTAATTGCTGCTCTAGTATAGTTTCGCATTTCCTTGTAAAAGCGCCAGTGAACATGATTTTTTGTTCTTTTATATTTTACAAGAGCTTTATCTCATGTAGAGATCATCATTTTAACATTTTCTGTTAGCCAGGGTGCATGGGGCCTTGTAAGAAGTTATAACTGGGGCGTGAATATCAAACAGGTATACTAAATTATCAACTAGAAATTTTACTTTTTCGTCTACATCGTTTATATCATAAATTAGATATCAAGGTATTGTTATGTGCTGCCCTCTAACAGAGAGGAGAGTTGTAATTACTCCCTGGCCAGAAGGGTGGCGCCATCTGTGGGCCAACTGGCGAACCACCATTTAGTAGTGCCTAAGAACATTATAGAGAATTCCAGTATATTTCTGGAAAGTTCTACAATGATATTCTGGACATTCCAAGTGGGTATATAAAGAGGTGAAGCCAGCAGATGAGAGAGCAGTACAGTACAGTTTAGTGAAGGATAAACAGTTCAGTTTAGTATCCAGTACAGTTCTGGGTAATCTGTGGTTCTGGTTATAGAGACAGTTTGTAGAAGAAGAGTTCAGTTGAGTGAAGTAGGCAATACAGAGTTTTTAGGTTAGATAAAGTTGTCAAGTTTAGGACAAAAAGTACATAGTGTTTTAAAAGTAGTGAATTCATATTAGATTAAGTTAATATTAGTTGTGTGATTTTTAAGTATTTACTAGTGTAATTTTAGTGATTAAATAAATCAGTGGTTTGTGAAAATTCTTGTTGCAAGTTATTCGAATCCACGGAGTGTTTACTGAAAATTGTAAGCACGTAACAATTGGTGTCAGAAGTGGGATTGCAACAGAATTTCTGAAGAATTCGACGAAGTTCCATAGTGTTCTATTTGGAAACCACTGGAGATATTGAAGTGAGTTGAACTGGAAAGTGATATAGACATTAGACAAGATTTATTTGTGCTAGTGTGAGGAAATTTCTGGGACATTCTGTTTAGAAATTAGTGTAGTTTTTAAGTGGTTTCAACTGAGAAGCGATATAGACTTTAAATAAGACTGGTTCGTGCTGTTTCGAGTTAATTGTTTGGATGGAAACAAGAAGCATGGCTGCCGAAAAGCAAATGCAAGACATGTTCGAGCAATTTAGAAAAATGATGCTAGACCAAAAAGAAGAACAAGAGAGACGCGAAGAAGAAAAAGAAAGGAAACGTCAGGCAGAAAAAGAAGAACAAGAGAAACGACGTCAAGAAGATAAAGAAGAACAAGAAAAACGACGTCTAGAAGAGAAAGAAGAACAAGAAAAGCGACGTCTAGAAGAGAAAGAAGAACAAGAAAAACGACGTCTAGAAGAGAAAGAAGAATTAAGGAAAATTATACAGGGGCAACAAGATGTTATCCTTTCAGCCACTGAAGACCTCAAAAGCGAAATTAAAGAGGATATAGGCAACATAAAGACTGAAGTAAGTGAAATCAAAGGAAAAGTTACTGGCGTCGAAGAAAAAGTTACTGGTGTCGAAGAAAAAGTTACTGGCGTCGAAGAGAAAGTTACCGATATAGAAGGAAAATTTCAGGTAGTTAAGGGGGAGGTAGAACAACTTAAGCGACAGTTAAGAACGCAAGGAGGCCAGCTAGTATTATCATCATCAGGCCCTCGATTACAACCGCCTTCCTTTGATGGTCAAACTTCTTGGTCAACCTATAAAAGACAATTTGAGGCAGCGGCATACGCAAACAATTGGAGCAATGAAGACAAGGCTATGGCATTGGTGCTAGCATTAAGAGGTCAAGCATCAGAGTTGCTTCAGACTATCCCAGTGACGCAGCAACGGGATTTTAAAGTTTTGGAGGCTGCACTAGATCTAAGATATGGCGACCAACACCTCGCCCAAGTATACAGGACTCAGCTCAAATCACGCACACAAAAGGCTGGGGAAAGTTTACAAGATTTTGAAGCAGCTGTTGAGCGACTGACATACCTGGCTTACCCGGATGCACCCAAAGAATTCCAGGAACAATTAATAGTTGGTACTTTCATCGATGGCATAAGAGATGAGGAGATCAGGCGAGTCCTTAGATTAACTCGAGCTAAGACTGGTAGCGAAGCCTTGATCCATGCCCTCGAAGTTGAGGCCGCTTATGAAGAGACTCTACATCCGAGAGTACGAGCCATGAAAGTAGAAGAAGAGAACCATTTAGAAAAGTCAAATATGGAATCTTTGATGGCTGACCTGCACAAAATGATAAGCCAGTTGATGAACAAACCAGATGCTCCAAGGAAGCAGGAAAGAGAACAGAGCGATGGACAGCCAAGGAAGGTGATTCGGTGTTATCAGTGCAGCAAACCAGGACATATGATGCGGCAGTGTCGAGAACGGAATCCTGGGGAAGTAAACACTGCAAAGAAAGAGGAAGTTCGCTCTGATAAGATGAGATTGATTGTTATGTTAACAGACATACAGAAAATGGTCGCACAATTACTAAACGAATTAAGTTCGCGACCGGAGCTGAAACAGGAACCGCAACCGCCGAAACAGGAGCCGAAGCAGCAGCGAAGTGCTGGAGGTCCGACAAAAGTAATCCGCTGTTATAATTGCGGCAAATTGGGGCATGTCAAGAGGTACTGTCGCCAGAGGAGCCCTAAGGAAGTGAATGCCGAGAGTGTAAAAACGCAGCAGGATATAGCAGAAGTGAAGGCAGTTAAGATAGAGGTTCCGAAGGATTGGACAAAGGAAGTTCTAAGAGAGGAACAACTGAATGACGATGAAATTGGACCAATGTTGAAGGCGAAAGAAAAAGGAATCCGCCCGGAATGGAAAGACGTTTCCAGTAAAAGTGTTGGACTGAAGGCTTTATGGGCGCAATGGGATTCACTTAGGGTTATAGATGGCCTATTACGGAGAGCATGGGAGAGCCCGGATGGAAAAAAAGTTACCATGCGGTTGCTGATACCCAGGTGCCGAGTACCAAAAGTACTTCGGGAAGTGCACGAGGGAATATCCAGAGAGCACTTTAGCAGAAATAAGACTTTGGCTAGAGTACGGGAGCGATTTTACTGGGTAAATAGCTGTCAGGATGTAGAGGCTTGGTGTCGCAGTTGCAAGGTTTGTGCGAATGTGGCTGCCAAGAGGTCACCTACAGGGAGTGGTGATAGAATGACGGCTAGATATGACCGCAATGCCAGTTCAGCAGGATTCAAGGTGGGGGACTCGGTTTGGCTGTATAACCCACAGCGGAGTGAAGAAGGATTCTCGAAGCTTCGCTCACCTTGGGAAGGACCGTATTCTGTCATCACTCGGATCAACGACGTTGTTTATAGGATTCAACGTAGAAAGAAGTCCAAGATGAAGATCGTGCACCTGGACAGGTTGGCAAAGTATACTGGGGTATCTGAAATGCCTGACCGGGACGTTCAGGCTTAAGGAGGGGGCAGTGTTATGTGCTGCCCTCTAACAGAGAGGAGAGTTGTAATTACTCCCTGGCCAGAAGGGTGGCGCCATCTGTGGGCCAACTGGCGAACCACCATTTAGTAGTGCCTAAGAACATTATAGAGAATTCCAGTATATTTCTGGAAAGTTCTACAATGATATTCTGGACATTCCAAGTGGGTATATAAAGAGGTGAAGCCAGCAGATGAGAGAGCAGTACAGTACAGTTTAGTGAAGGATAAACAGTTCAGTTTAGTATCCAGTACAGTTCTGGGTAATCTGTGGTTCTGGTTATAGAGACAGTTTGTAGAAGAAGAGTTCAGTTGAGTGAAGTAGGCAATACAGAGTTTTTAGGTTAGATAAAGTTGTCAAGTTTAGGACAAAAAGTACATAGTGTTTTAAAAGTAGTGAATTCATATTAGATTAAGTTAATATTAGTTGTGTGATTTTTAAGTATTTACTAGTGTAATTTTAGTGATTAAATAAATCAGTGGTTTGTGAAAATTCTTGTTGCAAGTTATTCGAATCCACGGAGTGTTTACTGAAAATTGTAAGCACGTAACAGTATATTAAATAATTCAAGTTCAAATAACTCATAGCTAAAATTATTAAAACTTCTGTAGGTGTGAAATTTGGGTTCACTACTTTTGTTATATACCTTTAAAACACAAAATACTAGATCATGATCAGAACAATTATTTTGCGAGACACCCTTCTCTATTATCTTCTCCTCCCCAGAAATAAGAATTAGGTCGATCAACGCAGTTGACACGTTTGTTATGCGAGTTGGCCTATCTACAATTTGCTCCAGGTTAAAGGAGTCTAAAAAGGAGTAAAGATTACTTACACATGCACTATTCAAATTCAGTACATTAATATTAAAATTGCCGGTACATACTATGTGATCCGCTGTAGGTGAGATTAAGCCCAAGGAGTCCTCCAACTCATTTAGAAATAAATTTGTGTCAAAAGTGGGCGGTTTATATACTACACCAACGACATATGACTGTCTAAATAAAATAAAATGTATCCATAATTGTTCAATTGCATTACTACTAGGAATTATAGTTGTATTGAAAATGTTTTTTTATGTATATAACCCCCCCCCCCCTAGCCTTTCCATCACATCTAAATAATTTATGGTCATTAATATTTAATAAGTAGTCTGGTATGCCACGGTGAAGCCAGGTTTCTGAAACAGTGAATATGTCAAACGAGTGTTCACAAATTGTTTGTCTTAATTCATGCAAAGACGGTAAAGTCGACCGAATATTTAAGCTACCAACTTTTAAAGTTTTACAATTATTCATTTGATGGATAATTCAAGTATTAGAACAGACGTGCGAATATTAAAATAAACCAAAAAGCAAGAAGATCTATATAAATACCAAATCTCAAGTTATTATTTTCAGAACAAAAGTTAATAAGAAAGTAATTAAAATGTTTTACTGGATTAAATAATTTATAGCCCAAAAAGACTATATATAAAATATAAAAGTATAAAAAGAATGAGAGATTAATTTACCACAACAAAAAACACGTGCTGTCAACTAGAGCTGTTTTTGCTATAAATTTATAATACATAAAATTATAGATACTATTCTACATAAAAATATATGACCGAATTAATTTAATATGAACATTCAAATCTTATTTCCGAAAGAAAAGAGAGATATATACAATAATATACCCAAAACTTTTACTTGCTTATATTAATTTACTTATATTTATTTGATTTTTTGATAATATAAAAAAAATATATAGAACATAACAATGAACTCATCCTTAAATAATGTGATTAAATTTTACAGTTAAACAGCAAGCTGTTCCACATCTTCTTTAGAAGCAATTTTGAGGATATTTTCAGCATTGTTTGATTTTACAAAAATTTGACCATCATTTGTCCAAATTTTTCCATTCGTCCCAATTTTTTCTGTCGCCATTTTTATTATTATTATGTGCTGCCCTCTAACGGAGAGAGATGTGATTAAGTTCCTGGTCAAAGTGAAGGGAAACCTGTTATTCCGGTAGGTGGGGCGGCGCCATCTATGAGCCAATTGACGAACAGTCATCCAGCACATAGTAGAAAACTCTGTAGGATTCTAGAATGTTATGGAATAGTATTCTGGTACATTCTATGGGTGTATATAAAGAGGTGAATCCAGCAGATGGAGGTACAGTTCAGTTGAGTATACGGAACAGTTTAGTTCAGTGAAGTATACAGAGAGAGTTTTTAGGTTAGACAAGAGTTGACAAGTTTAAGAAGAAAGTGTTTTAAAAGTAGTGAATTTATATTAGATTAAGTTATTATTAGTTGTGTGATTTTTAAGTATTTACTAGTGTAATTTTAGTGATTAATAAAATAGTGGTTAGTGAAAATTCTTGTTGCAAGTTATTTGAATCCACAAAGTGTTTACTGAAGACTGTAAACACGCAACATTATTTTGATTTTCTCGCTTGTTAAATCTTCTCTTATGACCATCCCAGTTCCCTTTAGATTTTCTTATTACCAAAGGCGCTCTTTTTTACATCCAGACGATTAAAATAAACAAAAATTACTCGTTTTATCCCTTTGAAATTTGCCAATTCTATAGCAGCTTTCGATCTTTGTTTCTTTAATATTCAATTTAACTTTTTGTCTTAATAAGTCTGTTACTACCTTTAATGCATTTTCATTCTTCCCTTCTTTCACACCATATATTCTTATACCTTTATTACGATAGTTCTGTTCAATTTTTTCATTTCTTTGACTACGGGCTTTAAAGGCTTCCTCCTGTTTCATAATTTTATTTTTCAGCATACAATTTTCTTCTTCTAATGAGTGAATTTTATCATTGAACTGTTTGGATACAATTTCTGTAATAGTTTCAGCAATTTGATTTAGGAATTCTTCAGAAGAGCAAATTTTATTAACCAATGTTTTTATAGTGGATTGTATATCTGCACTATCTTCCTTATTACCTTTGCGTCCTGGCATTTCGGAGTAAAAATAACACTAATCTAATACTTTTTCGCAAAGGAATTTATCACAGGTAAAACTGGACTTTTTAACAGATAGTTCAACACGAAATAATATTTAAAAATTTTATGTTTACTATATAAATTTTGATTTTATTATCAGCTCAGTCAAACACACTACTACTCACTCGACGCCATATATATATATATATATATATCTATAGCCTACCTATGTAGCCTATAGTTTACTGGATAAATAACCCTCCTTTCTTTGTAAAAAATCAAAAAGCTCTATTTACAACTTATTTTTAATTAAACTGCCCCCATTTATGTAAGCGGCAGTTCTATTATCCACATTATCAATTTAAAATTATTATTACTTACCAAGTACACTTTCAAGAAAAACTCTTAATAAGACACACTTTCGATTCGCGTTTATTCAAAAACTGAAAAGTAATTGGCGTTTTGTTTGAATTTATACTATTATAAGTTTAACAAGCTATAAAGCAAGCAGTTGAAATACACAATGAAATACCTAAATAAAATCTGTGATAACTTATGATGTAACAGTTTGTCAGATATCAAAGTTTTTATTATTTTAATGCTTGAATCTTGGCTTGAATAGTTGAACCCTGAATGTTATATGCGTTAGCATCAAGAAGCATACTTATTACAGCGGAAGCGGAAACAGGCTACAACCCTCCAGGAAAAGCCATGATAGTCAGTCGGTAATGAACAAGAGAGTCAACTGGATGTATATATACCTATGATCAAGGCTGTGATAAAAATAGACATAAACGACAAGTACACGAAAGTCATAGGTGTTGTTATTTAACACGGTCAACCTCGGATGTTACACTGTAGAAAGTGAAAATGTAGAATTGACCGAAATGTCAGTAAATAACTAAGTAGTTGTGTTTTAATTCTACAGCCCCAATTCAAACAAATCTTCTCATCTGTAATACACCTAGAGCACTGATAATATCAAGATAATTTTGTTATAGAGACTGCTGAAAGCGTGTTGCTTGGTTAGCACAAGGCCATAACAAAATTTAAAAATTTCGATTTTTCCTGAATACTTACATGTACGTATAATTTAAATCTGATAAACCAATCTTCTGACTAAGGGGCGAGCGTAGATGCATATTTAGTATGTACATACTTTCAATATGCGATGTAAAGCAACGTTAGGTACGGTTAGTACTTGGATGGGCAACCGTTTCAAGGAAAACCTTCGCCTCGCATATCTTCCAGCGGTTTGTATATGAGTGTATGCGTGGAAGCTATGCAACCTTAGGCGAGGGTTGTGTATGTGATATACCATCCTTCAGAGGGGATGTTAAGCCTTCGGTCCCTCGTCTATTAAATGTTAGGCAAGTAAAAAATCCCTACTCTTCTTAAGGGAAGATATTCGGCAAAATTCCTGGTTGGGGGTAGCTCGTCTACAAGCGTCGGTGCTAGGCCTCAATAGCGAAAATAGACCGACGTTAAATAAATGTTAAAAAAATCTTCTGACTACGCATATAATGTTTGGTATATCTTGTTAAAAACTCGAAATTTCTCAGTCTTGTTTAAGTAGGATGTTAAGAAAAAATTGCAGATCGTTTTGGCCTATTTTTGTTTGAAAATATTATCCGTAAGTTTGCGACTTAAATATAGGGCTCATGGAATTTTCGGTAATACTAAAGGAGAACGGAAACCTCGAATTTTTGCGTGATTTTTTCAGGATACCCTATTTTGCGGTCGTAGAACACGAATTTGAAATTAGTTTTGCGTGCATACGAACCGTTTCTCAAAAAAAAATTTTTGAAAATTTTTCTTATGATGCACTTTTTCATGCACTAATTTATACACCAACAGCACTTGTATATCGTCTTTTTCCTTATTAAAATCACACTATGTCCTTTATAGAACAATAAACCCTTCACTTATGGCAGAAAACTCACTTTCGCTTGTATAAAAATTAGAATTTTATTCACAGAAACTGTATTAGATGAACCTCCATCTGTCATTTGATTACATATATTCGATGCGTTGTTTGCGCATGAGTAAGGTTTGGTGTCTAAAGGCACCTTATTAAATCTGGGGCAGACGGCACTAAGTACAAACATTAGCGCCTTGAAGGGCAAGGGATATGTATGTTTATAAATACTTAACGTCGTCTGCCCCATATTTAATAAGATGCTATGTACTATTATATATCCCTTGCCCTTCAAGACACTTTCGAAGCGTCGACGGGCGCGAACGTGTCTTGAAGGGCAAGGGATATATAATAGTACTTAGCACCTTATTAAATCTGGGGCAGACGGCGCTAAGTATTATTTATAAACATACATATCCCTTGCCCTTCAAGACACGTTCGCGCCCGTCGACGCTTCGAAAGTGCCTTGAAGGGCAAGGGATATATAATAGTACTTGGCACCTTATTAAATCTGGGGCAGACGGCGCTAAGTACACACATTCGCGCCTTGAAGGGCAAGGGATATGTATGTTTATAAATAATACTTAATGCCGTCTGCCCCAGATTTAATAAGATGCTAAGTACTATTATATATCCTTTGCCCTTCAAGACACTTTCGAAGCATCGACGGGCGCGAACGTGTCTTGAAGGGCAAGGGATATATAATAGTACTTTAGCACCTTATTAAATCTGGGGTAGATGGCGTTAAAGCATTATTTATAAACGTAAATCAAGACATGTTTGCGGCCGGTCGACGTTTCGAAAGTGTCTTGAAGGACAAGGGATATATAATAGTACATAGCATCATATTAAATCTGGGGCAGACGGCGTTAAGTATTATTTATAAACATACATATCACTTGTCCTTCAAGGCGCTAATGTGTGTACTTAGCGCCGTCTGCCCCAAATTTAATAAGGTGCCTTTAGACACCAAACCTTACACATGCGCAAACAATGCATGCGAATATATGTAATCAAATGACAGATGGAGGTTCATCTAATACAGTTTCAGTGAATAAAATTCTGATTTTTATGCAAAAGAAAGTGAGTTTTCTGCCATAAGTGAAGGGTTTATTGTTCTATAAAGGACATAGTGTGACCTTAATAAGGAAAAAGACGATATACAAGTGCTGTTGGTGTATAAATTAGTGCATGAAAAAGTGCTCATAAGAAAAATTTTCAAAATTTTTTTTTTGAGAAACGGTTCGTATGCACGCAAAACTAATTTCAGATTCGTGTTCTACGACCCCAAAGTAGGGTATCCTGAAAAAATCACGCAAAAATTCGAGGTTTCCGTTCTCCTTTAGTATTACCGAATTTTCAGATTCTATTTAGTACTAGTTACATTTTTCTCTACAAAAAATTGATGAGAAATTCATAAAAATGTCAGTCAGCAAGTCATGCAAGGCATCACTGCAACTAATCTATTACATACATATTACTCAGGTCTTAAGTTCTGAAAAGTCTTTAGAAATGCACTGGACACATTTAACATTTTACTTTATTAGCTAAGTAGGTAGTCCTACATTCCACCATCGTGCATGAGAATATTTGTGGTTTGATAATAATCACTAAATGAAAAGGAACATTATAGGCATCTGTCACACTGGTTGATCACACATTTTAATGTTCATAACAGCTAGAATTAAATGATTTATCAATTACGTTTCATTCAGTTTTTAAAAAGTTCCTCATCCCTTGCAGGAATTGAGAACAAATGTTACGTGGGTGAGTCATCCAGAGCTTTCACTGTGAGGTTGGATGAGCACAAGAAAGAATGAAATTCAGAAATCAAAGATTTGTGAACATGCTTGGGAACTGGGACTCGGCAAAAATTTTAACAAAAGAAGCAGATACCAAAAAAAGAAAAATTAAAGAATCAGCAATAATCTTATTAAATGAAGACAAGTGGGTATCGAATTGTTCTGTAGATATTTGTACAACCTGGCAGTGGCGGTTTCTCTGAGGAGGCAGAGGAGGCCGGGCCTCCCTACTTCTGATTTGCCTTTACAGTTACTTTACATATTTACATTATTATAAATATAAATATACTTTATGAAACGACAAATTTAAATTAACACAAATATTCCCTAAATCTGCGAATTTAAACTATTATTATTATAACCGGCAACGCTGCACAACTGTAACATTCTATCCATGGTGACTGGTGAGGCAGGCCTCCAAACGCTTCTAACATAGCTTTCGCGTTTAGAATGGTTCAATTTGAAACGTTTGAAGCTACCCATTAAAATCTGCTCTCAAAACCACGTGCCGGAAGCCAAGCTCCGGACCAATAGGAACAAAGATTAATAAACATCTGACTTTTATTTTCCCGCTTCCTGAGTCCAGACAGTCGTACAGTTTACCGTTTAGGTTAGGTTAGGAAAGTAAATGTGTCTGTGGTGGTTTTCATTTTATTAAGTGCAATAAATTCATTTAAAATTTTTGTTTAAATATTGATAAAACGTCAAAAATGGAATTAAACGTAAGTACAAGCAATAACAATGGTAATGTCAGTATCGGTGAAGTGTTTAAATCTGTAGATGATATTGTAAATTTCCTTTTGAAGAATGTTCATTTTAGTCAATTAACATATGATGACAAGATATTTATAATAAAAACCTTAAAAAGGCCCCAACCTACCATGCAAAATCTCATAGTAACTTCAAAACATAATCGTTCTTTTTGTGTACAATGGTATGATAAATGTGAGTGGTTAACTGGATGTCCAGTACAAAATAAATTATATTGCTGGTATTGTTTACTTTTTTCTAATGACCCAGAGAACACTGTTTGGTCAAAATTAGGATATAATGATTTAAAAAACTTACCCAGATCAATTGAAAGGCATGCTAGGTCAAAAGGACATTTAACTGCTTCAATAAAATTCAAGTTATTTGGCAAACAGAATATTTTAAATTCTATTGATGAAGGGCACAAACAGTCAATTGTAGATCATAATGTAAAGGTTAAAGAAAATAGAGACATCTTAAATAGACTAATTGATACGGTAATTTTTTTATGTTGTCAAGAATTGACTTTTAGGGGACATGATGAGAATGTGCATTCAGATAATAGAGGAAATTTTCAAGAGCTTATTTGGAATTCGTAGATGGCGCTAAACTGTGTGTAGTCGTGTGTTTGTGTGCTCCTCAGTATTTGTGAATTTCTTATGCCCAAAAGTTAATAATTAAATGTTATAAATAACAAGAAGTACTTTAAACTGTGGTCAAAACTTTTAGTGTAACAATTTCTAACGTCTTCTAATTAAAATGGCGAAAAGTTTAAATCTGAAGGAACTAAACGCTCGAGTAGAGGAATTAGCCGGACATTTTGAAAAAGGTTTTAGTGAGCTAAAGACTGCTGTTATTGATGGCAATTCATCTGATGACCAGGTATCTGTTAAACAACAGTTAAATAATAAATTGTTAGAATTTGAGCAATCCATAAGATCATCCCTACTGGGGATAAAAAATGATATAGATCGACTTAGTAATGAAGTTGAAACTATCAAGAAGAAAATGAACAAATTTTATGTAAATAAATATAACAATATGTTAGTCATTCATGGCATGGAAGAGAAGAATTCTGATGTGTATGATGATATAATGCAATTATTTGCCAAGAATCTGAACGTCGAAGTTAAAAAACATGATATTATTCACTGCTATCGCCTAGGCCAAAAAACGGACCACAAAAAACGTAGACCGATAGTTGTTGAATTTGTATACCGCTGGATACGTGATCAGCTGTTCTATTCAAAGAAAAAACTGAAAGGCTCGAAAATAATAATAACCGAAATGTTGACAGCTGACGTCTTGGCGTTATTTAAAGAAATCCGTGCAGTTATGGGCAATTCCGCTTGGTCAAATGGTGGCACAGTGTTTGTGCTATTAAATGGTAAAAAGACGGCTGTCAGATCCGAGGATGAATGGTCCGAGATGAAAAATAATATTGAAGTTGCAGTTAAGTGAATAACAGGGCTTCGTAATTATAAATTTTGCCGGAATGATATTGATGATAATTTATTTTCTTTTTTAATGGAATGTTTTATATATACGTGCTGAATTTAATTAATAAAAAAAATTGTTTCTTATTTCGTGTTATACTATTATTTGTTTGTCTTCGTATGGTAACAGTCACTTATAATTTTTTTTTGTGATTAGGTTATACATTGCAAGGCAAATAATTTGGCTACATTTCTTTTTATTAACATGTGCTAGGATTCACAATGTTTGATTTATAAAAAAATAAAAAAAAAATTGTATAATAAAAGTGAGTCGATGTTATCTATGCATTTGTATTTGAATGTTTTTATTGATTACTATTTAATCAATATATTTTTAAAGATGGGATGTAATTTATAGTCAATATATGTACCCTATATGGATTGTTTTTTAAGTTAATGTATGTTTTATTTTTAGGTACTTCGTGTTATTTATTATTTCTTTTTCATATTAATATGGGGACTAATTGTTGATTCTATACGTATGTTTAGGAGCATAAACACAAGTATTACGCATTGTGTAGTTGGATTACTTCTTATTTTTGATTAATATTGTTTATATTTCATTTTACTTATTTGTTTGGTGGTACTTAAATATATATAATTGTTGTTTTAAGTAGTAGCGGTTGCATATAATTTTTTCTCTCCGTTTCTAGTATATACACACTTTTTATTAATGGTTTTTAAGGTATGCCATTTAAATGTAAGGTCTCTCACAGCTCATTTTTTGGATTTTTCTGAATATTTTCAAATAAATACATATGATGTCATTGCTATTAGCGAAACATGGTTAACCCCACTTATATCCAATGATGATGTCAATGTTGAAGGTTATACTTTTTTGAGAAGAGACAGAAATAGGGGCATTAGAGGAGGAGGAGTAGGAATTTACTTAAGGAATATGTACCAATACAGGTTACTTGAATTTAATGATAATATTGAGGATCTCTGGGTATGTATCAAATACAATAATATTAATATTGTATTGGGCTGTGTATACAGGTCGCCCAGCCAAAATGTTAATGAGTTTTTAAGTGAATTTGAAATTTCTTTAATTAATAACTTGCCTATATCTGATGAAATAATATGTCTTGGGGATTTTAATATTGATTTATTGAATTTTAACACTGTAAGTAACAACAAATTTCATGCTATATTAGAGGGTACTGGCTTAAAACAAATTATCGAAACGCCTACTAGAGTCACGTCAAATAGTGCTACACTTTTGGATTACATAATTATTCCTGAGAAAGACAATGTTTCTGTAGCAGGTACAGTATCATTACCCGAAATTTCAGATCATGAGTTGGTTTATGCTCACTTAAACTTAAAGCTTCCGAGTAATCAAGCAGTTACGCGTACATATAGAGACATGAGAAATGTAGACAAGGACTTGCTATATGATCATTTGCAATCGATACCGTGGCGTAATATGTATGATATTGACGACATAGATGGCAAATTAAATTTTTTCAATGAAAATATTAACACATTAATGGACATTCATGCGCCATTCAAAACATCTACTTTCAAAAAATTCCACAAACCCTGGGTTACTGATAACATTAAGCTGATTATGAATTTGAGAGATAAGGCTGAAGAAAAGTTTAAACGTTCAAAAGATCCATTACATTTTGCACAGTATAAGAACTTACGTAATTTCGTAAATATTTCTATTAAGAGAGAAAAAAAAGCTTATTTACAAACTTCATTACAGAAAGGTAATAAAGACATGTGGAATTCTTTAAAAAAACTAAATATCATTAAGAAAAATAGGGATGTCACTAAAATAATACCTGAACATCTTTCAAATGTGAATGCCATTAATAATCATTTTGTAACTTCTGTGCCAGCAACTAATATACCTGGTAACCATATTTATAATTATTATAATAATATTAAAGACTCTATAAATGGTAGCTTACGATTCAAAACAATTAGCGTTAATGAGGTTGGTAACTTTTTGATCTCTATTAAAACTGGTGCTGTAGGTGTTGATGGCATTCATATAAATTTTATCATATTATGCTGTCCCTTTATCCTTGATTATATCTGCCATATAGTAAATTTTTGTATTATTAACTCTGTTTTCCCAAGCGAATGGAAGTTGGCACACGTTGTGCCCCTCCCTAAAACCGATACCCCTGTAGAATATAATCAATTAAGGCCTATAAATATTTTACCGGTATTATCCAAAATTATTGAGTATGCCATAAAATCTCAATTAGTTGAACATATAGAAATAAATAATATACTTCCAGAAACGCAATCAGGTTTTAGGGCGGGGCACAGCTGTGCCACGGCACTTTTAAATGTAACTGACCATATTCTTGGGGCAATAGACAACGGAAAGTTAACTGTATTGGTGCTGCTTGATTATTCGAAGGCTTTTGATACTTTGAACCATGAACTTTTATTGTTGATATTAAAACATATAGGATTAAATGATACAGCTGTGTTATTCTTTAAGAACTACCTTAATAACAGAAAACAAAGAGTGATTTTGAATGGGGAGTCTTCTGATTTCGTGAGCATAACGAAAGGAGTGCCACAGGGTTCTGTTTTGGGACCGCTACTGTTCTCCATATATACAGCATCAATACCTAGTTATCTAAGACATTGCAAATCTCAAATGTATGCGGATGATGTTCAGCTTATGTGTTCATTTAGTACCACTGAGTTACAAACTTATTGCGATTTAATGAATAGAGATCTGGAAACTATATACAGAATTTCATTAGAACATTCTTTGTACTTGAACCCTCGTAAATGTACTGCAATGCTCTTTGGTAGGAATGCGGATAGAATTCGGTCAGCGCCCAATATTAAAATTCAAATAAATGATATAATTCTGCCATTACAAGACGAAGTTAAAAACTTAGGATTATTTATTGATACTAACCTTAGATTTGATAAGCATATATCGCTGTGTATTAAAAGAGCAATAGCTAAATTAAAAGTGTTATACAATTCTAAAGATATCTTAAGCACAAAACTAAAACTTCAGTTATGTGATTCTCTAGTTTTGTCGATATTTAATTACGGAGATACTGTGTATGGACCTTGTCTAACTTATGCCAATACGCAACGCATACAAAAAATACAAAATTATTGCCTTCGTTTTGCTTACGGAATCAGAAGACGTCAACCAATTAGTCATAAACTTACTGAGTCAAAATGGTTTAATATGAAGAATAGGAGAAAATTACATTCGGCAATTCTGTATCATAAAATTATTACTCATAAAATGCCTACTTATCTCTACAGAAAAATTTCATTTCGCACTGACGTTCATACAATAAATATAAGATTTAAGGGTACCTTAACACCCCCCGCTCATAAGACTGCCTTATTTCAAAGGTCTTTTTCATTTAACATTGCCAGATTGTACAATTCCTTACCCCTTCACATCAAATCTTGCACTGTTTCGTCCTTCTCTAAAAATTACAAAAAATATATGTTGTTACCTTGAACGATTTATATAAGTGTGACTATCTTGTTATAAACTTTATTTATATGTTGCCGCTAGTACTACAAATAATATTGTATTTTATATACCAAAACAATTAAATACGGTTTACTTCATTGAATATGCCCACAATATGCCACTACCATGGGTTAAGTGGAAGAGCAGCTGTTGTTTACAACAAGTTGAACTTCGCCCTTTTGTCTGTTTTTGTAAGTAATTAATTTCTGTAAAATATGTTGTTGGCAAATAAAGATTATTATTATTATTATTATTATTATTATTATTATTTCTTTTCTGAGCAGATACGATGGCAAAATGGAACAATTTTTAAACGAAGCTACAGTTTTTTCAGGAACTTCTAAAGCTATTCAAAATGATTTAATTGAATCAATTAGTTGTGTTGTAGTACAAAAAATTGAAAGCGAATTAAATGAAGTACCTTTCTTTTCTTGGCAAGCTGATGAAACCACAGACATCAGCTGCTGTTCACAGTTATCGGTTGTTTTCAGATATGTTATTAAAGGGCAAGTGGTTGAACGATTTGCAGGTTTTTACAATGTTAGTTCAGGTCGAACCGCAAATGATTTATTTAATTTTTTAACAGAAAAATTTGGAAAATACGACTTAAAAAATAAACTTGTTGCTCAGACATATGATGGGGCATCAGTTATGGCTGGTCACTTAAATGGCTTACAGGCAAAAATTAAAACAATGGCCCCTCAGGCACTTTTTACACATTGCTATGCGCATACGTTGAATTTAGTATTGAGTAAAGCCTGCATAGATAGCATTAAAGAATGTAAAATTTTTTTTGCCAACTTGTCTGGATTTTCATCATATTTTTCAAAATCAACTAAAAGAACAGAGGTACTTAATACCATAGGATCTGACCGTTTACCGTCAAATGTGGCAACAAGGTGGAATTTTACATCTAGAGCAGTTTTTACAGTATTCAAAAACAGGGATAAGTTAATAGAAGTTTTTGATTATATTTTGACACATGATGATTTCAAACAAGATCAGCCAACTTTAAGAGAAGCTGTTGGCTTAAAAAGACATCTTAAAGATCCTCATTTTCTCTTTCTTTTACATACTTTTAAATTTATCTTTAAACACACCGATGTTGTATTTTCAATTTTACAAAATAAAAGCACAGACATTTCATACGCCAGGAAATGTTTGAATGCATTAACTATTACATTGCAAGATTTTAGAAATAATGAAATTCATTTTAATGATCTTTACAACCAACTGTCTGAAGATTTCCAAAGTGGTGAACCGGCGCCAAAGAAAAGAAAGACAACATTAAATCTTCAAGATTTGAGACTGAATTATAAACAGATTTTCAATGAAATTTTGGATACAATAATTAATCAACTACAGATAAGATTTTCCGATTTAGATAAATTAGAATTTTTCGATTTAATAAGAAAAGATAATTTTCTCTCATATTCAAAAGAATTTCCAAATGATAAATTTGAATCATTATTAAAACAATATAACCTTTTTGATTCAATAGCACTAAAAAATGAATTAACAACTGTATACGCTGACAAAGAATTGTTTCAAAATTGTCAAACCCCTACCGAAATGATTTCATTTATTTATAATAATGACTTAATTTCTTGTCTAACAGAATTTTATAGATTACTTACTTTAGCTGTCACAATTCCTGTTACGTCTGCTTCAGTAGAAAGGAGTTTTTCCGCCCTCAAACGAATCAAATCATTTACTAGAAATACTATTGAGCAAGAAAGATTAAAAAATATTTCTATCATTTCTATCGGAAAACGGCTTGTTAAGGAACTAACACAGAATAATACATTTTATGACGAAGTAATAGATATTTTTGCCAAACAAAAAGATAGACGGATTTCATTAATTTACAAGAACATTTAGACATGTAGTTTTTTTGTTCAATTTCTTTTTTGTTTAAAATTTAAAAAACCACCACAGCAATTATTCTACTTCTGTAGATTGTAAGTATACTACCAAGTATATTTTTATTTGTGTTGTTTTTCAGTTTGTTATTATTTAACTATTTTTAATTTGAGAATATTTTTATTTATGTTATCGTTTCAGAGTTTATTATTTATTTCATATTACTATATAATTGTTTTGATTGTGGTAGCATTTGTGCCATATTATTACTATTATTATATTAATAATTAACTCCCTCACCTATTAAAAGCACCCCTACCCCACAATCCCATCCTGGCAAGATATAATTCAGACCTCCACGTTGGTTCTTGCTGGATGGTAGAATTTGTTTTTTACTTTATACTTTGATACTTATCATAAAACAAATTATACTGACTAACATGAAGAGAAAATTACTAATATTTGTGTAATGGTAAAGTTTAAAAGTTCGATATATTCGCAAAATTTTCATCGCGGCGCACATGTGTATACCTCCCGCCCCTCGGAACCACCCAGGCCTATCTATCCCCTGCCTCCCCAGTTTAAAAACTGAGGAACCGCCACTGCAACCTGGCTACCAATGTTAAAAGAAGAACTTAACAAACTCAACATTATCTAAAAGAAGATATCATCAGTTCTATGTTGTGTTAAGTAGTAAGTATCTATGGAAATAACATAAACAGAATCTTAAAGCTGTGTATTTGACATACACAGCAAAATAAGAGTTCTGCCAAAAAAAAATCTTTGAAAATGGAGATTATTTTCCGAAACGTCAGCAAAATACATTATTTCTGTGTGTTTATTCCTATTTATATTATTTGCAAAACATAACCTCTGACTATTCTTTTGGCGAAAACGACACGGGTGCAGAGGCTTTTTTTCAATAATTCTATTATTTTGTAGATTCGGTGATTTGTTTTTGAAGAGGACAATAATACATGTGGCAGAAAACCCAAATAATAGGAAAGAATATTCCTAGAATGCCATAAATAACTTTCAGACAATATTGAGAACAGAATTATTATGTATCTCATTATCTTAATAATTATTGCAAGAATCTCGTTGGCTAATTTATATGGTGTTTTACATTTATTCACAAGTAAGTACTTCACCTTATATTTTTACTATCTGCATTCTCTGAATCAGGATCTGCCACATGAAGTAGATCTCCTGTACTCATTGATCTTCGCAAATTTGCTGTATCAGTTGCTTCATTTTCATTATTATCATTACCTGCAGATTATTTAAATAGTTATACCCGTACGTACGTTTACATCCGTATATTACGTACTCATAATACCTGAGCTTGTTTTCGGTGGTGTATGATAATATTCCTTAAATTCATTCTTTCCTTGTACCGTTTCAGGTTGTTGATTATTCAAGTTATCCTTCAATTCAACATTTTCATGATCCACTTCTTTAAAATAAAAGAAAAGAATGTTTTTAAAAAAATTTCAAAAAAATACCTATAAAATATCCTCACCGAAATATGCATCTGTATTTTCTTCAACGTGAAGATCCTTGCTAAAGTCAAAAAACTGCGGTGCATTATAAGAATCGAAATTTTCTGTCATATTTATTTAGATTAAACACTTTTTACAGTACCTACTTCTCACGGTTTTTTAAAAAACAAAACCAGTAAACCACTTCCTGACGAAGTTGACGGTTAGTTGAAAGTTTAAAAACTTCAAGAGTTCTCGACAGATCATTGCGTTATTACGCATGTGTGAGCTAGGCTTTGACGTTCGCGGTACAACTAGGCTATACTTTGCAAACTCATGTGATTAACCAGTTTAACCATTACGTATGCGGTAACACAAATGAAATTTATTTTTCCATACAGTTGACATATTATGTTTATATTGATTTTGGAAATTTAAAATTGTATTTAAAGTATATACTCTTGATATTATGACGGTTTCTTCCATTTCCAATAGAGGTAAAATGTTAAGATTTGATACAATTGTATCTTGTGGGACACTTTGTAAAAATAACGGGTAAATTTTCACAAACCGATACCTAATAGGGAACATTCTCTTTCATTTTATCCGCCAGAGTGCACCAGCTGTACTCGGTTGTTTCTCCGTCAATGTCAATACAAAAAAATACGTCTTTGTATAAACAAAGTTAATAATGAGGATGTAAAATGAAAACTTGTTGCTGGGTACTAAAGTACTCTAACACAGTAGGGCATTTATTTCCTAAAGATGACCGTTTCCGACAAACTATTTAAAGGTTATATATGGTACAAGTTGACAATATGACATTAAACCGAGTACGCATGGCGTCATCTATTGGATATATTAGGAACTGGCTTGGATTGTTCCCCATTGGGTGAAAGAAGTCACAATGGCTTTTATTTGTCCAGATACTTATTCAAATCATTCGAAGTACGGGAATTTCTAATATTACTATGAGCTGGTGGCAGAAATTTTTATATAATTTCATTGTGTGAGTGAAGTTAAAAAGTGTAATGACGTTATAATAAAGAGGTAGAAAAACCATTTCAGTGAGTATGGCGTTGCTGAGTTTTTAATTAAGAGTTAATTTAAAATGCAATAAAAAAACAGGAATATAATTTCATTGTATCAGCCACTTGTTTTAAATATTCTAATGTTTTTACAATTGTATTCTTTTATTTTAAATAATTCTGTGGCAATTCAAAATATTGGAGTAAATATATATCCGTAATAAGTACCTAAATAAGTTTCAAACGGTTTTTTGACCTTCCAAATGCCGCCAAGAATAAGTAATCAACTGATTTTCCCATTGTAAATATGGTTCTCACCTGTTACGCATCACTCATAATATAGGCAATTTTTATGTGTCAATAGCTGCTTTCGTTCGTCTTGAACAAAGTGATTGTGATTAGTAAGCAACCAATAGACATCAAGAATTTGAAAAATATGTCAACTCAATTGGCTGTTTAGTGATTGTGTTCAGTTTGTTTAAGACGAATGAAAGTACCTAATGTGTATAATATAATAATATGCATATTGTAAAACCCACCAATGTCAAAATAATTTAATTGACATAACTGGCATAAAAATCCCTATTTACAACAAACTATTTTTGTAACTGTAGTAGTGACATTGAGTTCAGATAATTCATTTTTGATATTACCCCACACAACATCTTATGGATATGTATATCTATAGCATATACATAAGATGTTAGAATTTAGACGTGTATTTTTAAATATACATACGACATGAAACGTATATGCAACTATTGGATATTCATCAATAGCATGTACCATGCTATTATTATTATTATTATTATTATTATATTGTTGGAGGTATATCCATAGACGAATATACATAATATGTCTGTTAATGTACATCATTTTATATTATTTTTTAAAACAACAGGAGCCATAACTATTTCTAAACTAGAACATCTTGAAAGACAAATATCTGATGGATGTTTCTTAACTGTTTTTCTTAAAATGTTTTCTTAACCGCCTCTCAAGTTACCGAAGTAACCCCCTGGAAGATCTCAAAGATCTTGTGCTAGGCAAATAGAGACGAGGTCCTACAGTCTAATGTGGACTCCGAACCACTCTTGGGGCAATTTTTTTTTTTTAATGAAAAATTGTTTCGCCTTGCGGGAATCGAACCCACTTCGCTAGGTAACTCAGTTTGCTAGCCAGTCGCTTTAACACACTGAGCTACCATTCCATTCCTAAAATTCCTATATTTTTTAATTTTACAAAAAAATTATATTCACATGTTTCAATATACACTATATATAAGAAACTCAGTTATATATCAATATACATTTATCCCCGTATTATTGCCAGCAACAATAATAAAATCATATACCCGTATTGCCACCACCTCTCCCTATCTGTAGTATATAGTACATCCCCTAGTTATAGAGCAAAAATCATTCTCCAGGATTTTTTAGGATTTTCAAATTTCAGGATTATAGGTTATGAAAATTAAGGTATTTCAATTTCGCCAACCAATCTGTCTGAATGTTTGTCCTTCTGTTCGCCTGTCTATATTTGCCTGTCTATATACGCCTGTCAGCATGTCCGTTCATCCATTTATCTGTCATCTATTGACATTCTATATAAAAGACTATAATATATATAATCCCTTGTGGAAATGCAAAGACCGTTAATGTACTGCGAATGCAGCAAAATAAGTTATCTCCCCTCACTTTTGAGGGTGAGGAATACGATGGTGGCAATGGTTTACACGCTGCAATTTAGCGAAAACTACCCCTTGATGAAAGAAACCTTCCGGTTTTTCGGGTTTGGGCGCGCGAGGGTTTTTTTTGCTCAATTCAATAAATTGAGCTACTATCGACTACACGCCACCCCGCCCGACACCAAGGGTTGAAATTGCACCCCCAAAAATCGAAATGCCTTCAAAAAGTTTCGAATCGAACAGAAATTGCTATACCCCCCTCCCACGAGAGACCTTCCGTTCTACTAGAGGAAACAACAATTAGTCGAAAAACTGGGGAGCATAAACAGGTTCACAGAAAAGGGGACATTGGGGTGGTTTTTGGCCAATTTGAGGGGGTTGTCGAAGTGGAAAAATTGGTTTGACCACGCGGGAATCGATTCAGGAACCCTCGAAATCGAGGTGGGGACATTGTCTAGTCAAGGCGCAAACATTGGGTAGTTTGTCCGACTCCTTCAATGGACTAAAACAGTTATTTATTTAAGTTCTTATGGTGTAAAATAGGCCTGATCTTGCAAGACGACCATTTTGATGCTACACTTAGCCAGGCCTACCACCAGTGTCGTTTTTACATACAAAATTTGTACTTCATAGATCCCATATCCCAGAAGTGGTCTTATATCGAATTATTCACGAGAAACTGTCAAAAATAGTACTTTTTCGCATTTTCTTTTGAGTCGTGCGGAAATATTAACATGTTTCTCTCAATATAGAGATATTCACGAAAATCTGCAAAAAAAATCTTTCGCATATTTATTTTTAAGTATGATGAAATATTATTATGACAGTACCCAATTTTACGCATTTAGATACGCCGGATCGATTGGCGTGGGTCCCAGATCCCCGAAGTAGGCACTTCTCGCATCTCGAATTATTCGCAAGAAACTATAAAAAATGGTGTTTTCTCGCATTTTCTTTTGATATATGTGGAAATGTTAATATGTCAGTATCATATTTTACTTATTATTCTGATATGTTGAACCGTTTGGCCTGGGTCCCAGATCCCCGAAGTGGTCCTCTCTCGATTTATTTACGAGAAAATACAAAAAATAGTGTTTTTTTCGCTTTTTTTTTTTTGAGGTTTAGAGATATATTAATTTGTCAGTGTCCACGTTGACGTATTTTGATATTAGTCAGTTTTAAATTGTACAAATAATATTAGGCCTCGTGTGCAAATTAGTGAAGCAATATTATGCAATACATCAAAATTTTCGGGAAATGTGCAGATTACCAGTTTGTATGGAGCCCATCTGGCAAAGGTGGCAGAGGGGTGAAAACTACCCCTATACTATCCTTTTAAATATATAATAAAAAATCCTTTTAAATATATAATAAAAAAATTTTTTTATTAAATTGACCCAAGCTTACTTAAAATAATTTTAAAAAAATGTGTTTTACTAAAAAAATTAATATTAGGAAGTCCACCCCCCGCCCTCATATGTGTTATGTCAGACATAGGTGAAAAAATCGAAAACGACTTTGTTCAAAACAGGATTAAAAATAAAACAACCAATTTCTGAGATCCTTTAAAATCTTCTGGTTTAAGTTTAAATGAATCCATGTTAAAAAAAAACACGGTTAATACAAAAACAGGTGTCGTGCAACTAACGAAAGAATAATATGTTTTCTATGCGTGTCTTGATTTGCAGAAGTCGTCTCGATTTAAATTTCAAAAATATAATTCGTAATTTCGAACTTACTGCAATACTACGATCACTTTTTCACCCTGACGGTTCCATGATTCATCTACGGGGAAAAAGTAAATTAATGCATCTTTTAGAAGAAATTGGAAGCAATAAAGAACCAATTTTTGGTAACGTGGATAAAAACAATCCGGATTCTGTTTTCGGCATTACAGTTATTGATGGTATGGCAGAAGTACAGATGCTTCTTCTAAAAGATTGCGTCTATCTTTCTGACTTATTTGAGCAGTTTTCAAATAAACTGTTAACAAAATATTTATATTTATACTTTATATTATGAAATATACGTTATTATTGATACTCATATTATTGGCTTGCTTAAGTCCTCAGAAAGAATCAGAAGGCAAAATGATACAGACCCTATATACGTTACCATGTTGACGAAAAACCTAATATAAAGAATACACAATCATTAAAAAGCTTTTGTCACACCTCAACCAAGAAAGATGTAACCCAGTATATTTCAGAAAATCTTATTGCATTAGAAAATATGCGTAATAAAAAGATCGTTTGCTCTTATACGGATACTCTGATATGCGGCGATCATTCAAAAAGTTCTCACGAAGAAGCCGATACCAAAATAATTTTCCATTCCTTAGATGCATCTAAAGGGGAGCAAACATATTAAGAATTTTTTGGCCAGATACAGATGTTTTGAACTGGCTGTAAGGCGAGCTCTTTTATTACCTAAAGATACCATGTTCATTTGTATTGATTCTACCGGTATTGAAATACCTTTTGCAACCAATTTACGACGCTCTTGGGCCACTAAAAGCTGAAGCGCTTCCAGGTCTTTATCACCTTTGAGGACCAGATGTCACAGAAGGTAAAGGATAAAACTAAAATTAGTTTTTGGAAGGGATTCCATCTACGCTTCAGGCATTGGCTTATTTAGATAAGAACAAAACACTAAGTGACTCTGATTTTGAGCAGATCGAGGCTTTTATCTGTTCTTTATATTCAGCATCCAAAAAATATTTTAAAAGTCTAGCAGAATTAAGATGCTGTGATACTGGTTGTTTGCACAGAGAAAAGTTTCTACTGATTATTATCAGTAGAAACATATTTGTCCGCCACTGAAGCAGAGTTAAAACCGGCAATACAAAGATGCCACTACAAGTGTACTGAATGGAATCGGGATACACAGGCTTATCCAAATTTACCACCACCAACGGATTACCGTTGGAAATTGGAAAACGGAGAATTTGAACTCATTATGTGTAGTCTTCCTTGCACACCTGAAAAAATACTGAATCTTATAAAATGTTCTTGTAAAAAAAAATAATTATACTCAAAGATGCAAATGTTCAACCAAAAAATATGTTGCAGGGAAATGTGTGAATGCGAGGCTGATCCAGAATTTTGTTCAAACATTAGAACAAATGAAAAAAAAACATATTACAGTGACTCTGAGGATGCACTGGACAGCGATTCTGATGACGAGTAATGATTCAATCCATTTGTAAAATGCACAAAAACTGTATATTTTAACATAATTTTGTTTTGTTAAAACTGTGCAAATATATAATAAATATATAATATATAAAAAATATTTCCAACAATATTTGTTATCGTAACATTTATTTTTATATAGGGGTTGTTTGTTTAGTGTAATTTTCTCCCTTCAGCCACCCCTTAGAGGGCGCCCCATGGAGATTCAACCAAATAAATACATTTTAGAAAATATTTTCAGCTAGTTTTTTATCGTAACATTTATTTTTATATAGGGGTTGTTTAAGGGTAGTTTCCTCCCTTCGGTCAGCCCTGAAAGGTACGCCCCATCGAGATTCCTGATCTACATATTTTTCCGAAAATTTTGATGTATAGCATGATATTGCTTCAATAAGTTGCAAACGGAATACAAATTTAAAGCTGACTATATCTTGGATCGATTGGCGTAATTCCAAAATCTCAGAAGTGGTTCTATCTCGATGAGTTATTTACTAGTAACTATTAACTATCAAATATGATATTTTTCAAAGCATACAGAAATAATCATACCTTAGTATCCATTTCTGGTATATGTTAATATGTTAAAATGGTGTTTTTTACATATTTTTTTGGTTCCTTCATGGTTTTGTTGTGTCGTTCCACCATTTCATCTGACTGGAATGAAAAGCGGTTGTTCAAGCCTTGTGAATACCCAATATTTTACAAATTTCTCGAAATACCCCTGACTCAAAGTTTCTCCCTTGATCGGACTGTAGCTTCAATCGACATACGAAGTTATCCACCAGAACTCAAGCAACAGTAATTGCTTCCTGATTTGGAATGGCATAGGCTTCCGGCCATTTTCTAAAATAGTCCATAGCAACCAGGATGTATTTATTGCCATCGTCTGTCACTGGGAATGGGCACGCTATATCGATAGCAATCCTCTCAAGGGACGCCGACATTATATTGCTTCATTTGGCCCCTACTCCTTTTATGTGGCCCTTTAGTGGCTGCAAAAACCTTGCATTTGCGACACCAAGCGTCCACATCTTGGCGGCTATTCGTTCCCGTACTGTATTCAAGGTTTTATTTATGGCAAAATGTCCCCCAGACATTCCATCATTTACTTCCTGAAGCACTTTCGGGACCCGACACCTGGGTATCGCCAGACAGATGGTAACTTTCTTCCCATCTGGATTTTCCCATGCTTCCTTTAACCATCCATCTATAACCTTGAGGGAGTCCCACTGCGACCATAATGCCTTCAGCTCGACACTTTTGTCTGAAACATCCTTCCATTATGGTCGCGTCCATTTTTATTTAGCTGCCAGACCCAGTTTGGTGTAGATCCGCACATCACAGAAGTAGTCTAATTTTGAGTTACTCATAAAAACTGTGCATTTTGCTTTTGATGTATACAGAAGTATTTTACATTTATTTAACGTCGGCCTATTTCCGCTACTGAGGCCTATCACCGACGCCTGTAGACGAGCTACCCCCAACCAGGAATTTTGCCGAACCTCTTCCCTCTTTTACTTGTCTAACATTTAATAGACAAGGGACCGACGGCTTTACATCCCCTCCGAAGATTGGTATATCCCCTATACAACCCTCGTCTAAGGTTGTATAGCTTCCGCGCATACACTGATATACCTGATATACAAGCCGCTGGAAGATGTGTGAGGAGAGAGCGCGGTCTTCGTTGTGAATGTTAAAGAACACGCTATAACCCCGATATACTTTTCGACGTTGTAACAAAATCCGACTTAGGAAATACTTCGTACGAAAAGCGTGCTTCACGTAAAAACGCCGTGGAAGAGGTTTTTAATTCTTGTAAACATATTTTTGCTCTTCGGAGCATTTTTTATGCCAAATTTTCGCTAACTCTTCAAGGAGCGTTAATTTAGAAAGTGTAGCAAATGTCGCTGCACAGGGACGTAATGTCGCCCCGACCACCTAATTTTAGAAAGTATACTAAAATTAGACTTGATCTCCAAAATTTTCAAGATTAAAAACCCTTTTACGAATCCACGTTGTCAAGCACTGCAACTCTTACGAGGTATTGAATATGAGGACAAGTTAGTCCAACGACTATTCAAAGTATATCGGAAGTTATAGCGAAAATAGCCCTTAGCGACATGGGACCCCCATCATTTCCTAGCAGTCGGATTTGACGGGGAAATGATGTGTTTTGACGGGGTTTGCCCTAAACCGGTTCCTCAGTGATTCGGAGTCAAAAAAGTATTATTACCATGTACTCATACGTGCATGGGATCCGCCTTGCCTGAACGTAAAAAGTTGTTATTGTAGAATACAATCGAAGTAGAGACGCTTCAAGCAATTTTAAGCTCCGAGGAGCGACCAAAATTAATGTGCATTTAATAATACGTTTATAAGACAGGCAAGCAAAAGCCCACCAAAATTTCAGTTACATGAAACTTTTCTTGAATCTTTTTGTGCATCGTTAGCTTATAAAACCGCATATTGGATGGTAGTTGGTACCGTATGAATCGTCCCGTTCCTCACCATGTGTTGTACACGGGCCAGACCATTGTTTGTTAACATTTTCTCTTGAAAAAGTTGTTGAAAAAACATAAATTTTTTTAAAGATTTAATATATATATTTTGAACTTTATATTGTCTTTTAGTTATGTTTTCTAACAAAATGCCTTTTCAGGTTTAATTTTAAGAGAGTGTGATACAGACAGTGTTAGATTTATAGTGTTACGACGTCGTCCAATTGATACCATTAGAGCAGCAGTTAAGCATAAACGACAGTAAGTATGATTTTTCCATTATTCTCCGTCTGAAACAGTCGTGTTGAACCCTAAAAATTTTGTGAACGCAACATTTATTATTTGGAGTTAAGAAAAGGTTGAGGAAAAAGAAAATTAATTTTTTCTTTTTCCTATTTTTTTAAATTTTTCTAAGTTTTTCGAAGCAGAAAATACGTCCTTCAGACACCATAAAACATGGATCGTTCACATGGCGCCCGAACAGGGACCATGCCGTCCCCAAACCCAACTAATCCATTTTCCTTCATGGCGGAAGACTCCGAGGAGTCGACCCCAAGAGGATTTTACGAGCGAGCCACCGCACCGCTCGTCGACGACGGTTCTAGAGGGATAGAACCACAACGACTGTTTCCGGAGGGATATAATCAAAATTTATCTGCTTCACAGCCACAAACTGTTAATTCGATGGAAAGTATGTTTCTGAAAATGGCAGAGGGCTTCGTGCAGGCGATACAGAACGTGTCGACCTGTACGCCAAATGAGAGACAAAGATGTCCGAACGTGACGTTCCATGGGCTTGATCATGAAGATCCAGAAGCTTTTCTGAAAATTATGGAGGAATATTTCGACAGAGCTCGCATAAGCCACGACTATGATCGCCTCCATAACGTAACCGGCCAACTCAAGGGCGAAGCTCAACGATGGTCCGAACAATTTAGGACGTTGACAACTTCGTATGCCTTATTCAAGGAAAGATTCCTTACGAGATTTAATTCTCCCGACATACAGTCACGAGCTATTGCTCAACTGTATGCCACCAAGCAAACGTCTTTAGACGACACGGCAGTGTTTATCACACGGAAGACCTGCCTTTTCGATCGTATTGATCCCTTCAAATCCGAAGCCATCAGAGCTCGGATCATCATGGACCAACTGCGTCCAGAAATTAGGTCACGCTTGAGAAGCAACCTAATTTCATCTACTGAGATGTTAATAGCAGCAGCTACTAACGTCGAACGGGATTCAGCTGACGAACAGACGTCGCTAATCCAGCTTATCGACCAACGTCTGTCCCGCGCGTCTTACTATCAAGAGCCGGGACGTATTAGTCAACAAAATTCAAGTATAAGGAGCAATGGAAGCCCAACTCCGACAGCACCGAGGGTGCGTTTCCGAGAGGATGTCTCTCGACAGGACGGTCCAGGTAGAGCACCTGGTCGTCCTTTTTTTATGCATAATTCTTCAGGCGGATCAGCGAATCCTGACCGCAGGCAGAACAATTTTAATGGCGGATCGGGGAAATTCCGAGTACCCGACCGACCGGCTACCCCGTGCCGATACTGTACAGACACAGTGAAGTGGCATTTCCATAGTCAATGTCCCAATAACCCTCATCTCAACAGGAGACCGGGAAACTTTCAAGGGGCCAGAGACCCAGGCCAGGGTCAATCTGCAAGATCCCCGGCACAGCGGCCGAACCAAGGCGGCAGCAATGTCCATTAAACATTTCTAATACTCATGACCACTACGACGCTCCCATGCACAAGACAAGGGAGTCAATAAATTATATGAGCGAAGCGTTCCCTTTGCCTCGTATAAAAGTTCAAATTAATGAACATGCGGTCGACGCTCTGATTGATTCAGGCTCAACACGAAACGTTATCCATCCGAGGATGTTGGATAATTTTAAAAATCTCACGACACGTCGATCATTTGCTATGGCGTGCGAAAATTTTTACTGTGTTGGACCTAAAGAGTGGATATTGGCAAATACCACTCGATGAAGTATCGAAAGATTTCTCAACTTTCACCACTCCTGATGGGGCAGCTTACAGATTCAATGTCATGCCTTTCGGCCTCAAGACAGCTCCCTGTACCTTTCAGAAATTCATGGCAAAGGACGTTTTGACGGGTTACCTGCACCATTCCTGTAAAGTCTACTTAGATGATATAATCGTTTACAGCGTAAACGTGAAGGAGCATATGTCCCACCTGAGGTTAGTCTTCGAAAGACTACGTTTGCACAATCTGAAAGTGTCACCGGAAAAGTGCGTAATAGCGACGAATGAAATCCAATATTTAGGCCATACAATTAGAACTGATACTTCTCGACCATTAGAAAAACATGTATTACAAATTCAAAATTATCCTGTTCCAGCCACCAAAAAGCAGCTCCAAAGTTTCTTGGGACTTTGCAACTGGGTAAGAGAATATCTACCAAATGTTGCGATGATCACGAAGCCGCTAACGAAACTTCTTTCGAAGGAAAATCGGTTTCATTGGAACAATACATGCGATGAAGCTTTTAGAAAATTAAAAGATTTATTATCCGGACCGCTGGAACTCCATCGGCCGGATTTTTCACGTCAGTTCATTTTACAAACCGATGCATCCTTACAAGGTCTTTCGGCAGTATTATATCAATTAGGCGACAACGGCGAAAAATATATCATTTCGTATGCAAGCAATACGTTATCTCCAGCAGAGAGACGTTACCACATTAACGAGCTAGAATGCTTGACGGTGGTGAACTATATTAAAAAGTACAAGATGTACTTAGCAGACAAACCGTTCTTGGTGAAGACGGACAACAGGGCGTTACTTTGGTTGAACAAGCATAAGGACGACAAAACCAAACACGATGGTCATTATTATTGCAAGAATATGCATTCAAAATTGAACACTGTCCAGGAAAGGAGAATTTATTAGCAGATTTTCTAAGTCGTATCCCACAAAACAAATATGTCGAGACAGACGATGAAGAGGAAAGAATGTTCCTACCAAATTACAAGTGTCCAGAACGTATTTCTGTTTTAACGCATTCAGAAATATATGAAGATATCGTACAGGTTCAATCGAGTTCACGAGATATTCAAGACAAGATCCGCCGTTGGAATGATCTATTTCAACAGGAACAACGTTCCGATGCGGATCTTATTTTTATGAAAAATTTTCACGTCCAAGACGATGTACTTTTGAAAGACTGCGATCAAAATTTTAAATTGATAGTTCCAAAGAGGAAAATTAAGGAATTGATTTACCATTATCATGACCGAGATGAAGCATGTCATCCAGGAAGAGACGAGACTCTTAGGAAAATTGCAAAACGCTATTATTTTAATAATATGGCCAGGATCGTCGGCAAATATATAAACGACTGTCTGATATGCCAATCAGTAAAAACACGGCAAGCTCAACCCAACGCTCCACTTAGAAGTCATGCACCGCAGAATGCATTTGAAACTTTGAGCATCGACGTAATTGGCCCACTGCAGAGGACCAAAGACGCCGAGAATCGATATATGATTATCGTTGAAGACGTATTTAGCAAGTGGATAGAGGCAAAGGCATACATTCATGTCGATGGCAGAACGATAGCCAAATTTATAGACGAAGAGATAATAGCAAGATTCGGAGTCCCTCGAGTCATAATTTCAGACGATGGAGGTCATTTCAATTCCGAATGGTACATCACGTTTTGTGAAAGAAATGGCATCGAACGATACTTAATTCCGGCATACCACCAACAATCCAACCCCGTGGAACGACGGGTTCAGGAGTGTAAGAAAATTTTAAATACCCTCTTATTTAAAAAGCCAAACGACACTTGGGATCGCTACGTGCATCAAATGACATACATCTTAAGAAATCGTAGGAATGCCGCTACAAATCAAACACCTAGCATGATAGTGTTAGGATATGAACCAGCCGAAAGAGGCGAATGGGATTTGTATGCCTGGAGGCAAGAAAGAGCCAAGCAACAAACGCTTCCACGATACGAGCGAGTCAAGGAAGCCCGTGAGGCTCAACAAAATTACAAGCAGAAATACGCGCCGAAAGAGGCCGTCACTCCAGTCGTATTCAAAGTAGGAGAGACAAAGTCATGAGTAAGAGAAAAAGGAAGGTACATACCTTCACGCCGTCTTGGTCAGGCCCAACCAGAATCTTGAAGAAGTTTTCAGACGAAGTATATCTCGTGCAAAAGGGAAATGTAACGACGAGAGTACATGTAAATGATTTGAGACCAGCCCCGCCAGAGGAGCACAACTTGGAAATCGAATCTTCCGATGAAGAAAATGCTAATCCAGGCGGAACATCACTCGATGGAAATGATTCCCCGTTCTCAGACGATTCCACAGAACCTCCACCGCCGGAGCAAACGGTTGTACAAATCCATGCACCGCCTCGAGATGCTTCCCTTTCTGATTCAGAGTCAAGTTCTGGAGATTCTATTATATTTTTATAATATTTTTCAACCTAGGCTAAGTTTTAACTTAGTGCTAGGTTTATTTTATATATCAAAATTTCCATGCCAACTTCTTGTCGTGTCTGATAAGAGTTGGTATTTTTTATGCATTTTTTTCAAGTCATTTTTATTGAGGATATTGTATCGACCATACAAATCTTCCAAATTCACTGCAGCAACTCTGACCGTGTCCGGCAGAGTTGGTATTTTTTATAATTTTTTCAAAGTTCTCATATGTTAACAAACATACATCTGTAAGCAGAGTCCGACCCAAAGGGTACAAACAAATGTTCCATTGGCACGGCATGGAAAGACGACGACTCTGACGCAAGAGCGCGATTCAGATGAGTCTAGCAACTCAAGGGCGAGATGCCGCCACGTCTGGATGGGCAGATGCAACGATCCGACGGAGGCACATTCTGTCGCAGATTTCTCCCAAGATGAGATTTTAATAAAAAACCATTTCAATCAGCATGAGTCTACAAAATTCAGTGTTCATATTCCCAAAGACGACGATGTGATATCGGTCGCAGATTTCTCCCAAGAAGAGAATTTTAACTACACGGAAAACATTTCAATCAATATAAGTCTACAAAATTCAGCGTTCTATTCTCAAAGACGACGATGTGTTATCGGTCGCAGATTCCTCTTTATGCCCAGACGGGATAAAGCATGGACCCAATGAACAATACATTTTACTAAAATTTTGTTTCATATTGTTTCATATAAATGAGCAGAGCCATTGTATAGCTGGAGCCAAGCAGTCCGAGGACCACCTAAGCTGTTCCACAAGGCAGTTCGACACCGAAAGTGATCGACGAGGCATAGACACGAGGAGGAGCAGACGCAAGCCCGCATTAGAGGAAGAACACTAAGAAAGATAAGTGCGTCGAAAGTGTTTGTGTCGTGTCATCGAAAATCTGAGGATTTTCGATTTTTTTCTTTTTTTTATGCCATTTTGAAAGCCAATGTTCAATTATTCAATCGAATGCTATGCATCGATATATGTTCAAACTTATCACCATTTTTTAGATTTGCATCTATGTTATGTTCAGATAGGCCGGTCTGAAATATAACTGAATACAACACATGGGAGACTCCATCCAATGATCCATTTTCTTTTCAAAAACCAATTTTACCAAGCGTTGCACAAAAAGATTCACGGAAAGAAGGGGGGTGTTAAAGAACACGCTATAACCCCGATATACTTTTCGACGTTGTAACAAAATCCGACTTAGGAAATACTTCGTACGAAAAGCGTGCTTCACGTAAAAACGCCGTGGAAGAGGTTTTTAATTCTTGTAAACATATTTTTGCTCTTCGGAGCATTTTTTATGCCAAATTTTCGCTAACTCTTCAAGGAGCGTTAATTTAGAAAGTGTAGCAAATGTCGCTGCACAGGGACGTAATGTCGCCCCGACCACCTAATTTTAGAAAGTATACTAACATTTTCAAGATTAAAAACCCTTTTACGAATCCACGTTGTCAAGCACTGCAACTCTTACGAGGTATTGAATATGAGGACAAGTTAGTCCAACGACTATTCAAAGTATATCGGAAGTTATAGCGAAAATAGCTCTTAGCGACGTGGGACCCCCATCATTTCCTAGCAGTCGGATTTGACGGGGAAATGATGTATTTTGACGGGGTTTGCCCTAAACCGGTTCCTCAGTGATTCGGAGTCAAAAAAGTATTATTACCATGTACTCATACGTGCATGGGATCCGCCTTGCCTGAACGTAAAAATTTGTTATTGTAGAATACAATCGAAGTAGAGACGCTTCAAGCAATTTTAAGCTCCGAGGAGCGACCAAAATTAATGTGCATTTAATAATACGTTTATAAGACAGGCAAGCAAAAGCCCACCAAAATTTCAGTTACATGAAACTTTTCTTGAATCTTTTTGTGCATCGTTAGCTTATAAAACCGCATATTGGATGGTAGTTGGTACCGTATGAATCGTCCCGTTCCTCACCATGTGTTGTACACGGGCCAGACCATTGTTTGTTAACATTTTCTCTTGAAAAAGTTGTTGTAAAAACATAATTTTTTTTAAAGATTTAATATATATATTTTGAACTTTATGTTGTCTTTTAGTTGTGTTTTCTAACAAAATTCCTTTTCAGGTTTAATTTTAAGAGAGTGTGATACAGACAGTGTTAGATTTATAGTGTTACGACGTCGTTCAATTGATACCATCAGAGCAGCAGTTAAGCATAAACGACAGTAAGTATGATTTTTCCATTATTCTCCGTCTGAAACAGTCGTGTAAAATTTTGTGAACGTAATATTTATTATTTAGAGTTAAGAAAAGGTTGAGGAAAAAGAAAATTAATTTTTTCTTTTTCCTATTTTTTTAATTTTTCTAAGTTTTTCGAAGCAGAAAATACGTCCTTCAGACACCATAAAACATGGATCGTTCACATGAACACCAACTTACCTCTGGTTTAAATTTAATGCCCCACGTTGTGCGCCATGAACACCAACTCGCCTTACTTTTTTGGAAAATAAAAAGTATTACTGCGTGGATTGCTTAGCCGAGACTCCGGAGGCCGTTGATGCACTTAATTTGTAGATTTGTAGAAGGTGGGGAGGTTGCCCTCGAAGGTGTTGGACAGGGCCAAAAGCTACGCCCTGTATGTTGTCCTGGGGTAGGCAGTTACACTGACTCTAAACTTAAAAGTTTCTTTTGTTCACTGTATCTTAAGACTGTCTGAGGGGATTTCAACACCCTGTGTATTAAGCAAATTGTGCTTTGGAAACGTTAAAGTTCCACTAGAAAGTTAGAATTCACTTTCTTAGATTTTTGTAAATTTTTATAATACTTCTGAGTCACCCTGTATGTGGTGACTGCAAGAAAAGCACTTGTTTTTAACGAGATTGACTGTTTTGATTTAAACAAATGAAAGATTGGCGTCGGTTTAATTTTTATAAATTTATTTCTATTTTGTTACAGTTCCCAAAATTCAGTAACTCTTCGACACTGACAATTCTGGCCGTATAATCGTATCGGGGTTTCGTTAATTTAACTAAAAATCACTTTTATTATTTATTGAAAAGTTGGGCACTAGATGCGCGAGGGCAGAATAGATTTTAAAATTAGAAGTATAAAAATGAAGGGGCACTAGGTGCGAGATGAATTTATGCGCTAAGGCAAATTAAAGTTTAAAGGAATACGGTTTTTCTCTTGGTGTTGCCAAGGAAGGTGAAGCACGGAATTTGGAATGAAGCCGGGGAAATAGAAAGCTATCCGCGAAACGGGAAGTCACTAATTACAAATTTGATAAACTCTTTCACTCGCGAGACTTTTATTCTGGCGTAGCACTCTTGCCGTCGCTGTGTACGAGGGGGCTTTTATATGTTTCAGTTTGGTTGCGTTTGGCGCGCCCCGTGAGTCTCGCATCCCGTTTTAAAAGAGCTGGAAAGGCACGAAATCGCTCCGTGCAGGCGAGGATGAGTCATCATTGTGGAATGTTGCGCAATGTTGCGAAATATTGTAAAAAAGTGAAAATTTCGGGATGAGACCTGTATGACTGTGTAGGGCATAAAAAGACGAATTCTTTGGTATATGGTTTATGGTCGAATTGATTTTGAGAAAAAAGTTATTGAAGATTTTCTGACGGATAAATGGGAGAACATATCGTACGACCCCGTAGCGTAGCGTTAAATCCACGCACGTACTATTAAAGTGGATACAATTTGGATACCCGTGTAGGCAGGCGGGTCGAAGCGAACCGAAACAATATTTTAAGAAGTTACAGATGTTGTATACGGGGGGCGATGAGAAAGTAAGGGGAATCTGGATCGGTTCAGATGTTTGAAAGAAAGCGGGTACTGTATACGGGGGTGAATAGAAAGTGAGAATAACGGGGATTGACCATGATTGCCGTATACAGGGGCGATGGAAAAGTTGAAGATGGTAAAGATTAACTAGGGATTGTGAATGCGTGCGACTGCTGTATACAGGGGGCGATGAGAAGTTACTTAGAATCGAAAAGGTTGCAAAGGCTGTATACAGGGGGCGATGAGAAAGTGTGGAAAAGAGACGTGGTTGAAGAATGGGGAAAGGCGACGAATGTTGTATACAGGGGGCGTCGAAAACTAATACTTATAAAAATGGAGTGACGGACGTTATATACGAGGGGCAATCGGAAAGTAAAGTTTTCTGGAGGGGAACTAAATATACTCTGACCAGCGGATTGGAGAGTCTATTGAAGGTGATCTCATGTTATATGGGGTTGGTATTTTTACGGTGGTTAAATTTTGATGTTGGGGCTGTAGAATTACTGTTTAGAACTTTTTGATGATTTTTCAGGTAGAATTTGATTACTTGTGAATTATCAGTTGCCTATTAATTTTTTAGGATTTTTTTCTGTGGAAATGTAGTTTTTGGTGAAACAAAAATGATGGTTACTTTTTTTTGTGTTTTGACAGTTCGAGGTGGTATATCATATCGAAAGTAATTTTTAACATTTTTTGCGACTCATTTTCTTATGGTACAGGGAATGTACTATAACAGTTGGAACGGTCACCCATCCAACTACTAACTGCTCCTGACGTTGCTTTACATCGCATATCAAAGTATGTACATAGTAAAGACGCACCTACGCTCGCCCCTATACAGAAGTATTAATATGTTAGTGTTTATATATTCGTGCTTCGAAACACCGACTCGATTGGCGTTAGTCGCTCTGTTTCGTCGGTGATGCAAACTTGTACTCTTCGAAAATTCAGAAAGAGCACTCTCCTTATCAGCGATGACATATAGTTATAATAAACGGTCAACTCAATGGGTCGAAATGTTGGCTGTCATTATCTCGCGGTTATGCAGCTGTTGATTCCTATAACACTTTTACCAAAACGGACAATTTAAATTCTAAAACACAGAATTAAGGGGAACTCTTGGTAAATGATACCTATATGGATAGTTATATTTCGATTATGACAATTTGATCCGCGATTTACACGCAGACGGTTTGACAAGTAAATAATTTGGTTATTTTGAAATTTTTTAACTGAAATATGGGGCTAATATTACAGACGAATGCAAATTAATGGGGTAGAACCACAATATGAGAATAAATTGCTGTTAAGATTTAGTTAAGGAGCCATGCACATTTTTAGAGTAAAAAAAATGTTGTTTAGACCAATGGTTCTGATATTACACCTCCTGCAAAGAACAGATATTAACAGGTATTAACCCTTTCGGCGATACAAAAAATTTCTGTCAAAACCACATTTAAGCAATATCTCGATTTTTTACAAAAAAATTTCTCGTGCCATTATGGCTCTGGGACCCGATTTTCTTTCGAAATATCCGGAAGTTAGACCTGGGCGTCAGACATAACCACCAAAATTGCTGTTAATGATATTGTTGGAATTTTCAATACATCTGAAAACATGTATCACATGGGCTGCAGAAAAGCCCTTTAAACCTCCGATGTCAAATTTCAACTAGAATTTATTAAGAAACATGACCTCTCCGAATAATTCGAGATAGGATCACTTCGGGATCTTTAAAAAATGCAAAGATATTTTTTTTTACAGATAAATAAATAAATAAATATGTCCTTTATTGGAAAAATCCAAAGGGCTATAGACCGAAGTCCTTCTGCCCATGTATTAGAACATTATTTACATAGATTTTATGATGTATTATTAGATAAGTACCATTTGTGACTTATGTATATGATTTTATATAGGTATATATAGTTATATATAAAAAAACAAATATATTATGTATATCTATGGCTTATGTTGTTTCCCTAAACCAGTTGCTGTATCTTCTCAATTAAGGTGTGTTCAGGTGTCTTGAATTTAGGTCTAATATTACGGTGTCGTGTTGTGCAGTATTCTTCAATTTTTTGGAGGTTGTGTTGTGCATTGGCGAATTTTGTTTGTAGCTTAGTGAGGCGTTGTTGGATTGGTTCAATTTTTGTTTTTGGTATAATACGATGTTCGATATATTCGATTACGTGGATGGCGTAATTTGGTAATACTCCTGAGGGCCGTCCTTTCTGCCACCTCCAAATTCTTTTTTGCTTGTGGTCCACTGTTAAGGTAGAGTATGTGTCCATATTCCAATATGGGTCTACAGATACTTTTGTAAATCTTTGCTGATGTTGTGGTTATACCATCATTTTTATAAGTTAAAGCTCGGAAGTGTTTGGCTCTTGCATTTATCTTTTTCTTTGTGAGGGCAGTGTGTTGATTAAAATTAAGCTTGTGGTCTATTTGAATTCCGAGGTAAATAGCTGAAGTTTTAGGAGTTATTATTTAATTAGCAATCGTTACTGTGGGTGACCTTGGTTTGGGAATGTGATTGAAAATAATGAGTTGAGATTTCACCGGGTTAGGTTTAAATCTCCATACCATATATTGAATCAGTTTTCTGTGTCTGCTATTAGTTGTTGCAGTTGTTGGATTGTGTTGCAGAGGTTGGAGTTGTGAGATATTAAGGCGGTGTCATCAGCGAATTGTAGCATGTAGGTACTCTTATTAAAATATCTTGGATCCAGATGACTGTAACTATATATGTCGTGGCAATAAATATTATATTAAATAGGAGAGAGCGGTGATCCTTGTGGTACCCCCTGTTTTGGTACGAAATGTTCGGAATAACTGTTATTTATTTAGCTCTTTGTACATTTGATGCAAGTATTGCTAGTGGGTGGAGCGTGAAGACTTTGCGGTAAAGCCAAATTGGTAACCTGGTATTTTGTGCTTGACATGTTCTTCTAGTAGTTTTTATGATTTTTTCGAATATTTTCCGCAGTGCAGGTAATAGTGTGATGGGTCGATAGTTGGGAGCTTTAGAATGATCTGTATTGGGCTTAGGGATAGTTATTTAATTAGATTTTCCATTCGTTAGGAAAGTACATGTTCTGGATACAGAAGTTGTATATTATAATAATTGGTCTGGTCTGTCCGGCAAGGTAGGTAAGTTGGGTATGATACATTGGTGGTGGGGCACATGTTTGTCCTGATCAGTCAAACATGGTTGTCCGGGCTTGACGATCTGATCAATCGGAGCCGGTAGTTGTAAGAGGGTTTGACGACCTGATCATTCGGAGTCACGGGACCGGAACATGAGTCGGTGTTCTTGTGGAACTGTATCTCCACAAGGATCGTGTTGACTCATGGGTACCATAAGTCAGTTAGGTTAGTAGATAATAAGTCAGTTAAGTTAGTAGATAAGTAACAATTAAGATTTTGATTCATGTTGAGTTATTTTATTCTTTTTGTTAATTAGAATCATTAAAAAAAACTTGGCCAAGTTCATTGTTTTCATTTCAGCTTAGGCAGACTGTGGATCATCGCGCTGGGGAATAAAGCTGAAAATCATAGGTTGTATGTATTCTCTCATGCCTTTGTTTTCTTTTGTAGAAAGACTGTCTCATTCCAATCATCATGTTCACGCGAGGACGCTGGTCGTCAGGAAAGGCCGTGTTAGAAATCGTTAAAAATTAGTAGGACCCGGATAGTGCCGGCGCAGTTGGATGCGGGGACATTCGGTTACTCACTTTCAAGCAAGATAAATGTTATAATTAATACGTTGAATCTGTAGACTTTTACTATTTCTGCGAATATAGTTTTTGTCAATAATGGGACTTTTCTTTAAGTTCTTACAGTAGGCGCAAAATATTCACGGCGCAAACGTATTCAGCCCCATTTTATACAAGTTAACTTTCGTAATTTCCTCAGGTTTATCTAAGGTAATTTCGTTACACCTATGGCCATCTATGTTCTAAAATAATAAACACTAATTTGGTATCTACTAAAATAGGCGATAGATGGAAAGAGGTACCACTTATTAAAATAAACTATTGAAGTGAATTACAAATAGTTATTATTGATTATAGATGATTCCTATGTATTTTGTCCTCCTGATTACGAAAAATTTTTTTTCTCCAAAACTGGGATGAAGCTTAATAAGGAAATGAATGCATTTCGGTCTTAATCGTTACTACTTCAATGTAAAGACTTGAAACCTTTTGCATTATGTTAAGTTTCGGCAACATATGAAATGTATGTATACCTTTGAAAATTAGTGCACTCACCCCCGGGGGGGTTGCATCCCCCATTTTACACCCCCAATTCAATAACCCGGATAAAATTCACATCATGGGGATTTATGAGGTCGCTGAATACGAATCCGACGAAAATTGGAAAATTCAAAATGGCGGACGTTAAGAATAAATTCCTGGTTTACGCCGTTTCTATTGATTTTACTGAGAAATATGTAGAGTAAAAAAGTGTTTAGAATGCCATTTTGCGTAAGAATACTACATACATTTTGGTAACCACAGTATTTAACTATTTTACTTCTCCCCCGTTGGAAACCTCCTACGCCTGACCCTTTTTTTCGATAAAAGCTTTTAAATTTTTTTTTATTGTACTTTGATAATATTGGACTAATAAAGTTGAAATAACAAAAAAAATTAACCCTATAATCATTTCAACCATTTACTGAGGGGAATATAGAGTGATCTTCCAATAAATACGATTTTTCCTAACTTTTTACTACAAACTGATGGGGGAAAATATGGGAATATTACTAATAGTGTCTATTTTTCTCAAATTATCAGTAATAATGGATATACACTCTTAAAAAATAGTTTAAAACTTGTATAAAGAGCAGAAAAGCGTACAATTTCGTTTTGAAAAAAAATGTTTATTGGCTACCAAACGAGTGAAAATCATTTTTTAGGTCCGTAGAGTTTATTTGTAATTTCTGTATTGCTGTTGAACATGTCAGGGCATTTTCAACATTTTATTTCATTTTTGGTCAGTTTTGTGGAAGAGTTAACTGTGCGCTCATAAATGTTTTTTGGAACAAAAGATCTTTATGCTGTTTCCATTGGTTTTTAAGAAAAATATAATAATTAAAAGATTGTTTAGAATACGTTTTTGCATAGGAATACATAATTTTAAAAATATTAGTCCTTAATCCTTTCGTTCTTTCCTCGTAAGTAATCATGGTAGTCAAAAAATTACATTTTCAAAAAAGTGAATATCTACGTTAGTATTAATTTTGACCCCATACATAACAGGAAAAGAAATGATTAGGATGCCATTTTGTATCAGAATACAAATTTTGGAGCTACCGTCTTGCTTGATCACTTTTTTCGTGTTTAAGGACTCATATAAAAATGCAATTTACACTGTTTTTATTGATTTTAATGAAAATGCCAAGAAGAGAAAAGATTTGTATATACTCGATCACTTAACATGTCCTTTATCCAACCCTAAAAAACACCTTATTTTGTAACAGCAAATACCTAAAAAGGACGTTTCCGACATTTACATTGATTTTTACGAAAAATGGTAACAGTCAAAAAATGTTTAGAATTACATTTTACATAAAGTACATGAACAAGAAAATTGTTAATAAACAAATTAATTTTGCGACTTAAATAAACAAATATAAAAACTGTACAACCAGTTTTCTCCCTTACCCTAACCCTTACCCGCCAAAATTTTTCGTAGAACAGTATTTTAGGTCACTTCGGATTCGGACATTTATTTCACGATATTTAATATTAGCCCAGTTGCCAGGGGCTTTAAGTCGGAATTAATTGTTACCTCGCTAGTTGTTTCATGAAAGGTTAGTTTTTGCTAGTAAAAAGTGTCTCAAAAAAGTTTACCAAAATTTACCCCCGCGAACCCTTATAAAAAACCCTCTGAAACGGGAAAATTCGGTATTTTGCTAATATCTCGAAACATAAATGAAAGAAACGGATAGCACCGCGTGAATGAGCGGGAAGAGTATATAATTTTTTTTAAATAAATTTTTCCCTTGGCATGAGAAATTATTACAGTTCGCTCAATATTTCAAGCGCCTCAGATAGGGAAATGAAGCATTTCTCGAGGGCCGCTACATAATTCATTAAAAGCGAAAAAAAGTAGCATTTTAAAGATGAAGAATTCAGCTTTCCAATGCGAACTCGAGTTCGCTCTAAGGAGTAGGCAAATTGAGGCCTTAGAGACGGATCGTGGTGAGGTCTGGGGAGTAGGCAGATTGAGACCCCGGAATCGAACCAGTTCTACGAATTATTTACTTTAACAATTTTTTCTTGACCCCCTTTTTTCTCTTGAAAATGGCTCCAAAACGGGAGCCGAAACATAGAGACATTAACAATCTCAGACGCGGTTCAACCCAAGAACCTAGTATTTTTTCATATATATATATATATATATATATATATATATATATATATATATATATATATATATGTTTTCTAGGTTTTCGCGGGTGTTAAATGAAGTGTTATTGTACTTCCGGGTGCTCTCCCGCGTCGACAGTCGACTTCTCTAGGAGTCACGGTTGTCTAAATGACGTTTCGGCAGAATCTCATCTGCCATCTTCAGGTTCCTACTGTTGCTCCTCGTTGCTCGAACTGAACTGACGTTCTCCGCGTTGTGCGGCTCCTTATATAGGCTGTGGTCTAGGGCGCGATTGGCTGGTCTCCTACTACTTGTGGGAGACGTAGCGGGCGCCTGAGCCAACCCGACAGGTGGCCTCGCTGAAACGTTACGCTCCACGTGACTTTTCATTGGTGGTTGGGCAGCCTCGTATCCACTCGTTGTTGTAGAATGCCGAGGTTCTCTCTGATTGGTCAGCGCTTGGCTCTGACTCCTCGTGATAGGTCCATATCGGGCAGGTGCTGTGTTTCTTCACTATCTGTCAATGCTTGAACCTCCTCGTGATTGGTTCGTCCATGGTGGATCGTCGTGTGTGTTCTGTTACATATCTTCCTACAAGAGCGGGCTTCCAGGAACTGGGTAATCTCTGCGTATCATCCCGTTTATTAAGATTCTGTGGTCTTTTTCGATCGCTATGGCCTCTCTGGTAATCCTTGACCCTATAATGCTCGATATTAGCTACTGTTCTGGCGTTGTCGAAGTCTATTTTGTGTCCTGTGGATTTTATATGCTATGCTAGGGACGATGTTTTCTCCTCGTTTCGTACTGCATTTCTTACACTAATACGTCTATTGGTCTGTCCTATGTATGATTTATTGCAATCTTGTCACTGGATTTCGTATACTCCTTGGTTTTCTAGGGTAATTTTTGATTTTGGATTACGGAGGACTGTTTTAAATATTGTATCTATGTTATGTTTACGTAGAAGTTTGTCAATTTTATCTGTCGTCCCTTTCACGTAAGGTAGATATGCTTTTGCCACTGGTTTCTCGGATTCCTCCTGGGTTTTTGTCTGTATGGTACCTCGAAAATCCATTTTCCATTAGAGTCTTCTGAAGTGATGACATCTCTTCGTTGATATGGTCGACGTCTGCCAACCTCTGAGAACGTGTCACTAGAGTCTTTACTACTGAATTTAATTGTGCTGGATGGTGATGTGATGCCGCATTTTGATATCTGTTCGTGTGAGTGGGTTTTGTGTATACTATGTGACCTAGTGTCCTGTTTTGTTTCTTTTTCATTAATACGTCTAAAAATGGAGGCTTGCCTTCTGTTTCTACCTCCATGGTGAATTTGATCTTATCGTGAATGCTATTCAGGTGGTCTAAGAAACTATTTAGTTGTTCTCTTCCATGAGTCCAGATTACAAATGTATCTTCCACATATCTCAACTAAAGTTTTGGTTTGAGTGGTGCCGTTTGTATTGCATGAACTCCTAGGTCCTCCATGAAGAGATTAGCGATGACTGGTGATAACGGTGAACCCATCGGTGCTCCTTCCGTTTGCTTGTAGCGCTGATCATTGTATATAAAGTATGTGTTGTTTAAACACTGTTTAGTTAGGCTAAGAATGTGCTCCTCTGGATGATATTTTCGTATGATCAATTCGAGTGACTCCTCTATTGGTACGTTAGTGAATAGTGATACTACATCAAAGCTCACTAGAATATCTTCAGGTTGGACAATTTCGTTGTTTAGTAACTCGATAAGATGTTGTGCGTTTTTCATATAAGACTTTTTCTGCTAGTGGCTGAATCTGTCTAGCCAGATATCTCGCTAACTCCTGTAACAGTGACCATACAGAGCTAAAACAATAGGTCTTAATGGGGCTCCTTCCTTATAGATCTTGGGTAGGCCATATAATTTAGGACATTTTGAAGCTGATGGGATTGCGAAATTAAATCCTTTGGCTAGGACATTTAAAGCGGCCTTATCAAGAAGATAGATGGACAAGTTGTGGACCACACTTGTGGGTGCCAGCGGCGCGACTTTCTTAACTGGCTTCTGTTGGAGTTGGAGGGGATCAAATTTCCTCTTCTGTTTCTCCGTACATAAGGTAACGTCATTCTCGGCTCAAAACTCAAGTTGGTCGATAATAGTCCATAATGTGGGATGGATGATACTGCTCAAATATAGGTGCACATCTAGTAGGTGTTTATTAATCCTATCCAATGTGCGTCTCGTATCATGAATGGATTCACTAATGCGAAGCTGGTTCTTCTGAGAATCCTTTTAGTATGATGATCATTTCTATGGAACGTCAGCTGCATACATTTTGGAACGATGTTTTCATCTCTGCAGCGTTGTAGGAATGTAAGGTTGCAAAGAAGTTTCCCTCTTTTTGACCTCAATTTCTCAAAGGTTCTAGTCTGGTGGAATGTCTTCTCCCCGTAGAGACATATTATGTTGTTTTTTAGGTTTTCGTGGGTGTTAAATGAAGTGTTATTGTACTTCCGGGTGCTCTCCCGCGTCGATGGTCGACTTCTCCAGGAGTCACGGTTGTCTAAACGACGTTTCGGCAGAATCTCATCTGCCATCATCAGGTTCTCACTGAAAGCTGCCTACTGCTGCTCCTAGTTTCTCGAACTGAACTGACGTTCTCCCGCGTTGTGCGGCTCCTTATATAGGCTGTGGTCTAGGGTACGCCTGCGTGACTGGCTATGTATCACTGGTCCCCTACTACTTGTGGGAGGCGTAGCGGGCGCCTGGGCCAACCCAACAAATGGCCTCGTTGAAACGTCACGCTCCACGTGACTTCTCGTTGATGGTTGGGCATCCTCGTATCCACTCGTTGCCGTAGAATGCCGAGGTTCGCTCTGATTGGTCAGCGCTCCCCAGCAACCTGCCCGAAATGAACCTATCACGGGGAGTCAGAGCCGAGCGCCAGTGCATAGCGTAGTTTATATAAATCAGTTTCAATCATTAAGATTCGATAGTTAAAATAAAGTTATACATAAATAGAATAATTATTTAATTTTTATTAATAGTATAAGAATTGTTGGGTAAAATGAGTTTAAATGGTATTGAATATGTATTTTAGTTTTAAGGTAATTTGTGTTAAATTCAGAATCTCAAAATTAGATTTAGAAAATCAAAATATCATGGATGGTGAAAGATGTCAGAAAAAAAAAGATTTTTTTGATTTGATTGATGAGTGAAATAAGATTTAGATTGAGATTGTTAATGTCTCGACGTTTCGGCTCCCGTTTTGAAGCCATTTTCAAGAGAAAAAGGGGGGTCAAGAAAAAATTGTTAAAGAAAATAATGCTAGAAGTTCGTAGAACTGGTTCGATTCCGGGTCTCAATCTGCCTACTCCCCAGATTTCACCACGATCCGTCTCTAAGGCCTCAATCTGCCTAATCCTTAGAGCGCAGTATCTGGTGAAGTGTTATTTATACGAAAGCTGTCTGTGGGCGAGAGAGTGGTGGGGGGTTGAGGGTCTGTTGATGGAGGCATCAGAGCAGAACGGCTGCTATCGTGATTATGAGATGTGGATGAAAGTTGTGGGGCTAGTCTGGAGATCAATGATTTCCAAGCGACTGGAAGACGATGACCGTCATCCCTTTTGTTTAGACAATTGGGACGTCAATCTCAATTACTTCGCGGATGATTCGAGGTTTCTGGAAAAATGATGGTGCTATGGTTTTGGTCTTATCGAAGTCTATATTATGGCCTGTTAGGAGGCGGTGTTGGGCAAGTGATGATGTGGGATTGGATTTTCTAACTGCAAGACGATGTTCATATATTCTATTGTTAATCCGTCTATTGGTTTATCCAATGTAGGTTTGGGGACGGGTTGAGCAAAGTATTTCGTATACACCGTGGGAATCATTAGGTATTTGGTCTTTTGGGGTTCTGATTAAATTGGAGATTGTTTGGTGTGTTGTGAATATGGTTTTTATGTTATTGGATTTCAGAACTTTTGAAATTTTGTCTGTGACACCTTTGATGTAGGGTAGGAAGGCTTTTTTGCTGAGGAGGAGTTTCTGTCTGTTGAATTTGGGAAGGATTTTGTGCTTTGTGTATGGATCCGTTTTGTAGAAGTGCTTCTTCTAATGTTTGTAGTTCGGATTGTCTGTTGTGATTGTCTGTTAGTCTGAGGGATCTGGTTACAAGAGTGTTGACAACGGAATTTATTTGTGATGGATGGTGATGTGATTTTGAATTAAGGTAACGGTTGGGTGGGTTGGTTTCCTATACACATAGTAGGAGAATTGATTATTGTTTTGTTTTGTAATAAGGACGTCTAGGAAAGGGAGGGAACAATTGTTTTCGATTTCAGTAGTAAACTGGATCTGAGGGTATATATGATTAATGTGAGACAGGAAGTTGTTTAGAGAATCTCTACCATGTGGCCAGATAACGAAGATGTCATCTACGTATCTTAGCCAGCAAGTAGGCTTCAGTTCGGATGAATACAGGACTTGGGTTTCGAAGTTGTCCATGTAGATGTTGGCTATGGCGGGGGACAGAGGTGATCCCATAGGAGCTCCTCTCACTTGTTGTTGCCTTGAAAGAGGAAATAGGTGTTGGATAGACAATATTCTAGAAGGGTCAGAGTGCTGGGAGAAATATTGTGTTTAGTTTTGAGAACGTTTAGGGCTTCAGTGTGTGGGATATTGGTGAATAATGACACAATATCGAAACTGACTAGAATGTCGTTCTGGGAAATAGAGTAATTTTGAAGAAGATCAATGAAATGTGTGGAGTTCTTGACATAAGAAAGGGCTTGTTCAGCAATGGGTTGTAGAGTATGGGCTAGATGTCTCGCTAATTTGTGAGTTGGGGAACGAAAAGCACTAACTATTGGTCGTAGAGGAATGTTGGTTTTGTGAATTTTAGGAAGACCTTATATTCTAGGAGTTCTAGATGATTTCTCTCGAGGAATGAGGGATTTTCGAATACCTGAATGGAGGTCAGAGTTGTTGATGATGATTTTTGTTCTCTTTTTTAAGTATGTGGTGGGATCGCGCTGGATGCGCTTGTAGTTCGGGTATTGACTAAATCGTTCATTTTTGTTAAGTAATCGGAGGTGTTTAGTATGACAGTGGAGTTGCCTTTGTCGGCTGGAAGGATGATAAGGTCGTCATTGGTATATAGGTCTCTAAGGGATTGTCTTTCTCTGGAAGGTAGGTTAGAAGTGGGAGTGCCGCCCTTCAAGGCTTAGCTAAAGGTTTCAATTTTGCAGTTTCTCCCAAAACCATCCCAGTTGAAACCATTATTTCCCAAGTCGAAGATTCTATATCCCACCTTCCAAACAATCAAGCTGAGGATACCAGACAAGATATCGCTAGAATACTTTGAACTGCCAAAAAAAATCTAGTAAAATCACTGAAATACAAGCTAATTAATGTTTCATTTAACAAATACAGCCATGGGCGATCGGTTTGCAATAAGGAAATCTTGAAATTGTCGTTTGTTTCCCGGGCCATGTTTTATAATAGTTTGTCATCGGAAAACGTTGGTGTCATGTCATGTTAATAAGATTTCGGCAAATTTGTAACTTTTAGTGACTGCACCAGTGGATCGTCACAGACTTTAAAGGTAGGTGTAACAATAGCAATATCATATGCATTCTGTACCTACGTTGGTGAATTTATTATAGATTTTCACTTTACCAATTTTGAGTTTGTTGCTTTACGAATCTATAATGTTTACGATAACTAGAATTTTTTAGTTGTTCAAGTGATATTAAACTTGTTAATATGATATTAATATATCGCAAGTTGAATGCTGCACTTTATTTAAGATTGTAACAATTAATATTAAATTGCAAGTATACAGAAACATTGTTCAAATCTGCTTTTAGAGGGCGGAATATTAAACATAATATTTTTAGTCGCAAACTTCTATAAATCCTTATTTTACTATAAGGAAAGTAACCAGACTGCAACCAAAGTTACAAGTCTGGCGCGTTAAGTGTAATAATTGCATATTACCATCGAAGCATTAGCGTTTTGATGGTAATATGCAATTATTACACTTAACGCGCCAGACTTGTAACTTTGGTTGCAGTCTGGTTATTTTCCTTATAGTAAAATAAGGATTTATAGAGGTTTGCGACTAAAAATATTATGTTTAATATTCCGCCCTCTAAAAGCAGATTTGAACTATGTTAAGCCATGTCAGGCTATTTATTTTTCGATTGCAACAGACACTGGACCGCTAGATGGCGCCTGCTGGCTATTTTACATGTCGCTATTGTAGAAATACCGGGATGTACCAAATAGTCAAAGGATTCTCGTGTCGGTCGTCGCATGCCTACCTTGCACTGACGAGAGCCAACAGCTCGAAACTGCAGTCTGCAAGTGGTGTGTGACGACTGGCAAGAGAGCTCCTTTAAGTAGGATCAGTCTTTCGGCTAGTGTTTGTTGCAATCGAAGCATTATTATTTATTTCTCTGTTTGTGAGTCTGAAATTTCAGAGTTTAAACTATTACAAACTGCCGATCATATTCAAATTATTTTAATCTTGATTTGTTGAATTTAGCAGTTTAAATTCGCAGCTAATATTTATATCGGTTGCGTGATGTCCAACACTATCTTATTTTATCTTGTAGCGTTATTTTTGTGTTAACTGCTATATAGAATCAATCAAATTAAAAGATTTATATTTTTTTTTGACAAATTGCTCACTGAAACTGTCCAGCAAATAGTAAGTCATAAACCAATTTGTTTTAATTTGTTAACTTATGAAATCTATACTTACTAACACCCACCTTATAAACCTGAGTAGCCGACAGGCATTTGTAAAAATCTATTGCTCTAAATGTGTAGGTTAGGTGTCATAAAAGAGAACTTTAAGTCCTAGAATGCTAAAATTTTACTCTAGCGACCTAGCACTGTAAAGTTCATTTTTTTTTCTTAGAATAAATCGTCCAAAAAATTCCACGTTATGAACCAGTATGAAATAGTTTGTGTGTATGTGTTAGCACGATAGCGCCGAAACTGCCGAACGGATTTGGATAAAAGTTTGCATGAGGGTTTCTTTAGCGCTCCAGAAGATTTGAAAAGGTTTTGGTTGAGATGGGATTACGATTAGTGCCGTGTTGGCACCCAATTTAATGCGTTTTTCAGCTTCAAAGCTCCACCGGGTGGGGAGGTTCCAGCCGCTTCCAGTAGCTGCCGATTTTTTTTTTAATGTTTGGATTTTTCTGCCGGGTGAGATAGGGAAAGTAGGGAATCTAAATATAAAGACTAGATTAGGTTTGCTGGTTAAACGTGTCTTTAATAAAAATAAAAATAAAGTATAAGAACAATCAATAAATTTCTACAATTCTAAACAAAAAAGTATTTTAACTAAACTATATCAAAATACAAGAAAAAGTATTTCACGGTGGTAATTGCAGGATTCGTTACATGTATGTAATTGTGTACATATTATAGTCATTATAAAACACTTCATGATCATAAATTTTGCAGCTGTACTAGGTCTAAACTTCTGCTTCCAATTTTTCCATTTCCATTCATTTTCTATCTTGTCCACACCATTGGGATCGACATGATAATCTAATATTAGCAACGTTCTTTGCTAGGTAATTCCTGATGAAATGTTATTCCATTGACGGTCACTATCTGAAAGAGCTTTCCGTACATCCTAACTTTTTCTCTTTTTTCCAAAAAGGCCAATGTAACATCCTAATTTTCACAGACTTGAAAACAGCTCGTAGGAGCCTACATTTTCCCAAATTCTCTAAAACTCTCCACTGATATCTAAAGTAACCTAAGTTAACCTCATTATCGTGATAAAAAAAATAATACATATACACCCAAATATTGTGAAAAAGTTATCAAGTAGCCCGCCCCGTTTTTTTACAGTACTTGAAACTTTGAATGGAAAAAAGTGTCACAATTTACAATATAATGCATACATAAAACATTGGATATATAATACAGTAGGTAATATAATTTGTTATAGAAACATTTTTTACAACTATCGCTTGATCTTCATCACATACTTTTATTCCCTTTTGGGAACTATCTAGACTTTTAGATTGGCGTCAGGGGATGCGTGTCTCTTTTGCTTACTTTTTACTGCAGTTCTGAACAATATACACTTCGTTAAAACCAAACAATATGCGTTCTCTGATATTGTAGTTGAAGTAATAATTTATTTCGGCATTACCGCGAGGAGACGATAAACAATGATATACGGTCATTCCTAACTAGACATCTGTCTTCCAAATAAAATACCTACACAATTCCCCTATACGCAAATGAAATAGAATGTTTCGTTTCCAAGCTGAACGGGATAAATCGTAGGTTTAGGGTAATGCAATCATGTTCTACTCCTACGGCTCTATTTCATTTTCCCATAAACGCGACTAAAACGGCGAGATTTGCTGCACGGAAAGCGATCTCAGGCTTGAAAATCTGAAATAACGTCGACGTAAGCCGATCGTCAGTGAGTTACAGCCTGCCCCAGTCACGACTTTGACTTAAAACATCATTTTATCTGCTTTATATGGTATGATTATACTCATGGATATGACTACCTCGAAATAGGCTACTGACTACATGAAACACTGCCGGAAACTGACATGAATTAGCCATCTTAATTCAGTTATTCTCATTTAACATATAATGTGAGAGGTACCAGCAGAGTTCAATGTGATGCTTTGTTTGTCTTTGATATTTATATAATACATTGTTTAATTGTTTGTACTGTATGGGCTCGAAACGACACAATATAAGACAGCTATTGAAGGTTGTCAGGCAATTAATTAACCACCTAATATAAAAGTAGAAAGCTGATTTTATATGATACTCAGATGCTGTTTGGATAGCATGTTCTGACTGAAGAAAGTAATTAACAGCACTTTAAGTAAGTGCTGTTTTATTCAATAATAATAATAATAATAATAGGTAACTACGAATATTATTGTAATGTATTGACCAAAATATACGGCCCATTTAGAAATGTTTCTAAGTAATGGTGGCGGTGTAATTCAAATGAAACTGGGGTAACCATACGTCCAGCATTAAGCGGAATTGTTCCTCATTTTACTTTCCCATATACGTAGTATTTAAAGAAAGTATTGTGATCGTGCAAAAAATCGATTTTGAGTTTTTGGTCAATTTACACGTTTTCAGCTCCCCCGAAGCCAAAAAAGTGGTTTAAAAAAATGTTTGTCTGCCGTTTGCGGTCGCACCAAAGTCCAAACAATTTTACTCCAATTTTGTATGCGTATTCAAGACGGCCACATTTCGAGGTGAGGGAGGGATGCTGTAAGGGTGTGGTTTAAAGAATTAGATAATTTTTTCCTCTATAATTCCTTTATCAATTTTCATCAAAATTAACGGATATATACTCTTTTAGTATGAGATGACATAACCAGTTATCCCAAAAAAAGACTGAGGCTGTGGTGGATAAAAAGAATTACTTTTTTCTGACCGTCTAGAACTAAAATGAATAAAAATAGAAAATATATCTTGCTCCGTTTGTTCAAATATGCCTTTATTTTGGAGTTGTCAAATTTTGAAAATATACGCACAACTGTTGTAGTGTTAAGTATGTAGAACGTTGTCTTATCAAGGATGGTTGGTGGCGTAGTGTATACTATGAATTCCATTTACCTTATCCACCTTTACTGATATTTCATACTGTTATGTGCTGCCCTCTAACGAAGAGAGATGTAATTAGTCCCTGGTCAGAGTGAAGGGAGACCTGTTTAGTTGGTTGTCGGTGATTCGCGAGCAATACGCTATAGCCTAATGGCACATGAGTACTTCAAGGCGTCTAGATCAAGAAGGAAAAAATTCTGTGGCCAGTGGTTAAGAAGATACAGGTTTTATGCATTTGGTTTGAAAATTTAAAGAGATATATCTCTGCAACCAGTAATATTTCTCAGCTGGGACTTGTGAGATTAGCCTACTTGGTTTTGAAAAATCCAGGGGCGGACTCGGAAAAAAATCTGCCCTCGTCGTTTTTGACCGACCGTTTTTTCTATCGCATTTCTGGAAAACTATTAGCGGAAAATGCTATAAGAATAGTGATTGAAATTTGACGGCACATCTATACCGTTTCGGCAAAAAAATCACAAAACAATTTAGCGCATCACGACTAGCACACATAAATGTCACAACCCTTTTAACAAACAAACAAACTTAACATCATAATATTACATAAGCAATGCTCCAAATCTTATATGAGGTTCTCAAAATGTTCTCCACCAACTTCTATATATTTCCTGCACCGCACCAATAAATATCGTGTGGCCTTCCCGATGGTTTGTCTCTGGTTCCTCATGTCATCAAATGCTGTCACTACCCGCTGCCGTAGTTCCTCTCTAGTGGTGACTTCTGTGCCGTACATCGATTGTTTCATGTGGCCCCAAACATAATAATCAAGAACAGTTAGGTCAGGAGATCTAGCTGGCCGAGATTGAGTGCCGCCGCGACCGATCCAGCGATTAGGAAACTCATTGTTAAGATGCTCCCGGACCTGAAGTGAGAAATGTGGTGGTGCACCATCATGCTGTAAATGAAGACATCTCCTGCCGACATTTTGCGTCAATAATAAATTGGTCAAAATGTTCCGGAAGAAATCTAAGTAGATTTCTCCAGTCAATTGATATTCAAAAAAATGCGACTAATTGATTGTTCATCACTCCACACCATACATTAAGTGAGAACTTACGCTGGGAGTTTCTCTGGACAACGGCGTGAGGATTATTCAGGACCCAAATGTGTGATTTCCTGGAATTCCACACTCCGTCTCGAGTGAATTGGACCCCGTCCGTGAAAAGAATTCTGGGCAAAGTTCTTGGATGACGAATTATCCAACGCAGAATGTAAGACGTGCTACTTTATCACCTTGTTCGAGACGATGCATCTTTTGAATGTGGTAAGGATACAACCGTTCTATTTTTAAAGCCCTTCATACACGAGTTTAAGGAATACCTGGCGCGTGTGCTGTTCTTCCAGTGCATGTGCTTGGAAATTGCTCTGCCATCTCCACAATGTCTTCTTCGGTCTAACTACTCGTTCTATATTTTCGTTAGTTCCAGAAAATCTATCATGTTCCCGAGAGAACTGGAAAACTCTGCTAAAAGTGTCGCGCCCCGGTACTCGTCGACCAGGAAATCTTCGCTGATATTCTGTAACGGCAGCTCTTGTATTACCATCGCAAAACCCATTCACATAAATGATATCAGCAAATTCAGAGTTTGTAAACTTAGTTGGCACCTTTAAAACACGATTGAAACGAGGTACAATTAGATGGAACACCAAACTGTATTAATTTCTCGATATGAAGGGGATGCAGTGCCTTTAGAAAACGTGGTTCTTGACATAGAGTATGTTGATAAAGTAAAGACTTTGGGGTAGCCAAAATAAATTTTAAAGGCCCTCGGTTCTCGTACGCACACTAAATGCCAATTTAATTTTTTACTCCCTTTAATAATACGGTAGGGGTGGCAATGGGGGTTGTAGAGGGGGTGGTTAATGCCAAAATTTTTTTAGAGACCCTTGGTTCTGTTATTATATAGACCAAATGCCAATTTAATTTTTTACTCCCTTTAATAATAAGGTGGGGGTGGTATTGGGGGTGACAGTGGGGGGGGGTGAATGATGCAAAAAAAAAATTGAGACCTTGACTTTTCGTACATGCCCTAAATAGCAAATTTATGGACTCTTATCTGCTTGCTTTGCCTATTTACCCCATTTACCCCCGAACCCTCTAACGGAATTAGATCAAAATATAATCTAGTTCGGGATCTCGTTATAATACGTAAGTGTAATAAATCTCAAGTCAAAATCATAAAGGGTTCCAGAGTAAACGTGCGCACAAAAAAAGTTACAGACAGACGGAAATATTTTTTGCCCAAATTTAAAATCTCAACGTTTCGTGACATTTTAAACCTATTTCAACAAAAAAATTCTTTTTTTGCGTTACTATATTTCCACTGAACGTGGAAGTAAAAGTAATCGAAATTGTAATTGTTACATGTTCAGTTAAAAGCTTGATATGAAATCTCAATCTCTCCTAAAATCATTCTTCATATGACTGTAATTATGAAGGTAGCAACCTAGTCCATTTAACGAAGAAAAAAGGCCAAAACATCAAAAGTTTGTAGGATCTCTTGCATTACATTTCCTCCCCGGTTTTCGAGAATGAGAAAAATGATGATGATGGCTTCGAGTTTTGAAATCCTTGCGTACCACCCCTATCAAGGAAAAATCACTCCTATTTTCGGCTTCTCGGTGTTGGGCTTAAGAGGGTTCGTCGAATAGGGTTTTTCGTGTCAAGTAGTGAAGGTTATATAGACCAAGAGCTACTGAGGTATTGAAAAGCCGTCTGAGAACCTCCGTCAACTTGTACAGTCCATACATAGCCTTGTTTAAGGAGGCAATCCTACGCTGCGTTCGGGTCTTAAGGTTGGGGACATTTACACATGAGAATTATTTTTCACAAATCGATACCTTTGGTGTCTGAAAACTATTTTTACAAAACGCAATACTACTCGACGCGCATCTCGCTAATCATGTTAGCAGTATGATATGATACTCTTTCTAAAATGGATACTAATGAGGGGTTCCTGAAGGGGTCGATGCGACTAATTCCGACGAGATATACAAAATTTGTACTTGCTTATATCTTTTGCTTAACTGCTGGCACTAGATGGTATCTATTGGACGTCGTGGCACTGTCTTAAATCTAACACTCTTAAAGAACTAACACTTTCTTAATTAACCTGAAAGGGAAATTTAAAGATTTTATTTGTAGTTCAAAAAATATATTGTTCTTTTCTAAAAAAATGTTGTTACAGATACTAATTTCAAAGGTGTGGGTATAAGGTTAACGAACGTATAAGTTTAACAATAATAGCGGTCCAAACTACACAGATTAAGGAATAGAACGACTCAGACAATATCTCCAACTACCATCTAATGCTTCAGTTTTCAGCAAACGATTGACACAAAAAGATTTAATGCAAAAGTTCAATATTTACGACTATGTGGGCTTTTGCTTGCCTGTCTATATAAGTACTCAAGATATCACAATAATAATTTCGGGCGCTCGTTTTAGACCTTATAAATGTTTGAATTGCAATAATTTAGAATAATGATATTGATATAGGCGGTTCCATACACTATGTACATTGTAATAATACTTTTGTGACACCGAATCACTGAGGAACCGCCTAAGGGCAAACACGACGGAAAACGTATAAATTTATATCCAAAATCGACTGCAAAGAGTGAAAATTTACCTTCAAAATTTTGTCGTTCGCGCCAAATCTCCCTTTAAAGAATTGAAAAATGCATGTCGAATTATGTTAGTTGCTAAATTTAAGGCCGTCGCAGCGATATGCATTATACTTCCGTAAATTACACTCCCTGCAGCGACATTCATTACAGTTGCTAAAATTACGCTCCGTGGAAGTCGGATTTCGTTACAGTTACGTAAAATTTTTCTGATGAGATTTTTTGCTATTTTTAAGCGTGATGGTTTTAGATAGGGTTTGGTGTGTTCTTTGATAGCCGCATCCTCACAAACCTTATTTTTGCGATCCAAGCCCTACATCATGACAGATACTTATCCAATAAAACCGTTCCCATACTCTAACCAAGGCCTTTTTTATACCAAAATATTCCCCGAATATTCTACCGTGCGCTTCCTGAAGTATTGTTGGTCCCCGGCACCCAGGAATCGCTAGACGCATAGTAACTTCTTTCCCATCTGCGTTTTCCCACGCTTTCTTCAATTGCCCGTTCACTTAGGCTCGAAGCCTAAGTGAATCCCATTGCGCCCATAAAGATTTAAATCCGACGCCTTTGCCCGAAACTTCCTTCCATTCCGGCCTTTCAATGCTTCCTTGATGCTTTGGTTGTGGTTCCTGTTTCGACTCCGGTTGCGATTTAAATTTGGTTAGTTTTTACGCGACTATTTTATATGTGTCCGTTGGTATAGCAATCAATCTCGTCTTGTATGGGCAGACCTCTTACTTCCTTGCAGCGTTTACCGGGCTCCACTGTCGAAAGTCTCGTATGATATGCTCCAGTCCACTGCACATCAAATCAAACATCAAATGACTCTGCTTGTCCTTGTCGGTTTTCTTGTTCTGCTGAAACATCTGTCCTGATCATTAATCGAATGAACATCTTTTGTGTATCCTTCAGATTGGTCTACAAATTTGTTTACTTTGACTGGGTCTTTTCGACAGAGACAGCTCGTACTCTCTGCCATGGGAAATCCATATGGCCGGCCTCAACCTCAAATGCCTAGATGAAAACTACAATCTTATGCCCAGATAATTTAGAAATCCGTCTGATTTCCTCAGAAATCAGACGGATGAGATGAGTCTCATAGCATCAATAAATGTTCCAACTACCAATTGCTCCTGAAATTCCTTTGGTGCATCCGGGTAAACCAGGCGTCCCAGTTTCAAATTCTTATAAGCTTTCCCCAGCCTTTTCAGATGAGCCCAATATACTTAGGCGAGGTATTGGTCACCATATCTTAAATCTAATGCAGCTTCCAAAACCTTAAAGTGTTGTTGTTTCTCCAGTGGGATCGTCTGGAGCAACTTGGAAGCTTGGCCAGTCGAGACAAAAAATCCTTTTACTACACATAATTCTTAGCGCCGCTCCTAAGCGCCAGTAAAAAACTTTTATTACCGCTCAGATGAAGTGTAAGAGAAATGTTAGTTTAATTTCACGAAATTTGATATAAAAGTCACGCTTTTTTGAAAAACAGTATATACTTTTATATGGAGCAAAATGACATTTTCTGTATCGCGCATGTACCTGACGGACCAGCGAAGCAGGTACGGCAAGAATAGCCACTCCAAGACATGTTATTTTTCCTTCAAACGTCGATTAGCTATAAAAAAATAAAGATAAAAAATTAAATTAGTACTTTTACTTCCGTTGCTAATGGCAACGCATAGCCGTCTGAAAAATGTCAAACTTTAATGTCATGAAATGAAAGAAATGTCATGATTTTCTGATGTTTGCAGAAAAAAGTATTTTACTGACGCCCAGATGAAGTGTAAGAGAAATGATGTGACGTGAAGTTCACGAAGCTTGTCATAAAAATCATAATTTTTTTAAGTTTGAAGAAAGAACTCTTTTTAAATCTTTGAATTTCGACAGCTATTTTGGTTTCATCATACCGAAATATCAAAAAAATTATTTAAACAAATATTTAAAAAAAAAGCTTTTATTTAAGTGTTCTAAAAAGTCGAAAATAAACTTTGAAATAAATCAAATCCATCATTTTGTTACATTATATAATTTTTTTATGATATAAAAGCTTGTCGCGAGATTTTCCTGTGTAAAGGGCATTACTTGTGACAAGCTTTTATAACATAAAAAAAATTATATAATGTAACAAAATGATGAATTTGATTTACTTCAAAGTTTATTTTCGACTTTTTAGAGCATTTAAATAAAAGGTTTAAAAATTTTTTTTATATAATTTTATTTTTTACTATTTAGTCTTTTGATATGCTGTGTAAAGTCGTCCGCCATCTTGAACTAAATTTTTGACTAGAAATTCGTAATTTGCGACCTCGAAAACCCCCAGATATCTATTTTCTATATATTCTCTATCTATATCTAAATGACAAAAGTCGTCAGCCATATTGGTGCCGCCATTTTGAATTTCTGAATTTTGACCAACAATTCATAATTGGCGATCTCGAAAACTCCCAGATATCAATTTTAAGTCGAATCGGATCATAAACGATAAAGTCGTTCACCATCTTGGAGACACCATCCTGAACTAAATTTTTGACTAGAAATTCGTAATCGGCGAACCCGAAAATCCCCAGATATAGATTTTGATCGATTTGAATCTAAATGACAAAAGTCGTCAGCCATATTGGCGCTGCCACTTTAAATTTCTGAATTTCGACCAAGAATTCATAATTGGCGATCTCGAAAACCCCCAGATATCGATTTTGAGTCGAATCGGATCATGAACGATAAAATCGTCCGCCATTTTGAAGTCGCCATCCTGAACAAAAGTTTTTACTAGAAATTCGTAACTGGCGAACCCGAAAACCCCCAGATATCGATTTTGATCGATTTGAACCACAAATGACAAAAGTCGTCCGCCATATTGGCCCCTCCATTTTGAATTCCTAAATTTTGACCAAGAATTCATAATTGGCGATCTCGAAAACCCCCAGATATCGATGTTGACTCGAATCGGATCATAAACGATAAAGTCGTCCGCATCTTGTTTTTCTCTTATATGAAAATGTTAAAAGTGTATTGTTACCAGACTTATACACATGTGCAAAATTTCAAAGCTCTAGCTTAATTAGAACTAATCGAAATTTTAATTGCAAAATTTGACCTAAACTAACTAACTAACTAACCAACTAACCAACCAACCAACCAACCAACCAACCAACTAACTAACTAACATTGCAAGTTTAATAAAAGCTTTTAAAAATGATCAGATCCACGGTAAGGTTGAGAACCTATTTTGCACTATACCATTTCAAACACAAATATGTAGATAAAAGGATAATAATAATTTTTGCTGTGACATAAGATGAACCCCTCTTCCATGTGACATTTTGTGACGTTTTGATGAATCCACTACCGCTTTTAACGCCTCACGCATTTTTTTCAACCCCTACACGAGCTCTAACGCAAACGTAAACCAAATATAGTTGATTCAATTATATGATCTTATTTCGACAATATATTTTTCAATTGTTGGTAGAAAGAAAAAATAGAAACTGTTTTAAAAATAATCCCCGATTATATATAGTAGACCTTTTAAATTACAAAGCAGTGGACTTTTCTGAGCGACAAAATATGGAACCTTTGGGAAAGTTCACATATTTTGAATATCTTTCAGTTACATTGTTGAAGATGAACGATGGCTTTCTCACAATATAAATGGGTATTCAATGGAAATTGTCAAAAGCATTAAAGCATATAGCAAAACTTAGTCTATGAATTTTTCCTCCAATATGTTAGTTATTAGTTTGATTATTAGAAATTTCTTTCATTTCAAATAACCAAATTAATAACATATTGGAGACAAAATTCATAGACTAAGTTTTCCTATATTTATGTTAAACTGACAACGATGATAATATGTCTGATTTTAATGACTGACAACTTATCAACCTCATTATTCCTGATAATAAAAATTGTTGAAACGTCGACTTTGAAGGCTTACTTTTTCTTCTTTTTCCTTTTTATCCAATTACCGACTAAATACCTACTTAACACTCATTTTGTGGATACCTTATGTATAGTCCAGGTCAGAGCTTCCCGGCACTCAAAAAACGCAACAAAAACGTTACGACATAATTATTATCGCCGCGGGCCATGCGGCATGCTCCCATCAAACAAGTCGACACCGACGCACATTAAAAACCTATAAATGTAAGTGAGTCAATTTCTGATCGAAATAGTACAGAGTATCGATATTTTAATGAGGTCGTAAAGGTTTGGTGAGTGCCGGGAAGCGTTGACCTGGACTATACTAATACAGTTGTATATTTTCCCTTTTACATAATAATATAAAATATAATATGTATGTATTAAACAACTTTAAAATCCTATTTGCTTACAAAACTTAATCGAAATGATGAACGGTAAGTAACAATAACAACAATAATGAATTGAAAAAGAAATGATAAACAATTAAAGTGAATGGTTTTATGTATACAAAATTATGTTGATGAGTTTGATCAATATTTTGTGTGGGCTACTTCATTAAAACATCTCAAATAAATAATATTGCTGTTGCATTTTGGTTCTTCCTATATCAAAAATTTAATTAAAATTCCATCCTCCGTTTGTCAGATTAACTCGGCAATCTAATTAATAGTATAAAAAGTTAATGTATTATATAAAACAGAGGTATTGTAAAAAAATATAAACTGTTTAATGAGATGTTTGGATTTATTGGCAATACATTTACAAAACTTTGTGAAATGTGTTCAAAATATAAAATTTAAAATAAAATGTTTTAGACCACGAATTCTTTGAGCTGAATAGCATTTTATAATCATTTTTATTTTTTTAAACCAAACGATTAACCTAATGCCGAATATAATCTAGGCTGAGTACTAGATATTTTGTGGATTTGCCACCGTTATATGGTAAAAGTATACTACAATCACAATCGTTATATATTTATTTTATTATTGATGCAATTCTGACCGAAGAGAATATTGCTATACTCGCGGTTGAGGAACAACAGATAATTGTATATTATACCATATTGAAAAGACACAAAAACTATTACAAACCCATAAATATTCATAGGTCATATCGATCCTAATCGTAGACAGTCCTCCTTATCGATTACTCTTTACGATAATCTTGGTCGACATACTAATTCGCTATAATTAACTTAATCATCAATTACCAGCTCGTCTTATGGCACTTAGAGCTGGTAGATCTTGTCGGTGGTATGTGCGCCCTTTTGGGAGGGCGGTGCTACTAGAGTCAAACAGACAGCGGACCGCCAGTTATCCAACGACCGTCGAGAGTGAGTGTTCAGCCTCTTTCTGCTGTGATCCGTCGACGCGCGATCTTTCAAACACCGACGACTTCGGGCATTTCAAAGTTTTATTGAACAGGTATTTTTATAACTAGTGCAGGTGATTCACAAGAATACGATTGAGAAATTTATCTTCAATGTGTAATTTTAGAAAATGACTCCGAATTGATAGGAAAGATAAACTTTAACTTGTCATTTCTAACGATACAAAAAGGTTCACAAAATGATGTCGATGTTTTTATTGTTATTATGTGTTTCTTCAGTGTTGTCTGTGAGCGAAAACTTTCTGAAGATGTTCGAGGGTCAGCAGACTCCAGTAGACCCGTGTTACGATGAAGACAGACCGCGACGCTGCATTCCAGATTTCGTGAATGCAGCATTCGGAGTTCCCGTAAAGGCATCGTCTACCTGCGGTCTGCATTCACCTGTGCATTATTGTGAAGCTCCTGAACCTGGAGCTAATCCCCAATGCCATATTTGCGATGACCGCCAATCCCGCAATAGATTCCCAGCTTCTCATCTTACAGATCTAAATAACCCCAATAATGTCACTTGTTGGAGATCAGAGCCCCTTCCTCCAGTTACCTCGATAAATGCTCCACCAGACAATGTGACTTTAACTCTTAGTCTGGGAAAAAAATATGAGCTGACTTACGTGAGCTTGCAATTTTGTCCTTTAACGCCTAAGCCAGATTCAATAGCAATTTTTAAAAGTATGGATTACGGTAAGACATGGCAACCATTTCAGTTTTATTCAAGTCAGTGTAGAAGAGTATATGGCAGACCTAATAGAGCAACAATAACGAAAACTAACGAGCAAGAGGCACGGTGCACGGACGCACATAGATACACTGGTGGTGACACTCTAGGTTTCGGACAGACGTCGAGAATAGCCTTCAGTACTTTGGAAGGGCGTCCTAGCGCTTTGGATTTTGATAACTCTCCAGTTCTGCAAGACTGGGTAACAGCGACGGATATCAAAGTAGTTTTTAATCGTTTGCATATGCCTGTGGAGGATTTATCAGATAACCTTGACATTTTAGTTGACGAGCGTCTGTACAGTAAACATCTCGACGAAGACAACCAGACTAAAGAGCCATCAGTGCAACTAGTTAATGAGATGCAAGCGCTAGATAATGAGGAACCCAAGAATCCGAAGGTGGCTGTAAGTACAGATCTGGGCACAAATGGCATAATGGGCGGTTATCACCAGGTGACACATCAATACGCTGTGGCAGATTTCGCCGTCGGTGGGCGATGTAAGTGCAACGGCCACGCCAGCCGATGCATTACGGGACGCGATGGACAATTAGCCTGCGAATGCAAACATAACACCGCTGGTAGAGATTGCGAACGCTGTAAACCGTTCCATTTCGATAGGCCCTGGGGCAGAGCTACTGCCAGAGATGCCAACGAGTGCAAAGGTAAGAATTATAGTGAGTTTTTGCCTTTAGGATTTATTATACGGTCTTAATCTGTGACCTTTTTTTTTATGACATGCTATAAGCACATTTGTTGCCTGTTCATCTAATAGGACTATTGATTATTTAATTTTATAATAAAATAAATAAGAGATCCATGTTATTATCTGCGCATTATCAAATCTTCTAGGGAATATTTAGAGGCTATCCTGAAACGCATTATTTCTATAGTTGTCGAATAAATTAAACGAAAAAAATCTTTTAATTTTGCTTTCAATGTTAAAACAATATTAAAATTTCTCTCATTCATGAGTTTGTGTTAAGGTTGTCATAATTCACATAAATAGAGGGGGTGGGATGAAATCCGATTATTTACTTACTTGAACTTACCTATACATATTTAATTGCTAATTGTAAATAATAATTGTATGTTATTCCTAGTGTTGAAGTCACACCCAGTTGAAGTTTTAATTATAGAATAAAGGGCATTGTGCCCTTTCTGAGCTGGGTTGGCAAAAATCTGAGTTATTGCCAAATTCATTTAACTTTTCCTAGTTTTCCTGTCGGGATTTTGGATTTTTGAGCGGTGTTTGAATTTTTGTGTACATCAGATGTACAAATTGTGAAAATGTAACCTTAAATCACAATTATATTAGAAATTGCTGAAAGTATAACTACTGTTAAAAAAGCCGAAAGAATTCGACTTTTTGTGAGTTATTTTGTTATATATATAGCGGTCCTGAAATTCCTGTCGTTAAGGTGATTTATAAAATGTGAAAAAAGTTCCTTTAGAGATGTGTCCGAATGCCTCCTATGGAAGCTAGAAGCCTTTGAAGTTGATGCCCTAGGGTAGAGTTTTATATTTAATATTTCAGAAATCCTTTTCTGGCATTGACCAAAATCAAATTCAACCAGGGGCGGAATGAAAAGGGGGACACGCCCTCCATTATAATTCAAAATTTTTTGTTCTGTTTTTTTCAAAACTTTTGTTCCAGATTTCATACTCTACTCGTTAGTCCTACCTACCAAACGGAACGTTCTGTGTGTAATTTTATTTAGGGAATCATTTCCCCAAACAAAATTACACGCAGAACGTTCTGTTTGATAGGTAGGGGAATCATTTCCCCGACATTTCCCTAAACATAATTACACACAGAACGTTTTGTTTGGTAGGTAGGACTAAAGATCAATTTTGGACCTTGCTTAACAAACAGGAACTTTTTTTGTGTAATGTTGATCATAGAACAATATTTCAGTATTTTAATTAAAAAAAAAAATGGAACAAATAAATTTTGAATTAAATGGAAGGTGTTCCTTATGACCCTAGGTGAAATTCATTTTATACACTTAAAGAATGTTATTTTTGATTCGAAGCGCAATTACCTAATAAACTAAAAAAATATGAAGTATTTTCCGAACTATTTTCCTATTATCAGAAATGTGGTAAACTGACATTTTAATTAGAAGAAGAATATTCAAGTATTTTACCTCATATTTTGCAAATGAGAACTTCACACTTTTTTGCATATTATTGTCGCAGTTCACGCTAACATGTTAGTTTGGTAGAAAGCAACACACGTTATTGGAGGATCAACTAAAACAGCTATTATTATACCAAGTAGTATTGAATTACCTGCCTACATACATTATCCATTTTATGTCATTTTAATGCGAAAAAATGCAACTTGTATTTTGTTATGAAAATTTCATGAGCAAGAAATCAAATTAGATTCAGGAAATATTAACAGATTGAAAATTAAATAATATTCTTTAAATTATAATCGCAAATAAATAAATATAAAAAATATGTTTTGAATATTAAAACTATATTTTGTCGAATGAAAAAATGGGTACTAAATAAAATTTGTGATTTTTCATCTATGAATATATTGTTTCCGGAAATCATTTTTCAATTACTTACTACACAATGGAGCTACTACAGCTATACAATTGTAATATGTTTATTATGCCATCCACAGAAAATACACAGCAATGATTTGTGTCTCGTGCCTTTTGTGTGCTGCTTTTAAGCATATGCCCTAAACCGGCTTGAGTGGTAATAATCTGGGTAATAATATAATAAATTTATAACCATTATTATAAAAGCTAGATAAGGTTGGTGTCACCCGAGGTGTCACCCTTGTGTCTGTTAAGAAACTGTTTGAGATAAACATTATTTACTACTTTAGCTGGTCTAAATTCATTATCTATGTCGATATGATGGATGAATTTTCTTATTGCGCAGATCCTGATTCAGGTATTAAATCCTTAATTATCTCGTTAATTGTCTTCCTCTGATTTCAATGTTACAGTACTGAGTAAAGTAGCTTTATTTCTTCTTTGATATAGTTATTTTGCATACCCATATCATTATATGTGGTATAATAAGAGGATAGTTAATAGTAACCTAAAAATAAGAATGTAGAGTTCTTCAACTGTTCCGTTTAATCTGTTGTAAATTTTTGAATTGTTTAGTCTTTTTATATTTTTAATTTTTTTGCCCCTACCAAGATTGTATACGATTGTGCAGTACATTCAGCAGTGTACTTATTTCCCATTTATATCTTGCTTTATATTTTGTATATGTTTGCTTGTAACTTTCTCTACAATTAGTGTACCTCTCGGTGTACCTTGTGAATATTTCAAGAACTCATTCAGCGATATCGGTTTAATATTTTTTACAGATACTTATTCAAAAATTGATCTGGTCCCTCAGCATATTTTCCGCTACAATTAAATCATCGTTAATTCCGTCCCTCAATAACATCTTATCTTCGGTTGGGTTTTACGGATCTTCGGCTTAAGTGATAGCAAATTTCTCAGAGTTTAATCGAGGACAGAATAAAAGAAAATCCTCGATAAATTAAAGATTTGTATGATAAACAACTGTTTTGTTAGAATGTTATTTATATTTATTTATTTATTCAGTTCCTTTTTTACAATCACGGAAAGGTAATGATAAAAAGTATATTTAGTACAGGGTATAATTATTACAATAGAAGACATGTCACAAAATGCGTAGATGAAGAAGCTATGTGACAAAATGAGTAAATTAGCAATTAGCATGTATTTTAATAATATACACGGTTTTAGATAAATATACAGAACAATAAATTTCTCCTAAAACCTTTAATTGATAACTCCAATTTACAGTAATGAATATATTGTGAATATATCTCGGAATATACTTGAAATTAGTAGATATTAGTATTAAGTTGGACAAAGCCTTTACAATAAATCTATAATCATGGAGGACTGTTCTTGCCGCTTGGGGAAGTACCTACTTGAATTTGTGGCTGTCAAGGAAATACAACGATCTCGCCCCACCTCTCTTAGGTTAGGATTGCGTAGTAGATATACCATCTTTCAGAGAGGATATAAAGCTTGGATCTCTTATCTGTTTAATCTCCAATTAAATTTTAGACAAATAAAAGATTTTACTCTTCGACAGCGAATAGGTGGAAGAGGTTGGGGGAAATTTCTCGTCTCGTTTCTAGGCGTCGGTCATAGGCCTCAGCTGCGGAAATAGGCCGACGTTAAATAAATGTATAAAACAGGACTGTCCTTATTTTGCAAATACAGACATAATACAAATCAAGCATTACGACATTCTGAACATTACCAGTTTATTATGTAAAAACGATAGAAAATGCTCGGAAAATGCAAGACATCTACCTACTTACAATAATACAAAAAATACAATACAAATACAATAATACAAAATAAACGAAGATGTAGAACATTCTGACCATTGTATGGCTGGTGGTCGAGAGGTGAGCGCACTAATTCTTAAACTTATAATTTTGGTGAAGTAGTGCAGTCTCATTATGAAAAATAGAAAATTGTAAATAAATCAAAAATTTGTAAATAATGTATATATTGTAAATAAAACCTCCCTATTTCAAATTAAAATATAACTAAAAACTTTTTTCACACACAATCGGTGTGTTTTTAAATGTATATATAATTTCGTTAAACAGGTTTTTTCTTGGATAAGTTTTCTGTAAATAATAATTAAAACAGATCGCAGTCGCAGATAAAAATAACAAGTAAGTTTCAGCTTTAAAACCCTCTAGGTAAATTTGAGTTTTAATTTGATTGAACTATTTTGAAGAACAATAAACAATAATATTAATTTTACATTTATATTGCTATATCTTTGGCACAACATCGGCCCCCCGTCCCGATTCATTGCAACTATGCAACCTGTATCGCGCCGGGTGTTTATATAATTGTAAAATCTGAAATAAATGATATAAATGCAATATAAAAAAAAAAATGACATGTACCTTAAAAGTTAACAAAGAATTTTAAATTGTAAAATTGTATTGCCTTTCACCCAAAAGTTCCGGGTTCGATCCCCGGTCGTGGCAGTGGAAAATACTGTGAGAGGAATTTTTCCACTATACACGGATATTGGGTGTGTGTTCCTTGTCTCTAAATGTGTAGCCACCTCCCACACAAGTGTCTTTTAGAGCCTTCCGGGATAAAGGGGATTGTAGGTGTTATTTATTATTCTAAATTTAGTAATAATATTTTTTGTAAAATAATTACCTTTGGCTAAAATCCTGATTGTTTCAAAAGAACAAAAATTATTTCAATAAATGATTTTTCATTTAAATCCACGTTTCAAGTCACTTTGTCAAGCTTTGTCACACTCTCTAGGTAAGTGCTTTTCTTCTACTGTGTATTGCTCCTTGTAGTTTCCGTAGTAATCCGGACTTCTTGGTGGGTATGCCTGTGGCCCAAATCTACCAATCTATTTTCCCCCAAACTTATTGTTCTTTTAATTACTTATCAAAAGAGTTGAATGTGGGCTGCAACCGTCTTGCTGATGATAAATTTTTTATCTTTTAGCCAAATTCATTTCATTAAGGTAATTTTGTAAGTAATTTTGCATTAACTCCAAAGAAGCATATTGATTTAAAAGTCCAAAACAAGTTCCAATACGGTCTTCTGTAATTTATTGTAAAGTATGGATTTTCATCTGACCAATACCTAAAGTTTTGTGAAGAAACAACTCTGTTAGTGGTAAATGATGCTTCGACGGAAAAAGTAATGTTGTTTTTAAAATTCCATTCCATGAGATACTTCTCTCCGAGCTTCTTTCCAATCCATAAACAAAAGTCCAATCGTTTTCTCTCGTCGCTTGGTCTCAAAGTGTGACAAAGTTTAGATTTGTATGGAATTATCTTATTCATTTCAAATATTCTTTGCAAATTTTGCCATTTGCTCTGAGGTCGCACAAAGCCAAAATTGTCGCCGTACCGTATTCGTTCAACCTTTTCTTCTTTTTCTACCGATTTTCAATGGTCTCAAGCCTTGAAAATTTTATCGTAATACTTTTAACGGTAACGTCGCTTATTGAAATATCTGGAAACTGTTGTTCAAAATGTCTGACCACCTCTTTGTAGCTAATTTGTCCCAACCCATAATATTGTACAGCATATTTTTCGCTCAAGCGTAAGGACTTAGATTGCTTTGCCGATTTACATCAACTAATAATAGTCAGTTTGCAGTTTTTAATGCAAAACATACTTGTGCTATAAAATGAAAAGTTTTTTTATGTTTTTGTCAATTGACAATACGCTACCAAAGATATCAATTTGAAAATTATTTATATTATTATATAAAAGCAAAGTTCCTACAGGTACATGTTTCTTTTTATTTTGGGAAAAGTTTGTTATTGACTTTATAGAATGTGCCATTATTTATATTCTTGATATTACTTTTACAAATACTTAGTTATTATCCATGACTTACAGAAATATATATCTGGACTAGCACACACAAGCACTATAAATATATGCTAAGAACGACACTATTCACTAAATTCAGTATTACTATTTAGTCCTGTCGACAAATTATTGTAGACTACATGGAGGGCGGCAACATTTTTGACTTCAGGGATGGGTTTGGGGTTGTTAGGAGGTAAACATCCTAAAAGTTCCCGACCCTAGGAGGTGAACCTTGCGGGGGAGAGCTTCTGAAAGGCCTTAAATTTTGATTTTTTTTTGTTTATCGCTAGTAACCCAAAAACTGTTGGTCCTAGAACATTATTCTTACCTTTTTGAAAGCTGACAAAATTTCCTACATTTTTTAATTTCGGTAAAAAGTTTCTATCTTAGTAGTTATCGAGTTACCCGCTTCTGAATATCACCGATATCCGGAAAACGCTGTTTCGGATCACATTTTTCGTCATACTCTGCTCCTAACACCTCAATTCTTCTTTGTAACATAAAACACAACCAAATCAAATGAAGAGGATTAAATTAACTTGAAAATTATATATGAATGACGATGAATTTCAAGATTATTTGCCGTAATGTGATAGGATTATTGCTTGAAATCATACCTACATTTTATTGCATTCATTTGGCTTTTTTTAAATCTATTTATTGTTGTAAGTTGTTGCATTTGGTATAGTAATGAGTATCTACAATTCAACATTGGGAAAATGTAGGTAGGTATCTATATATGAAAACAACACAGTATTATGGTTTGCACTACTTTTATTTGCATATAACAGCTACTTTTATTTATATATAATTGGCTAATTGCTAATTAGCTCATGCTTTTTTAAAAGAAAGAAAAAAACCGATCAATTTTCGGACGGGGGAATAGTTTATGGGGTGACCACGCCAGCAGAAGAGGAAAATGAATCCTCCAAAGAAACTATTATGTCATCAAAATTTTCATCCTCCTTATTCTCTGCATGGGGACTCCATTGTGGTAGTTGTCCTGGCAGTTGAGGCATACTCACGAACAATTTAATAATGCTTTTCTTCATCTGCGTCTTCCGGAGTCACAATCTATTTTCCAACGACAAAATATAACTTGCAAAATTTCGTCGGGGGCAGCGTTTTTGTCTGTTAGTTTGGGCACCGGCTCCCCGTTTCTCCTCCCAGCCAGGAATTCCTAAATCCCACACATGTGAGGGCAGTATGGTTCCCATCAACTGCTGGATTTGGTAGTACATCCTGTAGGAATGGTACTTCGTGATCCCCTTACTTGCCGGGAGAGTGGAAATGTTTGGCTTGATCGAAGCGACTGATTTTAAAAATTACCGATATCTGTAGTCTAAGAATATCTTCTTAGATGGAGCATCGTACCATCTAAGGATGCAATTATGTCCTGCTCTTTCGACCTCAGATGGTATCGATGAAGGGCTGATAAACACCTCAGCTGCTTCTTTGACCGATTTGAATTTTTTGTCTAATTTTGCAAACCTGGTATCACAGCCTGTGAAGCATGTACAAACAGAATGTGCTCCAGCTGCTGCGGCTCTCGTGAAGAGCATATTGCTGTGCATACTTTTCCTTTGCCAGGTTAGGTTAGAATTCTTTTACAGAGGAATGTAAAATAAAACCTTCTTGATGATATCTTGCCATAAAGGCTTCGTATGTATCAAAGGACTTATCAAAGGAATTATTATAAGAGGTCAGGCCAATAAATGTTGCTGTGTATACTTTTCCTTTGCCAGGTATCACAAGGAATATACCACGCTGAGGAGGGGCTTTCGCCAACAATAGCACTGCTAAGTCCACATCTTCGCCTATCACAGTTACCGAAGAGAGAACTGACTAAATATACCAAATGCAACAACTTACAACAATAAATAGATTTAAAGAAAGCCAAATGAATGCAATAAAATGTAGGTATGATTTCAAGCAATAACCCTATCACATTACGGCAAATAATCTTGAAATTCATCATCTCAGCCATTAATTATATATAGAATATATAATTTTTAAGTCAACTTCACTTGATTTGGTTGTGTTTTATGTTACAAAGAAGATTTGAGGTGTTAGGAGCAGAGTATGACGAAAAATGTGATCCAAAACAGCTCGATAACGGTTGAAGATAGAAACTTTTTGCTGAAATTAAAAAATGTGGCAAATTTTGTCAGCTTTCAAAAAGATAAGAATAATTTTTCCACTAGGATCAATAGTTTTCGAGTTAGTAGCGATAAACAAAAAAAAAATCAAAATTTAAGGCCTTCCGGAAGCCTTCCCCCGTAAGGCTCACCTTCTAAGGTCGGGGACTTTTAGTATGCTTACCTCCTAACTACCCCAAACCCATCCCTGAAGTCAAACATTTTGCCGCCCTCCATGTAGTCTACACCCCCTATATTGAAAAATTCGTTGACTGGACTAATTACTTTCTTTTTTGTTTTCGTTGAGATTTATTTATTATTCGATTAAGACCTCCATTGCGATTAATAGTTAGTTCGTTTAGGGGAATAAATTCATACTGAAAATTTTTAATACATTTCTCGAGACATTTCTTGTCTGTTACTATTTTTTCTACCTCTGATCTATGAGATCGTTAAATTTGTGAAATTGTTTGTACGAGTGTTTCGTTTTAATTAATTCCATATTAATTTATTAAAAATGCAAACATATGGAAGCTATATTAGATCTGTATATCCCAGAATTTTAGCCACCTCGTTTATTACACTGAAAAATTATTTATCCTATTATCTTTAAAATCTGATATGTTTTTAAATATTCTTCAGATCCAAATTGTGTTCTTGAAAAAGTTCTTGAGTATCTATCTGTAGTATGAGGAAATGATTAGAAAGCTGTGAGTGATATGAAACATTATCTAAAAGAGAGACACACTATTTCTTTTTACATTCTAAGTAAAATTTTCTGAACTATTATTGAGAAATATCAGCGGCCAATAAAAATTACCTACTATTTTTCATCTAGGTGCCCGATTCATTCCTCCAGCCTTCCTTGACTGCATCATGTGTGTTGTGTTCACCCAAATAATAAATTGTTATTTTCACTGAATATTTTACAAGTAGATATTCCTCTTTGTCTATTTAACATTAGTATAAAGTATTGCTTAAAGTGTCGAGGGAGTCAACCACTGCCGGAAATACGTGTACAAATTTTCAGGAATGCCACGGGAATACTCGGGAATATTCCGCAATACACGGGAATACTCAGGAATACTCGGGAATACCCCAGCAATACCCCGGTAATACTCAGCCACACTCCGGAATACTTCGAAAATAGTCGAGAATCGAGTCAAGAAGGCAATAAGATATGCGTCAGCTCATAGTCTTGGTTGTTCGTGCTTGTCTCGGCGCTTCGTGTTATTATTGTATTAAAATTTCAATATGGTAAGTAAGCATTTTCAGCTTAAAATCCTTTTAAAATAGTAGCACAATTATATTTACTTTAAATCGTTAAAGCCGCTATCGAGAAAATCGATTTCTATTTTTTTTCAATGTGAACTACCCTTAATATTAAGGGTAGGTTTCGAGGTAGGTGAAATACAGAAAGTCTGGAGATGTTTGTAAGAGGACTCTAAATATCATATTTAAGAGAAATGTTTTCCTCAATTGTTTTCCAATTTTTATTCCACTGATTACTTGATAAAAATAAATAAAGTAATAAGGATAATGTGATTTTTACTTTGACCATAGAATTATTAATATGCCATATTTTTTATGACATTTTCTACGGGCCCATTTCAGGGGGCGCTTAATCCAGTGGTGTACTCTGATTTTTTATATATAAAAAGACACTAATATTAATTTTCACCTCCAAAAAATTACACAGTAGGCCTTGGTTTTTGTTTAAAAAAATGTGACACTTCATCCTAAAGTGCAGTTTCCCACACTTTACATATAAAAAAAAATGTCAAAGTCGGATGGTAAATAAAAATTTTGTGCGGGTGTCTCGCTTTCAAATGGGTCACACTGTATATATTTTCTAAAATCGAGCTAAAAATGATAAATGTATTGGATGTGCACTTTGTAATTATTAATTGTCTAATTAATAGGTTTACAAAATTTGAATCAATGTGTACTCGATAAAGACGAGATTGAGTATATCGAGGTGTCAACCTCTACCGCAAATACGTATACAAATGTTAAGGAATAACACTGAAATACTCTGGAATACTCGATAATACTCAGCAATACTCAGTACTCTCGGAAATACTTCAGGAATACAGTATTCCTGGAATACGTGTACAAATTTGGGGTCAGTGTTTGACTCTCGGAGAGAAGTAATTTCCTCACAATCCCTATCGTGTTGTATATCATAGAATATGCCATAAAAATGCTCTAATATGACACCTCTCTAGCTTAGTTAGAGAGCTGCTATGGCAATTTAGAAATATGTGGATCGTGCGAGATTTGAATTATTTTCGAGATTTTCAAAGCGGTTTGATATATTTTAATAAAGTTTTGCATTTTTCTTAGTCCAAATAAAGGCTACCACTGTGCTAAATTTGATCAAAATCTGAAATGTTGACGTAAATTTTTATTAAAAGCGTGTTTATTATAGTGTATACGACCAGAATTGAAACCGTATAAAAACTGAAAGCCGGCAAAAACAGTCGGTACCTCTTGCGGAGGTAAACAGAAATGCTTATCATAAGAAAAATAATAAAGAGTTTTTAGTTTTTATACGGTTTCAATTCTGGTCGTCTACACTATAACACGGAATGATCCAAGTATGATTCTTGTCTACATATTTTGTCCTATATTGACTGCACACGAGTGATTAACAGTAAATAAAAATGCAAGTTTCTGTTTTTCATTCTGGTTTTCTGTTAAAATGGCATGATTAAGAACAGTTTATAGGAGCATACTGATTTTTTATATGGAGCTACACTTGTATTGACTATTTTTAAATTACATTAACTAACTCTTCCTCTCTGCCAATTGGCGCTTTCCTTTAAGAATTTTTCTGCTGTTTGTAAGTGCAAAGTACTATATACTTTCTTACTTTCTGATGAACTATAATTAATTCAATTTAGGTTAATTGTGCGGGTGTTACTAGATAACTGAGTTAGTAGTTAGTGTTTGCTTCAAAAGGTATCGATTTCCAGAGTAGTAAATCGTATCGAGTAGATACCATTTGAATCATACGTTTCATCACCTAATTCCTAATATTATCAAACACGCTTGCCGTTTTGCCATGTACTACATATAGCCCCATCAAGAGACTGAGTTAAGAACAAACTTTTTCATTTCGAAATTCCATTTCTAACTGTAGGGACTGGGACTGTTGATAATATTTTGTGATTTATTATTATAATCATCTGATCACAGATATGTAAGTGTTGTTATTTAATTAACGCAGGAGTGAGGTTCTATGTTCTGCGAGTGTAATGGAAGGCTACTATTACCTATGAGGACGAAACCTTCTGCGGTAAATGCTAGCGATAGTGATACAATAGAACAATATCTACCGCTTAATTATCGCCTTCCATATTCCAGTCTTTTGTCACGCAAACGTGTAACCAAACATAAATATAAATACAAAATAGAAAACATTTATTAATCACGTAAATATTACGTATTATTTGTAAACTATGCTAATAAAAGGTACAAAATGTGCTTTTTACACAGATAATTGTTAAAACGTGTTTTATACAATAGGTTTTGGTAATTGATTGACGAAAAAATATAATTTATACTTAAAACACCTGGTTCGTTTTATTGTACATTCATAGGTTTTCACTATTTCACGTATTTCTGCTTGTGAATAAGGGGACTTCAAGCTGAATGAATGATGTAAAACAGGTACGATTTTAAAAGCATTATTGCCATCACGTTTGGTCAGATTTATGTTCCTGTAAAACTAATTCCTTTATGGTGCGTATTTCTGTATACCTGGTCATTTTTCATAAATAACATGAATTATACTACATTGACGTGATCATGACTGTGTGAAAAATAACAGTCTTGTAGCAGGTATATCATATATCTGACCATACACCCAATTCTCTAAATGAAAGGGAGTTAATAATTATCACAGTATCAAAACACGATCTCATCGGAACTTGATTTTGCTTTGAAAAAGTAACCAATCATTTGTCTATTTAGATTAATTCTTTAGCGCTTCTTGGGAAGTGTTTATTCAAGTATACTTTGATATGAATTAGTAATCATTTGCTTTATTTTGTCTATTAGATTTACTTTTTCATCTCCTACTATACAAAGTGATCCAAAATTGTTTATCTTTGTTCTTATGGCTGATGGTACAAGGTTATTCATTATAAGTTACCCACGATCTTCGTTACTATTGCCTATAGAAAAAAAGTTTTAAGTAAAAGTTGTGTGGTTATGGCTGAATTTTGTTAAAATGCTGTCAAAAGTACAGTAGCGTGCAGATTTCAGGGGATACAAAAATAATATAGTTTTTAAATGGGATACCCTGTATATTATTGAATTTTTGGAATGATCCTTTCTTCCTGATTTCGAAAATATACCATATGGTACTCCTACCACATACCTCTTAAGTTATTAAACGTCGAATATCTTAGTTAAACTAGTTACTGTTTATATGGAAAACTTAACATTATTAAAGTGAGCTATGAAAATGATAACTATTATGTTTGATAAGTGACATTTCTTTAATGAAAAAATCAAAATGATTTACAGTGAAGAAGAAAAAGTCCAAATATTTACTTGTTATATTGGGGTGGTAATCATATTACATTAATACTTCACCGGACTACAATTTACTTCATCATACTACATAGTATTTCATGCATGCTTCACGACACATCATCGTAATACACTGGTACTTCATACACTACATGCTACTTCACGATACTTCATGTACTATATTGATATTTCACGATACTCCATACGCATTTCACGATACTTCATTCATTTTTGTATAAAAAAAGTACCTATTATAGATCATGAATTATATTAGATAAGTAATAATAATTTAAAAGATATATTTTATGATATTGTTACGTGTTTACAGTCTTCAGTAAACACTCTGTAGGATCAAATAACTTGCAGCAAGAATTTTCAAAACCACTATTTTATTAATCACTTCAATTACACAATTAATAATAACAATCTAATATAAATTCACTACTTTTAAATCACAACTGTACTTTACTTTTCTTCTTAAACTTGTCAACTCTTATCTAACCTAAAAACTCTCTCTCTCTCTGTACACCAGAACTGTACTGTATACTACACTGAACTGTTCTGCCTGTTCAACTTCACTTCTTTATATACAGCCATAGAATGTACCAGAATCCTATTCCATAACATTCTAGAATCCTCCAGAGTTTTCTACTATGTGCTAGATGACTGTTCGTCAATTGGCCCATAGATGACGCCACCCTACTAGCCAGGGAGTAATTACACTCTCCTCTCTGTTAGAGGGCAGCACATAACACTGCCCCCGTCTTAAGCCTGAACGTCCCGGTCAGGCAATTCAGATACCCCAGCATACTTTGCCAACCTGCCCAGGTGCACGATCTTCATCTTGGACTTCTTTCTACGTTGAATTCTATAAACAACGTCGTTGATCCGAGTGATGACAGAATACGGTCCTTCCCAAGGTGCGCGAGGCTTCGAGAATCCTTCTTCACTTCGCTGTGGGTTATACAGCCAAACTGAGTCCCCCCACCTTGAATTCTGCCGAACTGGCATCGCGGTCATATCTAGCCTTCATTCGGTCACCACTCCCTGTAGGTGACCTCTTGGCAGCCACGCACAAACCTTGCAACTGCGACACCAAACCTCTACATCCTGATAGCTATTTATCCAGTAAAATCGTACCCGTACTCTAGCCAAGGTCTTATTTCTGCTAAAGGGCTCTCTGAATATTCCCTCGTGCACTTCCGAAAGTACTTTTGGTACTCGGCACCTGGGTATCAGCAACCGCATGGTAACTTCTTTCCCATCCGGGCTCTCCCATGCTCTCCGTAATAGTCCATCTATAACCCTAAGGGAATCCCATTGCGCCCATAAAACCTTCAGTCTAACACTTTTACTGGAAACGTCCTGCCATTCCGGGGGGATTCCTTTTTCTTTCGCCTTCAACATTGGTCCAATTTCATCGTCGTTCAGTTGTTCCTCTCTACACAACTAATAATAACAATCTAATATAAATTCACTACTTTTAAATCACAACTGTACTTTGCTTTTCTTCTTAAACTTGTCAAGTCTTATCTAACCTAAAAACTCGCTCTCTGTATACCAGAACTGTACTGTATACTTCACTGAACTGTTCTGCCTGCTCAACTTCACTTCTTTATATACACCCATAGAATGTACCAGAATCCTATTCCATAACATTCTAGAATCCTCCGAAGTTTTCTACTATGTGCTAGATGACTGTTCGTCAATTGGCTCATGGATGGTGCCACCCTACTATCCAGGGAGTAATTACACTCTCCTCTCTGTTAGAGGGCAGCACATAACAATATTACATTCATTATTATTTTAACTTACATAGGTACATATAATTATTTTATGAAACAAATTTAACTGCATTTTAATTCTACGCAAAAAATTATTAACAATAATTATATCACTCATAATTCTCATTCAAAAAAAATATAAATAATAAATATAAAATATATATTTGGTTTATTGAAAAAAGAACTATTGTATTTTTAAATAATATTTTAATTGCTTCAAAAAAGTTTTTATTAAACTCTACACGTGTTTTTGCATTTTAGGTTCTTGTCAAGAGTCTTGCCAATGGTCTAAAAACCCGTAATACGTTGGTAGAGTTTAAGAAAAACGTTGCTTATGACTAAAATACTTTATTTATAGTTCAGTAATTTTTAGGTTTCATCTTCGTAAAATTTCCCCGTGAGTTGGATTTTTAAATACACCTTTATTTCTATGTTTTAAATAAAATAACGTGTTAAAAGTCCCAATCGATATCGTGCCAGAGTTGCGAAATATGCGAGGTCAAAGATCTCAAAAAAGGGTTTTTCGCAAAAATCTCGCTTCCTATGGCCCAGATGTCGATTATGAAAATTGTTCTATACATTTTTTTCGGACAACCAATCGTTATCGTATAAAGTAAAATAGGTATACCAATGCATTCGTTTATAGGATAATGCAATTTAGGGCAAGACGTATACTTTACGTAATCTATATAATAAGTATAAACATTATTATAGTACTCTTTCCTATTAATTGGGTTTTCCACCACATGTATTATTATCCTCTTCAAAAACAAATCACCGAATCTACAAAATAATAGAATTATTGGAAAAAAGCCTCTGCGCCCATGACGTTTACGTCAAAGGAACAGTCAGAGATTATGTATTGCAAATAATATAAATCGGAATAAACACAGAAATAATGTATTTTGCTGACGTTTCGGAAAGTAGTCTCTTTCCGTTTTCAAAGCTTTTTTTGGAAGAACTCTTATTTTTCTGTGTATGTCAAACGTCAGCAAAATACATAAATTATTTCTGTGTTTATTCCGATTTATATTATTTGCAAAACATAACCTCTGACTGTTCCTTTAACGTAAACGTCACGGCCGCTCTCGGTACTTGCAAAATGGCAAGTCGCTATGCACCACGGAGACATCTATGATGTCTGGTGTATAGTAGCATTAGACCACATGAGAGGATTCAATTACCTCTCACCACTATACCATTTACATTAGTCTGTATAAGACTAGCAGGTTGGTCACTGTCATTTGTCTGCTCCATGACCTATGGCATACTGAGGAGAACTAATAAGTTCGAAACCGGTCTATGTCTGGTCAGGGAGTTGACAAATGACATTGGCTACCAATTTTTCATGATTTGTAAGGTGTAATTCAATGCAGGTCGGGGTATTTGCCCGCTGAGTAGTTGTTTCCTGCAAATCATGTATAATAACGGGCGCAGAGGCTTTTTTCCAATAATTCTATTATTTTGTAGATTCGGTGATTTGTTTTTGAAGAGGATAATAATACATGTGGTAGAAAACCCAAATAATAGGAAAGAATATTCGTAGAATTGTTATAACTACGTAGATGGGGACGGAATATGTGTATAGTGCTCCAAAATCAGAAAATTCAGTAGACAAACTACAATTTTCATAATAACCTTAATCGGCCTCTAGGATGCAGGGAGCGAAAAAACATTTATACTGGAATTACATAATACTACATTATACTACATGATATACTTCATGATACTACATCGTACTTCATGGTACTACATTGTACTTCATGATACTACATTATACTTCATAATACTACATAGTACTCCATGATACTACATTGTACTTTACGATATTACATTGGTACTGCATGATACTACATGAATACTACACGATACTTGATTACCTCGTCGTGTTATATACAAAATGACAAAATTAAACGTGCAACAAAGAGAGCTTATATGGTGTTGTATCCAAATCGTTCAATACTATCGGAAAATAGTAGGTGAACAATATCTCCGGTTTTAGTAGAAAAAAGCATGCAGTAAGCAAATCAGGAAGAACAGCTAAATATACTGCTTTATTTTGAAGGTAAGCCCATCCATATTTATTCGCGAATAGATGTTTTTGAAACGTTGTATTATTTTTTAGAAAATTCTGAATGTAGTATAAATAATGCAATCGATCAATTAGGTAAAAGTTATTCCAAAATCCAACGTACGTTAAGAAATAATAACTTCAGACCGTATAAAGCTTTACCCGAACAAGTTTTAACAGAGGCTCATGAAAGGAAATAACTGGCCTTTTGCCGCCACATGATTCAAAAGTTGGATGAAGATCCCTATTTTTTTACTAAAATATGATAGACTGATGAATCATCCTTTTCTACGGTAGGAGTTTTTAATAGGAAAAATCGAAGGTCGTAGGAAAACAAGCACAACAGAAAAAGATTGGTAAAGCAAACAAAAAAATCAGGAAGAAAAACTGTTAGCGTTTGGTGTGGAATTTTCAGAAACAAAAGTATTGGGCCTATATTTTATGATTATACTTTAATTGGAAATAATTATCCCAGAAGCAGAGAATATTCTTTTGCAGAATTTTCCAGAAGCCGAACTTAATATGATTTGGATGCAGGATGGGGCAACTCCGCATGGTATCTCACCCATTCGAGATCATTTGAATAATGTATTCACAATATGAATAGGGAATAATGGAATAATTAAATGCTCACCTAAGAGTCTAGATTTGACCCCTATGGATTAATTTTTTTGGGGATTTCTAAAAGACATTGTATTCAAGTAATTCCACTTGAAATAAACAATCTGAACGTAAATAATGAAGCCATTTCCGGTGCAATTATAAATATAAGAAGACGTTGTCAATTATGCCTTGACAATAAGGGTGGACACATCGAACATCTTTTATGAGTTATCATTTATTTATATTTAAATTTTCTAAATAAATCTTTGTTATCTATCTATGAATATTTGGCCTCATTCTTCGTCACTGTAAACCATTTTGATTATTTCATTAAAGAAATATTATTTATAAAACATAATAGTTGTCATTTTCATAGCTCACTTGAACTTTTCCATATTTACAGTAATTAGTTTAAGATATTCGACGTTTAATTCTCAAAAACGGTATATGGTAGGAATAACGTATAGTATATTTTTGAAATTAGGACAAAGGATCATTCCAAAAATTTAATAATATACAAGGTATCTCATTCAAAAAATATATTATTTTTTTGCATCCCCTGAAATCTGCACGCTACTGTTCTTTTGATAGCATTTTAATAAAATTCAGTCATAACTGCATAACTTTCATTTAAAACTAACTACATGCTTCTATAAGCAATAATAACGATGATAAGGTGTGGGTAATTTATAGTGAATAACCCTGTACATAAAAAATAAGGGTACACTTTCATATAAACTACTTTGCTGTCTCTTTAAGAAGGGTTAATAAATATTAGCTTTTTTGCAGTATTTTCCGAACGCTTTAATATTTTAAAGTCTATTTTAATCTTAGGTACAGGCGAGGGTGTAGGGCATATGGTCATTTATTAATTAAGAAGTATATTAAACTCTTTTTTGTTGAAATGAAGAAAGGTTAACAATAGAGTAACGACTTTTTTAAATGGCCTACGTTTCTCTCATTTTATCGATATCCTCAGGACCCTACAATTGTATAAATATAAACAATTAACCAGAGGCTTATATACTTACATCTAATACCTATTAATAAAACATATAATAATCAATAAAATCTATAATGTTTAGTTAAAAGTTGCTCCTGTTTTGAAATTAAAAAGTTTTTTTTTTTATACATTTATTTAACGTCGGCCTATTTCCGCTACTGTGGCCTATCACCGACGCCTGTAGACGAACAACCACCAACCAGGAATTTTGCCGAACCTCTTCCCTTAAGAAGAGTAGGGATCTTTTACTTGCCTAACATTTAATAGACAAGGGACCGACGGCTTTACATCCCCTCCGAAGGAGGGTATATCTCCTATACAACCCTCGCCTATGGTTGTATAGCTTCCGCGCATACACTGATATACAAGCCGCTGGAAGATGTGTGAGGCGAGAACGCGGTTTCCGTTGGAATGGTCACCCATCCAAGTACTAACTGCGCCTGTCGTTGCTTTACATCGCATACCGAAGTATGTACATAGTAAAGACGCACCTACGCTCGCCCCAATTAAAAAGTTAAATAAACAAGAAAATTTGTTATTTCGTACTATTCCTGTACTATACTACTGTACTATTCTTGTACCATACTTCATACCTAAATATAACCTAGTGCAGACGTAGCCAGGCGTCGGCGGTGTGTTTCTGGAAGTTGTAGCAAAGCCTACCGTACACTAGTCAACAAATCAATCAATTATTATAAAGTAAAAATGAAATATAAATTATAAATATAAATTTTTGACTTTAAATAACCCGACAGTGAATTACAAAGAAATTAGTACAGTAGGCACTGCTGGCTACTTAATCCATGCAGTTGTATTGTATTGTATTACGTTGGTGTACCAATGTGTATACATCTATCCCTTCTGCTTTAATATGAAATATCTAATATTTTATACAATATATTTTCCAAAAAAGTCCATGTAATTTGAAAATCCAGGAAAATACAGTATCCAAAAAAATTATCCTTACGTTAAAGCGTTAGAATTTTTTCAATCACTTTAGAAAACATCGACAGGAGTGAACTATCCTAGTGCCCTGATTTATGATGATTTAAAGTAAATCGCAGCGCTCTAAAAAATCAAGTCGACGTAAAAACTCACCAAAATAGTTAAGATCTATTCAGAATTTTTCAGGATTCTGAAAATGAAATAATATACATGCACGGTGCTCCATTATAAAATTAAGAATTTGTCTCACTTTCGGCTATACCTGAAGTACAAAAAAATCATCACATACGTCAAAATGTCGCGTTTTAGTCTGTATTAATTGTGCCGAGTTTAATTTTGATATCTTGAAAAATAAGAGAAAAAAAGGAGCGCTGGTGATATCGTTGTCATCCGGCATATCATATGATAAGTATAAAAATCTCTTAATTAAAAACCATCGGATTTCTTTTGTCTAAATTTAAAGCACACTTTTTAATCCGAGATTTTAAGAAAGGCGATTATTATAAAAGACGCTAATATTGGTAGACTACTTTAGTGAGGTCAAGAGTATTGATTGCAACACTCTTAAAGTTCGAATATTTGCTTTTGTAATAATTTTTTTAAAATGGGTCAAATCAGTTTCCGTTATCTGCTCTACACTAGTGCTTGACCAGGAGTGCATGAAAAAATAACCATTCATCCAATAATTTTATTATCAATCAAATATCAAAGTTTATAAATAAAAGTGAATTAATATTATCGTGGTATCAAAGCGTATTTTAGTCAATTATTTATTTGTGAGTTTAGCATGACTTGAGGATTTCTTTTTGGTACAGGACTTTTGATCACTCTTCATCTTAAGTATATATTTATAAATTGGAACAAATAGTGCATGAAACAAAAATACAAAGAAAACACATTCTTTAAAAATTCTATGTTGAGAAAAGTAAAGGAATAACGCTATTTAATACGGATTGTATCAAGTAAATATTTACAAAGTAAACAAGATTTTGTGAATGAGAACTATAACGCAAGTAATATACGTAAGTACACTTTGGATGTAACTGTAGGTAGGGGTTGTTGCACCCGGTTTGATAAATTATCAAAACATGTTTACATGCGTACAAGTGGAAAGTATTAATTAGGACTGTTTTCCCTTTTTATAGAATACATGATTCGGTAATATGTGTAGTATGCATATGGATACTATTAAAAATAATATGCTTTATGGGAAGGAATAAATAATCATTTTTATTGTTAAGGTTATTCTGTCATATAAATGATCTTATCATTATTTATGATTTTCCAATACTTATAATTTCTACATTTGTAATGTTTTCTCTTCACAAAAATATATTGACATTTTCAGTTTTGCCATTATCGGATTCTAATATGCGTTTTAAATTAGATTTTTGAGAAAAAGTATTACTTAGACTTGTACCCTTTGAACAATATTTAGTAAATAGTCCAAATCCGAGACGTATGTCTCTTGGAAAATCTACGTATAGGGGATTTCTCTTCTGGGATGCATTGCAGGGCAGGGTAGTAGAGGATAATTTCTGGCTTGGTCACATATTCTTGAACATGTCAGTTTATTTTCAAAATGGCGGCCAACTTATGAGATGTTCATAACTATTACTTTCCGAGAAACCTGGCTATTTTTTCAGAAATTGTTGGCTATTGTTAACACAAAAGTGTTTAGAAATCAGTTTTCAGTAAATTTTGTTAATAATAATAATAATAATAATAATCTTTATTCACCATTAAATTAATACAGGAACTGTACATTTGGTAAGTCATTGAGGGGTGTAGAATTAGCAGTAATACAGTACTGTATGGTTAGTACAATATCATATCAAAGTATTGAAAATAGTAAACACAGAATATATAAAAAATATTGTAAATAAATAAATAAATACCATCATATGTTAAGACAAGTCACGAGAAGTCGACATTGATTACACGCAGCACAGTAATATAAAAAATTATACATGGAATATAATACACAATAATTATTCTTAGTGTCTTAGGTTTTAAATGGTTTGACAATTAATTATTAAAAAAATTCATTGATTGTGTAAAATGAGTTTTGGTGGAGGTATTGTTTTAAATGTCGGTTAAATACTCCGAACGGTCTTCTGTTTTTAATTTCTATGGGGAGCCTATTATAGATTTTTAAACATGAATATTTTGGAGATCTTTCATATAGTGAGGTGTTATGCTTAGGGATATTTAGTTGTGTTGCACCTCTAGTTCGGTAACTATGATTATCTGAGTTTTTTTTAAAGGAATCTAGATTTTTGTAGGCAAAAGTTGCGCATTTTAGTATGTAGATGGAAGTTAGGGTAAGTATATTATTGCGAATATTTGCCTAAAGTTAACTGTTTTCATAAAAAAATGTCGAAAACCTGAAAACGCATGTTTAATTAAATCATTAATAATGCATATTATAACAAAATTAACAAAGTTTATTCAACTTGTCGATTTCTTAAAAAATAATAATAATAAAAAAACAATACTTGTGCCGTTATAGAGGTATGTGTTGTAATATATGATTTGCAGGAAACAACTACTCAGCGGGCAAATGCCCCGACCTGGTTTGAATTATACCTTACAAATCATGAAAGATTGGTAGCCAATGTCATTTGTAAATTCCCCGACCAGATATAGACCGGTTTCGAACTTATTAGTTCTCATCAGTATGCCATAGGTCATAGGTCATGGAGCAGACATATATAAATATCCTGGGCATATTTTCGGTAACAAAAAACACCTCGTTACAAGGCCTTGGTTCATCTTTCCGTACATTTGTATCATTCTCCAGTTCAGAGTCAGTAATATATATGTTTTGACCAGTGATCCCTTCATAATTTCACTTTTTATACTGTGAAGCGGATAACAAAATTATATACAGGGTGGACCATTAATAATAGGCCATAGTTCAGTGGTAGATTCTTTGAGCCAAGATATGAGGATATAACCAAATATACTTTAGTAAAATGGTGCTGTGGAAAAAAATACAGGGTGTCAAAATTAAAATTATTTTTTCGTTTCTTTTTGCAATAACTCAACAGCCTCTTGACTGATCCTCACCAAATTTGGTAGAGGAACTTTTTTTATTCTAAGAAACAATAATTTATGTATTAGATCAAGTTAGATCATAGAGGGCGCCACAGAACCTGTATCTGATGATGAATTTTTTTCATTTTTTTTTTACGAAACATTGTGGTACTATTGACCGGAAAATCTGACGAGGGCGTCATTTTCATGTATAAGAGGTACACTTGGCAGAACTTGATAACTCCAACCGTTTTCGAGGAAAGTACCGTTAAACATTTTAATAATTTTTTGAAAGACAAATTCAAATTTAATGAAAAATGTGCTTTGGTTATGTTTTAGTTCTGTCATTTAATCATTTTATTTTGTTCTTGTGTTCCTTGACCTAACTTCTTTAACTTGCCTAGACATAATAATATTTCAAATAGGGTAATAAGGGATATGATATGTGTTTATGCACAAAATAATTTTAGCGGATGTGCTGCAGCGAGGAGATACTCATTGCAATATCCAAATAGAATACAGCCAGACCATGAGATTTTCAAAGATCTGTTTCGTCGTTTGGGAGAAACGGGTTCATTTCGCCATAAAAACGATGTAGGACGACTGAAACGAATTACTCCAGATCAGGAACTCGAAATTTTATTTCGTGTGGAATAAGATCCTCAAGTCGTTTAGCAGCGGCAGCAGGGGTGAGTAAACAATCTGTTCTAAGAGTCTTACGTAAAGAACGCTTCTACCCATATCATCTCACTCCTGTACAAACATTACTTGGAAGGGATCTTCCACAAAGGCTACAATTTTTTCAATTTGTTCTAAATAAACACAACAGGGATCGAAATTTTGTTAAAAACACTTTATTTACCGACGAAGCAACTTTTACTCGTCGAGGCGTTTTCAATTGGAGAAATACCAATTACTGGGAAGTAGAAAATCATCATGCCGTTAAAGAAAGGCATTTTCAGCAAGAATTTAAGATTAAAATTTGGTGTGGTATCATCGGTGATCAATTATTGGGACCATTTGTCCTTCCTCCAAATTTAAATGGACAGTCTTATCTGTTTTTTCTTCAAAATACTCTTGCTGATATATTACATGCTTTCATGTTAGACATACGGAACAGAATGTGGTTCATGCAAGATGGAGCTCCCCCTCATTTCTCCATTGAAGTCAGGAATTATCTTGATGAGGCTTTCCCACGCAGATGGATCGGTCTAGGAAGTGAGTTTGCTTGGCCACCAAGGAGTCCTGATTATAATCCTTTGAATTATTATTTGTGGGGACATATGAAGTTCTTAGGCTATGCAAATACTATCAACTCAAGAGAAGAAATGTGGGACTAAATACAAATCGCAGCGAATTTTATTAGGGGACAGGAAAATGTATTTTTCAATGTAAGAAAATCTTATATGAATAGAATTAGAAAAGGCATAGAAGTAGTATCGAACATTTACTCTAAGTTGCAGCAATGGGGTTTTTGCATGGGGGGAAAGTTTATAATGTCATTAAGTCAACTTTTATGTTACTTTTTGGTCTTCTAGTAAGATTAGATCCTTATTTTAGACACCCTTTTGATTTACCCAATACCGTGAAAAGAATCCATTAGTTCATAAGAAAGTGACGCTGTTATTACGATTTTCTTTTCCCTTACGTTTTGTACTTTTACAATAAATACAGTTTGTTTCATTAAATTTCAAATTATCTTTCAAAAATATTATTGAAATGTTTAACGGCACTTTCCTCGAAAACGGTTGGAGTTATCAAAAGTTCTACCAAGTATACCTTTTATACGTGGAAATAACGCCATCATCAGATTTTCTGGTCAGAAGTACCACAACGTTTCGTCAAAGAAAAATATGAAAAAAATTCATCATGAGATACAGGTCCTGCGGTGCCCTCTATGATCTAACGTGATGTAATACATACATTATTGTTTCTTAGAATAAAAAAAGTTCCTCTTGAGAGCAGTGGAAATGCATCATAGATTAAGTTAGTGGTAATTTTGACAATAATACAGTCCTAATACTAGGCTGAAAAATTTGTTGAAGCCATAATGTGTCCTTGCTGATTTAGACTGTTTGTAGAAATTTCTGTCCTATATATCGCAAGAAGTTGAGATCGAAATAGACTTGTTGAACATGTTGACAATATTTTATAGTTTCTTTACTAGCATTCCGTAGTCGTTAATAATATGAAGAAAGAAAATTTATTTCCTGTACTTGCTTACGACAATGGACGACTATAAATCTGGTGAACAGTCTTTTTACTTCTTATTTATAAAATATTGGCGTCACAAAAAAAATCCAAATTCCAGATTATGATGACAATGTTTTGAATTCCAAAAATAGCAAATGTACCACTCGAATCGGCATACTGTCTGTTTATCTGTGTGTCTGTGATATGTCTATGACTTTTATAAATGTCTCGTTAGTGAACAATAGAAGACTCCAGGAAGGGCCCAAAACAATTTTTCCCTCAATTAAATCACGCTTCAAGTGAACATTGATCAGTCTATGTAATTGTATTGAAAGTGTCCTTTGAAAATTTCTCACCACGGAACCAGGGACGGCCTTAGGAAGGGTCCACAAACAAATTTTCGTTTATATAAAAATAATTTAAAATAAAAACTGTTGAAGATGAAAATTTTTATTAAAATGGCTATTTTCTCGCTACAGTACCGGTCAGTTACAGAGCGGGATCAAAAAGAAGTTTTCTTACTTCAAATAAAAATTGTTCAAGAAGGAAATTTTATCGAAAAGGGATTTAAAGTTTCTCACCACCACCACCAGGGGCGGCTTCAGGCTGGGCCCTACGTTTTTATTGAATTAGATCCCTCCCACGAAATTTACGTTATTTTAAAGAAATATTTAAAATAAAAAAAAATAATCTTGAAATTCAATACACAACGTTCTGCAAATTTCTGATCAAATTAAACGTTAGAAAAATTGGATAGTGGTTAATGTTACGCTCTACTATATAAATAGTTTAGAAAGTTAAAAATATATTTAGGATAGGGGATGATGAGAAAGTACTATAGAGGTGCAGGGATCGGTTTAAAATGCTATAAGATATTATGTGATTTGGAACCTTAGGTTTACTCCGCTAACACTGTTTGAAATACATTTTATATAATAAAGCTGATTTAATTACTCTTGTACTATTGATGCTTTAAATAACACTAACTTTAACAACCAAGAGTGATTATATGCGATTGTACACTTTATATTCACTTAATTTATCAATTTTTTTTAAGGAACAAATTGTATTAATTAAATATTTATTAATTCTAGGTAAATATTTATAATTAGATGGTCTATTTACTCCTGAGCATTGCCTTGAGCTTCTTTCAGTGATGCTACATTTAAAAAAAATATGTTGCAGAATTTTTTCTCCCACGATAATTAAATAAGATTAATGCGAAAAAAAGTGAACTTGACCAGATACAGTAAGAATAAAATTTCAAAACATGTTACGTTTTCCTTCCAATAATCTGAATAATTGTGCAGTAAAAATGAATATATTTATATGTAAAATGATATGTGTTATAATTTTTGAAAGTCTAAAAAGTGTTAAACTTCTCGGTTAAATATATCAAATTATCCACAAATAATAACCTAATCACTTACGCCCGTTTCGTCAACTAAGTAGCATCAGCGGAAGTCAGTTATAACTATTCTAAATTGATATCCTATTTATACCTAAAGAATGTTTACGGTTTCACTAACCTTTTAACCAGTAGAATAGGCTATTTGGATGAACCATCCTCCATTCATATTTTATCTTCGGTGGTCTAGGTCAGGGGTGCACAAAGTTTTCTTGTTACCCCCTGTTTTGTTCAAATAGAAAATCGTACCTCCATTAATGCCTGGCTTGATTTTTACCCATGTATGATTATGGGGAAGATTTTTGCGTTAAGAAAAAATTTAAATAGTAAAAAAATATTAAACAAAGCAAAAAACAATAATTTGTTAACATGAAACAAATAACGCAATACAAGAAAAACATCCAGTGATTTTTTGTTTCTCCACTAAGTTCGATTACACAAATTTAGTTTCAATTTATCGTTGCTTTCGATTAGTTCTTTGGTATTTCGATTTTTTTGAAATAAGGTATTATTTATATTCAATATTTCCTAAGGCGTACAACGAAAAGTCTCTCAAGATTGCACCAAGCGACTTAGATTAATGAATAAACAGAGTTCATCTACCTGCTTAAATTGAAATACCGGGAACATACATTTTTTCGTATTTACGTACATGAACTCGAACCGGAATAATAAAAATTATATTTTCCAAACACGTTTTTTTATTAATATTGTTATGAGCATGACTACGCCACTGGAACCATAGAAAGTTCGAGAACGGCGACAGAAAAGTCGCGAATGTTATGCCGGAATATTCTGAAATATTGTACTACATTCGACGCGGGTATATATAGGGACTGGATCGGCGGACTGGAACAGTTTTTAGATAGACAAGCAAGTGATAAGATGAAATAAGAACAGTAGCAAGTTGTAAATTAAAGTAGTGAATTTATAGTAGATTAAATGTATAATAGTGTGTATTAGTATGAGGAATAATAATTATTGTAATTAAAGTGATTTAAGAAATCAGTAATTTGTGAAGATTCTTGTTGTAATAATTGAACTTGCATACAGGGTGTTTACTGGAAATTGTAAACACGTAACAATTGGTGTCAGAAGTGGAATTGCAACAGAATTTCTGAAGAATTCTAGAAAGTTCCATAGTGTTATATTTGGAAACCACTGGAGATATTGAAGTGCTTTGAACTGGAAAGTGATATATTAGAAAAGACTTATTCGTGCTAGTGTGAAGAAATTTCCAGAACATTAAAGTTCCAAAGTGTTTTATTTGGAAACCATTGCAGATATCGAAGTGCTTTCAACTGGAAAGTGATATAGACATCAGATAAGACCTATTGTGACTTCTGAGAAATAGTTCCAGAATATTCTATTTGGAAACTAGTGCAGTTAGCCTCAGTTCTGCCAACTGGAAAGTAGTATAGACATTAAATAACACCTATTGTGACATTTTCAGAAAATTTCCAGAACATTCCATTGGAGATTAGTGAAGTTAGCTGAACTTTGTCGGCTGAAAAGTGGTATAGACATTGAATGGGACGTATTTTTGATATTTCGAGAGATTTTCTAGAACATTCTACTCTGGATTTTGTGAAAATATTTGACGTATACTAGATATAGACTTTAAATAGACTTGTTAGTGTTGTTTGTTAGTTTTTGAATGGAAACAAGAAGCATGGCAGCCGAAAAATAAATGCAAAACATGTTAGCTGCATTTAGAAAAAACAAGAGAAACGGCGCCAAGAAGAAAAAGAAGAACAAGAGAGACGTCAAAAAGGAAAAGAAGAACAGGAGAGAAGTGAAGAAGAAAAGGAAAGAAGACGTCAAGAAGAAAAAGGTAGAATTGAGAAAAATTATGTAGGTGCAACAAGATGCTATCCTGTCAGCAGAGGTCAAGGAAAAAGTAGATAAAGTTGAACAAAAAGTTGGTAACGTCGAAGGAGAAGTTAGTGATAGTGACATTAAGGGAAATGTTACCGATGTCGAAGGAAAAGTGACTACAAAGGGAAGGTAAATACGGTTGAGGAAGAAGTAGAGCGACTTAAACGGCAGTTGAGGCAGCTGCATGCGCTAACATCTGGAGTAATAAGAAAAGGCTATGGCATTAGTTTTAGCATAAAGGGGCCAAGCATCAGAAGTGCTTCAGACGATTCAAGTGGCGCAGCAACAAGATTTTAAAGTTTTGGAAGGCTGCATTAGATCTAAGATATGGCAACCAACACCTCGCCCAAGTATATCGAAGTCAGCTCAAATCGCGAACACAAAAGGCTGGGGAAACTTTACAAGATTTTGAGGCTGCTGTTGAGCGATTGACATACCTGGCTTACCCGGATGCACCCAAGGAATTCCAGGACAATTTGTACCTTCATCGATGGAGAGATGAGATCAGACGAGTCCTTAGATTATCTCGGGACAAAACTGGTAGCGAAGCTCTAATCCATGCCCTAGAGGTTGAAGCTGCTTATAAAGTTACTCCACGTCAGAAGAGGACCATTTAGAAAAATCAAATATGGAATATATATTGGGAGACATACGTAAAATGTTCAATCAGTTGTTGATCTGATGCTCCAAGGAAGCAGGAAAGAGGACAGGGTGATGGACAGCCAAGGAGGATAATTCGCTGTTATAAGTGTGGCAAACCAGGGCATATCAAACGAAACTGTCGACAGCGCAACCCTGAGAGGTTAAATACCTTGGGGGCTGTGTTGGCTGGTGAACGCGGTGCCCCCAGAGAATAGAGGTTTCCCAGATTCGAAGAGTTCCGGGTAGTCTGCTGTTGAATGGCTATGTAAACGAAAGGAGATGTGGTCTTCACTATCGATACAGGTGCCACGTCATCAATAGTGCGACCCAAATTTTTATCAGGAATAAAAGTTGATAAAACCCAAAATAGATTGGTCGTTCGAACAGCCACGGGAGACAGGGTAAGGGTTCATGGAGAAGTTGATCTAGATCTGCAGTTTGGACGCCTGTGCTTTAGTCATAGGGTTATCATGGCTGACATCACTGATGATTTCATTTTGGGGCTGTATGTTATGGGAGTTATGGGAGTACAAGATCAATTTATACTTGACGTGGTAGAACGAGTTCTGAAGATTGGAAATGTAGAATTTAGTTTGTCAACAGTAGATGACCGATTTCAGAAAGTGAGGCTACTGACGGATCAGACAATCAATATTCCTGCCCGTTCAGAACAAATAATTGAGGCCGTTCTGGAAGGAAACTCTGGTGGATACTGTGTTGGCCTCGTTGAAAGAGATGATTGGATTAAGACAGAAAATCTAGTCTTAGCAAGAACTCTAACCCGGACAAAAGATAAAATTCCAATTCCAATTAGAGTGGCTAATTTAAATTCCCACTCAGTGACTTTTAAGGAAGGCGAAGCTATAGGATCCTACAAACAAGTCCAGTGGATAGCAATGTGCGAGGGACGAGGGGACAAATGTTCGTCAACCAGTGTAGGCAATGAAGTTGTGACTTTGTTGAGTTCCCAGTTCGAACATTTATCGGAGGATGAACGTAGAGAGGCAGTCAAGTTTTTGAAGAAAGAAAGTGAGGTATTTGCCATAAACACAGACTTCCTCACGAAAACCGATATAGTACAGCATCGGATAGACACTGGTGATTCAGCCGCAATCCGCCAACATCCTAGGAGGCTGCCACTAGCTAAACAGGATGAAACTTCTGCGATGGTTCAAAAGATGCTACAAGATGGAGTGATTGAGGAATCAACCAGTCCTGGTCATCACCGGTAGTTTTGGTTGCCAAGAAGGATGGGACTTTAAGATTTTGTGTCGACTACCGGAAGCTGAATGATGTTACGAAGAAAGACAGCTATCCACTACCACGAATTGACGACACATTAAGTATGCTGGCAGAGTCACAATGGTTTTCAAATTTAGATCTTCGAAGTGGGTATTGGCAGGTGGGACTTCACCCTGACGACAAGGAATAGACTGCCTTCTCAACGGGTAGTGATCTATATCAATTCACCGTGATGCCTTTTGAACTTTGCAATGCGCCAGCTACTTTTGAAAGCTTGATGGAATTTGCATTCTGAGGGCTAACCTGGAAGACGTGTCTGGTTTACCTTGACGATGCGATGGTTATGGGACGGACCTTTAAGGAACATTTGTACAATCTTCAAGAAGTATTTGGGAGAATCAGGAATGCACACCTAGAGTTGAATCTAAAGAAGTGTCTCCTGTTCCAGAAAGAAGTCAAATTTCTTGGACATGTATCTTCGGAGGGAATACAGACAGACCCGGACAAGATTTCTGCCATACGAGATTGGCCAAGGCCTTCAAATGCTCATGAATTACGCAGCTTCCTTGGTTTCTGCACTTACTATAGACGTTTTCTGGAAGGATTTGCGGATATAGCAAAGCCACTACACCAGCTAACGGAGGAAAAAAATATCAGTGGACACCGGAGTGCGAAGCGTCATGGAAGAAGTTGAAGACAGCGTTATACAGTAGTCCCGTGTTAGCATATCCCCAACAAAAGGGTCTGTACATTCTTGACACGGATGCTAGCAATTCCGCAGTTGGATGTGTACTATCTCAAATCCAAAATGGAGAGGAAAAAGTAATCGAATATTTCAGTAAGGTGCTGTCCAAACCAGAGAGAAATTATTGTGTAACAAGGAAGGAGCTATTGGCCATTGTTAAATCCGTGAACCATTTTCACCAGCATCCTTACGGACAACACTTCAAAATCAGGACTGACCACGCTGCGTTAAAATGGCTATTGCAGTTGAAAACCCCAGAAGGTTAACTGGCTCGTTGGTTAAAGAGATTGCAGTAGTATAACATCAGCATCGAACACAGTGAACATAATTCAGATATATATTCCGGACGATTGTACAAAGGAAATTCTAAGTCAACAGCAATTGGATGACAGCGTAATCGGTCCTATATTAACGGCAAATGAAGAGGGAACACGACCAGAATAATGTTTCAGACAAGAGTGTCGAGCGGAAGGCATTATGGGCGCAATGGGACTCCCTCAAGGTTATAGACGGACTGTTAAAGAGAGCATGGGAAAGTAGAGATGGGAAGGAAGTTGTTACCATGCGTCTGGTGATACTCAGGTGTCGGGTCCCGAAAGTACTTCAGGAAATGCATGATGGAATCTCCGGGGGGCATTTTGGCATTAATAAGACCTTGACTAAAGTAAGGGAACGATTTTATTGGATAAATAGCCGTCAAGATGTGGAGGCTTGCTGTCGCAAATGGAAGATTTGCGCAGCCACCAAAGGGCCACAGACAAGGAGTAGGGGCGAAATGAAGCAATATAATGTTATAGCCCCTTTTGAAAGGATTGCTATCGATATAGCGGGCCCATTCCCAGTAACAGATGATGGCAATAAATACATCCTGCTCGCTATGGACTATTTTAGTAAATGTCCAGAAGCCTATGCCATTCCAAATCAGGAAGCAATTACTGTTACTCGAGTTTTGGAGCATAACGTTGTGTGCCGATTTGGTGTACCCCTGAAGCTACATTCCGATCAAGGGAGGAACTTTGAGTCAGGGGTAATTCAGAAAATGTGTGAAATGTTGGGCATTCACAAGACTCGAACAACCGCTCTTCATCCCCAGTCAGATGGAATGGTGGAACGACATAACAAAACCTTGAAGGTGATTCTAAGGTGGTTCACAAGAACCAGCGAGATTGGGATTGGCACATACCATTTCTCTTAATGGCATACAGGGCTGCTATTCATGAGACTACCAAACAGACAAGATCAGACTGCCATTGTGACTTGATGTTTGGCACACCAGATAAGGAGTCATTGTCCGTGGGTGACTATGCAGATGAAGTTAGCCAACAGCTGAGGAATGTCCATGACTTGGTTCAAAACCAAGTTAACATAGCTAGTGACAGAATGAAGGCTCGTTATGACCGGAAGGGGACGTCAGCAGGATTCAGGGAGGGAGATCTGGTTTGGCTATATAATCCACAGCGAAAGAAGGGAAGATCTTCGAAACTTCACCCACCTTGGGAAGGGCCGTATTCTATCATCACCCGGATTAATGACGTTGTTTATCGGATTCAACGAAGTAAGAAGTCGAAGATGAAAATCGTGCACTTGGACAGATTGGCGAAGTAGTCGGGGCCTCTGAATTGCCTGACCGGGACGTTCAGGCTTAAGGAGGGGGCATGACTACGGAACCATAGAAAGTTCGAGAATGGCGCCAGAAAAGTCGCGAATGTTATGCCGGAACATTCTGGAATATTCTACTACATTCGGTATTTATATTCTACTACATTCGACGCGGGTATATATAGGGACTGGATCGGCGGACTGTAACAGTTTTTAGTTAGACAAGCAAGTGATAAGATGAAATAAGAAACAGTAGCAAGTTGTAAATTAAAGTAGTGAATTTATAGTAGATTAAATGTATAATTAGTGTGTTTTAGTATAAGGAATAATTATTGTAATTAAGTGATTAAGAAATCAGTGGTTTGTGAAGATTCTTGTTGTAATAATTGAACCTACATACAGGATGTTTACTGGAGATTGTAAACACGTAACAATATTTTCAAGATATAATATATTTTTCACATTTAAATTCTTATTAGTTCAGTAATTGAATTAATAGAAGTAAACGTAATGACAACGGTGTGAAATATTCTTAGAAATTAAAGCTCATTTTAAAGAATACCCGACTTTAATGATAAATATTTAAAAAGGTGTAAATGCAATTAATTAATTCAATTACCAAGAAAATTTTGAGGCTAAGTTGAGCATAATACAACGTTGAGAATACTCGGACTATTTTAGTTGGAAGTTGTTACGGTATACAAAGGCTAAAATATAATATTCTCAACATTGTATTAAGTTTAACTCGGCTCTGATAATTTTTTGGGTAAATTAAAAGAATTTTTCCTACGTTGTAGGTCAGGTGAGGTATTTGTAAATAGATAATGCATGTTCTGAGGATGTTTCTCTTTAATATGTAATCATGAATTCTTTATTTAGGTGTTCTGATAGATCAATTCTTTGAGTCTTTTTAATCGAAATACATTTAACTCATAAATACATCAGTTTTAAGTGTGCTTGTATATTTACAATTACCCCATAAATGTTGGGGTAATTGTAAATGACCAGATTGGTATTCCTTAAAGCTAACAGACTATCACTTGGGGGTAATTGTCAAAGAACTGTTTTTGCAACCAAATGACAACTTTGTAGCTTCTAAACTGCGCGTTTACAATTACCCCATATGCAAAAGAAAATATACATGTTTGCATGAGAAAAATAAACAAAGAAAGGTTAAATACGAATTTAAAAAGTGTTTTATTGTAAAAAAATAAAAACGAGAAGTTGTTAATAAAATAAGTGATATTTTAAGAGTTAAAAGAATATCAGTTCATTGCCTCTCAAAAACTCCAACACTCCTGGAAAAACAAACACAATTTTCCGATCTATTTCTTTGATTTCAGGATTAGGTAATACAGCCAATCATTTCAAAACTTATGGTGCATTCATCATTCTCTTTCATGACAAATTCAGTTGCTGTACTGATATGTCGTTGGTAACCCTGCACCAAAATATCACCATCTTCATCATCAATAGTTTCAACAGAGCAAACATACTTACTATAATGTATCGTCTTCCTAGTACCACCCAGAAAATCTACCAGTATGTAGGTTCCTGGTTTAATGTTCCTGTTCTTCGTAATTAATTTCTGATAGTTGACATTCTGTCGCTACTGCTTCTGCATAGTCCTCATCTTCCTCGGAATTATTCTGACAAAGCGGTTGGTCATCATCTGCACTATAATTTTCAACTTCTTCTATTAGCTTTTGTTTTTTCTTTTTGCTTTGTCCTGCTGGTTTGTTTGACTTCCTCGAGGATTTTTTCTTTATAGAAGTCTTTTCCAACGTCCTCTTTTTCTTATGCTGTTTAGCGTTTTCTATTTTAGCTCGTTTCAGTTTCTCCGTTTCTTCTAGTTCCGGCGTATTTCACCATATTTAATTAGTTTTAACCGTGGTACTATTTGTCGTGAACCTTTGGCATCAGGCTGCTGTATTGACGTAGATAAACTTCTAGTTATATCAAAAGAAAATATTTAAGTAATTTTTGTAGGAGTGATAACCGTTTGCGAATTTTGTGATATTTGTAGATGTTTATGGGGCGAATTTTGATTGGTGATATTCACAGGGGGGGGGGGAATTGTCAGATGGCAAGACATCTTGCGCTGTTGTGACTGGCAAATGTAGTTCGAAATCATTGGTAACAGAATTATTGGTTGATGTGGGAACGTCTTGGCCACTAATTTTTTCCCAATTGATCTTAATTGGACCAAATACGCACTTATCTAAAGGTTGTATTTTGTCGGATAAGTGACTAGACTGGGAAGTTTAAGCAATTGGATATTGTTATCTAAGGCGGCCTTCACAATCCGATAGCTAATATGACTACATACCCATCGTAAATTAATAAGGCAGCCTGATTCGGTAGGTTTTTTGTAGTTCTTAAGTTAGAAACGTGCTTTATAAAACAAGTTGAAAACCACTAAAAAAACTGTGGCTCTTCCATCCAACCGTTACTGGATGTTGAGTATACGGTTCCGGGATAAACCTCAGTTGAAGTCCAGCGAGCTTGGACAGCAACGCCCTGGAAAATAATAAGTGGTGGAAAGACGGAGCCATCAGCTGAAATAGTTGCTAGGACACTTATTGACCCTCTTCCTGATATTCTGACAAGTGGTTTTCCTTTTTCCCCTAAAGCTTTTAACCGTGAAGGGTCCAAATGGAAACCAGATTCATCACTATTAAATATAAAGCAACTTTTGCCATGACTATCAAAGTTATATTATTTAATATTTTTCTGCAGATGTTCGGGTTTTTTAAACAATAATTTAGGATGCCTGCTCATAAACGAGTAATACTAATCATTTCTTGGTAATCCCTCTTTAAAAGGTGTTTTCATGTTATTCGCTTTAACATATTGTGCTACAACAGATTTAATTTCTTCCCTGTCACATGGGTAGCCCATACGAGCTTTGGTTTTAATACAGTTTTCTAGTTCATTTTCTACTTCAATAAACAAAACCGATGGTCGCCCATTACCCATACGCAAAATAGAGATCATTCATCTTTTAATACCATGAAATATAACTGATTTTGAAATTGTTGATTAGTTCTTTTTTTATTTTGTATATCAGTAACCGGAAGTGAAAAAAAAAAAAATCAATTGTATGTTAAAAAGTGCCGCTTATTATGTACGTAGTATATCCTAAATTTCTATCAGTTATCTTCAAAACTAAAGGAGAAAAGGGGGTATACCATGATCCTGTTACACCCGGTATATAATTAATAATTTTTTCCTCATTATTCTCGAGTATTTAATACGAAATCTAATATATTATGAAAAATTAGTAAATAATTTCATGAAACATTGTAGTCTGGGGTCCGACGCCCCTTTTTTAAAGTGATTACTAACGGGCTGAATTTTTGTAAGTGTCTTCGTTTTGACGAGTCTTCCAACTTTTCCCGCTGCAAAAATTCTCGGACGAGGTAGATAAAGTTCTACGCAGCCCCTAAATATGTTGATCGTGGAACTGACACTTTCATGGCGTAGGACTGGAAAACCTGCCAGAAAATTTATAGGACAATTAGTCCATTCGATTTTAAAAATATTAATTAAACAATAGTGTAAAAATCAGCCTGTTAGTGTAAAAAAACAGAGAGCTGCGCTTGTCTTACAAAGACTTCAAAATAAAGGCCTATCCGAATAAACGGAGCATGTCGTATTTTTCTGTTTGTGTTCTAGTTCTACAAAAAAAAAAAAATGGTAGAAATTGGTCAGAAAAATATATTTCATTATTTTAACTTTATCCTACACAGCCTTAGCCACTGCATTTTTTTGGTATAACAGATCATGTCATCTCACACTAGTACTAAAAGAATATCTATGTGTTAATTTAGATCAAAATCGTTGGAGCAATTAATTATAGAGGAAAAATTATTTAATTCTTTAAACCACACTCCTTGCCTGTAACATCCCTCTGAATTTTCTAGAAGTAACTAGTCTCGCCATCTTATACTGATACTAAGGAAGTATCCGTGTGTCAAGTTTAATCAAAATCATTAAAATCGTTTTGGAGAAAGAAAATAATTTAATTATTTTAACCTTACCCCCGCAGCCTCCGTTCCTGCATTTTTAGGGAGTAACGGGTTATGTCATCTTATACTAGTGCTAAGTGAGTATCCATGTGGTAAATTCGATCCAAATCGTTTTTGAGAAAAAACAAAATCGATCAATAGTTTGAGCTCTAGAGGTGACCAGACGGCAGATAGACATTCTTTAATTTTTTTTTGGTTTAAGGGGATTTAAAAACGTAAATTCACCAAAAACTCAAAATCCATGTCATTACGACCACAATACTTTCCTGCATACTACGTACGTGGGATAGTAAAAATTGAAGAAAAAACACATAATTAATTGAAAAAATATAACTTCCTAGTAGTATACAGATTAAGTGCTAAAAACGTCTGCTCTCGAAAAATAAGCGCTGGAATCGTCTTTATTTTCATGTTTTCTATAAGTAAATTAACAATTCGATTGAGACGGAGACACCATAAAATGACTCATTTACATACTCATTTATTTTATGTTGCATTTTTAAACGTAACAATAACTAAGTGTTTTTCTTATTACTTTCTCATATCTGTATATTTTTTATATCATAAAATAAAAAATAAAAAATTAATTACTTTTGAAAGCAGCAAACGAAAACGTCTGCCTTTTGCATTTATCTCTTAATTTTTTTAAGCCAAAAGGCAGGCGCGATTCAATTCTTTATGGTGACTTTTTTAAGAGAAGATTTAAAGGGTAACACAGAGACAACGTCAGAGATCGTGCGTACTATAATAAATAGTACGCACGAGAGGTTGATGATAGTGAAGTTGTAAGTCAAATAATTACTTAGAACTTCACTATCATCAACCTCTCTCATACGAAATATCATTTAAAAATATCTGCTACCAACTCCATAGCTATAAAATCCATCGATAATAGGCTCATTGAATGAATTTTACAGTTGTCGCTTCGTATGGTTAAAGTAATACTTAAAATTGGACGATACTAAAAATTTCAGCTTATCCAAATACACAGTTTTCGAAATACACGACTTTCAATGATTGTGTTCAATGAATTTGAAGTGCGATGTGACCAGTCTCATGATGTCACCGGATATGGAACGAAAGAATTGCGCCCCATAGCAACGGTCGTGCATTCCTCTTGATATCGTGCAGTCTTTTCAGAATTCTGTGGGTTAAATTGGGTAATATCTTTTATTGTTTCTTTTTGTGGTGATTAAGGTATACGTGAAGCGAATTAATAGAAAGTTACTAACACAACTTAGTAGTAATTTCGCCAAATGCATAGCTAAGTTTGGGCCCGTCCATAAATGATTTAAGGGGGAGTGGTGACCTAACTTCAAAAATAACAAGCACACCAATAACCATATCAGTTGCTGCGGCTTCCCCTGTTACTGTTATAAGTCCTGCTACACCATCTACCTCGAAAGAAACCCAAGTCCAAAATAAGCACCCACAAAAGCGCAAGATGACATTAGGGGAAAAATAGACGTAATAAACTGTGATTTAGTTGGTTTATACAACAGAAAGGAAACTGGACAGTTGACAGATGAACAGTAACAAACAGTTAAACAACTTGAAAAATCGAAAAACAAATTAGAAATTGGTTTAAAGAAGAAAATTGTAGATTAAGTGAGACAAAAAAAGTGGGTTGAAAAGAAAAAGAAAATGGATGAAATTTTGGAAAAAAACCCGAAATTAAGAAAGTACTCAAAAAAAAAGAGATAAAGTTGGAAGACCACTGGTAGAAGATGAACAAACGGATCTATTGAAAACGATTGTAGATATTGCTATTCAGCTATTCATCTACGTCTACCTCACATGACCGGAGAAATGAAGACATATTGCGAAGTATTAAAACTTTGGACGAATTGTTGGCAGAAATTAAACGTCTTAGCTTTACAATGAGTAAGATTGGCCCGTATTTGCGATTGCTTCCTAAGTGCTTATTCTCTGAAGAAGGAAAACGTCATGTTGTTACTGTTCCTGTAAAATTGTTAAAAGCCGAAAACAATGCCCCTAAGCATCTGTAATGAAGTATACAATACTACAGGAATACTGTATACTTTCATTCCAGTTTAACTTATTTTAATCATGCATGGATCAAGTAGTTCAGTTTTAGATTAGTTCAATACCTGATTAGTTCTTTTGTTAACTTTTAATTCTAACTTCACCAGGCCGCAACTTGCGTGCCGTGTGCATTTCGTGCCGGGTACAAAACCACGTGACCGTGATTTTTGGGTATAAAATAGCTAGCCAGAAACCATTAAATTCAGAGCTTGACTTTCACCTTTCTCGAGTGTGTTGAACCGAGATAACCGGAAGCTCAAGTTTCTCCGGCGTCGTGGCAGCCGCTGGCCAAGTATCTGTTAGGGAGGATCCGAGTGCGTTGAACTGGATCTCTCCTGAAACAGATTTCTTAGTCGCGTCTGTTATGTCCTGGAACTTCGATTAGAGAATTGGGGTTACGACGACGCACATAGAGGAAATATGTTACACTCTCTCTCTCTCTCTCTCTCCGATTACTATGATGTACTTATGTAATAACAAGATTGTCGCAACCTAAGCCACAAAAGATATGGCCACACTGTACATATAATTATTAGGAGAATAAATGTCTTATTTTGGATCTGGATTTTAATTAATAATAACATTGAACCCTGGAATAATCTCCAAACCAGCTACCCGAGCAAAACAAGCATCACACATCATATCGACGAAGATTTTCGTAGGGCCACGATAAATAATCTTGAAATTATTGCATCATTATAGCTCCCAAAAGAAGTATGTTTTTTAAGCCAGGATGAGAAAACCAGGGCTTTCATGAGAATAACGGCAGCTAATAAAGAGGCACCAATTCTAATGCATGTGACATATGGTGAAATTACCAGACCACGATTGGGTGGTAGCGGCCAAATACAAACTAATTCTATCAGTTTATGCTGGCATTGTAATTCAGGAAAATGGGAATGGTAACCCAAAAGCTGTAGACTATTCAGGGCCTACCTACATACGATTAGATCTGGAAAGCATTCTTCATCAATAGCACTTTCCCACGAACTTGACTTTGAGTCCATTTTGAAGACAAATTCACTAAATACAACAATGAAATTAAACCAATTTTTATTATGACTGTTGATGGAGGGCCCGATGAGAATCTCAGATACCAGAAAGTAATTGAAATGCAATTTAGATGCATTTTTTTATAGCAACAAATGCACCTAATAGAAGAGCTTTTAAACGAGTTGGACGGAGGATGGCACCTTTGAGCAAAGAACTATCGGGTGTAATTCTTTACCATTAATTTTTTTTGAGTCATCTCGACGCAAAAGGCGAGACAATTGATCAAAATTTAGGGGAAAAAAATTTTGAACATTGTGGAATACTCTCGCGGAAATCTGGAATAACACCATAATTGATAAATTTTTCCTATTACTGCAAAATATGTGAAAAGAGTGAACTGGAAGAAAGAGACTTGGAATCAAAAGACACCATCTGGTTTTCTCGGCATGTGCGAACGTGCCAGTATTTCACTCAAATTGTTAAATGCCACAATGAAGATTGTTGCTCTCAAGAAGTTCGCTATTTTATTTCTTGCAAGATCGTTTTGACCCTCCAAGCTTCTACAACCGCTAAACCTATGCAAAGTGCAAAGTTTCCATCACTTTTTATTTAAAAAAGTTTAAATCTAAATGGGATACTGCCATCTGGTCATATTAAAAACTTCAAAATTTTACCCTATGACCTTTACTGTCCATCTGTACAAGCGAGTTTGAAAACTCGTATGTACAAGAATTGTAACCTGTATTTTTCTTCTATTACAATTTTGGAGAAACATCAAAAAATGCATAAAGATTCTGATTTAATGACCAATTTTATAAAAGTGAGGCCAGCTAGAATTGCAGCGAGAAGACAACGAGAATTAATGGTAGTTTTATAAATGACGACAATGAGGAACACGATGTCGAATGTATCGAGGAAGATGTTGGTCTTAACGGAATTCAATATTATCAAGAACTGTTTAATATTCCCAACAATCCCAACATTCAAATGCCACTCATTTTAATTAAAGATCATTTCCAATATCCATGGGTAGAAATTTAAATAAGAATAGCGATTTATAGGTACTTTGTTGTTTTATATTTTTTCTATTATGTTGTTTTGTATTTTTGAGAAGTTTTATTTATTTACTCTGCTATACAAATGAACCAAAGCCAGAGAATGAATTTAGCTTTAAATATATATATATATATATATATCACGGTTCGAATAAAAAACTTATCATTTTTATTAATTTACATAAAAATTAGTGCAGCGTGACAGGCGTGGGGGGAGGGTGTTGAGCGAGCGTGACAATATATGACACAGGGGGGAGTGGGTAAAAATTGGCAAAAAAAGTCTGACATCATTTATGGACGGCCCCTTTGTTGATAAAATGCTATTTTTTTCTCATAAATTATAAGTGTTAGGGATTTCGCTCTATCTATTTTTTCTATAATCTTTACAAGATCCTCTATCTAATTTTTTTGGCTTACGAAGTTATTAGTATAAGGGAGGGGGCTCTTGGATTTATTTATTAATTGTCTTAAAATTCAAACTGTATAATTTATCTTTAAAAAATACCAAATTAATATGTTAATGGTGTGTTAGAAATTAACTCTCTTGTAAATGCCAATATGCCAAGGTATATATATGAATCACTACTGTTTATTCAGTATTAACTTTAGGTTTAACAAAAGTAACAAAATAACACACACGAGTTAACAAAAATAAATTATGAATAAAATATTATCGATAATTAGATCTATATCATGCATTCAAATAGTATAACTGACATACATGGTATATTATATGATGAAATATTAGAAAAACACCCACCAAAATAACTTTCCCACTGCTGCAAACTAATGCTTTACACGCTTGTTTGTCAGAATGTCGGAATAAATTCAAAATATAGACAAACGACATATGTTTGTTTGTCACTAAAGTCACGAGATGACTGATGAACGGTAATCGCATCCGATCACATTTTTGGCAAAAATTCAAAACCGTTTTTCTCTATTTATGTCAGTTATCTTTTATGGCAAGAAGCGAATATATATTAAAGCCTCTGCACAATGGTACAATAATACTAAATTTAAAACATTATTTTATAACTTTACACAGTGTCATTAATCATCATTTTGTAGTATATGTAGTATTTTTATTGCCTTATAGTTGAAGTGAGATGAGATCTTGCATACTTTTAAATCTCGATGCACGGGCGTAGACATGTTAATTACATTTTCTAATGAGGTATATCAGACTATCAGGTCAATTAGAGTGTTACTGAAATGAATTGTTGAGTGGGTTTTCTTGATGAAGTAGTGTACGATGTTGGTTTAAAAACATCTTAAATGTTATTATATCTAGAAGAAGTAACTTTGCCATAGCGAAAAAATTACTGTCGCAACCCGCTAATGGATAATTCTGTACGATATATTTTTATGCGCTTTATCAAAAATATTAATAAATTATGCTGACACAAATTTTTCCAAATTTTTTGGGCTTATTAAATCTACAAAAAGAAATAATGAAATTTGAAATTTTAGTCCTATGACTTCAACGGACCACTACTAAAACACCAAAGCTGCCGTTGAAAGTTGAATTATTTCATTGATTGTTTAACTGGCAGCAAAAAAACTGTACTAAAACTGAATATGTATATATTGTGGTTTTGAAATTCTCTAAATAACAGCGAACTATAATAGATAACGGTGACATAGAATGTAGAATCATAATCGATCTAATTTAATTACACGTGGAAGTAAGATATGCATTTCTCTTCGTCTGACATTTTAGTGCTCTTCGATTTCTTATGTGACAAATAGTATACCTACATTGTTTACATTACACAAGTAATAATGCTTAAAAATTTGTCAGATTCACCTTTATTATAGACATGCACATTTGTATATTGTTTCTTGTTAATGATACGCATTTCTTATTAAATCACGGGGGATTGGCCTATCACTTATGGCCAAATTTTGAATTTCAATAATTTTTTAAGTCAACAAATGGCATTTTTAAGTTATTCTCTTAAAACGCATATTTTCTTTTGAAATACATGCTGGTAGAACGTTACAACAAAAATACTAGTTACTTTTGGCAATTTTTGTGGTGACCCTCGGATCTAGAACGCCTGCCACTGCGGATGTCTGACAATGTAATTTTCCTGATCTTGGGCCTCAGTATATCAAAGTTTAAAAATATTTCAGTGGGAAACTACGATACACTTCTTCCGTGCGAGAGTGGTGGGTTCTTGAAGAAAACTAACAAAATGGTTTACGCAAATTAAGTCGAAGAAATATCGTTATTGTTGTCGTTACCTTTCCTAAGGGGGGCATTTTAGAATAATTAATATGTTTATAGCTACTCCATTTACTAAATGACAAAATGAAGAACTGCACTTATGTATATAAATAAATTAATATAAATAATAACGAGAATAATAACTAGTTAACCCTCTAAAAAGTATAGTCGCCGGCCATGCTTAGATATACTACTAGGTATATAAAGATTAATAATATGATCTTTAGTATCATTAATCAAAATAGAGTTAGGTTTTAACTTGGATTTTAATTCTTATACGATGTTTATTTTTTGTTATCTAATTAAATATGTTTATCTACGTCATATCTTCAACATACTGTTTATAGTGGATTAAAAATAATACATTAGGTATGTTTATAAAATAAAAAACTGTGGAACATGCTTCATGGTTTTTATGGTATTGGCCAATTTAGGAGGTGTGCGAGTTGGCCCCCGCTTTCTTATGAATATAATTGACATGCAAATAAATATTGAACTTAAGTGTGGTCATCTTACCTACTAAAATCAAGTTTTCTTCTAGTTTTCTTACTTATTTTATTTAATTTTTATTATTCATTCTTAATTTTAGAAATATGACAAATACTTTAAAAAATTAAATATTCTATACATAATATTTTGCAATATAAAATAAAAGATAAACGAGACAAAAAAATAGCAAATTTAAAAAAATTGTTGCAATATACCCATATCGATTATTTTGTTATCTTTATAATCGTGTCAAATTAGCAAAAGGGTACTGACTTTTTTGAAGTAGAATCAAATGGCCTAATTTTTTTTGGAAAGTGTTCAGAAACACTTACTGATCAAGTGTTATATGGTCTGAGGGTGTGCAAATGTTTTTATTCATTATTTATTTAACAAATGGCTAATGTTAATGAACAATTAATATACTTACCATGAATTAACAAATTAAAAATCTCCGAAAATATCTCACGAAATGGACCCAAAATCTATACTCGGGGGGTTTTCGAAGTCGCTGAATAGGAATCCGAGGTCCAAATTTAAAAATTCAAAATAGCTTATCCAATATGGCCGACTTTAAAGTTAGATTGACATTTTTGTTAAAAATAAACCTCAAAATTGAACAAAAATTTATACTCGAGGGTTTTCGAGGTCGCTGAACACGAATCCGAGGTCCAATTTAAAATTTTAAAATGGCGGATTTAATATGGTCGACTTTTAAGGTTATATTTCCATTTTTGTTAAAGACAAATCACAAAATTGAACAAAAATGTACAGTCCGAGGTTTTACAATTCACTGATGATGATTTTGTTATACAAAGCAAACGATGCATAACACTCGTATAGAAAATGTATAGGTTTAATGTCGATACGAAAACAATTGGCAATAAAATCTTATATTTTAATATATTTATAATAATTATGATATATATGTAATATTTATTATAATTATATTATAAATGCCAAATGAATAATTTTCTTGATTTTAAATATAATAAAATATATTATATTTGTTAGTAAATAAAGAAAAAAGTAATTGTGACAAATTTATATTTTTTTATTTGCTTTTTATATATATTTTTTAAATAAATATATTTATGTTTTTTTAAATGTATGTAATAGAAGTAATTGAAATAATTATAAAAATGATATTTTTAAATTGTATTACATTTTTATTTCACAAACCTGCTGTTTTTCACAATTATTTGTTTAGCTAAATAGAAAATATAAAGTAAAGATAATTTGTTTATTTAACTTAAGACTTAAATAATGCCAAATTTACAAATAAAATTAAACAACATATATTACTATTTTTCTCACCAAAAATCGTAAACTTTGACCTCAAAAACCGCTATGCATATATTTTTGTTCAATTTCGTGATTTATCTTTAACAAAAATATAAATATAACCTTAAAGTCGGCCATATTGGATCAGCTATTTTGAATTTTTAAATATGGACCTCGGATTCGTGTTGAGCGACCTCGAACACCCCCCGAGTATAGATTTTGGGTCCATTTCGTGAGATATTTTCCGAGATTTTTAATTTGTTAATTAATGGTACATTGTTCAATTGTTCATTAACATTAGCCATTTGTTATATAAATAATGGATAAAAACATTTGCACCCCCTCAGACCATATAACACTTGATCAATAAGTGTTTCTGAACTCTTTCCAAAAAAAGTTAGGCCATTTGGTTCTACTTCAAAAAAGAGGTACTTCTACACTAAATCATGCTAATTTGACCGATTATTATCCAGGCATAAAGTTAAAAATTGAAATTATATTATTAGTATGATTCCATTTCAAATATTATTATTTATCAGACCCTAACATTTACAAAATCTGTTAATGGCTTAAAAACACAATGTTATTTGACAGATTTTTGTACATTTATAAAAATGGATGTTGGTTGCCTGAAATTTATTTCTGTCAAAGTATGTGCTTGTGCAACTCTTGTTATTCATGTTCTTGTTGTGTATAAATTTTTGTGGTTAATTGTGATGCAAATAAGAGATGTATAAAGAAAGAAATAGGAAAGAATACCCTATTAATAAATCAAAATGGCTGAAAGTAAATTCTAAAATGTCTGTTACTGAATTCTGGCACATGAAACAGCAATGAATTTTTAAAGATAATTTTTACTTTATAAAGTGGACGCTCTAAATCTGCAACTGCTGACCTTTAATTAAAAGTTGCAGTTTCAAAGCCATTTAAAATAATGACCAAATTATTACAGATGTGGTTTCATTCAAAAAAGTTCTATACACAGTTTTGATATTGTTATTATGTGAAATCAACCACCCAGTTGTCATAGAATAAAGACTTACCAGCAATAATGTATAAACATTTTTTAAACATTTTTTTTGCGGTAGCCCAGTGTACTGCATGTTGCGAGCTTATTCAACTTCCACATATATGGTGCCAGTCAGTGCTTAGTTTTTTCGTACATTTTAATAATCTTTATACTTATAACCAAATTAAAAGTATATCATAGATTTTCAGGTAAAAATTTCAATATTTGCTTCTCTCGCAAATGTATTTCATCTATTTGGATGGGGATTAGATGGGCAGTAAAGCTATAAAGTTCGTGTTGATTTACAGTTGAACCGAATGTTTGTTTCTTATTGTGAGCATAAGTTACGGTAGCGTATATACAGTATGTAAAACTGCCCATGCGAGCTTTTTGGTGCCCCCCCTGTGATAACCACGAGAATTTTACAGACGTACCAAAGCACAAAGATATCCCTTCAGACCCTGCGATCACAACTTCTTAATTTAACACATGGCATAACAAGAACTTGTACATAATATACTATTTCTTAAATAGCTTGATTTAATTTTTATTGTTGGCAAGTCGAAGCTCCTTAATCCCAATTTATTCTATACCTGGACTTATTTAAAATATACGGGGGCAACCACTATAGATGATAATCCGAAAAACAGTAAGATGCAGTGATTGGTGAAAAACGTGTATTACTTTGTCTATACTAATGGAGTGGGGATGTTGACTTAAGAGCAATGATATATTTCATAACTAAGGTCTATTCCCATGCAAGTAAAGTAAACAAATGTGATCGACGCATCGCTTTCCCTATTATCGAGTACACATTTACTGGGCACTCAAAAACGCAACAAAAACTTTACGACCTCATTACCATCGCCGTTGGACCATGCGGCATGTTGTCATCAAACAAGCCGACGCACATTAAAAATCTATAATGGTAAGTGAGTCAATTTGCGATGAAGGAAATAGTACAGAGCCGAACTTAAAATTCGTATGTATTAGCACGTACGTATTAATAATATAGACCGTAACACGCTGTTAAAATTGAACAATTGAGTTGCTGATCTAAATATTTCAAGTGCGTGTCTGTGCGCAATTACTTTTACGACTAGTTTAACGGTGTTTTAATGAGGTCGCAAAGTCTTTGTTGCATTTTTTGAGTGCCCAGTAAATGTGTACTCGACTATGCATATTGAACAATCTATCTAACCAGAATCACGTGAACTGTTTCTACAGTGGCAATATACGATCACCTGAAATCATTGTTTATTGACTCTATCCATAACGCGAATAGACTTTGTTACACTTTTGGGTTATTAAAATTAGGCGTATTTTAAAAAAAAGTAGGGTATTTTTTGCTCTCAGTTTGGCGCCCCTTCGAGTCATGCTCCGGGCAGCCGCCCGGTCTGTCCGGCCCTTAAGTCGCCCCTGTGTTTCACTTCTCATCTTCACACCTCAGTAAAAATTTGTATCGAGTAAGGGCTTGTTTATCAATACAGGGTTAATACTTAACTATAGAATAAGTGTCAAACGAAACAATGGGTATCTATTGTTTTGTTTGACAGTTATAATATTTACCTTAACAGATTTATTTATGTGTTGATTATCAGTAATAAGGTCAGAAAATCTATTGTCCACCTGAGGAAGTTCGTCCTATAAAATCATTTAATAACCCATAAATGTACATTTTTCATAGTTGCACACAATGTAGTTGCAAACTTTATACATTCACTGTATGTGTTGCTTCAATCAGCTAAAGATGTATAAAAAGGTGTGGGGATCGGAGATCCTGTACTGCTGAGAGCCTCATTTCTTCAAAATAATTGCCTGAAAATACATTACTACTCAGATGTTTAACATGAAAACGACTAGTATATTTCTGGCACATGAAACTGCAAAAATAGTTTACGGAAGAAAAATGACAAAAGCCGTCTTGACAAATAACTTTGGATATCGAAAGCTTGGTTCATGTAAATAATACAGACTGAAAATGTTGTATATCGACACGGGAACTGACAAAGATACAAGTGGTATATTATTAGTGCGACACGTAAAATATTGGGAACAAGAAATGATCATAATTTTCAAATATGTTATGAATTCATTGAACTATTCGAAGTTAGCATTTCAAGGTTACAAGGTCTCATGATTCGATTTAGTTATTTCAGGAATATCGGTATTGAATTAAACTATTTTCCTAGATCCCATAAATTCAATAACACTGCATGACACGGAGCGAAGGTCAATATCCTGCTGATGTGTATCTTTTATTTTTTTATTATTCAACAAGAGATATTATGGGCCAATTTCAAGTTTTTAGCTCATTGGAAAATTGGTTTCTATATACGGACAAAGATATTATCATCTTTTGATAGGATGACCCAACAGTAAACGTTAAAAATGAATAACATAATATTTGATGATACATTTATGGTTATTCTTTAATAAATTTTCGAAATCATCGATTGGCAAAATTTTAAAATCTACAAAAGCAGCAGTAAGTTACCTAACGTCATTATATTGTTAATTTTCCTTAAATAACCTACAAAAGAACCTATTATTTGTTTGTATGTACATGGACCGAATTTAAGCTTTTCTGGGTTTAAATTTCCATTCAAAATAATACATTTTATTTTACTTATAGATCGTAAAACGTTTTGAAATTTAAAGAAAAAATTGCTGCAACTTGGAAACTTCGAGAAACGCAAACGTGAACGTGCGCTAAGAATTACAAATGGCCGTAATAATACGGTGGAAATGATATTATTTATTTATTAGCCGTTACTCGAGTCCGAGTATAAAAATGTTACAGTCAATAAATTGTGTACAATAAAAAACAAGTAAAAGGTGTAGTCTATTGTAATTCCCATTCATCTACGGTGCACACGACTATGGCTATAGAGGCCAATTCGGGATAGCACATGTCGACCGCAGTCAGGACAAACATAGACATAGAAATTATATAGTGTGTTGTTGAACACAGTCCACATATTTCAATAAAAAGTGTTGAAGGGAATCGTTTTCTTCTTGTCAAAAGAATCCTTCCCAATGACAAATTTCATCGTTATAAAGTAGATCTTCTTGACAGCTTGACACTTTTAATAAAATTTTAGAAATTTTAAATCTTTAAAGTCAACGAAATACAATTTTAGTGATTTTTATTTAGTGTTTTTCACCAAAATTTTATTTTATACATAAAAAGAAAATCGACGAACGTTTGACTTGTAACTTTTTTACACTAAATCTACATTCATTGTTTTCGTTTTCAGTTATAAATCATACAAATTTTTTTAGAGCGATTTTTATGTTGGATACCTGCTCAATTGTACCTGTATGTAAAATATATCCACGGAAGTGCCGATATTTTTAAAAATATAAATTCGATATCCAGAATCTGTCTAATCTAATAGTAGTTATTATTAGTGGATTTGACTTTAAAATAAATGTACAGCGGGAAAATTAAAATTGTTTATGATAAGTTGTGTGTTTTTTACAAATATCGAACATTTTTTTGACAAAATGTTGTTCAATACTGAAAATTGCTATTTCTATGGCCATTTCGATGTTTTTTTGCTTTCTATTAAATTAATAAAGATAAATTGAATAATTAATATGGAAAACTGAAAATTAATTTATTGTTTAGTTTTTTAATGTTGGTTTTTATATGGTGGTATTTACTTTATCATAATATTTACACCCGTCTGTTACATATTATGAATACAGTGGGGAATTTATTACCTTTAGATAATATTAATGTTCGGTTAATGTCAACTAAAGATATTTAATATCTTATATTTATGGTTCATTTCTATTGTGTATATTTACATTGTTTCTATGAGTAAATAAAAGGAAAACGTGAATTAGTGTTTATATACATTTTCAAGATTGTTTTCCTGGTAAAACAATCCGTTTTATTTTAATTTCCTTGTATTTCCTTATATAATGTAATATGTAAATATATATAAGGAATATACGGGTGTCCTAAAATACCCACATTTCCATTTAGGTATGTATTCTACCCTACGTGCAAAAACAGTAAGAATTTTTCTTCGGAAAATGCTTTTAAAGGGAACTACGAGCCTCTGAATATGGCGCCTATGTGTATGTTTTTAACGATTATCTCTAAAATACCTTGGACAACGTTATGAAACTAGGTTCATTGTTTTGCGTTATTGAGGCTTTTTTTTTCTACAGTTAAAATGAATTTCACCCATAGGTGGAGAAACGAGAGATTTTTTTCAATTTTTAAGATATAAGTATGATTTTTACATAAAAGAGCTCTCTTGATAATTAACCACACGAAAATGTTTTCGAGGAAGGGCGGTTTAAAAGAAATATTGAGGAATCGAAAAGTATATCAGACGCAAAGTCACTAAAGGATAGGTTGAACGGTTAATGTTCCTCCGACCTTGTGACGTCACGTGTTGAAATCAAATACGCGGCAAACTATGAGACTAGACATATCTTCTAATTATTTCAATATATATTGCGTTTACCATGATTAAATAAACCACTAATGACGAGTAGACGTTATAAAATATTAAACTTGTTTTCATTATTCATTTGCCACAAAATTATATATTCCTGAATAAACATAAAGTTTGAATAGGCAGATCTAAATTTTTTAAAAATGAATGTACATAGCTTATTTCAAGGATGAAAAGACTTTATTGCTTTGCCTTAAAAAAGTGTAGTCATTAAAAGATCCCTATTTTGCAAACCATTAAATATATATATTTTTAATACATTTATTTAACGTCGGCCTATTTCCGCTACTGAGGCCTATCACCGACGCCCCAACCAGGAATTTTGCCGAACCTCTTCCCTTAAGAAGAGTAGGGATCTTTTACTTGCCTAACATTTAATAGACAAGGGACCGACGGCTTTACATCCCCTCCGAAGGATGGTATATCCCCTATACAACCCTCGCCTAAGGTTGTATAGCTTTCGCGTATACACTGATATACAAGCCGCTGGAAGATGTGTGAGGCGAGGACGCGGTCTTCGTTGGAACGGTCACCCATCCAACTACTAACTGCGCCTGACGTTGCTTTACATCGCATATCAAAGTATGTACATAGTAAAGACGCACCTACACTCGCCCAAACCATTAAGTAAAAATCTAGTTTAATTTTGGCATAACCATTTTTAATTACGACGTAAAAGACTTTCCCATCGTTTAATGCTAATAATAGTACAAACAACAAGTTTAGAAAACTGCTTTAGATTTGTTTATACTATTTTTTCGCATTTTGTGTTAGTAATTATAAGCAAATAGCGATAGATATTTAAAAAATTTCATAGTATAGGTACTTGTGTAGGATTTCCGTAACCTAGTAACTGACACGGCTTTGCTTATCAAAAAGCTGGTAAATAGAGCAACTCATACCGTGATGCGGGTTCGAATCCTTTTGTTTCAGTTTTTTGTTTACATTTTGTCAACAACTTAAATTCGTAATACGAGTATTTCTTTAGGTTAGTTCGTTAAGTTAAATATGTTGATATTATTTGATGTAGTATAGTTGCCCGGGTCATCCATGAGTGACGTGTTATGGCACGAGATGCTCTATTTACCCGCTTCTGTTTATCATTCAAGAATACAGATAATCATAATAGTTTGGTGGAATTGAATAAATATCGTATGGTTAACTTTTCAAATTTAATTAATTGTATTTTTAATATATATAACAATGTTTCCAATATTTAAATAAACAATTTTCTGTTTTTATTAACACTGACATTACTATATAGTAAAGTGACAGTTCGATGTGGTAAAGTGTCACTATATTAAACGATTTTGAATTTAGTAAAATAGCTTATTATCAATCAAAATGCGAAAAATATATTTTTTCTAATTTTGACATATAAAGTGACACTTTTTAAAACTGATTGACATTATGAAACGTCTTACTTTTTGTAACTAGTTGCATAAAGTAAAATTTTATGCAATTGGTGACGAAAAATGTATTTCAAAATTAGTGACAAAAAGAATTATTCTATTTATTAAACTGTTATAATACAAGTTAAAACATAAATTATAAATTAATTAATTATTATAAATATTGATAACACAATTATTGCAATTATTCAAATTAAGTCCCGACGACATATTTTTTTCATTGCTCGAACTTGCTGTTATTTGGGAAGTGGCGCACATTGCTTTAGATGTTTCACCAAATATTTCTTGCGCTATAAGTTTCTTATTATTCATAGAATTTTCGACATATCCCTCCGCAACAGAGCTAGATTTCCAACCTCCGTGCCTCTTTAATTTTAAAATATCAGCGCCACTGTCTGCTAGAAAAGTGGCAGAGCTTCTTCTAAAGCAGTGGCCAGTATATAGAACAGGGTTTGAAAGACGAAGAAATTGTGCAATAACTTTTGGCAGACTGCTAAATGTGTTAATTCCAACAGGATTTCTGGTACATTTTCCATTCGCATATTTTACAAAAAATCTGTTGTGTTTAAGAACCTGGGGACGCAACTTAATATATTTTCTTAATATTTCAACAAGATTCGTATTTTCAATGTCTCCAGTGGTAATTGCAAACTGCCGTATAACTTTTGTTTTTGAAGGTGGGATATCAACATGAAAATAGCTTCCTTCGTCTATAACATTTTCAACTGGAAGAAATGTTAATTCTGCTTTTCTGCATGCTCCTGCCATTCCAATTATCATTGCAACCTTAGCCATTAAGTATTCTTTGTCATCAGCTTCCACTAAAAATTTGGCAAAATCTTCTTTAATAAAAACTTTTGACTTTTTAGCACTGTACCCGTCCGCTTGACTTTTAATATATGCTACCAAATTTGTATATTTTTTAATATCAATATTCCTTTTCAGATTTAGTTCAGACCTTAACATTGAGTAAAGTGTCCATAATGTGGAAACTTTTAGATCTTTCTTACCCTCAAAATATGCAAGTAAAACTTTCTCATTAACATGTTTAATTTTCTTCTCATCACACCACGTAACAAATTTTTCGTATGCCAAATCATAAACTGCCTTTGACTTTTTGGGAATTACTGATAATAGAGCATTACCTGCTGCCTCTTCAATATCGCTTGGTAGCTCTTCAGAACTTGAATTACTCATTTAAAAAAAATAAAACTAAAAATATATCAATCTCACTAAAAACCTTCCATCTAGACTTTTTTACAAAATGTCAAACTGACAACTAACATGAAGTAACAGCAACAAACTAAATTTATGTTTTCCAAATTTTTATCAATTATATTAAATTTAATTTTTTTATTACTTTCTTCAAAATTAGAAAAAATCTTGTATGCAATACGTTACGAAATGAAATTTTGTGTAACTTGTGAATTTTTGCGAAACTCACTTCGTTCGTTCCGCAAAAATCTCACGCGTTACACAAAATTAGGCATTTCGTAACTGATGGCATAAATAGCTATTTTGTAACGCTATATCGTAAAATTACATTTATTTGACAGTTCCAATGAATCAAAACAATGCCATTATTGACAAGTGAAAAATAAAGAAAAAAGTGTGAAATAAAGAAAAAAGTGTGGAATAAAGAAATTTTATTTCTTTATATTACCCTTTTTGCCCTATTTTTACAAGATTGTATTGTTTTCTAATTCCGAATGGCGATGCAAAAAATTTTGTATATAACTTGGGACTAAAACGAGTTTTTTTTACTCATGCGGTTTACAGCACAACTCGCCTTTGGCTCGTACTATAAACGCCCCGTTTGTAAAAAACCACCATTTTAGCCACTTGTTCTATAAAATACTGTTATTTTTCTTGATAATGGGTTATAAATAATACATAGTTTATTTACCATACAATATATATTTATAAATATTTGCAAGTATAGTACATACTAACTGGATGTTTTTAACATTTCCCTATATTTCTTCCTTCCAGAATCATCCTGGGCTTCTGATTTCCTTTTTAATGGCTTCATTTTGGCAGATTTATTTAAATACGTAATTCGCATAAAAAATCCGTTGCCGCACAAATCCTCTTATTAAAGCTAGTGGCAAGTCAACTTTTTTTTTATATGTAAGCGACTGTCTTCTTGAAAATGTTGTTCCATTTACATCTGAAATGGTCCTTATGGTATTTTATAAAATACGTATTCATATTAATCACATTAATTGCCCATGAGGCGGTAGGTTCGGTTAAACCACCAAACGATAAGCTCTTAATCCATGTTCATAGTATAGGTATGCATTTCTTCGTCAGCATTTTCATAAGTGTATTGCCCTAGGTCAGGATATTGGACTTTGAATTTTCTTGCCAAATATCCAGCAATATAAATTAGACCATCATTTTCAGAATCAGGCGTATTTTTGTTGCTGTGTGAAGCTTCCTATAAACTACTGGTACTTGAAATGCTGGATTGGCTCAAAGGTTTATCTTCAGATTTTTTATTTTCTTGGTCAATGGACGTAGGAGGCGTTACTTTAAACCTTGTATGGCGTGCCTTTTCCAATGCAGTTGTCAGTACATAATCACTGTCAGTTTCTACAAAAACATTAGTATTTTTCTGAACTATTCGAGGAGTTTTCCCCAAAAATATCATCCTAATTTTGTACAAGGCATTCAAAGGAGAAGGCTGATCATGCAGGCCTCCTCTTGTTCTTAGCTGAAACAGAAAAATTATATATTAGTGACTTTTAAAAGTAATTCTCCCAAAATATTACCCGAGAAAGAAAATTCCAGGCAGTCTTGTTTAATCGATGTGTCAAAATGTATTTAATATTATATTTAGAAACCAAATCTTCATAAAGATTTTGAAAATATATTGTGGATATTATGACTCCCTTTTGAAAAATTTGAATGGAATTTTTTGAGAGACATCTCATTTCAGAAAAGGTGTTCTTTATTTTTCTAACATTTTATTCTGTTCTTCTAAATGTATCCCTCCATATGGACGTTTGCTTGGAATTGATGCCATTGGTGAATACGAATTAAATATGTCAAACCATCTCTATAAAATCTGCTACATCCTGGGCTAATTTTTCATCTCTTCAGGTAAATATTTTTTTAGGGCAGTGGCAGTGGTATTGGAGAAAAGTTGGGCAGCTAAAGCAACATTTTGTCTCTGAGCTTTTGTACATGTAATGTGGAGTGATGACAATTTGTGACATGAACTTATTTCTGTGCCAGCTATCTCTGTCAAGGTTTTCACTGGATTTTTTAATAGCAATGTTCCATTTTTTAATATAAAACCTGTGTCCAAGAACCAGTTTCTTATTAATTTTAAGACATGTGGAACATCGGAAAAAAATATATTTTTAAATTTAATGGGTGTTCATAATATGTTTTTTCTGTATTTACACCAAGTTCTTTCCAGAATCCCACATTTCCTCTACCACAATCAAATGCACATGCTATAACTTTGTACTTAATCCTAAACAGGGCACTAATTATTTCATCTAAGATCTGCTTTGACATTTTTGTATCAAAAATTATATATACGGTTTGTTTCCAAGTATTAAATAACTCCTTGCCATTACCGTTTGCATATAATTGTGTCTGCCCACAACTTCATCTTCTCTTTCATCATATTCATACATTGACGATACTTGTATCTCATCAAATGAGAGTACAACAAGCTTTGTCCACATCACTTTTACTTTGCCCATGAATGCTCATTATTTCAATAACGTCTTTTAGTAGTCCGTTTTTTAGATCAATACCTTTTGCCCAATCCTGCAGTGCGGATATACCAGGTAAAGAGTATTTTAAGGTATTTCTTACATATAAGTATAAGCACGTTTGCTAAAATAACGGAGTGTGAAAGCTGTAGAAAATTCTTCGCTTGTCCACTTTGTCTTTTTTTTCTTCTTTGTGAGAATATCAATTTGATTTGGAGTTAAAAAATCTTTCAGAAGATTTCTTACATTTATTTGTTTCGAAATGTTCAAGTAATTCGTTAGTTAAAGAATTTTTTTCCATAATTAACTACTATATAACAATTTTTTAATGAATTGTTTTCCATCATTGCTGAATTAAATTTACGTGACAATTTTTCATAGTCATTTTCAGAACTTGTGCCCGGTAAATTTTGTGATATTTCTGATAAGTTATCGATGTGAAATATGATGATTGAGAGCCTAAAAGTTGTTCAACAATTTCACTGCGTTCTTTCTTTTGGGCTTTAAGCTCCCTTCTTGATTGTTCGATAGGGAGATCACCTTTTCCAGGTTGTAGAAATAATGTAGGTAGAGCTAAAAAAATGAAAGTATTTTACAGAAATTTACAATTTACCTATAAAATATGTTCATAACATACCATCTGGTTTAAGCCTTTTAGGTAAACTACCCTTTATAGATGCTCCAATAGCATCTTTATAGTCATCTTTTACGAAATGTTTACTACAAATACGCTTGTTATCTGCATTGAAGTTGTCCTTCCTGTAACATCTTCTAATCCATTCTCTTTCTTTATTTGTCCAGTAGGAAATGAATGAATTTTTGCCCACATTTTTTCATCGTTTCACTATTGTTATCACAAACAGCTACGCTGCAGGTAAGACCACCTCCAGGCATCTAAATTAATGAAATAACATTACATAACCAGTACTCAATAAGCGTAAATATTACTTACCTTGTATAATAAATACTGATCTAGGCTTATACTATAATAATTAATGCTGTAGCAGTCTTTGTAACTCACTAAACAGGAATGTATAAAATGTAAACAAATAAAAAGGACTCAAATGCACGTATTACAGTAATCTTTAAAAACTAATACTACACTAGATATATAAAACACTAAAAATAGTAAAATATTAGTCTAAGGAAAAGTTCAATAACATTTACAACAATTCAAAAAACAGGAAAATAAAGCACAACAATCGTTTTCAACAGATGACGTCAGAGCATTCCCCTTGCGTCTGTCGCACCTAAGTTTCCGTTCAACCTGGTATTTTAGTATAGTAAGTAATCTTGTATCAGACGTACTGAGGCCTAGTTAAAACTGTTGAAAGAAAAATATGAAATAAACTGATTTAAGTCGATAGCCGAGTGGGTTAAGGCGCGAGGTGGCAATCGCGATTAATCACACGGACATCGCACCACCGGGTTCGAATCCTGGCTCCGGCACTGTCGGCGTTTTTTCAATGTGTAACCCCCTTCCGCACACGCCCTGGCTTCTGAAATTGGGGGGTTGTCTAATTTCTGTGGTGTTTATTTATTGATTTATTTAAGTATATATTATTTGATTCTTCAATTTGTTAAAGGTGTATTTGCCTGCTGTACACTGGTCAATCAATTAATCAATTCGATAAATAATAAAGAAGAAATTGGTAGTAGATGTAGATGGAATATAGAGTTACACTGTAGGTATGAAACTAAATGAAAATTTATGTGTTGATGATTTTGGTTCGTGTTTATAGTTGTTGATAAACTTATTTTGATTTGATTAAGATCACGACACAAAATCGAAAATTTGAGTGAGTACGTGAATGCAATTTGCATATTCTGTGGACCGGTATAAAGTTTGAAAGTTTTATGACTACTGGATAGTATAGCGATAAGCTCATTGTTTTTATTTTGTTGTAAGTACACCCAAGTCACCCAGCCTGCAACATAAATAATGCTGTTGTAATTATTATTATTACAAGCAATAAATTGATACACTAAGGCAATAGAAGCTGATTGATAGATTTGGCTCATGCTGCGATTTACAGGGCAAAGCTAGTAGTCACCTATTTTATTAATCAAGATTAAAATAATTTTTGAAGTGCCGAGAAAGACTTGTTAACCTGAAAATTACAGAATGCTTAACTTATAGTTATATATTACAGACAATAAATTTTGTGTTTCACAAATCATTTCTGATATATTTGTTGCTTATTCAACTCCCAGATTCTAGGGTTATAAAAGTATTAATTTTGGGACATCTATTTAAGAACAGTGCAGTTTTGTAGACAAAATAATATTTGCCATTCTGAAAATAGACTACATTACAGTGGCGTCGCGTCGTTACGTTTAAGTACAGACATATTAAAGGTTGATTTACTGTGCTCACCAGTAAATCTAAAAAAGATTTTCTAAATAACTTCAATACAAACAAGATTAAAATATAATATATATTTAGAATTCGTGATACTATGAAACCGTTTTCACGAAATTTTACATAACGCTGCGCTTATTAATTCTTTCACATTTTCTTATAGTGTGGCCTTTAACCTATAGGTAGGTATGCATTGCGATTTTAGCAATTTGATTTCATTTTTTAAAATTTAATCCTACTTTGTTATTTCCTAACAATTATTAAACTCTCTTTATGATACTGATATTACAATTAGAAAGAAAGACATTTTTTCTTCAAACATCAAAAAATAAACGTGGCTTTTATAACAAATTTTGTGAACTAAAACTGTAATTTCATCCCATTTGAACGGCAGTAGAAGTCTGTTATGACCGCTCACGAGCTAGTCAAAAATTATTTGGAGAAAAATAACAGTATTTATTTAATTCATATAATGACGCTTGAAGAAAAATGGCATATTCTGCGTGGAGTAAGTGATTTTTTGGGGCTGGCCTGTTCTTGGCGGACTTGCTTCGCTCGTCTGTTAAGTACATCCTCGACATAAAAATTGTCACTTTATTCCATAATATACTATTATAAAAAAAGAAGAGATAAATAAATTTTTATGTTTTAAAAATTATATTTCAAATTGTTGTAAATCTGTCGAATCCGCATGTTATGCATGTTATGTACTCTCAATAACTTTTTATTTCGTCAAATCTGCGTTATTGTCCAACCAACTATCCAAGTAGTAGGGCGAAATATTTTTGTAAAATTACCATTTTGTATTTCCGAATATTTAAAATTGGTAGACGCTAAATTATACACAGGAGTCACTGGATACTGTTTTAGATGGTCTTTGGCAGCCTTGTGGGCTGTTGAGGGAGCTAGCTAACCACTGTTAAGAGACATGTAGGATGGAAGAGTTCATCTGTTGCGGAGGGATCTTGCGATGACTGTTGAGAATAAGTTGAAAATGGCCCACACATTTTGGTCACAGAACAATGTATTCGAATAATGATTTTCCATCTATCACCATTTCTTCCGGCGGTAATTGTACTATTAATGTAAATATAAATATGAGAATGAATAAAATGTGGTTCATGTAAATCTTTTATTGAAGAGAGTTTTATATATATTATTAAGATTTAGTTAACATCTGTCGGTTTATTAGGTAGCTTCAAACTCCTTATGTTTCTCCTGTTGTAATATAAACCTCCGTGGTCTACCTGTATATATTAACAATATTATAATAAAAGCCTTGACAGACCCTGGACGAGAAGAGTGTCCCTATGTAATATCCTGGTATTCTATTTCTTTACATGTATGTAGGGCTGTGTTAGGTTAATTTGTTTAGGAAACCGATTAGGCCGTAAAAGAATAAAATATTTGATATAGCTGTACGTATAAAATACACCAATATGTAATTGGCTAATGGAGAAAATCCGAAAAAAAAAAAATTAAGTTAAGTTAGAATGAAATTTGCTAGGTAATATTATCAACGGTCTGCAAACTAAGATCAGGTATGCAAATGCTTTCTGATTCACAGTTGAGTCTGAAAATCCTATAAAAAAAGCCGGTCAAATAGTTCCCTGTGGAACTGCAGCAGAAAAAGACGAAAAAAGTATTGGGAACGCAGCAAAAGACATCTCGCGTATTTAACATACACAACAAATAAGAGTTCTTCGAAAAAGCTTTGAAAATGGAAAGAAACTACTTTCCGAAACGGTAGCAAAATACATTATTTCTGTGTTTATTCCGTTTTATATTATTTGTAAAAAATAACCTTTGACTGTTCCTTTGACGTAAACGTCACAGGCGCAGAGACTTTTTTCCAATAATTCTATTATTTTGTAGACTCGGTGATTTGCTTTTGAAGAGGATAATACATGCGGTAGAAAACCCAAATAAAAGGAAAAAGTATGATAGTGACAATTTTTGACAAGTGATAAATGACAAGTTTTTGTATTTGGGACTGGTTGGGAAGGGTGGGCGAGGAAATACTGCCTCCATCGTGTTTCTCCCCGTCTTCTTAATAGGTATTAGAGCAGATACGCCAGAAATGGAAAAGTTAGCAGGCGGTTATGGTTATTTCTTTACATTTTAATTTTTATATAAATAATTATTACATTAATCCAAAGAGTAAGAAGATACTTTCTTACAAAAATACTTTAATAATTTTTTCTGATTGCTGGCCTTACATATTATGTGTTTTGGCCAACACTTTAATTCTTTTAATTATTTAATTATTTTTTAATTTCTTTAACTAAGTTGAGCAATAATTAGGTTATATTGTGCAAGGCATCAATGTTCTAAATTATTTAGTGACTAAAAAAATAAAATTATCACAAATATTTTTTAACCCATATTTGTATCGTGTGATTTTATTGAATTCACCTAAATCAAAATATAAAATAACTGTCGTGAGATGAGAAATGTATAATTTTCTTATTATTTTTCTAATTGGTGATAATTCCTTACCTTAAAAAGTAACTATTATTAACAAATTACAGTTCACAGCCCGCATAAACTTAAATAAAGGATAATTTTAAACAAATCAGCCCCATTCTGTACATACAATGAATTGCTTGTGTTAAAATCTGTATTAACTAAAACAACAAACCATTTTAAGTATACACCGATCAGATTTCGAAACAATGTGATAATATTTTAAATAAATGAAATTACTTTATACAAACATATAATAACATTAACATTCAATAAAAAAAGGAAAACAATGCCGAAAGGAGTAATGGACTTATTGCCCATACCGTAAATGCAACAAAAATGTTATTTCAAGGCAGGTATTACATGAAACTTTCTTATACATGTGTGCAGAGAAATGATTGTGAAACCAATTTACCGTCATTTACTTTTCCAATAAAGGTTGCAGAAGTTGGTAATGGAGCTGCGGTTTGAAATTTTTTGTAGACTACTTAATGGGAGATAATGGGAAAATGATTAATACTATTAAGTCTTATAAAGTGAATATTGAATATGTTTTGAGTTATTAAATTAACGATATTAGTCTAGAAGCTGGCAGCAAATAGTAGATACTTATATTTATGATTTATTATATTTAAGATGAGTTTACGATATGAACATAATTACTTTACTGAAAGTCCTGTTTGTAAAAACCAACACGGCAACTTGACAAAATTATGTCAATGTTGGAGATTGTTTCTGGGGTCTCTTGGCTATAAGTAGCCTTACTTAACGACCTAAAAGATCTTTTGTGAATTACCCTACAACTAATTGAGTATGCCTCCAGTAGGGCTTTTTGTTTCTTTTCCCATTTTTGGATCTCCTCCGTTATGTGTTCCTTGGATAAGCCACAAAACGGTTCGGGTCCAAAAAATGGCGCTTTAGCTCCTTTTTTGCAACGTAATCAGCTATTTCATTACCTTGTTGTTATTAGCCAGTTGCTTCCCAGGCAATTGTAGAGTCGCAGGCATAGGACCTTAGATCCTTTAATGCTCCCTGGCTATCTGAAAGTATATAGATCTTTGTCCTTCGAATGCCTTTGTTTGGGCATTCCTGGACGCACAGATCTATAGCGTAAATTTCTACCTGGAAGATGGTTGAGGTGCTACCGAGGGCTCTGGATAGCCTACATGTAGGCCCTGCTACGCCTACTCCTACCCCTTCAGCCATCTTAGATCCATCTGTGTACCAGATGCGTGACCCTTGCTCCAATCGCAGTGCTTCTATCCTGCTCGTCTGCCAGCTTTCAATCAGCACATCAAACGGGCAGTCAAAGTCCTTGTTGATTGGCATTGAGTCAGTAGGTCTAGTCATGCCCTCAAAATGGACAAGCTCTAAAATTCTTAAGTGATCAATCAGATCACTTGGTCTGAATTTATGTGTGATGCAGTCTTAAGGCACTAGGTGCTGCCTCCTTCCTCACATGCAAATGTAGAGGAAGTAGGTCAAGCATTGCCTCCATAGCTGTTGTGGGACACGAGAGCATATCTCCTGTAGTCCCTAAGTAGGTAAGGCATTGCAATTTCTGCAACTTTCCTTGTGCTACTTTTTCTTTTTTTTTGCTATTATACACATGATGCGTAGAATAGAATAGAATAGAATAAATTTTATTTTCATTAGACTCGCTTACACAAGTATAGAATAATGTCAGTTATAGAAATGTGTAATGTATATAGATTTACAATAGATAAAAATATGTGCACTGTTAAATATAATGATAAAAACATTTATAAATATCTGTCAATATACGGTGTGACATAGCATGCAAACAACATACTACATAATAAACAAATAATAAAAGATAAAGGTATTAATTATTCTGTTACAGAATAGAAACTAAATCTTATCAATAAGTTTCTTACAGCGGCTTTGAATTCATTCAAGTTTTCCAGATTTTTTATATTAGCCGGTAGCTTATTAAAAAGTTTAATACCCATTACAACGGGACCGTTTGCAACCAGTGACAACCGGTGATGAGGTAAACTTATATTATTATTCACCCTGAGACCATAGCGAGCACTCCCATCTCGAGCCTGGATAAAGTTTTCTGGGTTTGATTTCATAAAAACCACTGAATTAAAAACATACAATGAGGGGACAGTTAAAATATTCAGTTTTTTAAATAGTTCTCTACGAGAAGTATTCATAGGTTTAAAAAGCATTGTTCGAATCATTTTCTTTTGTATTATTAGAATATCATTGACTCTACTACAATTTCCCCAACACAGGATGCCATAGTTAATGCTCGAGTGTATGTATGCAAAATAATAAGACTTTAATATATCTAGGTTCACTTTGTTTCTTAGTTGCCATAGTACGAAACAATGAGTCGCTAATTTCTTCAATAAAAAGTTAACTTGATTGCCCCAAGTTAAATGAGCATCAAGATGAAGCCCTAAAAACTTAATGGAGTTATTTTGCTGCATACTCTTGTTCTCAATTTTTACTAAAACACTTTGATTCATTTTTCTAGTAGAAAAAATCAAAAATTCAGTTTTAGTATTGTTTAAAGTTAAGCCATTGTTGGAACAAAAATTTACCATATTATTTACAGCTGAGTTTGCATACAAACTGAGCTCATTAATATCCTGTGCAGAGACAGCAGCTGATGTGTCATCAGCAAATAAAGACACACATGAATTGTCAAAATGATCAACAATGTCATTAATAAATACTATAAAAAGCAATGGCCCCAGTACGCTCCCCTGAGGGACGCCCATGGTAACCATACTCGTATACGACTTATACACCACACCACTGTTTCTTAAAACCACTTCCTGCGTTCTACCTAATAAATACGACTTCAGCCAGTTGAGGGCAGTGAATTTTATTCCGTATTTGTCCAACTTATTCAAGAGCAAGTTCAAATATACATGCAGAAAATTTTTTTTGCGTCAAGGCTGTTTAACATAAAATTGTATAGTGATAGAATGGCGTGTTGGGTAGAAAGGTATTTCCTAAAGCCAAACTGCCTTCCAGTTAGAATATTTTCATTTTCTAAATATGACGTAAGTCTAGCGTGAAAAGATTTTTCGTAAATTTTAGAAAAAGCGGATAATAAGGCAATGCCTCGATAATTGGTTATAGAACTTTTGTCACCTTTTGTGTAGGTAGGTATTAACAGAGACTTTTTTAACAAAGTTGGGAATGTACCATCTTGAAAAGAAAGATCAATTAGAGCAGTAAGTGGATAAATTATATAATCTGCAACTTTTGCCAACAATGAGCTAGAAATACCATCAGAACACCAGGGTTTGACAACCGAAAGGTAGAACCAATTTGTCATTTTCGGCTTTAGGCCCCAAGTCTTACTAAACAGCCTACCGCACGTCCACATAGCCGCTGTAGCTTTAGTAAGTATCCTTTCCAAATGTGAGTTCCAGGTAAATTAATGATCCAGGATTACTCCTAGACGTTAGTGATAACATCAAATCAAATAGTGCACCTCAGCCAATAGCATATGTAATTTGAAGTTCTTATCTCCCATAACTTCGGAAGATGTTGAACAAGTAATAATGAGTCTGCCAAATACAAATCTACAAGTCCTAACATGATTTGCATTGACCTTATAAATGCTGTGCAGAATGATTTCAAATTATGGCAGATCTGATTAAGGTATCAATTGCTCCTAGAAAATTTGCAGATCTTAAATATGCAACCAAAAAGAGTTCGAAAAAGTAATCTATAAAAAACAATTTTTAAATTGCGATAATGCCTTATCATGTAGAAAAATCGAATTGATTATTTATGGCAACAATTTTTCAAGGAAAGTCATTGATGATTCTTATGTATTTTGACACCCCGTTTACGAAAAAAAAAATGTTTTCCCCAAAAAGTGGGTGGAGTTTCAATAGTTATACATATGTACCTTATGAGTTTTCTGCTTTCCTGCTTAATATATCGCGTTCTAGTAATCGAATTGCAATAACAAAAATACTAGCTTATTCTCAATGAAATTCTGAAAAAATCTAGATTAGCCCGATATTCAATGGCCAATCCGCCATCTTGAAAAAAGTAAGAGATAAAAAAAGGGTTGAAAAATTCAAAATCAAATAACTTTGCGAGTTGGTGAAAATATAGCCCATTTATGTGTAAATCGAATGAAAACTGTAACTTAAACGGAAGGATTAAAAATGGCAGATGAAGTATAATTTTGAATCCTTCTCCATGTATAGCCGAGTACACATTTACTGGGCACTCAGAAAACGCAACAAAAACTTTACGACCTCATTAAAATACCGTTAAACTAGCCATAGAAGTAATTGTGCCCAGACACGCACTTAAAATATTTAGATCAGCAACTCAGTCGTTCAATTTTAACAGCGCGTTACGGTTTAAAGTGGAGCCAAAAAGAGTACATAGTAGAGAAAAAAATCAGCGGTACTCTTGTCAAAGGACTTAGCTGTTCTGCCTCCTATCAGAAATGAAAACCACGACTAGGACATTGTGTGTAATTGCCATACTCGACCAAATGGGTTGAATGTATGAACGTGCCACATTTATACCTAATAATTTGTTGACTGCTGTGAAGTAGGCGGAGCTTTTATAGACGAAGGTAAATATTCAGGCAGCCCGTCATCCAGTGGCGCAAAACATTTATATATGTAATTTATTTTAGTATTTACATTTTTATATATCCATAAATACCACTCAGCAGTATATAACAATATAGGTGTATATAAAATAATAATATTGTTCATATTTTATAAAATAAATAAAAAAATCCATCTATAATATTTTAGTTTAGGACATGGTAGCTCATGCATAATTAACACAATCCGAAGGCTTTAATTTTTTCGAAATATTATGGAATTGTGGAGTTTACGTAATTCGTAAATTCTCAGGCCCCTGGCTCTACTATTTTCGGCCATACTATATATTATTAATATATAAATTCTAATACACACGAATTTTAAGTTCGGCTCTGTACTATTTCCTTCACAAATTGACTCATTTACCTTTATAGGTTTTTAATGTGCATCGGCTTGTTTGATGACATCATGCCCCGTGGTCTAACGACGATAATAATGAGGTCGTAAAGTTTTTGTTGCGTTTTTTGAGTGCCCAGTAAATGTGTACTCGATTATGCCAGGGAAGCATTGTGAATCAATTTTTATTCCTTTAAATTGCAGTTTTAGATTTTCACATTGAGCCGTTTTCGAGAAAAACGTATCACCTATAGACAGACAGACACACATACACACAAACCGCATGCCGATTCGGATATATTCGCTATTTTCTGTCTTCAAAACGCTCATTTTCATTATAACCTAGAATTTAGATAAGAAAGCAAAAACACAGACGCACCGCCAGTGCCGGAACTGGGAATCGAACCCAGAACACACTAGACAGTTGGACATGCATATTCGCCATAGAACCTCATCTTTATTGGCTATTTGAATTCTCTGCTTATTTCTGGTGAAATATGCAATTAGTACCTACAATATAGAATATGTTTTCGAATACATATTATCAAATCACAACATTTTACATCCTTAGTATATTTTATTGAAAATATTTGTTTATAACCACCTGTTCATTTTTTAACATATTTATAATCAACGTGAAATAATACATTTATTTGATATTGCATAGATTGTAATTATTTTATTCATTTTAAAATACATGCAAACGAGTTTTCAAATAATTGTTTTTGATGTGTATATAATTTGTACTGACTAACAATAATAGAGACCGTATTGAATATTATAAAATTATGCTACGCTACAAAATTGTGTTTTATATTTTCTAGAATGTCAGCTATTCACATATTAAACTAAATTAATACATTATCTTTCATTGGCAATTAAAAATGCGCGTGACTGATAAAAACAAGAATAATCAGTAATTATATCTAAAAAAAAAAAAATGAATATTTTCCAGCTGTTACAAATAATTTCCTGTTGAAAACCCTTGTGCCTGACCTGTTATAGGATTTTTATAATTTATATTTAAATAAATTATCACTGACCTGAGTGGGTACACTAGGAAATCGCTACTTTGCTTTGATAATTCTCACCTAGTTTTCTTTAACCTGGCCAAGATATACAAACAAACCCCATTTATTTATTTAATTCTAAAAATACCCAAGCTAATATAAAATTGAAAATGTATTGAGCATTCTAATTAACTATGCAAACGAAAAGGCATGATGTATGGTTACATAAATAGAGGCTGGGTTGTTTATGCCCAACTAAATAAATTGCAGCTTAAATACAACGTTAAGTACAATTGAAGTGTTACAAACTATTTTCAGCCCGATTTGTTCCTTAAATAAGTCATGTTTACAAAAGAATAGTATTCTAACATTTTTAGCTGTCTGAATATTTTCGCATAAGTTTATTTTTGATTCTATCTATATCCATAACATTTTCTTATATTTTCTCTTCCCCTTGTTTACCCTATAACCGAAGTTATATTCCAGAACGATTTAGAGATTACAATTATATTTAAGATATTATAGCATAAAATTTCTTATTGTGTCTACATGAAATACAGAAATAAATTTAAATTATATTTTTACAAGACGTTTGAGACTAACCATAGATTGGTTCAAATATTTTCATTTATTCTTTTTCGTGCACCAAACAGAAGCAATATACGTAAGGAAAAACAGAAAGACACTCTTGAGGATAAGCCAATCATACCGAATGTAACATTGAAAATTTATTACATATTGAAACAAGCTAAATAATTTTTGTTTCACTTCTAGTTTATGAACTGCTTCCAAAAATGGCAGAAGAGAGTAACATTGTTATGGTACTTTATCTAGATCATGCGTAAAGAGTATGAAGAAAACCGTATAAATAAGGATATTAAAGGTGGATAATAATATGTTGCACATGGTATCCCATATACATTTACAAATTGCCTCACTCTATAAGTTATATATTAGCTTAATAAATATTAGAACTACAGTATCAATATTTTCTTTAATTTGCATATTACTAACAACTACCTATATTATTAAAACATAATATTTTTAGTCGCAAACTCCTCTATATAATAATTGCATATTACCATCAAAACGCTAATGCATCGATTGCAACAAACACCAGCCGAAAGACTGATCCTACATAAAGGAGCTCTCGTGCCAGTTGTCACACACCACTTGCGACTGCAGTTTCAAGCTGTTGGCTCTCGTCAGTGCAAGGTAGGTATGTGACGACCGACACGAGGATTTTTCGATTGCAACAGTTACTGGACCGCTAGATGGCGCCTGCTGACTATTTTACATGTCGTATTCCAAAGATACCGAAATGTACTAAATAGTCAACTGATCCTCATGTCGGTCGTCACATGGCTACCTTGCACTGACGAGAGCTAATAGCTCGAAACTGCAGTCTGCAAGTGGTGTGTGACGACTGGCACGAGAGCTCCTTTAAGTAGGATCGGTCTTTTGGCTGGTGTTTGTTGCAATCGATGCATTAGCGTTTTGATGGTAATATGCAATTATTACGTATGTGACGACCGACATGAGGATTTTTCGATTGCAACAGTTACTGGACCGCTAGATGGCGCCTGCTGACTATTTTACATGTCGTATTCCAAAGATACCGAAATGTACTAAATAGTCAACTGATCCTCATGTCGGTCGTCACATGGCTACCTTGCACTGACGAGAGCTAATAGCTCGAAACTGCAGTCTGCAAGTGGTGTGTGACGACTGGCACGAGAGCTCCTTTAAGTAGGATCGGTCTTTTGGCTGGTGTTTGTTGCAATCGATGCATTAGCGTTTTGATGGTAATATGCAATTATTACACTTAACGCGCCAGGCTTGTAATTCAGCGCTCGGCGGGGCACATAGCCCGGAGAGTAGCTGTCGGTTGCAGTCTGGTTACGTTCCTTATAGTAAAATAAGGATTTTATAGAGAGCGACTAAAAATATTATGTTTTAATATTCCGACCTCTAAAAGCACATTTGAACTACCTATATTATTACTATAGCTTTATAATTAAAACCTGAGAATCGCAGTAATAAATAGCGGCAAAAACAGGGTTGGCTTTAGGTGATGTGTCACTGCATACGAATTTACCTATCAATTATTATTATGAATTGCCTCGAAATTGTTTTGGTAAATCACGTAACGTCGAAAGTTATTACGATCAAATTATTATGAGCATGTGAACAATACGTGCTATTGGTGTCTGTTGGACGTTTTGTTACTCTTACTAAAATGGATACTAAGATGTTCATCTGAAGGGTTTGATGAGACTGATTCACACGTAAAATACAAAATCTATACTTACTTTGCTTAACTGCTGGCACTAAACGGTATTGATTTGACGTCGTTACACGGTCTTAAAGCTAGCACTTCTTATAAATAACACTTGTTTAATTAACCTGAAAGGAAAATTTGAATAATTTGACTTAGTAAAACACAATGGTAAAGGTATATATTGGGTGTCTTCAGATATATTTGTTACAGCTACAATTCCAAATATATGAGTATAAGTATAAGGTTATCAAGTGTATAAGTTCAACAAGAGTCGGTCCATATCACACATGGTGAGGATTAAGATGACTCGGACAATGAAATCTCCAACTACCATCCAATGTTTTAAGTTTTTAGCAAAACGATTGACACAAAAAGATTCAACTAAAAATTCAATATTTACGACGATGTGGGCTTTTCGCTTGCCTGTCTTTATATGTATTTAGAAATATCACAAATAATTTCGGGCGCTCACACTAAAGCTTTATAATGCTTAAATCGCAACAATTCAGAATATTACAAATTATTTTATATTCATACGTTCAAGCAAGGCGGTCCCATGCACTATGTACATGGTATGGATACTTTTGTGCCACCGAATCACTGAGGAACCGCCTAAGAGCAAGCACGGCGGGAAACGTATAAATTTACCGCCAAAATCGACTTGAAAAATTGAAAATTACCTTCAAAAATTTTGTCGCTCGTGCCAAATCTTCCCTCAGAAACCTTAATCTGTAACTTTTCACTCATCCTCATATTCAATATTATGCCTTAAGATGCAGTGCTACACAACGCCGGTTCGTAATAAAGATTTTTATTCGGAAGTAAAAGTCGGTTTTCAAGGAAGTTGCTAAATTTTGGTGGTCGGAGCGACATTCATTATACATTTACGCCCCGTGCAGCGACATTCATTGCAGTTACATAAATAACGCTGCGTGGAGCGACGTTTATGATAATTCTCAAAAGTGAAATTTTTGTTGCAGTTGCTAAAGAATTAAAATTTTGTTATAAATTTACAGTTTACAAGATCGAAATTTTTATTGCAGTTCCGCAAAAATTTCCTTGCACGGATTTCGTGATAGTTACGCAAAAATTTCTTCGATGAGATTTTTTGCTGATTTCAAGTGTGATGAGTTTAGATATGTTTTGGTGGGTTCTTTGGACAACCATCTCAGAGAAGAGAAGAAAGATGAATTGATATTAACAGACACTCACACTGTTCTTTTAACTACAAACCACACGAGTAAAGGTATATTACTAGCATTACTCCTGAAAGTTGTGTCGTTAAATTTTAGCACTTTTCATTAAATCAAAATTTTCAGGATGGAAAATATTTACCTAACAAAATAACTCCACTATCTGGCATGTTCCTCTTATGTTCAGTAATTGTATTAATTGTCAAATAATTGTAAATACAACAAACAACTAATTTTAGAATGTATTCCAAAATGTGCTGATATTGTTAAAAATAAAACTTAATTTTGTATCTAAAAAAATTGTCCTCAGTCATTTGTATAGTGCACAAATAACTATAAATTTTCTTATTTACATTTAAAATCTTCTATTACGTGTTACATTTTCAATAAAAAAATATTTCATTTTATGAGTTCTATTGTATTAAATAGTTAAAATTCCCTATTAATTAAGGTTAGGTTGAAATGTGAGCGAGTCTATATCGGGCCCTCCACCCTCTACTGCAACCATTTGGTTTATTGTGTGTGATTCACTCCTAATTATATCTCGCTCAATAGGCTGAGCTCTTTAATAAAACTGGTAACCTCATTTGGTGAGAAACTGTCCAAGTCCTCTGACAATAGCTGTCCTTTGCCAACTAGTGAGGGCAAGTACATAGAACATGCATGCCTCCGTTTCATCTTCCTCTAAGCACACACGGTATTCAGTGTTTTCTCTCGGTCCAAGTATATGTAGGTGATGATATAATCTACAGTGTCCAGTATATAGGCCGATTAGAGTCCTTAGGTGTAACCCTTTTAATTCTAGTATTTTTTCAAAGTATATGTGATGAAGTTCTTTGAATGAGCTAATCCTGGTAGTTCCTAACAGTAATGGAGACTTTTGCTCTCAGTCCAATCTAGGATATTTATTTTGCCAGTGTTCAAGGATATGCCAGGAACTGGTTCTGGTCATATAAATTTTTATGCCGCACCTTCTTTGGTTAGGCAGTCGGCAATTTCATTGCCTTCCATGCCAGAGTGACCAGGCACCCTGAGCAGAGTCAGCTTGTTGTTTCTACTCACTTGCCTTAAAGCCTTTGGCAATTCCACACTGTTTTAGAATTTCAGCGATAGGATCCAAGAGCTTTAAAAGCTGATTGGTTGTCTGAGAAGATTTTTATTGATCTGTGTCTGGGGTGCTGAAGCCTTGTACACACAATTCAATGGCATATAATTCAGCCTGAAAAACTGTCGCGGTATTACCTAGGCTCGAAGTTATTCTTACCTTTGGCTTGCGACTTTAAACTCCAGCTCCTGTTCCATCAAGAATTTTGGAGCCTTCTGTAAACCAACAACTGCCTGCCCTCTGCAAGTCGGTTTTATTCCGATCCCATTCATCTTTTTCAGGAAATAGAATGTTAAAAGGCAGCTCGTGGTTTTTTCTGGTAGGTATCACATCTGAAAGCATGCTTAGGATGTTATGACTGTTTGCCATCAATCAGCCAATTGCGTTCTATGATACGCCTACGCACGATTGTTGAAATCTGTATGTTACCCACTCTCTCTCCAGATATATATGAAGAGCGGGTAAGTCCAGGAGGATGTCCAGAACAGCGGACGATATAGTGTTTATAGCACCAGTTATTACGAGGCATGTTTGTCTCCGCAAGCCAGAGAGTTTGGCTTTGACCGTTTGTTGTAGCCCTTGCAACCACCGAACTATGGAAACATACGCCATCATTAGTCTAATGACCGTAACGTATATCCAGAATATTTGTTAGGAACCCATGCCCCAGAATATTCGACAAATTTTTTGGTATGTCCACAAGGACAGTCTTGCTTTGTGGATTACCTTCTCCAGATGGAAGTTCCAGTTGATACCTAGATATTTCACTTCCTCCGAGAATGGAATATTTTCACCTAGTAAGGAAGACGGTTCTAAGTTATTTAGCCTTTTTTTCCTGACGAAGATTACTATTAACGTTTTGTTGGGGTTAACAGACATCTGTTCCCTCTCACACCAGATGTGCACTAAATCTACTACCCCTTTAAGTGTATGAGAGAGTACCTCTTCAGAATTTCTTCTAACCAAGATCACTAGTATGTCCGTGTATGTTTGAGTCTCTACCTCCTATAGAGATAAAATCGTCAGCAGGCCATCTACAAGTAATGACCGTAAAAGGGGGACAGAACTCCACTTTGTGGGCACCATTTTGCTAACAGTTTCCCCCTGTAAGGTTGTCGTTACGATTCTGTTTTTCAACATAGCCCGAATCTAGTCGGTTATTATTGGTTCTAGCAGTTGTCGCTGTATATAAGGAATTGGGTAGTATATTATTCAATGATGCTTCAATGTCGAGAAAAGCAGCCACTGCAATTCCTTTTCCTGAAGGGATTGAATGTTTTTTCCCGAGATTAAGCGCTAATTTTATCTGGTCAGTACGCATATGCTGGTGAACGGGGATGTGTGCTCAGGATGTTCCACCTAATGTATCCATCCAATATTTTTTCCAGGCCTTTCAACTGAAATTATATCAGGCTAGTCTCTTACTAAACTGCTTGTTTTCTTTTTTTTTCTAATATCTATTGAAATTGTATGTATGTAATGTGTTCACAGAAGGTATGTTTTTTAATCAAATTAATTTTAATCCACTTGATTGCATATAAAAAAGTTTCTATTGTCAAATATCTCAAAGGATGTTTTCAAATAACAGGGGCATATTATATTGCCCTATTGACTGGCTAGATAAAACTATTTGTGGATTATAAAGAAAAAAAGCTCAATGTATAAAAAGAGAGTGAGAGAGATAGAGACAGAGGGAGAGGAAATATTTATTATTTTTGGCCATAACTATTTTAATACATATATTGATAAAATACAGTAAGTGGAACTATGAGGTGTAGTGATGTGAATTTTCACTCAATAATGTCAGTTGTTTGCAAAATCAGTAAATTTAAATTAAAAATTAGTGCCAATCTTCATAATTTCCAGTTTTAAATGAACTAATTTTGCGAATAACTGAAATTATTGAGTGGAGATTCATATCACTACACCTGGCATAGTCCTACTTAGGTAGGCTTATACTTTTTAAACAATATATGTATTAAAAAAAAGTTATGGCCAAAAATAAGACATATTTCCTTATCGGGCCTCTCTCTCTTGGACATGCCCACCTTAAGAACTGAATATACAAAAGTGATATAGTAACATAACGTTATCAATATTAATAAAATAATATACATAAATAATATACCTATAAAATAAGTTATTGCAGTCATTTTGGCAAACACTTATTAACACACTGAAGTCACTGAATTTTTATGTTCTCCAGCAGACTTTGCTAACCGTCTTAGATAATATACGATCTTCATTTTCATTATCGTTACGTCTGTAATTGCAATCCCCATCCAACACATTCGTAAACGAACTCTGAGCACTGATATAAGTTAAAATTACACAGTATAGCATGTTTTACAATATATAAAAATTACAAGTATAAAAATTACAAGTATTCAAAACGATGCCCTTGAGTTTCTAAACACATATGGTCCCTTCATTTAAAGTCTTCGAACAGGTTTTCTAGCTGATCAACAGTTATGCTGAAGATTTGCCTTTATCTCCTTGTAATTCATCATTAATGGATTATCCCAAGTGAAACATCTGGAAAAATTAAAATCTATTTGTTTATCGTTTATATTCAGACAGTTGAAGAGAACGGAGTGTCCTATTTTATATACTTTTTATTTTTATTTGTGTTTCATCCATTAACAAAAGTTCTAGGTATACTTCTAGTTATTTTAAATCGATAATTAAAGGAATTTATGTTCACAATTTTTTTTTAAATTGAAATAATATTATTTAATGTGCCGTTATTTAAGATATTAGAGTAAAATTACCTGTTTGAGTAGAGAATTTTGGTATAGACTTTATTGAAAGTATAGGATTTATTCTTTGCTGAACGTTGTTCATAGATATCTAAGCCAATTGCCCTACCAGTGGGTTTTCCCTTGCAAAGGTAATGGGTTCGTACCAAATGTTAACGCTTATTTATTTACAGTTTGAACATTTACCATATAATATAATACAACATAATGAAATATTTTACAACAGAAATTTCTAAAACAAAATCAGAAAAACATTAGTTAACCTAACAATACCTCATTTCTGTTACTTGCTACAAGACAACCTATTAGGTACCTAATTATGAAAATAACTGTGAACGACGCAAATAATAATTAAAACAACTCAAAATTGGTGAAGAAAAAAATTAACAGTTACACAATTTCAAATGCAACTTTAATTTACGTCAATAATATGACCACGAGTGAATAAAATCAAGACCTAAGTGCCTAAGACACATTTGTAATATAAAATATACAGCACAAGATATTCTGTCAACACAAAACGCTGCTTTGGTCCAGGTGAGTTTGTTCAGTTTCACAGCCAATGAAATAAGCGTTCCGTCAAAACGATTAGTCCGTAAAACGCAACCTTAGATACAAATATCCCTAGAATTCCAGGATTAAAACATGACAAAACTAACAAATAAACTAAAACTTCACGTGTCTTTCGATTATTTATGAAAGCAAGGTATATTATCATGTCTTGTACAAAAGTTTTGGTTTAAAAACCTACTTGTAATATTTCAGAGGAGTGAGACACAGATCATTGATAAACAACGTTTATTCTGATCGAAACTCGAAAACAGTAATAGTCGACCGACAAAGCGACAAAAATTTTTCAAAAATTTTTTTTAAGGTACTGTCGTGAGCAGAAAAAATAGGACAACTTTTTTTTCTAATGTAAATCTGTCTCTATTTGAATAATGAGTAGCCGAAATAAAACAGATATCACTTTTAATTTATTTTTAATTTTAATGCTGTAGTTATTGCTATAGTAAATGATGGATGGTTAATGAGACAAATTGCACTGCGTTATAACATTAACAAAGATTTGGTGTGTAACATTTTTAAGAAAGTGGAGAATAAACGGTACGATTAGTAGAAATCCTGGATCAAAGGACATAGGATATCCTACTTAACAAGAAACTAACTATTAATATTTCTATTTATAACTTCTCTAAGTCTGTTTGGCATAGAATTAAATAACCTTTTACAATAATCATTAGTAATAATATTTTACCATGCATTATTTACTATTTCCAGTAATTCTTCGGCATTCCGTGGTCTCACATTTAGTTTTTGGATATTTTCTTACCATTAGTCCCCATACTTCTTCTACAGGGTTAAGATCTGGACTATGACTGGGCCAGTTAAGAACATTGATGTTGTTATCTTGAAACCAGTTAGTTACGGTATGGGCAATATGAACGGAACAATTGGCTTGTTGAAATATGAACTTATTATTAGGAAATAATTGTGACCCAGAAGGGAGCATAATATTGTCTAAAATCCTAATATACGTTTCACTATTAAATCGTTCCTCAATATGCCACAAAACACAAGGACCACGTGCCGATACCCAAGCCCAGATACTGACGGAAAATCTACCACTTTTATCATTGTTAGATATATATTTTCTATCGAATCGAGTATTCGGAGGGCGGTAAATACGAATACGACCGCTGTGTGTTAACTGAAAAATTTTTTCGTCTGTAAAGATTACATTGTTCCAAAAATTTACACCGTGCGCTAAAAATTCAAGCGCAAATCCTACTCGAGCTTCTTTATGTAAGTAAGTATTTCCGTGCTGCTGCATGACAACGTAACTCCGATTCTCTTTCTCGTCAGCGACCAGTACTACTCGGTTCAGGAAAATTCGTTTCTTCAGCAGCCTGAATAACTGAGTAAAATGAATTTTCTACTAAAGCATTTACCAATTGTAAATCTTGTTGTTGAGTTGATATCCTTCGTCGCCCTGATCCAGGATTTCTATTAATCGTACCGTTTATTCTCCACTTTCTTAAAATGTTACACACCGAATTTTTGTCAATATTATAACGCAGTGCAATTTGTCTTCTCATTGACCATCCATCTTCTGCTTTAGCAATAACTCCAGATTATAACTAAATAGCTTATATGAGGTATATTATTTTTTTGCACACTTGCAATAAATTATGACAACTAACTGACAATGTCACAAAAATTAAAGTTAGATGTACACAACTAGATTTTAGCAAAATACCGTTATAAGACTTGTCCCATTTTTTTTTTGCTCACGACCGTACAGCCTCATGGGACCTTCATCTTGGCCATCTGGCAAGTACGCCGATGACACGGCCATGTACGCGCATTCGCACAACGCACAGGCGGCTAATATGCTGCTGAAGGCGCACATGGCCCGTGCCACGGCTTATTACGACCAGTGGAAGATTCGGGTCAACGCCGAGAAGTCGGAGGCGATATGCTTCACGCGTCGATTCACAGAGAATCGCCTAATCACACCAATTTCGATCAGGGGCAACCAAATTCCTATTAGGGGATGCGTGAAGTACCTGGGGGGTGAGACTGGACAAAAGACTGACGTTCAACACCCACATTAACGAAACCATACGGACGGTCTACTCCCTGTCCAGGAGTCTGTATCCGCTCATGGTCAGGGATAGCAGACTAAACAGACAAAATAAAAAATTGTTGTACACAATGGTAGTCAGGCCGTCCATCACATACGCGGCACCGGTGTGGTGCAGCATACCGGCCACGACAATGAGAAAACTAGAAGTACTAGAACGAAAATATATGCGCCTCATCTCAAATTCTGGAAGGTACACCTCCCTCAGAGACCTCTACGAACGCTGCAACGACATAACCCCTATAGCCGACTACGTCCAGCGCATCTCTCAAAACTTCTATTCGTTCAAACTGAGCGATAGTCCGCTAACAAGACACATTACACAAATTAGACAGCATAATGCCCCATTTCAGATTAAACACCCCTTACCTTACCAGACGTTGCCAATCTTCCGGCAGCCACTCTAGCCAAACTTTCACCTACTATACCTTCCCTGTTACTATCCACCTTTCACTGATACTTCATACCTTTCGTCGACTTTAATTCTTTCCTGTCCCCCTCTTCTTTTGTTTTTTGTGTATTTTTGTATCGCGTTTGTTGTTCCTTCGATTCTGTTTGTACATTTTTGTCTGTAAATTCATTCTTCCTTCATTAATCTTGTAACAGATTCAAAATTTTTTATGTCAGAACAATCCAAATTTTTAGAATCACAGTTTAGGCCAGCCTTGCGCGACCCGTCGTTGGGGTAATTCGCGGATGGCGCCTTGTTCAAGTTGTGGTGCCAGCGTCAGAATCAAAATTTAAAAACAAAGTGAAGTGCGCGCAAACGGCGAAAGCCAAAGTTTTAGTGTTCTTGTTAATGTTAAGCTTTCTTTTTTAAGCATTTTTGTATCAAATCACCTATTTTTATTTACAATGTTAAAAAGAGTTTAGGTTTAGTTTTTTGTTCGTTTTTATACAATTGTTGCTTATACGTGTTATATACTCATTAATTTTAATAAAGTTGTATTGAACTGAATTGAATTGGCCATCTGGAATGGCCAATTACAACATTTTTTGGGAGGTCCAACTTTCTTTATTATGAAAAAAGTCATAAATCTGTCAAAATTAATTTTTACTACTTTTTCACACATCCCTCACGATATCTCCGGAACCAATTAAGGTAATCAAGATTTTTTTTTCGTCGATAAAGGAAACGTGAGCGGAGGTCACTGAGTTAATTTAGTCTTTATGGGAAACCTAGTTTTTTGTAAAATTAGGTAAAACTTTAACGTGTATTTTTCTTGCACTTTTCTCAGTAAGCGAAAAACTTTTTTGTTCAAATGAATTTTGCCATAGTGTATGCTTAAGAAATGAAGCTAACCCATCAAGGAAGTTTTTGATAAAAACGCAGTACTCTACGTCTTATACGTTTGAAGTTATTGTTATTTGTAGTTAAGTTTCTGCAGGCAGGAAGGATACTTATGAAGCCTCGCTCGCCCGGTTCTATAGTGCTTTAATCAGTGTTCTATGCGTGTTGTGGATGCATACGTAAAATATTTTTTTGACATATCTTTAATATAAATTTTATTTTCATAAGCACTTAGAAGGTTTTACTTATCATTATTTACGTTGCACATTATTTAAAATATTATCTATACATTAAAATTTAATATTGGAATTAAAAAAACGAGATATAATTATTTATTTTAAAATACTATGATACAAATTTTAGCAACTCTTTAGGAACTTGATTTTCAAACTCTCTCTAGTTTATATCACTTGGAGTAGGAAAACAACATGCTGGTATTTTAAATTATTAAATTTTTTTTCTTTAAGATCCCCGCCGCCGTTTTGTATAAAATTAGAATTGGCATTTACAAACCATGTCAATATCTTGTCGCTTGTCGGGCAACTTCGATTATTTTAAAGTACGTGTTTTTCTCAGTCCCTAAATAAGAATAAAAATTTTAATAATAGCGCTATACATTATTATTGAAAAGAATTTAGCAAATTAGAAGATATCAATGTCATCAAAAAATGCGCTTGAATTAAAAAAAAAAAACTCATGGCAAAAACTTTTTTTGCTTAAAAAAATTCGTCACTATAAATATATAAAATACGTAGTCATAGTGAGATTTTTTCTTCAGACGTAACTCGACTTCTCCCTTTTTTAAAATAAGTTCTATATTATGAACCATTCGTCATGGTCTTATCAAACAAGCCGACGTACATCCTATACCTATAAAAACCTATAAAACCGATTCAATTTGCATGCGAGATAGCACTGAGAGTAGCGGTATTTTACTGAGTTTTTGTTGCGTCTTTTGACTGCCCAGTAAATATACACCCGACTATACCTGTCGGCACAGATATTAAAGGCTTTTTGCCTTTCTTTCCTAATTCATTTCGTATTAAGCACATTATTACTCATTCGCATTCACATTACACAAAGAAAAGTTTGTTTCCAACGGGCAATATAAGATTACTTTTATTGAATAGTCCACACACTTGCGTGGCGCCGCGGTGGGCGCATCTAGCATTGAAAAACTGTCTTTAAATAACAAAATTTCGAAAACTATAAGTCGTAGAGAACTTGGATTTTTTTTAAAAACTCTCTTGAGGTGTAAGCTTTATTTCATACACAGATGATATAGCAAAATTCCTTAAAATAAAAAAGTTTATTTATTTATTTATTATACAGAAATAAGAGCAGGGGAAATATACCCATTATGCTCAACAAAAAAAGACTTTAGGTCAAACAGTAATACATTAAATTACAGGAGAAAAAAAAAAGATACAAAGTAAATGATCAAAAACAAATCAATTCGATACATGTCTGTCGTATCTACATTTAAACGAATTTACACTGGGTGCGACACAACACAAGATGGGAGAGTGTTCCACGCATCGAATACGCGCACTGAAAGGAAGCATTCGCGAACAGAGGCTCTGAAGGGGTCCCGGTGATCTTAAATGGATGTCCACGTAACCTGTTGTCATAAGCCAGAGTAAATAAGTTGTGAATTGGAGATAATTCATTTCGTATTCCTTTGAAGGTAGTGATAAGTTCGCCCCGGAGTCTTCTGGCAGCCAGTGAGGCAAGTTTAAACTGTGCAAGCCGATCTTCATAACATGGGCGGATGCGTCCAAATGGTATCCGGGTTACGCGGCATTGAACGTTCTCTAAAAGGTTTGAATCGCGTACCAAGATAGGAAACCATACACTATTTGGAATTCGAGTACTGGACGAACCTATGTTTTATAAAGTTTGGATAAAGTGGTGGGATTCAAGTGGACGAAAGTTTTATTCAGAAGATATACTTTGGTGTTGGCTTTTTTAACTTGTCGGACAATATGGTTGGACCAGGAAAGATTGTGCGTAATGATGACCCCAGATCGTCATGAGAGTCGGATGAACTCAGTTGTTTGCTGTTCATATTGTACCCCAAGCGTGGATTGTGCTTTCCTAAATGGAGTGCTGCACACTTATCGATGTTTAATGGAAGTAACCATGTTTCACTCCACTTCTGAATGAGATCTAGATCTTCTTGCAACTGTACGTCATCCGCTAGTGGGTTGCAGTAGATTTTTGTGTCGTCTGCGTAGAAAGAACAGTGGGATTTGATACATTGCCGCAGGTCGGATGTGTGTGCGATAAACAGCAGGGGTCCTAAGACAGATTCCTGGGGGACCCCACTGAGCACGTTTCTGCTGTCACTTATTACAGTACCAACTTTAACAGAAAACATTCGATCGGTAAGGAAATCTTGAATCCACGTGTGCAAACTCCCACGTATGCCAAACTGTTCCAGTTTCTGTAATAAGCGATTTTAAGGCACTTTATGAAAGGCTTTGCGGAAATCTAGGTTAACACATTCACCACGATCAAACTTGAGAGACCAGTCTGATACACAGCAAATTAGTGTCAACTGAGCGACCTGGGATGAACCCGTGTTGTTCGGCAGGAATAATTTGATGTGCAAGGAGAAAAGATCGCATACTGTTCACAATGATTGATTCCATCATCTTGACAACAACGGAAGTAAGACTAATTGGACGAAAATTGTTCGAGCTAAACTTATCCCCTTTCTTAAAAATGGCCTTAACACATGCTTGTTTCTACTCGGAAGGTAATATCCCAGAAGCGAAGGACAGTTTCATTATTATACTGAATGGTTTTTCGCTTACTAAAAACAGTGCTGTAGGGAAAGTAAATGTTCAAGTTTTACCAAATTTTACAGAAAAATAGATTTTTCATAAAAACGAAATCAAATCAGTGACATTCGCTCACATTTCCTTTATCAATTAAAAAAATAAATATATAATTATCTCAATTGGTTCCGGAGATATCACTAGGGATGTGTGAAAAAGTAAGAAAAATTAATTTTGACAAATTTATGGCATTTTCCGTAATAAAAAAAGTTTGGCCTCCCAAAAAATGTTGTAATTGGTTATTACATATGGCCAAGGACCTAGTCTATCATACTGTGGTTCTACCTTAAAAAATTTTTTTTCAAGAAGGAAGCTAATTTTTCCCCGTTTTACGGTGCACTATTATAATGGCTTGCCCCGATATCGAGGTATACACAAAACTATTAACAAGAAACTCGCCTGTATACTGGACGACGATGTTTAATTGAATACATTACGCTACTATATTTGACACCACAAGAAACCCAGGATCGTTTTTAAAACAATTTCGAATTATAGTATTACCGTATCAGCAATTACTTACGAGAACTTAAAAAATATATTGTTGAAGAATCGAATGCAATATTTATTGCATCAACTGTAATAAATTTTCAGGTTTTGGATTAATTCGAGATGGTGTAGGGACCATCCTCAAAATGTGTAACACGAAGGGGATTTATTATTCATAGCGTCATAAAATGTCACATGGAGTAGGCAGTGGCCCATATAGTACGTCACATCAGACGCGTAAAATCATAATCTTACTTTATAAAGAAATGTTCGTATTATATATCTTAGTTGCTAATCTAGCCGAAACGTGTCTCGTACAATATGCAGAAAAAAATGTAAATACTTGATTCGATCCCTCAATTCCATGCGTGAGAATCGGGCAACTCAATCACTACACCACGGAGGGTTGTTAATGAAACTATATACTTTTTGCTATATGAATGTAAGAGCACGATTTTTTAAATTTACCTTCAGTACCTATTATCTGTAAAAGGGCCCCACTTTCAAGCTAGCAAGTACGCAATACGTTTTTACCTACATATTACACATTTATTGTGAAAATCTTAGCTTTGCTAAAATGATGTAGGTCAGGAGGCTCTGGGATCTTGGACTATTACCTGGTTACACCCTTTAGTAAACACCCCAAGAGTGGATTCAACAATTGCAACACGAATAACACTAACCACTGATTTATTTAACACTTAATTAACTTACAACAATTAGTCCTTATCATTTCAACACTAATTACAACATTTAACTACTATAACTCACTACTTGTCACTGTACTTTTTACCAATCTGTTTACTCTGTTTCTCGCGATCCTAATCACTTTACTCTCTGAACTAGAAATACTCTGAGGGCATATACCTGTTTGATCCTTTCATCATACTTGTAGATAGGCACTATGGACTGTTCTACAGGTTTCTTGAATGTTCCCGATTCAAAGACACGATCTTTCTTGACACATCAACGGTTGCCATCTATGAAACGTCTAGCGAACTACCATTCTATTGCTATCTTCTCTCTCTTAGGAGGATTACCTACAAATAAAGTAAACACATAACAGTATAATACAAAAATGACCAGGAAATTTTACGTTCTGGGCACTTGATGTATCCAAATGAAGTTCTTTAAAGAAATTAAATTTGATTAATTATAATGTTTTACTGAATACATTTTATTTGTGAAATATAAAATCTACACAAATAAATCTTTAACAATAATTTTTTTATGGCATCAAGGCTTAAAACCATACAGCCATTAATAATAATTAAAAAGTTGTATTTATTACATAAATTGAATTGCCTATACATTTTTATATTTAATCAACATTATTGCAAGAGCACAAGGACTAAAGCACAGTTTTCTCCATGTATAGAATTCCTTTGATTGAACATTTTTTTATTATCTTATTTATTTCAACTTTACATGCCTCGACTGCATGTGGTCATTGGCACGGATACAAAATATATACAAGGCAATATTTAACTGTAAAGGATTAATTACATTAACTACTACTTTAAAAAATTACTTAACTTCTTGTTACAACTTGTACGCGATAAACCAAAAATAGTAAACAAAGTTTTGATTTCAAGGTGTGTACATCAAGTCGTTGGCAGTTAATAAAATTCTAAACAAAAAAAAAAACAATTTATTACAAACATATGTTAATCTTTGCGACGCAACTATTAATTGTTGTTAGAAAAATGAAGTAGCTGAAAAGTGTGATAACACGTTGATTACAAAGTCTTTTAACACTGCACGACATTTTGACAAGGATGTGTGGGAACGAACATGGTTTAAACCTTTGTGGGTTGGGATGAAACAGCACGAACTACTGGTTTACTTCTAAATGAGAATATCAGTGGGTTGTTATCTAAAGGATTTGTTAATTAGGGAAAGAAACGTATAATTGTAAAATCTTCATTCCGAAACAGAAATCATTATTTTAATTCTATCTTTAAATAGTCATGTATGTGGAATTACGGAGCAATTAAATTTAAATAATTGAGCCACTTCGAAAATACAAAAAGTTAAAAAGTCGTTTAAATTTTCTCATTTTTCCTTCTCCCAGAGAAAATTGAATTTGGAATGTGGCAAATCTATTTTAGGGCGAGTTGATATTTAGAATTGTGCGTAGATGTATATTAATATATTATTATATGTATATTTACCCCAAATTAATTAGGGTTTTTTGGCCTAAGAACATTTTATTTTGGGATTTTGGTTTTTCTGCTTTCCATTGTAGTATCTGGGATACGAATGAACAGCAAAAATGTTCGAGCAAATATTTTTGCGAGTTTACCATCAAATTCATCCCCAACGCCAAAAAAATTTATTTTTCTCGTATTCCTTCTCGAAACCTACAAACTAAAATTTTCAAGTATAATGGCTGCTAATAACTTGAAAGGAAATGATTTTATAAAAACTAATTTATGTATGAAATTAGTAAACTTATTTACCTTTAATACGATTTTTAACTTGAAATTTATGAGTCTTGCTCCTCATCTTCGGATGCATGAAGAATGTTGGAACAGGACACTCCTTAGCATATACCACATAGTGATTGAAGCACACCAATGCCTTACTACAAGTGCACAAACCTCTGCAGTCCTTTTTGCAACTGCAGAAATTCAGATACAAGAGTTCTTCGGGTGGAGAGGGTCTGTTATTTTTATTGGTGACAAGACAGTTTTTTTCACCACCAGAGCTCCAGATTGATGTCGTTATCTAACCACGTTTGCAGTTGGTTTAGTACGTTTGATAGCTGTGATACATGACTGAAATTTATATTTAATTATGTATTCCTACATCTATCCACATCGTAGCAGAAATAGTCCCACGTTACCAAATATTTATTTGATTGCAATTTAAGCCACTTCGTCACAAATATGGTAAATTATCATTTTTGTATAGTAAACTAATAGGAAATGATGGTAAACTTACATACATTTATACTTTCTCATAAGTCAAATCTATCTTCAAAATACAACATTTGTAATAAAAATTTTTCCTGTTCTACATAAAGTTATCAAAATACACGTAATTATATATTAGAAAAAACTAGCGTATATTAAGGCAATAGTTATTTGAAAAATTTTAATTAAGTATTTGATAAAAGTTGAAACTTTGACATTTTACATTATCTGAAGAAGATATCGATGATCTGGCCACTGTTGGTAGCCCACCCCTAAATTTTGGAATTTAGAGGTGGCCTGCCAGATCATCGACATCTCCAGGTAATATAAAAATATTATTTTACAAAAACTCAGCTTGTGTCAAATACCTAAACCAAGTCGTTCAATAGCTCTTAGACTAGGTCACTTCTACACCTGTCAGAAATCAGTGATAGTGTCGTCATCTAAGTTTACTGTGGGGGGCGAGCGTAGGTGCGTCTTTACTATGTACATACTTCGGTATGCGATGTAAAGCAACGACAGGCGCAGTTAGTACTTGGATTGGTGACCATTCCAACGAAAACCGCGTTCTCGCCTCACACATCTTCCAGCGGCTTGTATATCAGTGTATGCGCGGAAGCTATACAACCTTAGGCGAGGGTTGTATAGGAGATATACCATCCTTCGGAGGGGATGTAAAGCCGTCGGTCCCTTGTCTATTAAATGTTAGGCAAGTAAAAGATCCCTACTCTTCTTAAGGGAAGAGGTTCGGCAAAATTCCTGGTTGGGGGTAGCTCGTCTACAGGCGTCGGTGTTAGGCCTCAGTAGCGGAAATAGGCCGACGTTAAATAAATGTATTAAAAAAAAAAAAAAAAAAAAAGTTTACTGTGAGTCAGAACTCCGACCAGTTGATTGGAGGTCTTCTGGCCCCGACTCAGCAGACAGGCCGACCTATCTATTCGGCAGTCATCTCGAGAATGTCTACAATCTATAGTTGTTAATCAGTCTTCAGTTTTCCTTCAATTTCTCGTAGTACCACTCATGAAAGGTGTTTGAGACTTACTTCATTGTATTACGACCGTAGGCAAATTTTTTTGGTCCCGAATCTAGTTAATTTATTTACTTTCTCGTTTTCTAGAGCCCCGGGTCCCAGACTCACTTCTCTATGCAAGTACCTCTAGAACAAAATCGCACTTCGCACTCTGAACAGCTTGCTGGTAAAGATTAATGATTATAAATTACTTTGGTGCTTTCCATAGTTCAGCTAAAACGGCATAAATGTTGCATTCCTGTTGTTCTTTCTGCCTTCCATTATCTATATTGAGAAAGGATACGCTGCTGGATATCAAAAACAATGTGGATACAGTCGGTGCCATAAGCCACAAACACTAATGTTGAATTTTAGATTTTTACTAATTCGTGATCATGCTTGGGCATGTCTAAATACTTCAACTAAAATAAAATAAAAAAGAATCTGGCCATTCTCTGTCGTTAATTAAGTGAAGCGGTTTTTCAGAACAGTATCAAAATTCGATGCATCTCATAAGTGACGCTCGTAGAGTTGCCAAATCTCTGGAATATTTAACCTCATTGTTCTAGTTCACAAGGTAAATAACTTGGGACAAAAATTAAGGTACATGATTAAACTGGAATTTCTCGCGACAAGTATATTGAAGATTTGTACAATTAGCCCTCTACAAATCAATGCAGCGTATCAGAAACTTATCCTAATGTACTTAAATATTTATTTGTCTATAAATGTTTGTCTTACAATCCAAGTCACTTCAGCAAGTTCAAGAGATCTTATTATTATTATTAGCCGTTACTCGAGTCCGACTATAAAAATGTTACAGTCGATAAATTGTGTACAATAAAAAACAAGTAAAAGGTGTAGTCTATTGTAATTCCCATTCATCTACGGTGCACACGACTATGGCTATATAGGCCAATTCGGGAGAGCACATGTCGACCGCAGTCAGGACAAACATAGACCTGGTTAGGTCTTGGATTCGGCCTTCTTGCAGCAACATTTCCTTGATAGCTGGCCACAACCCCTCGCCATTCGGTTCTGTCCGCTGCAAGTTGTTCCCATTGCTCGTCTGCAATACCGCAGGATTTTAGATTTTCATGGAGAGCGTCTTTGAACCTCTTTCGTTGTCCGCCACGCCTTCTTCTACCGCTTAGCATTTCACCATAAAGTGTACATTTAGGAAGGCGGTTATCATGCATATGATGAACGTGACCTGCCCATCTTAGGCGTGCTCTTGAAATAAGCACCTCAATTGGAAGGCTGTTTGCTCTCCTGAGTACTTCCGCGTTTGATATGTGATGGAACCAACGGATTTTCATCATACTTCTGAGGTGTCTTTGCTGAAAACGTTCTAATTCTTTCACATGACGACGGTAAGTGACCCAGCTTTCACATCCATATAGCAGTGTCGGAATGACAACTGCTCTGTAGACAGCCATTTTCGTTGACAAAGCAAGGTCGTGGTTGTCAAATACTCTCTCTCTCTAAGTCCCCAGAGTGCTCTAGATGCAGCGTTAATTCTATTGCGAATCTCGCTGTCCATGTTTGCTTTGTCATTAACAACGTTGTCTAAGTAATTGAACTGATCCACCACTTCAAGACAATTTCCGTTAAGTGTAATGTCTATTTGGTTCACTTGATGAGGAGTTGACATAATCTTAGTCTTTGCAATGTTGATTTTAAGTCCCAAGGAATCATAGCTCTGGGCATACACATCTAAAAGTTCTTGAAGCTCTTCCGGCGTAGAGGCTAAAAGTGCACAGTCATCCGCATACTGGAGATCACAAATGAATCGTGTGCGTGTCTTCGTGAAAGCTCTAAAGCGTCCTATGTTAAAGAGACCGCCATCAAAACGGTATCTGAGACCTATTCCTCTGACTGTCAGTTTGTTGTCAACAATAATTGTTAGAGCAGTGGTAAACAAATTAAAGAGTAGGGGTGTCAGGACACATCCCTGCCTAATTCCAGTGAGGGTATGGAAAGGTTCGGTTGCCTCATTATTATACATAACCTGGGCGTTGTTGTTTGTTTGTAGACTGCGACATACTTCCACAAATTTTCTAGGGATACCTAAGCGGAACATAATTTTCCAGAGCACTTCCCTGTCCACCGAGTCAAACGCCTTGGTTAAATCAATGAAAGCCATGTGAATTTCTCCTTGATGTTCGAGTGCTTTTTCATGAAGCTGTTTAATTGTGAAGATTAAATCCGATGTGCCTCGGTTTGGTCTAAAGCCACTCTGTGTTTCAGGAAGTAACTTTTCCATAACAGGTGTTAGCCTATTTGCCATCGCTTTAGTGAGTATCTTCCCTCCAACAGCCAGGAGAGCTATACCCCTGTAATTGCCACAGTCCGCAGCGCTCCCTTTGTTTTTGAAGAGGTTGATTAAAAGTGTATCACGAAACTCCTGCGGAGCTTGACCACTTTCCCACACGACATCAAACAAGTTTTTTGAGGTAGGGTATGAGCTCTGACGACACAGCTTTAAAGATCTCAGCTGGGAGTGAGTCGGCGCCGGGAGATTTGTTATTTTTTAGCTGCCCAATGGCGGTTAAGATCTCTTCCGTTGTTAGTGGTTTATCTAAGTCTTCGAAGGTGTCATATTGATGGATAAGATTTATAATATCGTGATCGGCTTGACTTTGCTGGTTAAGAATGTTAGAGTAGTGTTCTTTCCATCGGGCTCTTATTTCCTGATCTTCTTTGAGGAGATTTCCATTTAAATCTTTAATAGGGCACATATTTTTCCGACTGGGGCCGTACACTGCTTTTACTCCTTGAAAGAAATTCCTGTAGTCGTGTGAATCGGCGTACCTTTGAATTTCTCTGGCCTTGCTTGCCCACCACTCGTTCTTTATTCTTCTGATTTCGCGTTGCGTTTCATACTTAGATTGGGTAAAAGCTTCTGCTTTTGATGAGTCGTTGGGGTGGTTGATAGCGTTTTGGAAGGCAATATGTTTGCGGTCAAGAAGTTCTTGTATAAAAGCTTCATTATCATTGAACCAGTCCTCCTGTTTTTTACTTGCTACAGTGCCAAGAATTTCCTCATTCGCACTTTTTAAACTGTCTTTAATTTGTGTCCAGATAGCAGCGACATCTATAGAATTGGTTTCTTCTAGTGCACTCAAATTCTCTTGAACTTTTTGCTTTAGCTGTTCGACGGTTTGTTGGTCACGCAATTTACTAATACAGAGACGGAGTCTACGTTTTACTTGAGTTCTTCGGTGTTTGGGTCTCATAACAATTTTCATTTTAGAGACAACAGGACGATGATCGGTCCAACATTCGCTATCAATGCGCGCCTTTGTAATTTGGACGTTCTTGAGATGCTTCCTACGTACGATAACATAGTCCAGTAGATGCCAGTGACCTGATCTGGGGTGACGCCAGGTGCCTTTAAATTTATCCTTTTGTCTGAAAATGGTGTTTGTTATAACTGGATCATGTTTGGCGCATTTAGTTAGGAGTAGTTGACCGTTAGCGTTCATGTTGCCCAAACCGTTCTTGCCTATGATGCCTGGCCAGGTGTCTGCATCTCTCCCTACTCTAGCGTTAAAATCCAAGAATAACGAGTCGTTCCGTTTTAGGTATTCTACAGAGGGTTTCTTCCAGCTGTTGATAGAAGCTTTCCTTCGTTTCGTGACTTGCATCCAGAGTGGGAGCGTAGGCGCTCATTAGATTTACCGCGTTGCCATCTGATAGCTCATAGCGTAGCAGCATTAGTCGCTCGGATAGGCCTTGTGGTACTTGTGTTAAGTTGGATACAAGTTGATTCCGAACAGCAAATCCTACTCCATGTTGTCTTCTTGAATTGGTGGGAAGACCTTTCCAATAGAAGGTGTAGTACTTTTCTGTGAGAGAGCCTTCCTTCAAAAAACGAGTTTCGCTGAGAGCTGCAACATCAACATTGAGTCGGTGAAGTTCTCTATCTATTAGAGCAGTTCTTCTTTCAGGCCGATCGGTGCGAGTGCTGTCGTTCAAAGTACGAACATTCCAAGCGCCGTAGATGAAAGAATTAGTTTTGTTGGATTTAACTTGTCGGTGTTTTTTCGACATTCGATGAGGTGTCCCTGTGGGCACCCTCCCCCGGAGATCCGATCGGGAGGGTATTTTACCTCCGGATGATTTTGTCCCACTTGAACGCTCCATCATTTTTTTAAAGCCTTAATCGACTGAAAACGAAGCTGCATTTGAAGTTTTAGCTGGAGCAGGTATGCAACTGACCAGCTCGGTTGCGGAAGGCGAGTGGTGTGGTCCCATGGCACAGAAGGAGACTGCGACGATGGGGTAACCAAACGATTCCAAAAGCAACCTTTGTGTGCGGTGGGTTATTTTTACCGCACTCTTCGTGAGAAGGTGGATGTGCTCACGGCAAAAGGTAAGGGTTATTCCGCCCTTACTCGGTCGTTAGAGCCTCGTTAGTGAAAACAGGGTGCACCAAGTTCAAATTGAACTCATCGCGAAGGTGAGGTTAACAATTGAGTAGGAGAGGCTATAACTTGCGCTTCACTACCCCATTACACCCTAGATCTAGAAGTTATTAGTAAGGGGGAACATTAGCCATAAGCAGAAACACGAGCCAGATGGCAGAGTGATGGGAATTTCTTCTATTACCAATTGTTTGCATTGTTCGGGCCTGGAAGTGCGAACTTCTTGATATCAGCAAGAACTTATACTTTCTATTTATGGCTTATTAGCATACTTCCTACGGCAAAAACACGTTCTAGCTCTTCGAATGGGTAAGAGAAGTTTTTTGGGAACAATTTACTTTATTTCATGCCTCACGCTCGCTTTGTCATATATTTCTTTACTGGTCATTCATACTTCTCGATTTGAGGACCATTTCTTTGCATTGGATAATCTACCATACTCTGGATTCAAGAACAGTCTTGCCCCATTGCTTATATTTTTGTTTAAATTTCCTATATGCATAATTTAATTTTCAGTTCTCTTAACCTTAACCAACGATCTTATTGTTGGACAAAACTGATTCGGAACGGCTTAAACAACGCTGTTGACCTGTCATATGTTGCCATTTTCAGTCAGCGTCTCTATTTTTGAGAGAATTTTTCGCTCTGAGAAGGGTAAAACGTCATCGACCTCGAACTACTCTATAACGTGTCTACGTGAGCTTTGGTTTTGTATTATGATTTCGCACATTATTAAAAGATGTTTAATCAAGTATCTAACACAAAATTGTAAATTGTTCTAAATATGTTCTGTTCACGATTACTAAAAATAAAAAGTAATGGCTGATTCTTATGTAAAATGCAGATCTGTAGTAATAATTATATTAAACTATTAAAATCCACTGTCTATTTTTTTTTATTACTATTTAGTAGCAGGCTCGATTTATAGTGATTTGAGCGTCATTATATGAAGTCACTAAAAAGTGTAATATAATATATTATTAATTTTAAATGCTACCCTCATTTAAGTAAAACTGACAAAATATTTGTTAATTTCACGAGTATCTTTAATATCTAAAATTTAATGCTCCCAACCAATATTTTCAGTTTAAAACGATATACCTAGTGCTAGACAAGCATTTCTAAAATGATTACATGAGAATAATTTGTTCCTCACACAAAAACAGTTAATAAGCCAGTAAATTTAATAATACTATCCATATACGTGGTCAAGTTAACTTTTTTTTACTTGTTAACTACTCTAAACTATACCTTATCGTATGTCTTCTAAGAAAACCTGATACCATCATTAAAATTATTTTATGTCTACATCTCTTTCAGATTGGTGCTTTGTTTTTCAAACTTACGGCTAAGGCAAATAAACATCGAATGTCTAGTTATTTGAAATATATAAAAACGGCCTACTCAACATTCTTTCTATTTTCTGTACCTTAAAATCGTGGAAACATTTCAGTGTTAGAAATTAACTTTTATTTATATAAATGTGGCACCTGTTACTAAATTTATAGAACTTGTTTGAAGAAGTCAATCAGGTAAGCGTTAAACATGCCATATGCATATAAAATTTGTCTAAAGAATCAAATTATTTTGATAATAGTAAATGAGACGAGGCTCGTAGAATAAAGTACATTATTTTCAACCCATATTAACGTCTGTGGCAATTCGAACTAGTTTTCGGAAGACCACACGTTCCCGTACACACACAATACATTTCATACATCGTAGAAAACACCTTGGGCCATTAGATTTATCACTGGAAGCGAGATGGAAATGAGAAAGGAAAAACGAGATATTAAACATTTTTTTGACTACTACTTTATGAGACGAAGAAAATACGGGACAACAGTTAAAAATAAGGGACGGTCACGTGAAATGTGGCACGCGTGGTCACCTTCATCTGCCGAGCAGGCGCTTTCTTTTTAAAAGTTTCATAATACAAGATGGCGCAGCAATTTTGATACCATTACATCTAACCTAACCTAATGCGGACACCATAAGTCAAAGAGAACGGTAAAAGATGGAAGACGAAGTATAACTAATTAATAAGAATAACAATAACACCCGTATCTCGCTGGACCGATTTTTATGAAACAGAAATCACCAAACTATTCAAATAATGGCCATCTACAAATTTTTCGAATGTGAAAATGCTAGAGAATCATAACTCAGTTTTAGGCCGCCATATTGGATCCACCATTTTGTATTTTTCAATTTTCTTAATTTTTTTGTGGCTTGAGGTTAATCTAAATTTATTTATAAATTTTAAAATTCCTATAATGCCCTAATAGGTCATATATTGTTTAAGTTTACAGTCAGATAAACCATGTATTTATTAATCAGAAACTGTATTTTTTATGTTTTTATAATGAATTAATATAATACTGATGCTTGATTTAAATTAATTTATTTTATACTTATTTCTAAAATGTTATATTTTAAAGTTTAATGTCAAAAAACTAGCACATGTAATTGAATTAGATACATTCACCAGCACGTTTTATCATTCATTTCAAAATAGCTACATTGTAATAAAAAAGATTATAAAATGGATAATAACATACTCAGGTGTTTGAGATAAACCTGTGTATCAAACTGCGATTATAACTACAACTACCAGCTCGCATCTAGGGGAATAGGCAGGCCGATTAAGCTTTAAATCGAAACACTGGCGAAAGTGGTACTAAATATGAAAAAAAAAATATGTACAAAGAAGTTGTAGATAATTAAATTATCTACAAAAAAAGTGAGGGGCATATGTCTATCTTTTATGGTATATCTAAAGTAAGCGTTCAAAATATGGCATTGTGTAGATTCATCGAAATACATATAGCTAGTTTTTGCACTTCTCTTACCTTTTTCATTTCAATATAGTTTTTGTGTATTAAATATACATATAAATAAAACCATGAAGATGCGCACAGGGACAATGGACGCAATTTACTTTTGCCTAACGAATGGTTGCCGACGGCACGCAAACAGTGTATGTATTGTTTAGCCGATAGCCGCGTTGTTTAATGCGCGAGGTGGCAATCACGATTAATCCATCGCGCTACCGGGTTCGAGCCTCGCCTGCGGCACTGACACTGTCCGAGGATATGGTTGTATGTCCGCGTTTTTCAATGTGTAACCCCTTTCCGCACAAGCCTCTGGCTTCTGGAATTGGGGGTTGTCTAATTTCTGTGGTGTTTATTTATTATTATTTTATTATTATTACATACCCGAGAATTACCGAACCTCTACTACAAGCAAATCGCAAAACATTGCGACTAGGACCCTTCTCCATTACCAATGGTCAACGTAAATTGTACATACCCACTGTTGCTCGTGTTCGCCTCTTTGTGATTTTATCTGTGGATTGAAAGCTATATTGAAGCCACCATTCTGAAATTTTCATATTTCGGATTTTTTTTTGGGGTCGTGTACCTTATCTTCTGTTAGATTTATAATTTGTGCTTCAAAATTAGTATATATGTAAAATAGTATAATAAAATATTCCTTATTGAAATTGGATCTTATGTCTTTATACGAGATGATCGCCAGATGAGTCTAACCTGCCTTAAGCTAAACTATGTTTTCATTAGGGGAACGGTAGCTCAGTGGGTTAACGCGTCTAGCTTTCTTTCTGAGCATACCTAACGAAGTGGGTTCGAGCCCCATTTACTACGAAGTACAGTTGAAATCACGAATGTTGTCGTTTACGTCATCATTCTTTCATTTCCGAATCAAATAAACTCAAGGTCACACAGAATAGCGCGCATGGGCGTATCAACATTTGCAAGACAAGTATGAAAATATATGAACAATAATAGCATGCGACACAATGAATTTTAACATCCGTTGCCACATATAATTTTACAATTCACCTCACGGATTTCTTGCAAATATAAAAGGGAACATCCGTTATGTTTTTCCTGATTAAAGTACTCATTTAATTTTACTGCCATGTCTCTGGCTATTGCATTTTATTCACTGCACGCTACTGAATTGACAGGGAACTGACGGAACTGACAGAATGCTGAACGTTGATTGCGGCTACGATTAACGCTTGTAATATTCATTTGTAAAACACATCGTTACCCTCGAAACTTCTGTTGTAGCCTCAGCAGACGTGACTTGATTTTCTGTTATTAACATCCTATGCGCTTTGTATTTACAAAGATACAAAAATCGCATGTCGTTGATAAGTGCATAAATTGATAACGTGAACGACAACATTCGCGATTTCAACTATACTTTTCAAACAAATTATCCCCAATAAGTGATTCGGATCCCACTATAAACTGTAGGGCTCCGTCTCTTTTAGTCAGACAAATCTAGAAGACTTAGGAGGCTTATTCAGGTGACGTGGAAGGCGGTTGAAAAAGCAAAATATTAAATTTGACATTTTTATTTCAAATTTGGTCCTATAAATTAAGATACAATTTTTTTTTGTTCAGTTTTTATTGTCATAATACAATTTCATGATATGCGATATTATACGAAACAAAATTTTATCACAGTTCCAAAGGAAAACAAAAACTGTAGTATGTCAAATTTTTAAAAGGCAGGTATTTACCCGGATTTTGCAACATTAAATCGAATATATGGCAGCCATTCTATTCAAATCTAGTAAATAGTTATTCGATCTTCTCCTATTTCTATTTCTTATTAATGTTACATGAAAGAAAAATTTAATATCCTATTTAGGCAGCTATTTATCCATATTTGAATTATAAATCCATATTGGCGTTGGACGAACATTTTTTAAGGCTTTGCTTTCACTATGACTTTTCACTTCGACTACGAGGAAGCGACTTTACAAGAGTTTGAAAAACCCGATCTTCCAAATGTAAACAAGGTGATAGGTCGCCATGACCTGCGGCAATATAATTATGTCGTAAAGTTTTTGTTGCGTTTTTCTATTGTAGGGAAGTCTTTACTTGGAATATACAACAGTAGATGTCGAATTAAAAATAACAGATGAATTAATATAATTATCGTAGTGAAAACATTTTCCTAAATATTTTAAAATTACTACGCTGAAATTTTTTGAGCCAAGCCTATAATTCCGGCAAACATTTTCAGATGAAAGCATAAATATTTTCTTGAACAGTTGGAATAAATATAAAAAATAAATAATAAGATTTTGAGTGGAATGATTATTTAAAACTGGTCTGGTAAAATAAACTGAGATTTCACAGAAGTGTTGCTTTTACATGATAACATATACGAGTGTAAGTGGTGTTGAACATTATTTTCACCAAGTAATTTGCATTTTATAAGGTAAAGCTCCTACTACACTTCACGGTTTGTAAAATAATTTACAGTCAATATATTTATGAATTCTCTAATAATTATCAATGCATGAAGTTCATAAATGCATCTGAGGAACAGCTTCTTATGATAAGGGGCTGTGCTCGCTCTATTTCTAATATATTTATTTCCGTCTCATTATTAACTATTATCGTGGTGTGTTATGACATGTTATCGGAATATTATTATAATTATTTAACCCAGGAATTTTAGTATAAATCTGTCCAAAAAAAAGTGAGCGGAATTTTTGTATACAGCTATTATATTATTATTTTTTAGCCCATTTCCGCTATTGAGGCTTAACACCGATGCCTGGAGATGAGCAGCTACCCCCAACCAGGACTGTTGCCGAACCCCTTCTATCTTTTACTTGTTTAAAATTTAATAGACAATGAAACGACAGCTTTACACTCCCTCCGAAGGATGGTATATCCACTAGGCAATCCTTACCTGAGATTGCATAGCTTCCAAGCATACACTGATATACATGCCGTTGGAATATTTTTTTATGGTGGTCGAGAGGTGAGCGCACTTGCCTCTCACCTAAAAGTTCCGGGTTCGATCCCCGGCCGTGGCAGTGTAAAATACTGTGAGAGGGATTTTTTCACTATACACGGATATTGGGTGTGTGTCCCTTGTCTCTAAATGTGTAGCCCCCTCCCACACAAGGATCTTCTAGAGCCTTCCGGGATATAGGGGGTCGTAATTACCTGTGGTGTTATTATTATTATTATTATTATATTATAAACAGCCGAGTGAGAGCGGATATAGAATTTTCAGATTTCTCAGGTTTCTCGGATTTCAAGAACCTGTCGCGGTTCAGAAAATCCACTGCGAAAATTCTATTTTTCGAGAAATTAATTTTCTGCAGCAATATCTGTTGATAAAACTCATTCTTTCATATCTACTTTGTTTTACTTTTTGATTGCCAGCGTTTGTAAATTACAAAATTAAAAAAAATAAAATAAAAAAAAGAAATAAAGTCATAGATACATAGATTGTTGTTTGTTTATCTTCGCATTTGTGCATTTGATAGACAACGTGGCTCAGACGAGAGTGAGGCTGATTTTTGCATTCTTTCAGGGAATCTACTATATTTTATACGATAAACCTTACATATATTACTTTCCTTATAGGAAAGAAGCCTAGATAAATGTTTACTTTTCGTTTATGTGTTTTTTGCTGAATAGTGAATGCAAATGCATATTATTTTCTGTTATCAAAAATAAATAATAAGTAATTGTTCTTTACTACTACGAGATTTAACTGATATTATAATTTAACAAATTATTTTTACGGCAACACTACTTAACTTCTCTTAAGATTCAAAAAGTATTTGAAACATTTTTTAATTGAGCAGAAAATTATTTTTGGGCCCTTCCTGGAGCCCTCCTGATTCATTCACCGGAAATTTAAAATACTTTTTCGATATAATTTTTCGTATTTTTAATCGACTTCAATATCAGTATTAGATAACAAGGTCCAATTAACTGGATGGTTGCATAAAATTTTATGTCCTAATTTATTATGACTTTTTTGAAGAAGCTTTTGCAATCATTTTTTTTTCCAACTCAGTCGTTCAATTTTAACAGCGCGTTATGGTCTAATTTTATTAGTATGTGAATTCTAATACATACGAATTTTAGGCATGGACCTGTACTATTTCGTTCGCAAATTGACTCGCTTACCTTTATAGGTTTTTAATGTGCGTCGGCTTATTTGATAACACCATGCCGAATGGTTCAAGGGCGATACTAATGAGGTCGTAAAGTTTTTGTTGCCTTTTTTGAGTCCACCGTAAATCTGAGCTCGACTATATTCGCAGTCTGCAACACCTAACTTTAACTTTCACCGGTTTTGTAAGTCTTACAATATTTTAAAGTAAAATTGATATAATAATATGACCTCTATATATATAATCTACGTAAAAATGATATATGATATACGTAAAGTACATACATCTTCATATTTTTATATACGTAAGCAAAAATTTTAGTAACATATTAACTTGGATCTCAAATTATGATAAAGTACATTATACGTAGATAAAATAAATAAATAAATAACATCACAGAAATTAGACAACCCCCAATTCCAGAAGCCAGAGCTTGTGAGGATGGGGGTTATACATTGAAAAAAAAACGCGGACATACAACCATTTCCTTCAGCAGCGCCAGTGCCGGAGCCAGGATTCGAACCCGGTGGTGCGATATCCGTGTGATTAATCGCGATTGCCACCTCGCGCCTTAAGCTACTCGGCTATCGACCAGACAGATATAGGTATAGATCTCTAGCGATTCACCCTACATGACAGGTCTCTTAAGTTAGCAGAGCAAAATTAGCAGATGACAATTTTCATATGCGTAGAATTAAACGCTCATTAAATACTAAGTAGATGTGCAAAACAATTTTTTCAGCTCTGGCCGATAGCCGCGTTGGTTAAGGCGCGAGGTGGCAATCGCGTTTAATTACGCGCACATCGCGCCACCGGGTTCGAATCCCGGCCCTGGCACTGGCACTGTCGGAGGAAATGGTTGTATGTCTGCGTTTCTTCAATGTGTAACCCCATTTCGCACAAACCTCTGGCTTCTAGAATTGGAGGTTGTCTAATTTCTGTGGTGTTTATTTATTTATTTGTGTATACTTTTTTATCACATATTCTGCTAGCTTGCAAACAATGATAGTTTAAAGAAAACTATAAAAAACACGCTTTAATAGCAAACCGAACTAAAAAGTAATAAATAAGAATGAAGTGATTGACAACAAAAATTCATTTTATTGTAAAAAGCGTGGGGTGTTTGATATCAATTGTTATAAATATTTTATTGGTAGCTATTGATAAAAGTAGAATTATAAAAATATAGTAAAAAGCACCCCATGCCTTTTACAATAAAATGAATTGTTTTTGTCAATCACTTAATTCTTATTTTTTACTTTTTAGTTCGGATTGTTATTAAAGCGTGTTTTTTTAACTATAATTTATAAAATATATATTAAAAACGAGTTTGGTAAAATAACAGCGGCGCCTCCGGCAAAATCTCGACAATAGATTACTCATTTAAAAAAATATTATCCTGATGATCCTGGTGAGGACATTAGGACAAAGTTGTCAAATTATTGTAATGTCATCAGTCCTTGATTAGTGTGCAAAGTTTCAGTTTAATCTGACGTTTTGAAGAGAATTACGTTCAAAGATTCCGTTACAAACAAACAAACATACCGGTGAAGCTAATAATAATTAAAAATAAAAGCGCGTGTGTGTAGTACTCATTCGTTTGCGCCAACATTCATTGGGTTCGCGATTTGCTGAATGGTATCTCCCTCCACCACAGCAGGTGGAAGTCAACTTAAAATTGTAAAGAATTTCTTGTAATTTCGGAAACACCTTAGGTTAGTTACGGTACATAGCTGTTACAGTAAATTTATAAATTTCAATATTTTTCAGTGTAGCTATCACTTCAAACGAGATAAATAAATATCTTATGGAAACAATTACACATAGAATAGTTTCTTGAAAACAACGTTTGTTGAATAAACTAAAATGTAGCCAATATTCGACTAAATTGTTTTGTCAAATCGATAAAATTATGTCACATCAACAAAACTGTTTTGTTAAATCGACCAAATTTTGTTAGGTTAATGTAAATTTGACAAAATTGTAATATTTTTTAAATTAACAATACCGTAGATTCAATTAATGAAGTAATTAACAAACTGAAATTAAAACGGGTCCCATTCACAACCCAAGTGGCCCTTAATTGGGCCCAATCGGGATGTAAGTGTGCCTAATCAGGCCCATTTTAAAATTTCTGCCAGTTAATAATTTACATATTAACAGTTAAGGAAAGCTATTTTAATGTAATTATTGTCGATGAACCCCGAGATTTCATTTTTGTAACAATTGCTACATTTTTATCCAATTTTTCTCTTTAGTCTTTTTGCAGGTAAAGAAATATATTTATGGAGAGTTATTATTATCTATTAATAATGTAAACACTTATAGTAAAGAAAAGCAATTTTATTTTATTGTCGATATGTAATTTTCTTTGCAGGAAAATGTCAATGTGGTACGAAATTATCCATAACGGAAGGTTTTCAAATGGTTACCAAATTGCACTGTCAATTTACATTGGAAAAAAGGCATCTGCGGGAAAGGGCAACTGCGTCATCATTTTCAAATCTAAGTGGCGAAGTTTTACGTTAATGTTCTGCTATCTTTTTGCTAGTTAGTAGAACATATGATAAAAAAATATATATATGAGCTGAAAAAATTTTGTTTTCGCATTTAATTAGCATTTAAAGAGCTTTGAAGCTTCCGCGGTTGAAAATCACGAATTCGCTATTTTACGTTAATGTTCTGCTAGAATTTTTGCAAGTTAGTAGAATATGTGATAAAAAAATATATGAGCTGAAATATTTTTTGCGCATTTAATGAGCTTTTAATTCTCCGTATGTGAAAATTGTGATCTGCTAATTTTGCTCTGCTAACTTAAAATATCACTGTATACATTTGTCTAAGCTTTTTCATCTTAGCAAATCAAGTCTCGCCTTTCCAATATAAGAGCCATACATAAACAGAGGTCCATCAAGTTAGCATTACCATATCGAAATTTTGCAACGCCAGTGCATGGATTACCTGTCGTTAATTTGTCGTGAAAAGAAAAAAACTTGTCGCGCTTTATTTAAAAAAAAATCATGGTAATGCCAACTTGATAATCGAAATGTAAGAAAAAATACATTATCTGTTGTGATACGTTAATGAAATGTATATTAATATAATTACAAGCGTGTGATAATATTTTATTAAAAATATAAATTAGGTTGAAATAAAATGCTTAGTTTCGAATGTATTTAATATTAAATTACCAAGTCCACTATACCACTATACATTTTTATTAACGCAGTTGCCATACAACCCATCAAATCTGCGCCACGAAACAATTTGATGCGAATTTTTAGTTCACAAAAATAGGAAAATTAATGCATTTTTTGCCGAACTCAGCATTACCACTTCCGTAAATAAAAAAGGATATTTTTTTGGACTTATTCTTTTTCAGGAATTTATCGTAAAAGGCGTAGGAATTTGTCGTGCCACGAAACAATTTGTCGCGAGATTGTATTACGCAGAAATAGGATAATGAATACATTTTTGGCCCTACTCAGCAGTACCACCCCCGTAAATCATCAGGGCGTGTTTTTTTGGGACAGATTCTTTTTCAGGAATTTGTCGTGTCAAAAAACAATCTGTCGCAAAATTCGATTACGCAGAAATCGGAGAACTAAATGTTTTTGTCTGTACTCAGCACACCTCCCCCGTAAATCATCAAGGGGTGTTTTTTTTTATGATTCTTTTTCAGAAATTTGTCGAAAGGGTCCTAGAAATTTATCGTGCCACGAAAAAAATTGTCGCGAAATTCTACATACTCAGAAATAGGGTAATTAATATATTTTTCTCCAAATTCAGCACGACCACCTCCGTAAATTATCAAGGGGTGGTTTTCCGATAGATTCACTACAAATCATTTTGATATAGTCCAGTACATGTATTATCAGCACTCAAATAACGCAACAAAAACATTACGGCATAATTATTTTCGCCGTGAGCCAAGCGGTTTACTTTCATCAAATAAACCGACGCACATTAAAAACCTATAAAAGTAAGCGACTCAATTTTCGGTCGAGACAGCACAACGAGTTACGGTATTTTAATGAGGTCGTAAAGTTTTTGTTGCGCTTTTTGAGTGCTGATAATACATGAACTGATCTATACTCGGAGCTCTTTTTTCGTCAATTTTAATTCCCTTCCGGAATGTGGCAATGCTAACTTAATTATCAAGTTGGCATTACCATGTTTTTTTCTATGCACGACCAATTTTTTCTTTTCACTACAAATTTCGACATGGTATTGCTAACTTGATCAACGTCATAAACGTTTTGTGTTTTCTACAGTCGCGAAAATATGGTATAAATACTCTAACACTCATTTTACTAAATTGTCAATCATCCCCTGCCGTCTGATTTACCACAGATGGTACTCATCGCGGCTACGATTCTCTTAATTCCAAACAAAATGTGTTATAATTTGTAATATATAAATATTAGACTCTGAATAATGGTCTAGTTTTATTTCAGATAGTTCTCTTCTTTAATGATTTATCATAAAAGTTATAATTTTTTTTGAAATTTGAAATACTGACCAATAATATATTATAGTATATTTTTATTCTGTTACTATGATATACTGCTTTAACATCTTCACTTATTAATCATTAATTAAATTGAAAAGAATGCCACTTCATCGAAATAATCTGAACAGATTTAGAGACACTGATATGAATTACTTTATTTTATGTACTGTCCAGAAACGCGTATCTTATTTCATTTCATGGTTTATTGGACTTTGGCCAAACAGGTACATTAATAAACAAATATCGAAACTGAAGTAGCTCTAGTCTCACCTATTTGAAAGTTGAAATTCTGAAGACAGAGACAACAAAAATATAAAAGCTTATAAAGTTGTTTGACTTCAATTTTAAAATAAATACAACTGGTAGTAAACTTTGGGCGTGCAGTAAAAATCACAATTATTGTCAAATGCACTTTGCAATGTTTATGGTAATTTAGCGTTTGCATTAAATTGAGTACTTAATTCTAATTGATTTCTTTTAAAAGCTACGACACTCTTACCTGCTACTATTGGAAGTTATAAATGTTTTAATGTTTTACCATGTGTAATTAAAATAGGCACTTAATTTAGCTGAGATGCGGTATAAATAATTTTTTATAAGTAAGAATTATGTACAATTCGATAATACCTATGCATTTAAATTATGTATTTATATTATAATTTAAAGATTTCCTCGAAACTATAGCTAATTCCTTAACGTGTATTGATACAACCTATAGGGACACGTGTTCTATGGTAGGCAATATTTTTTTAAATATATAATCTTTAATTCATCTTTAAAAAATTGTTAGTTATAATTATTGTTTGTTATTAATACACTTAATAATATTGCTATATATTTTTCACATTTATGCAAATAAAAATTAAGTCATTATTAAAATGCCTTTAACTGCTGTTGCAATTATGTCAAAAAATATACTCTGCGCATCGAAAAAAAAAAAATGGTTTTATATACAGGACAATGCTATGCTAGAGGTTCGTTTTGGTGTGCTTACTTCTTGAAAAATCGATCTGTTGGAAATTTGTTACCGGTCTCAGAGGTGTAAATTTAAACAAACTAGGCTAAAAGATCTATCTCCCGCTTTCTGCTTTGTATTTTTTTGTCACGCTAAACTTTGCTCGCTGACAACTTGCCGAATTTGCTATCTGCAGCCGCCGTTAGATCTCATATTCACAGTTGTCAAGGGCACCAAGGCATTTTCATTCTGTTCACTTTATTCCTAACCCATTTGGATGAACTTAAGTATTAATTATAGTGTATTGTTGGGTCCGAACTATTATTTATTATTTTTCTTCTTCCAATTCTGTCTTCGACATCATATTGTCCAATAATTTAAGAGTTGAGATAACTCACAGCAGTGGTAATTTAACAGATTAGAATAGTCTAGATATGGTTTATAGAATATGGATATAGGAACTGCAAACAAATGGAAAGTTAGAATAGTGATGTAACTCTCATCTGTTACTTCTCCTGCCAAGTTGAATTTCGGATCGTTCTACGCTGGCGCTGCCATGGATGAGATAGCACGTATTGGTATTACTTTCCTTGTAATAAAATTATAATCATGCCATTTCTATCTAAGCTATAAAATGAACGTTTATAAATCTTTAAAATTTAGAAGAAAGTGAATGAGTCGCGTATGTTCAGAGGCGGATTAGGCTGTTTGAGGCGGCTTAGGCTGTTTGAGGTTCTGGGCGGTATACCTGTAGGGTCCCTTATCTGGGTGTAGTAGTCTCAGTACTGCAGACGAACTTGGGCTTGGATCGGGCAAAAAATGTAAATAAGCTGAATTTTTGGAATTAAGCAGTGTAATGAAGCATTTTTTTCGAGGAAACATACCCTTTAAAATTAATCTTATATTAGTACTAAGTTCTCAATCTATTTTTATAAGATAAATAGTTATTGTAATAATTGGGGATTATTTATCCTATTGAATATATATTTATCATATTAAGCATTCAATAACCTAGTTTAGCAGGCCGAAAATTATTTTCTAGTATTGTTCACTCGCGCCTTCATTAGCTTGATCTGTGTATGTTAATACATACTCAACATGCAAATTCTTCCGTATTCTAATCGCAAGTCAAGTTTACCATACTGCGTTTATATTCAGTCCAACGCCAGTAACCAGGCTAACAATTCCAATTAATTTTGTCAACTTGCTGACCGATACCTGTGTAAGTTAAATTACCGATCAATTTATTCTAGTCTAGGATCCTAAGTTCGACACCAGAGTCCAAAGTCTTATCAGGCCGACTTGCATGCAATCAAATTTATATTTTAATATTGGAAACAGCGCATTTTATTGCTGTGTGTGTGAAGCCTAGTTTTTCTCTTGACCCGCTGGAATGACCGTTTCTCCATTTGAGCTGCTTAAGCCCTGTTTAACTGGTTTGTAGTAGTAATAGTTTTTGGTTTGTTCCAACAGTTAATACTGGAAGTGGGCAATCGTACTGCACCATAACTCTCGAGACGCTCGAGTGCCAAAGTGACACATCAACACCTTTTCGTAAATTCGCCAATGCCTGTATTGGGTGCATATCGAACCTTCGTCAAGTGTCGTCCTTTCTCCCACCTCACCATTCTCTCAATGTTTTAATATCGTATTTCCAGTGCATGCTGAGGTAACCTGTATGATCTGTCTCGTTATAAAAACTCATTTTTTGGTTATCTCTTGGGCGAATCTGTATATGGACCATGAATTACCAATATGAAACCCTCCCCCCTCGGCCTCGTGGGAATTTATAACTCACATATTTTTTTGTTCGGATTGCCATCTTGTTTACGGTTTTAGTTGTCTCTCTTATCAATTACAGCATATCTCAGAAAAATCCGGAAAACCACAGAAATACAGAGAAAATATATATTTTTTAAATTCATTCCCATTTCATTTAAATCTTTAGCTAATGAACTAATATTTTGTGCAGAAACTCTCCCTAGTTTTCCTTACTTTTCCAGGAAAATAATTAGAAAATAAAATTATCACT